>OX344844.2:9055469-10264175 GCA_947037095.2 Nycteola revayana
AAAGACTGCTGAATATGAAGATGGAGGGTTATGTTAAGGAAAAGAGGAAGGCCATAATAATGATGGGTGGACTGTGTGCAATATGACATGAGTATCTTTTGTGTAAGAAAGGTGGGAGTATAGAAGAGTCATATAATAGGGACAAATAGAAGAGGATGACATAAAGCAGCAACCCCAAATAATGGGAGCAGGGTAGGAAGATGATGATGAATTTGGTTAGTGTCGAACGTGTCGTGCAAGCTGCGGAAAAAATACCATCAAGCTGTGAACGCAAGTGGGTCGCTGCAGACAACATCTAAATAAGTAGAGTGTGTTACCGTTACAGTCTATGCCACATGTACTCGCGTGCCCGTCATATCCAGATACTTGCACTATGGTGAATTTGATGGTGTATACCTACCACCAATGTCATCAGTGCGGCCAATTACTGGTCAAAATGGCTATGAATGGGAAAAAAAGTATGCTATACCTTGTCAGTCGATATGTCATTCTATCGCAGCGTTAGGTGATTGATATCATAACAAACTCAATTATTTGTTAAGAAAAATTCCCAATTGTGTCATGAAATGGTGTGCAAATCAGAGCTCAACATTATTTTTTGCCCTGAGCCGTGGTCCTAGCCCTTTAAGGGTGCCTTCAGGCGTGTGTCTCTTTCTATAGAGCTAATTTATAGTAAGATTTTAATCATATAATTAATTATTGATATTACTATACATATAACGTGATACTAGACTGACAGACAGATCATTAGCTAATCCGCAATAGATTTTAGTTGCGATATTTTATTATATTAATTATATTTCCCTGTGTATAATTGACAAGTACAAGCGTGTGTAAATTGCTAAGTGCTAAATAAATATCTCTAATTCGTTTAATTTTATAAAATTGGGGTGCTGTGAAAAATCATGGTAAGAATTAAACCCACACTACTGCATAAAAAAATGTATTCAGAACATTGTTTGACATCGCTCCGTATTTCCTATTTTTTGGTCTGAGATAAAAGACAATGATACAAGTGTTTCTATACAAATACTATTTGGAATACATCCACCAATCCCTCCAAAGTGCTCCAATATTTCTCATAACAGAAATAAAAATCCTAAATCCCTTTCAGAGTTATAAAATATTTTCAAACCTGGCAACACTTGGGGATACTGGCAACATTTGCTGCACATCGACTTCCACTCATTTTATTAAGTCTATAAAATAAAAGGTGTGTAGCTCCTGTAACCGGCCTTTATATGACTTGGTTCAAAGTAAGTTTATGAAGGAAATGTTATTTGAAAGCAGTTTAACTTTGTTAGAATGTATGACGTCATTGGGTTAAACTAGTTCTTAGAACTTTGTCGCGTGTTCGACCAACTTTTAGGAATGGTCAGTTTCAATATTTCAAGAACCGGAGTACTTGGGTACCGATTCAGTTACGAACCCACTGACCCAGCTGGCTTGCATTTTGCAATGCGGTAGGGTTGACTCGGATCCTCACGCCGCCGCCGGAAAAAAAATCTTGCAATTTTCTATACTAAAGAAAGGCTTAGGTTATGTTTAATTATGAACTTCCTACGAGAACGGGAGTTACGCTGATGAAACCGCGCGGAAGCTAGTATTTAATAATGCGACCGGTCACCATGAAAATAACTAAGTAATTATCTCGTCTTCTTAGACCTAAATAATCTAAAATTAAGGTTAAAGAAGTTGTTCAAACTTACTTTGGCGCTAAGCTCTCCATTACGTAGGTACACGTAGTACCAAGTACCTAACAAATACGAGGCGACGGGCTACCGCAACTATGAAATTACTAACACCAAACCAAACATACAATTTACAACCTTATATCAAAAGCAACAAAATAAAAAATTGAACGTTACTTCTACTCACGTGTCATCCCAAAGATATGGTCTGTGCAATTTTGAAACAGAGAGTCAGTCTTTCAATTTTGTGACCTATTTTGTTGTGTTTAAGTTCTTAAATGCATTGCTAAGTGTTTAATGAATTGCATAGAATATTCATTTAGTAAATATAACTCAATGCGCGCTATAAAGGTAAGTTCATATAAGGGTTCAAATACAAAATTTATATAACAATCACTTGGAAACATCGTAATTCAAAATTCAGAGCAATTTGTAACTCCAATTACACTGAAAATTGTAGCAAAACTGTTTTATGTAGGATCTTAGCTTGCTTTTTTTTTTGTCCAGCCAATACTTACTGCTATTTTCATTTATTCACGCGGATATTTTTATTTTTATCAGAGGATTGTGGTACTTCGACGGGCATACAAAAGAGCAGAGATCCAAACTTATTAAATAGATTAAAACACCTCAGTTCAGAGCGGTCGCTGATGGGAGAAACGCGGAATAGACATGAAGACTAAAATTATATTTAGTCCGTCAGTTAGATTACTAGAAAATATTATACACGTATTTTTTTATTTATCAAATCAATAGAAAATTACAAAGATACAGAGCAACAACAAACTATAAAGTTCATGAGAGTGGGGCTTGTGACGTCACTACTAGGTAAAATTGTACCTAGAAGTGACGTCACTTGAAATTTCAACGCGCTGTACCTTCGACATTTTTTGTTTGAGGCACGAAAAAAAAAATTGTCCAATATTGTTTGATAATCTAACTGACGGACTTAATATAACTTTTTTAGTCTTCATTCCCATGATGATTTTAGCGTATTTTTATCTTTGCAATTTGCGGGCCTAGCAAGACTTACGCCTTGTAAGCCTTGCTAGGCCCGTGAGGTCTACGAAGGCATCGGATATACTTGTCTTTAGTAAGCCGATGAGCATCGTGATATGCTCATCATATCACGATGAGATCTCTCAGCATTGGTTCAGCACCTTAAAAACAATCCGATAATATGCCTCCACTATCTACCATTTTTTTTTGTTTCGGACTGACATATTTATTTAGCTAGGAGGCTTTTGCTACTTTCCCGGGCATAACTACCTAACCTATCCCACGAATATTATTATAGAGAAAAGTTATCAGGATATCTATATCTAGACTAATATATAAAGATGAATAGTTTGTTTGTTTGCTTGAACGAGCTAATCTTAGGTCCGATTTAAAAAAATATTAGATAGCCCATTTTTTTTCGGACGGACATATATTTTGTTAGCCCCGAGGCTTTTGCTATTTCACCGGGCATAACTCAGATAGCCCATTCATTGAGAAAGGCTTTACTTCATTTTTAACATTTCGCGGGCGCGGTAATTATGTAGACGGAAAAAAAATCTAACTTGGACAAAACTGCGATATAAATATATAACCTTCATCAAAACGCAATACTTAAAATCAGCTTTTAAATGTACAGTGAACAGTATAAAAAGAATGTTCTGGCAACATTAAGCAAAGTCTCAGCCACGCACTTTGACACGAAATAAACTGGCAATCAGGGGAGTGCGGTGTCGGAGGGAATCCTCATAAATCCGGCGTCGACTTCACTCCCGCCTTATTCAATCTCCGGGGAATGGGAGCATAGAAGTAGAGACAATGGAAGATGATGGAACGTTACCTACGTTTACCGGTTTATTCCTCGATAATCCCGATATTTTGTCGCACATTCCAAAAAAATCCTCCTACGTCCCACTCCGTAATTTATTTTAGTGGGACTGAACTCAGTGGGTCGTACGAGGAATAAATCCTTTTATCTATACTAATATATAAAGCTGAAGAGTTTGTATGTTTGTATGAACGCGCTAATTTAAGAAACTACTTGTCCGTTTGATGAATTATTTCAGTGTATACAGTCCATTTATTGTGGAAGGCGAAAGGCTATATTTAATTTTGAAATTCCTACGGGAACAGGATTTGCGCGGGTGAAACCACGTGCAGGAAGCTAGTCTATACTAATATCATAAAACTGAAGAGCTTGTTTGCTTGAACGCGCTCATCTCAGGAACTATCCGTCCAATTTGAAAAAATATTTCAGTGTTAGATAGCCCATTTAACGAGGAAGGCTTAAGGCTATAAAAATATATCATCATGCTAATACCAATAGGAGCGGAGCACCAATGAATGTTTCAAAATCATTATAAATCATGATACTTTAAAATAAAGGAATATTTATTATTAATAGGTTCGATAGTTCTTAAGTACCTATAGTCATTACCTCTTATCGTAAGATGCTTTTATATTTTTATTATTTACCGAGCGCGAAAGCTGTTACTTATAATTGGTTAAGTACTGAACAATTAACAGATATAAGGTTGTTATTATTAAAAAGAAACCTAAAAGCAATCACTTATCACCACGACAACCTCCGTAGCGTATCGGTATTTGACTCGCTTTAAATCTCGGAGTTCGTGGGTTCGATCCCCACACCGGACAAGGAATCTTTGTGTAAATTCTTAGATTTCGTTCTGGGTAAGGTTTGTTGAGGGACTACCTCGGAAAGCACGTTAAGCCGTTGGTCCCGATTGTTATAAAATCATCTATAATAATAGTATATCAAGGAACGGGCAGCAGCGTTTCCTTGTGTGGTACAACATAACACTGCGGTCACCAATCTACCTGCCAAGCGTGGTGACTATGGCAAATACCCTCCCTCGGGAGGAGGCCCATATTCAGCAGTGGACGTTATACGGGCTGATGATGACGATAAATCACTTATCAAGAAAGCCTCTTCCAGTCATTTATATCTACAAAGTATACTTTACTGTGAGAGGTCATGTTTCGCGGGGCACCGATATAAAAGTCCATTTTATAAAGGCTGACCGCAGACGATCGCTTTTGTACGTTTGTCTAACACAACCCTCAAAAGTTTTAATGTAAAGGATTGAGTTGGCTTCACTCCTTTACGTTCATTTTCAGGGATTTTAGTGCTGACATTCAAGGGAACTGAAATGAGCGAAGAGTTTGAGGGAATTTCTTTAGCGATATTATTTTATATAAGTTTTATCTGTTTGGAATTGAGTTGTTCTGAAGTCAGTGTAAGATATGGCTGATGTAAATAATTATCCAATATTGTATTTTTTTATTTCACTCACGAAATGGTGGGGGCAAAATACAACGATTCCTAATAAGTAAGTTGTCATCACCACCATTATCAGCAGCCCGTATAACGTCCACTGCTGAACATGGGCCTCCTCCCGGGGGAGGGTATTTGTCTTAGCCACCACGCTTGGCAGGCGGATTGGTGACCTCAGTATTATGTGAAACGCTGCTGCCCGTTTCTTGAAATACAATTCTTATAGGTTATATTATAACAATCGGGACCAACGGCTTAACGTGCTTTCCGAGGCACGGAGGGCAGTCCCTCAACCAACCAGACCCGGAAAGAAATCTTATAATTTACACAAAGATTTCCTGTACGGCGTGGAGATCGAACCCACGACCTCCGAGATTTAAAGCGAGCCAAATACCGCAACCCTTTTTTTTTTTTTTTTTTTTACGTGGTGGAAATCTTTGATAGACTTCCCACCGTCTTGGGGAAAGACGGTGGGGGAGTGTGGGACTCCTTCACTTGCACCCGGCTCTATGTAGCGAGCGAGCCGGGGCATCCGGTACCCGCTAAAACCACCACGGTAGCCAGCCTCGGACGCATCTGACGGTGGCCCCGGGCACTCGAAATGATCGACAACCAGGACCACCGCCATGCGTCTAGTCTCGAGGATCGAGACTCCTCTCGGGAGGGGCAATAATTGGGCCCCTCCCCTGCGCCTTTGCGCATATGTAGGTAACCAGCGGCTACGACTGGTTACCTCTTCCCGGGATCGCTGGGAAATGACGGCCAGAGTCCCCACTCTGACCGCCGCGACCCCGAGGGCAGCGTGTTATTTTGCTGCGAGGCATTCTCGCGCTATCTATTTATGATAGCGCTGTGGCGCCGAACCCAAGAATTAGATTCGGCGCCACACTTTCTCGCCAGCGACAACCTAAGTTCGCCGGCCCCAAATACCGCAACCCTACGGAGTCGGTCTAAAATGTAAAAGTAAGTTGTATTAAATGGAATAAGTCAGCCAAAGAATATTATTGATTAACTAGCTGCGCCCCGCGGTTTTACCCGCGTTACTCTGCTCCTGTGGGTCGGAACGTGATTTTTTTGCCAATATGTTAATCGAGCTTATAAACTATTCCCGTGCAAAGTTTCAGTCAAAACCATTCAGTAGTTTTTGCGTGAAAGAGTAACAAACATACATACATCCACTCATACAAACATTCGCATTTATAATATTAGTAGGATGTCTTCTAATTAGGTTTATATACTCTATTTAAAGAATTCAAATGAAAACTATAAATCAGGTCTTATGCTTATAAAAATCAAAACCAGCAATACTATTTTCATTTCATTTGGCAAGCATTAACTAAATTAGAAAAACCAAAAAGCACTATTGAACTAATTTCTCAAACTGACTCATGAATTTCGTCTGTCACTAGTGTACGTGATTTTATTTAATCAGAGTTTTTGCAAGGCAACTTTATATAAGGGTAATTTTAAACAATAGAATAGTCAAAGCGTGGAATAAACTCCCAGAAAGCGTAATTTTAGCCCAAAACGTGAACCAATTCAAAAATAGACTCGACAAACATCTCAGCTGCAATAGAAACTAGTGAAGAAGAGCAGGATACAGGCACTTACCAGTTGAATCAACTGCTCACAAAATTCTCTGTCTGATCACAAAATAATAATAATAATTCTCACGAAATTCCGAAATTCGGCAATGTTAAAGTGACAAAAAATATTGAAATTATTTGTTATTTATTTTAAGTGAATTCAAAGTCAAGTCAAACTAGACGTTAATAGTTACTAGAATTTAATTATGTAGTGGTCCCAAAAATTATTCCCGCGTTTTATGAAAGTTATGAGGTCATTAAAAAAAAATCAAAGTGAGGGAATGGTTAAACGAAATAAACGAAATATTAAATGAAATTCTGACGATGGCATTGGCCATGCGATAAATTATAATTTATCGCATGGCCAATGCCATTGTTTTGTCTATAAAATTATGAATTCTTAAAGTTTTTGAGTTTGTGAGGTGAGTGGTTTCGATTACGAAAATTATCAATAAAAAGCCACATGGTATACAATTATCATATTTTTAACACGAGGTTCCCATGGAAACGGGATCTTCGTTGGTGAAACTGCGCAAAATACCTTGTCATATAAACTAGAAAGAAGTAAATATTAAGTCACGTGACACACCTACTTGAAACCGGATCAAAGATAGATCGATCTAAACTTGACCCGAGGCGCGCAAATATTGACTCTACACCACTTTATTGTCTTACCCAGTTTTAAGTATATCTCAGCAGCTCTCTAGCAGTTTACCTATTATACGATTCTTTACTTAGTATCTCCAAAAAACGATGTCTGTGAATCAGGATATCTGGGATCAGTGGTTTCTACGTATCCTTACTTAATATGATAAACGTTTGAAATATGATGAAAGTTTGTGGGTATGAATGGATGGATGTTTGTTACTCTTTCACGCAAAAACTACTAAACGGATTTGGCTGAAACTTTGCACGGGGATAGTTAATAAGCTCGATTAACATATAGACTACAAAATATCACGCACCGACCCACTAGAGCAGAGTAACGCAGGTAAAACCGTGGGGCGCAGCTAGCAAAGAACAAGTGATTTCTATGGACCGAGATGCCTACGAACAATGTTCTGTCAACAAAGTTTTCGATGAAACGTGATATCTACGAATAGATTTCTATTAACTGTGATTTCTGTGTATAGTGGTATCCTACAAGCGTGTGTCTAACGCTACACGCTCCATATTTTATGGTTTGCTGTCACACAATTACGTTGATCGCATTCAGTGTTAGTGTCATAGCCCTACCAAGACCAAGGCCATTACTAATTTTGGAAACAACAAACAATGCCAAAACTACACTTAATCGTAATACCATAAGTTTAATCCATCATAGTTCATATGCTAGCCACCGCGGCGCGTCCTGTCAATAAAAGTGTAATAAAACGGTCGAGTATCGTCCATCGTAAAACTCCACCGAGCCCAGTCTTATGATGCCATATAACGGACGGACACAATTGCCTTTATATATATTGTTATGCACTAAAATATGACGATTGGATAAAAGGGCAAAGGTCAAGTCGCTTTGAGTCTAGGAGGTCGTGAGTTCGATCACCACACCGGACAAGAAATCTTTGTGTAAATTCTAAGATTTATAAATTTGCGGGTATAACTGACCAGTGTTTTCGGAATTATCCTCCGTGCCTCAGAAATCACGCTAAGCCGTTGTTGATCCCGATTGTTATATAACATCATTTATAACAAGCGTATACCAAGGAACGGGTAGCATTGTTAATACTGGGGTAACCAATCCACCTGCCAAGCGTGAAGACTATGGAAAACCCACACTAGGGAGGAGGCCCATGTTCAGCAGTGGACGTTATACGGGCTGATGATGATGTGATATTTGCAAGGCATTAGGAAACAACCGTGATTTTTGATTAACAAAAAAGGCCTGCAAACTTTTTTATGAAATTATATTTTATTTTATTGTTAAAGGCTTTGTAAAAATACAATAATTGGTACACATTGTTCCTTGAAGTGTTTTTGGCCACTGCTTTTTTAACTTTAGTAACGTAATAGTTTAAAATGATAAGTTAAGGTCAGCTAAAGCACAGTTGGGTGGCTGACTCACAACCATCGGTGCTAAAGAAAGCTTTAGACATACTGCATATCTGCATACTAACTTTAAACCCTCGTCCTCCTGACCCTTAGCTTGCAAAGAACCATCCGATGTCCTCGTAGACCCGAAGTCCGAGAGGCCCACGAACTGTAAAGTAGAGCGACAGTTGCACAAAACACCCCTAAAATACTAAAAGTCATAATCCCTCAATCTCATCGCCAGCGACCGCCCTGAGCCGAGGTCCAAGCCCTACAGGGGGCGCCCTCTTGCGCAGGATGCTTAGTTTGTAGTTTTTAAACCATTTATTAAGGCTGGAGCTCTGCTCGCCTTTATGCCCGGTGAAGTAGCAAAAGCCTCATGGCTACCTACGTATGTCGATCCGAAAAAAAAAACTAACTTTTAAACCATGTTGGTAAGTGTATATGTATAGTTTCTTTCTAGCGTAAAACTTATGTCATCATCATCAGCCCATAAACCGTCAACTGCTGAACATGGCCTGCCTCAAAGGGCCTGTTGCCATAGTCACTACGCTCGCAGGAGAATTGGTGACCGCACTGTTGTGTATAGTACACACAGGTAAAAGCCCGTTACCTGGTATATGATTCTCATAGATAATGTTATAAAAATCGGGACCAAAGGCTTTATGTGCTTTCCTAGGCCCGGAGAGTAGTCGTTCAATCAACCATACACGAAAAGAAAATCTTAAAATTTACAGAAAGATATTTTGTCTGGCATGGAGATCGAATCCATGACCTCCGACACTTCAAGTGAGACTTACACCGCTAAGCCACGGAGGTTGTCGCTAGGCTACGTTGTCTTCTTACCAACCAAACTTATATGCTAATTTCTGGAGAGCGGGGGGCTAGTTTCAACAGGGGCAAGTAGTAACAAGCATTTCTCTACATAAAAGAAGTAATTCGTTTGATTTTTAGCCTAACCTACTACGTAATACCCATTCTATTATAAAAGCGCGATCAGTATACCGCCGGACGGCGCAGCGAGCGATCAGTTCAATAGTTGTTAATTGGAATAGTACTGCTAGATTTCATAAATACCAAACATATGCTTTCATGTCCAAGAAACGAAATATTGTTACAACTAGCCTCCGCTCCCCTATTTAAGCATTCGATTCTTAATTTGAAAAAGTCACGTTACGTTATTTAATAAACTTTACTCCCTCAGTGGCAACATGTTACGTGGACGAGACGTTTGCATTCTACCCGCATCCACCATTCAATTTTGTACCAATGCTCGTAAAGGACTGCACCTAAAAACTTTATTAGCCGATGTTCGCTGAAATTTTCTAAGTGAATAATTCAAGTGGCTTACTCCACGAATTATTAAACATGAAATGCAGCGTAGCTGGTATGTCTGTGACATATATACTAGTTTTAAGTTAACAAAATCAGTTCGTTGTAAGTCAAGTGTTTACTTGACTCGGAAAAAGTGAAAATGAAGTACAAATCATTATTTTCTTGATGTTAAAAAGTAAACATTTATTGTTGTGTGTGCATAGAAAAATATATCCATATACGAGTAGTAATATAAATGTATGCAAAATATACTAAAATACACGTATATGTAAATTTGCATCAATATTTATTTGTAAAAATATCAGAGGATTTTTACTATACATTATTATCATGATATTTGGTCAACATCCAATATATTCCTAATGCACATTTAAGCTGCAAATTTAAAACATAATAACATGTAGAATCCAGAGATTGCATCAAAATTCAATATCCGATTGACGTGCAGCCCGCTCGCCTGGCGTCAGATGACTGACCATAAAACGGTTTACGACCGTGTCTCACATCGCCATCTAGTTGCGGAGATTGTCAACTCTCCGCAAATCCGCAGACGCCTCGGATAGCATTAAACCAGATCTTTTATAGCAGCTAAGCTGAAAATGAGCTAGAGTTAAACGACTAAGTCGTTTGTTGAATGCTTTTACGGTTAGTCTAAGTTATGTGCGCAAAGTTAGTAAACGGGTTTAGTTTTAAAATGTGGCGCTACGCTGACGAAATTTTATGGCTATTTCACGAATTCATTTGATCCATATATATGTAAGTTGATGCTATTAATATTTAGTGTTCCCTAGACGAGACTGTAAAATTCAAATCTCCATAACAAAAGTATTGTACGGGTTCATTGTCTCTTCTTGAATTTAGGATTTGTAAAATTGAAATTGTACTACGCCTTTCTGCGAGGCTCGTAGAAGCAAACTACGGCGATTCGTAGCAATACAAAAATATAATTTTACGACGCCTTCTTACTTGCACTTTCCTTGGAGTGCTTCAATATAAAAACATAATATTTTAAGACCGTACAAAAATGCAAAAATGGTACAATTACTCAAGCGTTTGTCACAGCCTATATTCTCCGAATCTTATTCACCAAATCAGGTAAATTTGGTCGTAATATCCTAATACCCAAACACAGATGTGCAAAGTAAATAAATTATTTGTAAATTAAATAGAATTCTAATTTAAACACCAAATACTTAAATCAAGCCATATCTAAATGCATTCGTATCAAACAAAACGGTTCTTGAATGCAACCGATACATCAGTAAAGTACGTTCTGTTTGTCTGTCCGTGGAAGTTTGCACTGCACTCTGTATCGCGGCCGCCTCGTCTATTGCTCACTGGTTTCAGTTCAAAATAGATTCTATCTATAAAAAAATAGAAAACGCTTTGATATTAAAAAAGAAGCAGTAAACTGTACTCATTATTTTTAAATCAAAATTAGGCTTCGGAAAAAACAAGTACCTATCATTTTGGTGGCGATAGTGCGGCCGTGCTCTTTTGCCGAACATAGTTAGCCACGAAGCTTTTGCTACTTTACCGCATAAAGGTGAGCAGAGCTCCAGCCTAAATAAATGGTTAAAAAACTATAACTAAGCAACCTGCACGAAGAGGGCGCCCCCTGTGGGACCTGGGCGTGGACTGTGGCTCAGGGCGGTCGCTGGTTATGAGATTGAGGGATTATGGCTTTTTGGGGGAATTTAGTGCAACTATCGCTCTACTTTTCTTACTCTGCGGTCTACAAGGGCATCGGTAGGTTTTTTTCAGCTGCCGTGCTATGACAAAACACTGTATCTAGAAACATGCATGCTTTGAGAAATCGCTTTAATCTGTCTTTTTGGATTACTCTTATACATGACATACCTATACCTAAACAAATACTGAAAACCAAATAATAATATTGTATCTGTTGCGATAGCGAGAGAATTTGTTTTTAATTACACATAAGGCCTAATTCACACACAGGAACACTATATTAATCAATAATACTATTCGGCTTTGGTATTCAGTAGTGTAGGTACATACCCAGTCAAACGTTTTATTAATCAGTAGCTTCCCACGTGCAGTTTCACCCGCGTTCCTCCCGTTCCCTGATAGACCTACGCTTGTTTTAGATGATGATATAAACATCAGGACAAACGGCTTAACGTGCTTTCCATGCCACTGAGGTTAGTCCCTCAACCCGACCCAGAAATATATCTTAGGTTTAGCACGAAGATTTCTTGTCCGGCATGGAGAATGAAACCACTGTGCTGATACTTAAAGCGAGTATTATACCACAACGTCATGGAGGTTGTTTATTTGTAGATTTGAATGTTTGTTCGTACATGAAATTAGCTACAAAACTACAGGACCGATAAAAATAAAATTAACACCATTAGAAAGCTACGCCGGAAACGTCGGGAGAGGAAGCCCTAGAAGGACATACACTGACCTCATAGGTGATGTTCTTCAGAAAGGTCAGGTGCGTAGTATTCGCAACCGGCGTGCGTGTATGACCAGATGTATGAACGTGGACGAGGCAAAGTAAGTGTGTAAGGATCGTAGCAGGTCCTGTTCTGTAGTTTCTGCCTACCCCCATGGGATAAAGGCGTGATTATATATTTGTATGTAGAAAGCTACGTTATCCAGGAGCAACATAAGCTATATTTAATTATGAAGTTCCCACGGTATCGGGAAATACACAGGAGAAACCTCTCGCGGGAATATCGCGCTGAATAAAATTTATTATTTCGTTACACAAAGAAGGTTGTCAAAAAAGCGTAGGTACAAGATCAAAATGAGATGAAAAAATGTGCGATATGAAGTCAATACCGTATGCTTCAAAGCGAAAAAATACTTATACCTATAGTGGCTCATAATATCGAAGAGAGTCAATAGATAGACAGCCGGAGGCGAGGTCGGACTGCCCTGAATCTTAATACGAAACGGCTTTTATTACTCCATAGTACTATCCGAATATATAAAAAATACTTATGTAGTGGCACAATATATAGAGGCTTCATATTTTGTTCTCGACATTGGAACGACGTTAAGATTTATATAAGATGTACACGTATAAGATTTATATTAGGTGATGCCCGCAGTTACGTACCTACACACACCTCACGATAACCTCCGTAGCGTAGCGGTATTTGGCTCGCTTTAAATCTCGGAGGTCGTGGCTCGATCCCGACGCCGGACAAGAAATCTTTGTGTAAATTCTAAAATTTCTTTCCGGGTCTGGTTGGTTGAGGGACTACCCTCCGTGCCACGTTAAACTGTTGGTCCCGATTGTTATAACGTCATCTATAATAATCTTGATTGTGATTGTTTTACCGTCTTGAAAATAATAGGGCGTGATATGTATATGAAATAAATGTCTAAGGCATAGTTATATTATAAAGGCAAAATAATAAGTAGGCTTTACTATCAAGTCAAGCCAGATGAAGTTTCATATGAAAGAAAAAAAATATAAAGTTGAACAGAACATGAGAAATTTTAAGAACACATACCTAACTACAACTTTATTGTTTCTTACGTAATTGGCATACTCGTAACTATCAGTTATTAGAAAATAACTGTCAACGATTGACAGAAAGCCACATTAAATCACACTATGAACACCCGACGCGACGCGACGCGTCGCGATGTGTTCATAGTGTGATTCTGGTCTATATATGTATTGTTTCACATTTGTTTCGACTCAGCACGCGTCGCGTTTCATCAGGTCGCGTAGCGTTTTAACAATAAGTTAACGCCTTAATAATTGTGAGTGTCATGTTGTCAGGTTCCCACGGGAGCTAGACATACGTGGGTGAAACAGCGCGGGATAGCTAGTTATTTCTATAATCTCTTTGGTTAAACCGTGTTACGAAACTCATGACATTCGAGTTTATGATCGCCAAAAGGTTCATTTTATTCATATGTATTTATTGCATACCATATATGTATAATAAGTTGTTGCAAAGACAAATCAGTACAAAGTATGGATCGTGTCGGGCACGGCAAGTTATAAGAAAGGAGGAAGCGATATAAATTTATCTTCAAAATCTAAAATAATAAAAGAATTTAATGAATTTTGCATGGTACATACATCCCAGGATTCCCAGCAACATTTTAAATACTTTTTATTTCAGCCGTAGGACGTTCACTGTTGTACATAGGCCTCCCTTATAGATCTCCAGTTGTTGCGGTTAGAAGCGGCCTGCATCCACCGTGATCCCGCGGCCTTGACCAGATCATCCGTCCATCTAGTAGGTGGTCGTCCTACGCAATGCTTGCCGATCAGCGGTCTCCATTCGAGAATTTTTCGGCCCCAACGGCCATCTGTTCTCCGTGCTATGTGGCCTGCCCATAGCCACTTCAACGAACTAATCCGTTTGGGCTACGTCGGTAACCCGCGTTCTTCTACGTATCTCCTCATTTTTGATTCGATCTCGTAGAGAAAACCCCGAGCATAGCCCTCTCCATACTCCAAACCGAAGTAATAACAAACACCACGCGGACAAAGTTGCAGGTATCAGTTAATAAACATAATATAATCAAATTATATATTTATTCTAATAGGTCATAAAACTATTTATTAATATATGATCATTTTTATTTTAATAACGAAATTTTACCCCAGGACACTCTTATACTATTTTTGTATCATTGATGTATTAATTTATATGGTAGTAGGCTTTATAAAGACATTCCATTAGAACAGGTTGGAGTGTAACCGTGCCAGAAGGTGTGAGGTGTGAGGATATACTGGTACCAGAATTTACTTAGTGTGGTCGCTTCTAATCAATCAACACGCAAATTACACAGTCGATAACATGTTGACAATATGCGGTCGTTTTGAGTTAACCAAACCGTTAATCGATGAAAGACGAGTACACATGTAAATATATGTAGGTATATTGTATGTATATGTATATATTGTATACATGTATTGGATTATTTAGTCACAAACGCAAGTGCTTAAACTCTTGAGACGCTGTTTAAATCATTTGTTTTAGATGTAAAACGGCCCATGATGATGATGATACATGTAAATTTTGCTCAGGGAGTTTCTTTTTATAAGCTTTCTGTTACGCAACTGGGAATACACTAATAAAATTTTACTAGCTGGGTGGGTGGTGGCCCGTGGTAGCCCGCGTTACTCCGCTTCAGTGGGTCTTAACATATAGGCAACAAAACATCAGGCTCCGACCCACTGGATCAGAGTTACTAGGATAAAACCGCGGGTCGTAGCTAAAACCAAGACTTTTCGCGTGTTTCTTTTTCAAAATTGTCGAATATTGCCAAAACAAATAGTCAAATATATATATACCTATATCTTACTTCCAATAGATCACTTCACCAAAATCTTCAACAGAATCTCCACGAAAACTCCCCATTTCAATTCTGTTGACGATGTCCTTTCGAATAGGCCATAAAAATCACACACTAAAACCCACACATACCCCCGAATACGCTATATAACATTCGGTATCCGGCTAATATTCGGGCGTCGCAATTCCGAGATTGGATATTTATGAGAAATAGTTCTGTTCATAAATAAATCCATACCACGAGGGTTGGGATTGCTATGAGTGCAGTAAACTTCTTATGCTACATAATAAACGTAAGTGTGTAAACGGAACGCGGCTTGTGTGTTGTGTTTAGAAGACTATTCTATCTGAATCTATATTAATATAGCTGCGGCTTACGGTTTTACCCGCGTTACTCTGCTTCAGTGGCTTGAATTGGTGATGTTTTATAGCTTTTATGTTAATTTAGCTTATAAACTATATGCGTGCAAACTTTCAGCCAAATCCGTGTAGTAGTTTTTGCGTGAAAGAGTAACAAACATACACACATCCAACTTTCGCATTTATAATATTAAGTAGAATAGGAATATTAAGAGTAAAGGTTTGCCTTTTTTTTCATAAATATTACTAGCAGAGTTTTGCAGTCTACTAGTATTCTTGTTAACCCCTCGTGCTAAACTAAAATGCTAGTGTTACGAGTGGGTTCACGTCGGTAGTGCAATGGGTGGGGATCGAACCGGCGACCACAAGATAACAAGTCCGACGCCCCTAGCCATAACTTTAAAAATTACAGAAATAAAAATCTAAACTAATAATTCAAAGAGTTTGTGTGTTTGCTTGAACGCATTAATCGCATGAAACACAGGTCCGATTTGCCGAATTCTTTCAGTGTTATATAGCTCATTTATCAAGAAAGGTTACAATCTATATTTAATTATGAAGTTCATATAGAAATGAGAGTTACGCGGGTAAAACCGCTTGCTAAAAATGTTTATTCCAAAGTTCAAAACCCTAAAAGTCATCATTCCCGTTCCACGAAAAGTACAAGTATAAAACACACGGTGCAAACGATACTAAAAGGGTCGTCAGACACTAAACCTCTACAATTGACAGCCAACTCAACAGTCTCATCATTGAAAGCAAACAACGACCCTAACAACTTTATAAATAAACAAAGTAAACTCAATTGAAAATATAGACCTCAAAAGCAGAAAGTCGAACGTGTAATTTTCCGATAAGACGAATGTTTCTGACGTATAATGGCACATTCGACGTTATGCTTCCAAGCTCTAGAAATATATTCAAAGTGGGCTGGTCACGTGCGTCCCCTCCACTGGCTATGCACATAATACCCATGTAATACAATACTCGGGCCAACACTAAACTGCTATAAGTATTGCAAGTCGGTCCGGCATTTAGAGGCAACGGGGAGCATACTGATGCAGGTACCGAGATGTGGACGATTGGAGGTGGATGGATACGGTAAGTTAAAATTGCAGTTAAAGTTAATTGGACACAACAAGGCCTAAAGATACCGTATCTACATGAAATTGTTGATTGATTTTATGTTTCTGCGATTGAATAAAGTCGATAGTGACTCTAAGCATATATTTTAATTAACAAGTGTGTGCGCAATCACGAGTGCAAGGAATAAAGGTATTCCTTAACTCTCCAAATCCAACAGACGGTTATACCGACACAACCGGTGAGGCATGCGATAAATCGGCATCTTAACTTGCTCTAATAAAATAGCGCCTAGCACAATAATCAAATCTTTATATTATCTTTACTACTTTAAATACAGATCTGTATTTTTGCGAGTATGTTGCTCACAAATAAACTCAAAAATATCGATTATTATTTAACCATTACAATGCTACATTATCCCTTAAGCGAATTAAAAGATATTTATTCAGCACTTAGGTATTTACATACACTTGAACTTGTCAGTTATACACAATGAAATATGATTAATATAATTAAATACAAAATATTGCAACTGAAATCTATTGCGGATTAGCTAATGATCTGTCAGTCTATTATCACGTCATAATTATGTATAGTAATAACAATAAATATTTTTTATAATTATGATCTTAATATAATTTAGCTCTAAAGAAAGAGGCACGTCTTTAAACAATATTTGTACGTAAAGTGACACACGCCTGAGGGCACCCTTACTGGGCTAGGACCACGGCTCAGGGCATCGCTAATGCTATGACGGACCCTTAGTTACGTAGCTATATTTAATTATGAAGTTCCCATAGCAACGGTAGATACGCGGGTGATCGCGCGATATTAGAGCTATACATAAATATCATCATCATCATCAAAAGCCCGTTTACGTCCACTGCTGAACATGGGACTCCTCTTAACAGACCTTGGCAAGCCAGGATCGTTGAGGGATATTGCCATAATCACCACGCTTGGCAGACGGATTGGTGATCGCAGTAAGATGTAATAGATATCTTGGATAATAGATGCTGCTGCCCATCCATCAGCCACATGTCCCTTAGTCGCCTTTACGACACCCATGGGAGGACATGGGGTGGTCTATTCTACGCCGGAAACCACACGGCAAAATATGATGAACTCCTTTTTCCAACCTCTTCAACTCGCAATCAAAAGCAACAAAAACTATCATATCCAACTTTCTAACAGCTCTGTCTTAAGTAAGCTACTTTATTTCGAAAGGTGAGGCCGTTGAAAGTGAGATAGTTCACTCCACTTTACTGGGTAGTGTGTTCGAACCCCGCGCACGTACTCGCGGACTTTTTAACTTCGCTCCTGTATTTCTTTAGTGATTATGTTGGTGCCAATGTACGGACCGACTCGTAGATGTGTGGAAAGAATTGCAATGGTAGAATTGTTTTTGAACTATTCTTAAAGTTTACTTTTATTAAGCTTCTGATATCTCTTCATATAATATGGGCACTGCACTTAACGACTACGGTTACTGTCTATAAATCCCCGTGTCATCATTAAGAGATTTTAAAAAAGATAATTTACAAACTCAAACTCCGCTTTGGGATCGTCATAAATGATAGGATTATTATATGATTATGATGATATGCATCATGCGATAGTCGGATATGATTTTTTTGAATAAAAAAAATCTAAACAAATTACAACTAATTTGTTTAGATTTTTTTATTCAAAAAAATCATATCTGACTATCGTATGATGCATATCATCATACACTTAGGAGTCAAAATATATTAACTACATCTAAATGTACCGGTAATCTTATCAAAAAGCATCATTGATTGTCTTGGTAAGTCAAGACTTAGTTTGTATATAAAATCAAGACTTCAAATCGGATTAGAGGTTAATGAGGTTAAAAGCGGCCAATGGCTAGGGCGCCAGACTTGGGCCGGATTGCTTACCCGGCCCCCGCCAACGGCGGATCGAAGGAGTGTCCGGGGGGATTTAGTGGTTAGTAGGGTCCTCTCCTCGTGGTATGAGTTTAGCATACCACGCTATGGAGAGGGCGAGCCCCACATATCCCACCGCCAGCGCGCGAACACACTGCAGCGGTGGTGGGAATGCGTAAAAGCATATAACCACGGACAAAAAAAATAAAAAATGGCATCAGGCTTGCGATAATATGGCCGCCGGTTCAAGCCTCACCCATTGCACTGCCGACGGGAACCCACTCATAACACAAGCATTTTAGCTTAGCACTAAGGAGTTAACAAAAATACTAGTAGATAGTGTGTAAAAATTCTGCTAGTAATCTTTGAAAAACAAAAGTTATCCACTTGACCACAACGTAGAAAGTACGCACTGTCTGTTGTACCTCATGACGCAAATCTCTTGATTCCAAAATGCTCCAAACAATAATTTAAAACTTTAAAAATGTATAAATTTGAGCCGCGAAGACTACAACAAAAACTACATACAAGTAAACTCAACATCACAATATGAGAACACAATTAATCCACCTAACAACAACCTACTCCAGTAATTTAATACGAAAAACTAGAACAGATCTATTAGCTAATATAATTTAGTTTATCAACAGGGGTTGAGGGTAGTAATCAAATATTTGCCGGAACTACAGCCCCCGGCGCTCGCATTCTTCGCTCGCTATGTTTACGGATAATATGAGATATTTTATTAGGGAATACATAAATGCAATTTTCCATTGAGAATGTAAGATATTTCGCTTGGAGATAATAATTCAGTTCGCTTATAATGTACGTAGAACATTCCGGATTAATACAGTGACAAACTGTGGCATTTGCGATATACGATGTAAACTATTGGCGTTAGCATTTAATTTCGCATATCGATTCGCTATCCTCTCATATTCTGCAACATCGGTGGCGTAGCGGTATTTGGCTCACTTTAAAATCTCGGAGGTCGTGGGTTCGATCCCCACGCCGGACAAGAAAATCTTTGTTTAGATTCTAAGATTTCTTTCCAGGTCTGGTTGGCTGGGGGACTTGGAACTTGGACCCGATAGTTATAACATAATACTGCGGTCGCCAACCCCCCTGCCAAGCGTGGTGACTATGGAAAAACCCTCCCTCGGGGGGAGGCATTATAAAACTTTTTTTTTTCATGTTTAAAAACTTTTATTTATTTTTCAAAAACTACAGCATTTGTTTTACTTAGATGTCTCGGAGATATGGTTGTATCGAGCATACACAATTAAGGTCATTTAATAATGTTCAGAGCAAAATAAGTCTTATAGCGTGACTTACCATTGCGTTTTTCGCAATATTTTTCGGTGTATGTTTATGACAGTGAATTAGTGACCGACCGATTTATATACAACGCAGACAATTAATTGTTAGACTTAAAAACACGACACGACATTAACATTACGTTAGGACGACAAACGATTTTTCAAATTTCAATCCATTCCCAATGGTCATACAAAACAAAAGGTTTCAGTTACAAAATGGTACGTTATAATTGACATGCAAATTTTTTCGTGGTTTATTTTACGAACACAGACTAAATACAACCCAATAACCCAAAACACCAAGTCTCAAAACTACGATCACCACACCGACGACGGTTTGAAACAGTCTGACTAAAACCGCGACTTTGCTTTCTCCATCGCAATCTATCTACATGATTACGTAAAATTTTTCATCGCAGACATCTAGAATTTCAACTTGAAATAAATATATCTGTACAGTGGAGCCGGTCTTGAGGGAGGCAATATCTTAAAAGTACTGCTCGATGCACGTACGACGCTCGCTTTGTATGGAGATAAGCTGGTTTGTACGCTGATGTGTCTAAGTAGGTATATGTAGGTGTTTATAGTTTTATGGAGAAACTGAGCTCTGCGGTTTCGTCTCTACTGTCTTTACTCGACTTTTGTGGGTCTTGATATTTACAGGATACAGTTACCTAGGACCCCTTTTCTCTTTAAATTTAAATAACGCAACCAGCGGAGATTGTGCCAATGTCAGAGTATTTAACTTATTGTACGCCACGCTATATCCATGCTCTGTACACCAAGCCAGAATGTCTTACTAATGTACCTATACAACTGAAGAGTTTGTTTCTTTGCTTGAACGCTGTAATTCGAATAACTACTGGCCCGATTGGAAAATTATTTCAGAATTAGTTAGAAAGGGAGTTACGCGGGTGAAACTGCGCGCAGGAAGCTAGTTTATAATAATCGTGAAGCTAAGCGCGGCGATTGTGGCAATACGGTCGTTTAATTGGTACCACTATAATGTTAAAACACCTGTAAACACATTGTGAAACGCAATAAAGTATTGAGTATTAAATTGGGGACTTGGTCCCGTCATCGTGACGCACGTCTGCTCACACAGGTCTGTGTTCAACAACGGACGTTATAGGGACTGATAATGATGGATCTACCATTAAAAGGATCTTTATCCAAGAGTAACATCCATATTACCTACTAATATTATAAACACGAAATTTTGTTTGGATAGGATATGTTTGTTTCACGCAAAAACTTACAAAAAGATTCAGCTGAGATTTTGTACAGGGATAATTTATAATCTGGATTAAGATAAAACTACAAAACATCAAGCTACGACCCACTGGAGCAGAGAAACACTACAAATTTATAAATTTGTTCCGCAAAAACGCAAGTAAACCCACCGAAAAATATAATACAAAACTTATCGAAAGCTTCAACACGTACGTTACATAAAACCATCCCAAAACTCACAATAGAAAACTAGATTAGGTAATCTAAGGGATCTCTTTCACAACTCGGGAGGAGCCATTCGCTAACAGGTCACGTGTGCGAAGGTACAAAAAGTTTATTCCCGATCATGTACTAGCAGTAACTGAATTAAATAAAGGGAATTTTCACCTATTATATTGTTAAGCTTCGTTTTTTGTTTGGGATATTAAATGACATTAGTTCTGTTATTACTTTTTTAATGGACCGGTTTATGCAAAACGTCTAAGTGGACAATGTCATTACGTTGAAATTTTTTCGATTAAATTAAATACGTTTTGTTGCAAAATTAAATCGTTTGTAATAAATGGAAAATAAAACATTTAGGTGCTATGCGCAGTTCAGAAAATAAATAACAATAATTAGCACACTAATTAATGAGAGGCCCGCGAACTGTGAAGTACAGCTTTTTTTTTCGGACGGACGAGGAGGCCCATGTTCTGCAGCGGACGTTATAAGGGCTGATGCTGATGATTCTACTCTTATTTGTCCGTGTATTCTGCTCTTTATCTACAATTCCGTTTTGGAGATTAAGCTTTGATTCACATTATCTAATTGTTTGAAAGCTTATAAAATAATTTACGTGGACAAAGCTGCAGACAGGAGCTAGTCAACAACATATTTCAAATAATGTACAAAATAAGTGAAATACACGAAAATAAATAAACACCTCGTTTGAAGTTCATTCCTAGTTCTCCGGTTCGTTTGTTAGAACAAACAATCCCCCGGCTTCCACTTCAATGGAGACATTTCTTATCACACCTCCGTTATGTTCATCACCGTTTATTACAAACTCAGTAAAGACGCCTCAATGGACTGAATTTTATTTGTGCACATTTTTTTCCAAATGAAAAAGATCGTATCGATTTCATTATAAGAGTCAATTTTAAAATACTGACATCAATATATTTAACTAAAGACTAAAGTATATTAATATAAAGGCAAATAAAAAGCGATAAGAATATTTACGTGTCACTAATACAATTTTCAAATTAATAATTATTATCACAACCTCCGTAGCGTAGCGGTATATGTCTCGCTTTGACATCGGAGGGCGTGGGTTCGATCCCCGCGCCGGACAAGAAATCTTTGTGTTAATTCTTAGATTTCTTTCCGGGTCAGGTTGGTTGAGGGTTGGAGATCCCGCGGTACCATATTGGCCGCGGGTGCCGTCGGGGGGCCGGATTGCTCATGCGTACCCGGCCCCCGCCAACGGCGGATCGAAGGAGTGTCCGGGAGGTTTTAGTGGTGTAGGGTCCTCTCCTCGTGGTATGAGTTTAGCATACCACGCTATGGAGAGGGCGAGTCTCACATATCCCACCGCCAGCGCCGAATACGCTACAGCGGCGGTGGGAATGCGTCAATGCATATCCACCCTGACAACAAGCATGCCCACTTACGCACGACAAGCGCGCACACCACGCCACAAGAAGGCCCACTTTCAGTAGTGGATGTAAAAGGTCTGTTGAAAAAATATCTTCTTAACATGACGGTTATTCATGTATTATAGCTAAACATACAGACCAGCACATACACCTACTCCACATAAATACCAGCTTATTTCATTCGGTTATCTATAATCTATAAGACACGAAGCTTAAACAGCATTTTCAATCCACAGAACCACAAAACTGACTGCCACGAGCCAACAAATACGTAACTCTGAAATGTCCACGCCAACTCAAAAAGATAAAAATAATCATAGCACGGGTCGCTTCGACCATTCGGTTTTATTACAACCCTCGATCGGCGATACGGGTTCGATAAGACCCGAGCAAATGACTACAGTTAGGTATCTGAAGAATACTGTCCCATCATGCTCTCCGATAAGTGGTTGTGGCACTTGCAATTTTGTCACTGTACTTTATATAAATTTTTGATAGAACATATTTTGGTATATTAGGCCTAGTATAGGTATTTCATTGGAGTGTTTGATATTCTGTTTTTATCTTTTAATTATTTTCATTTCGTGTTTTACTGTATCCAATGAAAACCGCAAGTACCTACCTAATAATTGTTAACAAAAATAAGTAAGATTATTTTCTAGTACAAAAAGAACATTCAATTCAAGGACCAAAGGACACTTAGACTCAGAATAACAATCTATTCACACAAATAATTGTTTCGGCTGGGAATCAAACCCAGAATACCATTCTCCGAAGCCACTGAGCCCCCC
This sequence comes from Nycteola revayana, assembly GCA_947037095.2. Taxonomy (NCBI): domain Eukaryota; kingdom Metazoa; phylum Arthropoda; class Insecta; order Lepidoptera; family Nolidae; genus Nycteola; species Nycteola revayana. The sequence goes on from OX344844.2 coordinate 9,079,035, forward strand.
CGGTACAGTTTTTGTATATTATTCACGTTTATCTGTAACAAGTAACTTAGTACCCCAATTTACGGATATGCCGCGGACGCAGAAATATGATATTTATATTTACTTGTATTGTATAAAGAGTGCAGGATGCTAATACTTTTTGTTAATAACGGTTGAATCGACCACTAGGCGACCGCACTAGTAACTTTAAATTAAGACTTGTTCGAAATACAATCCTGCTTCAGAAGAAAAAAAACAAATCAATCACGCCTGACCCTCACAAAGTAAGAAAAAAAAAACCATCTTAACATAGGTATGTACGTGTAAAAGTGTTCGTTTCCCGAAAACATAAATACTTGCATCTACGAGCAATCGTAGTACGCGCCCCATCCGCTTGTATTACGTGCCTCGTAACCCTTTGTCAGTGTTTATTGGGGTTCAACAGTCACCCGGCACCGTAAGAAACCCGACACAGGCAAGAATGGGTTTGATTGAAAACAACACAACATAAGGAAACTCAATAGATTTCGTTCATTTCCTTCGCAGCTTGTTTAACTCCTACTGATGTTTGGGAACACGCATTCAATTTCTTAAAATTAACTAGTCAAATAGGTAATGTTCAATATGACTAAAAGAGGCAGAATATGGACTTGAGTTACTTTCAATTTAGAAGCAATCATGACGTCATTTCATTGAAGCGTTTTGACAGAAACGTAAGGGATTCTATCAGATAATAATCGTTCTTACAATCGTAATTTTGAAAAAAGATTTTTTCTCGGACGTACATTTTGCTTTTGATATTTCACTAGGTATAAAGGTGAGCAGTGCTTCAGCCTTAATAAATGATTTGAAAACTACAAACTAAACAGTCTGCGCAAGTACCTACCTTGCAACATTTCGACCTCGGCTCAGCGCGGTCGCTGACGGAGAGATTGAGGGATTATGACTTTTAGTTTTTAAGTCGAGTTTTGTGCAATTATCGCTCTACGTAACAGGTCGCGAGCCTCATGCGACTTCAGGTCAACAAGGGCATCGGAAAATCCTTTGCAAAAACGAATTAAGCTTAAACTGAAACTGTTCTTAAGTATTTTCTTGTGTCTGTGATATCTTTTTTGTAATGTCACTAGGTAGTATTTACCTTGTAGAAGAACGGGTTATCGTATTCCTCTACACCGCGAGGTGGTATGCGCGGTGACCGTGGTCCAATTATTCGTGATGAGAACTTGTATATGGCTTGCTTGCCTAAGTTCTAACACCGCGTATGTCAGAAAAAGTAACTTTTCAGCAAAGTGACATCACTATAGTATTTTACATAGAAACCGAAACAAAACCAGTTTATTTTTGTTTTGCGAGTTTCTATTTAACGACTTGTGTCTCTAATTTGGTGTATTCCCATTTTTTTGAAAATGGCACCTAAATGTCAAAACCTATAAAATATTACATACCCGGCGGAACTTAAACAACGATATAACCTTTAGTGGCGTGCGAACTTCGATTGCGCTGTAGGATTCGTGACGTTTGACATCTGTCGCTACAACCTAGTTATCCTAGCTTAGGTATTGGGCTCCAATAAATCTTCCAACACTTCTTCTATAATCTATTTATAGGAAGCCAAGATCGGAATGCTTATTTCGATTGCGAATAACTTACCTGCATGCCTACCTACTTAATAAGTGAAACTTATTTACTAATGTAGAATAAAGATAGTTTAATTTCCCCCAAAGTGGTCATAACAATAGTCGTAAGCCTAAAATTAATAATACAATATCGTGTTGATACATTTTTCATTTACAACTTTCGGTGACTGCGAGGAGATCGTTCCGATGGTTTTACTATCTAAAGCGGTATTCACAGTGATATAACAGAAAAACATACAATCAATTTGTTCCCTAGGTCTTTTGGTACCTCCCGGATTGCTTCGTGCGTACCCGGCCCCCGGATAGAAAGAGTATCCGGGGGGTTTTTGTGGTGTAGGGTCCTCTCCCCGTGGTACATGAAGGATACTTTGGCTGAGGTACCAAATAGAACTTTTTTTTTTTTTATTGTCCGCAGCGAAATGCATTTACTCATTCCCGCCGCCGCTGCAGCGTATTCGCGCGCTGGCGGAGGGATATGTGGGACTCGTCCTCTCCATAGCGTGGTATGCTAACTTATACCACGAGGAGAGGACCCTACACCTCTAAAACCCCCCGGACACTCCTTCGATCCGCCGTTTGCGGGGGCCGGGCAATAAGCAATCCGGCCGAATAGATACTGCTGCCCTGCTGGTCCATGAGATGGATGCCCCTTTTAGGCCTCTTATGACACCCATGACAAGTTAAGGAGTGGTCTGATCTAAGCCGGAAACCTCAAATCAAGTCTATTATATACCTACCGATCTATAACAATAAGGCAAACTCATTTTACATTAAGTGCCTACAAAAGTACGAACAATATGCTCGAAATGAAGAATACGAAAATTCATAAGAAAATAATATCCTGCGCTCGACATATTCATTCAAAACCATTCCGCTCGAGCCTCTCGCCAATTCAAACGCGCCTTAACTCGCGCAATTTTCAGATTGAATTTTTACGACAACAACAAACAGACGGATAAAGAGATAAACAAATGTGTAACCGGGGAGTCGAATGACTAAATTGCTATATAAAACGGCAGTGAACCTAATACATAAATTTATGAAATCGGTCAAACCCATATTTGAAAGTGGTTTCGCAAGATATTTCGGATCTTATTTATAAAAATAAATAAGTAATTTAAGTTAACTTGTCGGAGTTTATACTAGACTTCAGTAATTATATAATAAGTTGATTCTGAGACTTAGTAGTTTGGTTTGATGCCCATGGCAGGCAGGTTAAAATAATTTTGCAGGATTTAATCTCAAAACGTCAAAACTTGTCACACTGTCATGCAACGCGGCTTTTTTTTACGTTGCCATAATAACCAATAGTGGTAGTAATGATTCGTGAATTTAATTTTACAATATTCGATACTTTATTGCATTCCATAATGTGTTATTTGTGTTAATTATGAACATTATCGGGCGCAGGACAGCCATGTTGCTTCGGCCGATACCTAGTGTGCGGCGGTCGTTGAGTAGGAGAGACGGGGCAATTATTGTTATTATGAATTATTCGTTGGTTATTATGTTATTATTAATTTATTATACATTAATTTATCTATAATCTTAAATAAAAATATCAATTTTTCGATGTATGATGACAATTTTTTAGCCCTTCTGAACGAATTAGGCCACGAATTCGGATCACAATTAGCAAATCAATCAAATAATTGTATTTAAATAACCAAAAGGAGCATATTCATGAAAAAACATGTTATATTACTATGTGTCATTCGAATTACCACATTAATAACCCGCAAATATAATATCTAACTTGTAACTACCCACGACTTCGTTCACATGAAAATCTAGATGTAGCCTAAAACTATAAAAATGTCATACAAACTTAGCCACCCCTTTTTACCCTCTCAGGCGTTAAATTGCAAATTCCTATCTTAGTAATTACTTTCGCCCTAAAATAAATCGCCAAGCAACATTTGAGACTTGTAGTTTCTGAGATTTCGTGATGAGTCACTTTTATACACTAACTTTTAATGGTTATTAAACTTAAACGACCCTCAGTATTACTATGAAACCGTAAGATTAAAATGTTGAAATAGACAGTATATATGTTCAAACAAAAACAGCTAAGGAGACTGCATTAATAAATGTACATAGCAAAATGAACTCTAGTACCTTACAATACAAGATAATACAAAATAATGTACTAGGTTGTAAGAACAGGCGCCCCTAACTCAGATTTTAAGTGATTGTAATCTTTAATTAATATCATTACTACTGTAAACGTATAAGTATAGATTGATTTTACCGTCAAGAATTAATCATTTCACAGATAATTACTATTAAAAGATTACGGTGCGGTGTAAGTACATACATTTTCAAAAAGCAGCAACATACACATGATGACAAAAATATAAATAAACACAAATCTAAAACGGCAAACGAAAAGAAATGAATAATTCCACGATATTTTTCTTCGCATTGAATAGAGTTGAAAATGTCGTTTGTGCCAATTTAATAATTCTTCGTGTAAGCCATTTTATATGCTGCGAGCCGTGTAGAGAGATTTTACTCTAATAACATTATGTTGTATGTCTGTCCTTATCCTCACAATTGAGCGAAAAATTCTTGTTATGCGTCTATTCTGTTGAGAGATTCTAAGCAATTTGATATGCTTGTTCAACTGTTTGTGTCCTGAAGTTTATTTTGCTGTGTTTGAACTATATAATTATACGTATACTACACTTTTTTAATGGCCCAAAGCAACCCAAATTTGGGTTTCTTAGAAACAAATTTTGAATTTCATACTCTTCTTACTATTAACATTATAAAGAGAAAAGATTTGTATTTTTGTGTGTATGTTTGCAATGAATAAACAAAAACTACTGTGCCGATTTCAAAAATTCTTTCACCATTGGAAAGCTACATTCACCTTGAGTGACAAAGGCTATATTTAATTATGAAGTTCCCACGGGAGCGGGAGATACGCGGGTGAAACCGCGCGCGGGAAGCTAGTGTCTCATAAATTGAAAGTATGTAAAGGAAACACTTTTAGCCGTGAGATTTCTAGGTTAGAATATACTACCTCATAACTTCCCGTGGGTTTTATTAGAGGCGACTAAGGGATATATAGCTGACGGATGGGGAGCAGCATCTATCGGAGCTGGGTTATTTCCTATTTCACTGCAATCTGCCTGCTAAACTTGGTGATTATGATAGAACCCCTCAACGACTGAGGCTCCCCAAGTTCTATTAAGAAGAGGTTTATGTTCAGCTGTGGACGTAAACAGACTGTTAAAGTTTTCACTTTTCAAGGAACCTTCATAAAGCATAGCAAATATATATATATTTTTTTTCAATGTAAACCCTGTAAAGTAAATCCGTTAGTTTTACAGTCTTTACTTACATCTGGCATACACATTAGTTCTAATTATAATTACATTTTACGAATGCGAATTTGTCACATTTTGAGCGCATATAGGTAGTATTTTAGCATTTTTCTAGTCAGTGACATAACTGGTGATCTTCCAGTCACCGGGGTAGTTACAGTAATTTCCCAAGGGAGGGAGTGCACTCGCATACCTTACACTTTTTACGTTGCCAATTTTAATTCTCAAAACTTTGTAACGAGATGGACGAATTTCTAGTTCATCTAGAATGCATGTTTTGGTAGTTTGTATTCTGCATACATACCAAAAACAGTTTCTTTTCACACATAATAAAAAAATCCAGGATGACTAAATAATGAACAAGATATAGAACTCGAATGGACAATTACTGACATCTATTAATCAATCCATCAATAGTCAAATATTAGGTGACATCTTGAATCCTACATCGCGCAATTGAAGATTGAACGCCAATTACGTCTTCATACAAGTTATTATTTGACACTGCGGTCACCGAGCATACCACCTCAGCCAGGGATAACTTTTACGTTCAGGAATACTACAACCCGATGCCTATCAAAAGGAGTTATAAAATTACTGTAAAAAATGCATTTGTACACTGATTTTGAATTAAGGTGAGATTGATAATTCATATTATTTTATCAACATTATCAGGCTGTAGAGGCTGACGATAAGCTTATCCCGAATGGGGCTTTTATCTTAATTACTTACATCTGGATTGGCAACCGTAGTATCAAATTCAAATACGGTTACAACAACAGGCAGTTTATGCTATTATTCGCATTATCAACGCGTATCCATCCAGGAGTTGGCCATAGTATGCACGTTTGTCAGGTCAGTTTTCTGGTATACGACCACGGTCATATTATATAACTTGTTATCACAACTGAACTAAAACGTTAACGCGACTGTGACCGTGACCTGACTCGAGAAAAACTTTTTATTAATGAGCAAGTGGATTACCCTGGTTCATCCGTTGTTAATTATATACTACAGAAGATGAACCGAACAGTTCTTCAACATTCCCGCCAGTACAAGCTTTATCCATCCCTTGTCGATCAATGCGAAAGCCGATCCTCTTTGTTCACGTACCATCAGATCAAACATTAACCGTCGTTATAACAAAAATAAATGACTTATCACATCTTGAATCATTTACAAACCTACTTCCGTACTAAGAGCCCACAGGCATTCAAATTCCACTTCCCAAAAGAGGGAGCGTAGCTTTAATATTTGAGATTGGTACAGGCTAGATGTTAAATATAGCGCTTAGATTATCGAGCAAGTCTGTGCCTGAATGTCGCCGCTTGCAGATTAAACAAATATTACCCGCCGATTTCAAACACTATGAACACCGTAGACCTTCCACTCTTCGGTTTTATTGGGAAAGTGGAAATATTTGTAAGAGTTCTTCATGTGAAATAGGTTCCTGATATCATAATTAAAAAAAATCCGTAAACCTGCACATTAATCTTTTGAACGCCAAAAACATTATCAAAAATATATTTTTGGAGACATATTCAAGAATATGTTAACTTTAATTTTTTCATTGTAATTTTTGCCAAGAATAAACGAAAACAAGTATTTTAAAAATTTCAAGTTTTATAAATAATAAATACTAGGCGTCCCGCGCGCGGTTTCACCCACGTAGCTGCCGTTCCCGTGGGAACTTCATAATTAATTATAGCCTATGTCATCCGGGGACATTGTAGCTTCCCAACGGTGAAAGAATTTTTCATCATGCCGAGGCCGAAAGTTTGAATTTCTTCTTTTGTTTGCGGGAAGAAAGATACATATTTCAGACTGCTCACCTGAGGCCGAAAGTTTGAATTTCTTCTTTTGTTTGCGGGAAGAAAGATGCATATTTCAGACTGCTCACCTGAGGCCGAAAGTTTGAATTTCTTATTTTGTTTGCGGGAAGAAAGATGCATATTTCAGACTGCTCACCTGAGGCCGAAAGTTTGAATTTCTTCTTTTGTTTGCGGGAAGAAAGATGCATATTTCAGACTGCTCACCTGAGGCCGAAAGTTTGAATTTCTTCTTTTGTTTGCGGGAAGATAGATGCATATTTCAGACTGCTCACCTGAGGCCGAAAGTTTGAATTTCTTCTTTTGTTTGCGGGAAGAAAGATGCATATTTCAGACTGCTCAACTGAGGCCGAAAGTATGAATTTCTTCTTTTGTTTGCGGGAAGAAAGATGTATATTTCAGACTGCTCACCCGAGGCCGAAACTTTAAATTTCTTCTTTTGTTTGCGGGAAGAAAGATGCATATTTCAGACTGCTCACCTGAGGCCGAAACTTTGAATTTCTTCTTTTGTTTGCGGGAAGAAAGATGCATATTTCAGACTGCTCACCCGAGGCCGAAACTTTGAATTTCTTCTTTTGTTTGCGGGAAGAAAGATGCATATTTAAAACTGCTCACAATTAGTAACAGTTAAAAATGTAGTCTTTGTTTGTTTTAATTTACTTCCCGTTACCTATTTTAAATAACTCATTACCATGGTAACCGTGCAGTTGTTATTTGTTATTGTTAATTCCTGTTCAATGTTTTTTTTTTCGATAATAGATACTATTTTTCTTACTACAAAAAATCAATATTTAATTATCTCGAATATTAATAATTATATCTATTAAGCATAGGACAATTAAATCTATTAATTTGTTTTTTTTTCGTCCGGGGGGGCTTCGACCCCCACCGGGGCTTCGCCCCGGACCCCGTCAGTGGTTAATTTCAACTACATTCGTTTTTCTTATATACAATTTCATTAAACTTTCGGTCCTGGTATGATGAAAATTAGTATACCTACGTATGAAGTATTATATGAATTTAGTATGTTAGTTTTGTATGGCAACATTACAAAACATGTTATAGTATACTTGAAGAGTGCACTAGCTCTCTTTAATTCAAATACAATATAACGCATTTTTATTCCAGAATTCCACATCTATGCTTCTGTAAAGGCTATGAATAGCAAAGCTTTCGGCGCGTATTACCAAGCAATATCAATACTGGGAGTCGAACCTGAGAAATGAGCATTGCCACCCTCTGAAGAGTGGGAGGGGGTGGGGTGTACCAATATTATTGTAAACTTATAGCGGTAGATCAACATTTAGTGGGTGAGCGTTTAATCGTGGTCTTGTGCTGTGGGAAGCAAATATTAAATGACGGTTTCGATTGTTCATTTTTCGAAATATCACGAGTTATATCAACTCGACTCGTTCATTTGTATGTTAAAGAAATAAAGTGTGACTTACCTTACCTTCTCCATGTTCAACATACTTTTTATTTTCTAGATTGATACACAATTTAACACTCCACACTTAGGTACCTATATGTATATATATAATTTAAAATGTTCCGTTGTTCGCTCACGCTTTTTAGCCACGCTAAATGGGTTCACTCGTCGGAGGGTAGACAAAAATCTCATTTCCTCAATGTGAACGTACCCACTGATAAACGTTACCTATACTCTGGTTAACTTTAGTATAGATTATTATCATTCACGATGAATATTAGAATGTTATTAACCATTCTCTTTCTATACGTTTTTAAGTTGAGATAAAATACTGAAATGTATATCAAATACAAAGACAGACAGCGAATTCTTCGTAATAGGGTCCCGTTTTTACCCTTCGTGTACGCATATCGCAACTTACCTATGTAATAACCTCCGTAGCATAGCGGTATACCTAAGTCTAACTTTTAGTTTCGGAGATCGTGGGTTTAGATCTCAACGCGGGATAGGCATGGTGACAGGCAACACCACCTTTAAAGGAAACCTGATGACCATGACTTTAAGCTAAAATACATTTTCGTATCTTTATCTTTCACGTTTGTAAATCAACTAAAGAAATTAGACTTTTTTGTGGTTGATTTGATTTCCTTCAATAGGTAATATGGCTTTTTTGTGATTCTTAAAAAGGATCTTAATGTACATCAATTTGTAGTGTAAATTGTAAAGAACGAAAACTTTCAAATTGAAAACTCCAATCTATACTAATATTATAAAGCTGAAGAGTTTGTTTGCTTGAACGCGCTAACCTCAAGAACTACTGTTCCGATTCATAACATTTTTCACGATTAGAAAGCTACGTTATCCATGAGTAACATAGGCTATATTTAATTATGAAGTTCCTGCGAGAACGGTAGTTAAGCGGGAGCTATGATAACATTAGTAAAATAAAAAAATGGTTCATTTGTAAAATCTATTCAAGCTAACTAGATACCAACAGACCGTAGGTACTCGCACTTTTACGATTAGCCAAATGTTGACATATTTTGTGAATGAGATAGCAGAAATGTGTTAGATATGGACCGTCTTATATCTATCGCCACATACTCTAGTGGGACAAGTGGCTAGTAATGGTTATCTATTAGCCACAGGCGCGAAAAACCTTTAGGGTTGTCGAAGAAAGCTTTTATTTTTGTAAATATAAGCCGAATCTCATGGTACAGAAACATAATATATATATTTAATTAATTTATTATATATAATAGATTCCCGCGCGCAGTTTCACCCGCGTAACTGCGCCTATTGCCTTCCTCGAAAAATGTAACGGCCGTAGCTAATGGCTAGGTCGGGCGTCAGACTTGTGATCATATGATTGCCGGTTCTATCACAACTCAATGCACTACCGACGTGAACGCACTTGTAACACAGGAAGGGTTAACAAAAATACTAGTAGTAAGCAAATCAATTCTATTTTTTTTTAAATCACCTCAACCTCATTTATATAACCTGAAATTAGCAAAAGAAAATAAACATGAGAGTCTTTTTAAAGACTCGCAACCCTGTGTCTGGGTCCCCATCCATTACAGTGATTTCCGACACTCGAGGGCTGACGCAGCATCCACTTACGACAAGATCAAAGAAACGCCGCCACTTGACTCCTGTACTGGTAAAAGCTAGGTAAATGACTGTTTAAGAATGTTTTCCTTATTTTTAATAATTATTTTGAGAATAAAAAAAGGTAAAAGTGTACGCACAGAATAAATAAATAAATTTTGTGCAGTTTCCATTCAATGATAACAGAAAAACATATTTATGTTATTTTTATTTAATTACTAGCTACGCCCCGCGGTTTTACCCGCGTCACTCCGCTCCAGTGGGTCAGAGTGTGATATTTGTAGCCTATATGATATTCCAGCTTATACACTATCCGCGTGCAAACTTTGAGCCAAATCCATTCCGTAGTTTTTGCGTGAAAAAGTAACAAACATACATACAAACTTTCGCATTTATTAGTAAGATTAACTTATTTTTTGCATTTTTGCTGTTCAAGAGTGACACTCACTCTATAAATACTAGAAATAAGGATAATCGGGTGTTACATGCTATCCGTCTCCACAAAATAAGCAATTATTTTATAGGGCAATGTATACATTTTTATAACAAACTCTCTGTAAATACATTTAAAGCCTTTGTCAAAACAAAACTACCTATGTAAAAAAACATTTTATAAAATTGCTGATATTATGTAAACGACAAAACGGCTTGGGAGCGACTTGCATTGATGAAATACTGCTAAACTTATTGTAATATAAAATCTTTTTTTTTTAAATCATATTCCTCTGAGTTTCTTGCCAGTTCTTCTCAGCATTGGTGGTAGGACAATGAAACAAAATGGACACATCATAAGAACATTATTTAAAAATATGTTTAAATGTGAATAAAAATATATTGACTATTGACAACTACCTATTAACAAAATTAGAGCATAGCGTTAATACGCTTTATGAGCGCGCTCTACTGTTGAAGTACCTACCACCAGGGACCGAATTACCGTTATTTTTTTTATAACGATACCATTTACCGTTACGTTAACGATAAAAAAGTAACGATATTAATAACGATACCCATACGTCATTTAACGTTATCTAATTACCAGTATTATTACCGGTAAAATTAACGATATTAATAACGATACCCATAGGTCAGTTAACGTTATCTAATTACCAGTATTATTACCGGTTAAAATTGCAATTGTTATACCGGTAATTTATACGCCTATCTCTTTCTTACAATGAAGTTGGGGAGACTAGCATATTTTGGTGTTAGTACGAGTTACGACTAGCTAAAAACGGGACCCTATTACTAAGACTCCGCGGTCCGTCTGTCTGTCTGTCACCAGGCTGTATCTCATGAACCGTGATAGCTAGACAGTTGAAATTTTCATTGATGATGTATTTCTATTGCCGCTATAACAACAAATACTAAAAACAGAATAAAATATTTTTTATTATATATTTATTATTATTGTTTATTATATAATGTTTTTTAAGTGGGGCTCCCATACAACAAACGTGTTTTTTTGCCGTTTGTTGCGATAATAGTACGGAACCCTTCGTGCGCGATTTCGACTCGCACTAAGTTGCAATTAGTGGGTGATATTGTATGGGGTAAATTCGTCCCAACTACAGAACTTTGCATTGTGCGTGGTCTGACATGAACTTGGCCGATTTTTTATTTAATAATTCCTCTATCCTACTGTAGAAGTAATTTGAAAGATTTTTATTTTTTTACATTTTTATTTATTTATTTGGCTCTCCGACAACCTCCGTAGCGTAGCGGTATTTGGTTCGCTTTAAGTTTCGGAGGTCGTGGGTTCGATCCCCACACCGGACAAGAAATCTTTGTGTATATTCTAAGATTTATTTCCGGGTCTGGTTGGTTGAGAGACTACCCTCCGTGCCTCGGAAGGCACCTTAAGCCGTTGGTCCCGATTGTTATAACATCATCTATAATAATCGTATATCAAGGAACGGGCAGCAGCGTTTCCTTGTGTGGTACAACATAATACTGCGGTCGCCAATCCGCCTGCCAAGCGTGGTGACTATGGCAAATACCCTCCCCCGAGAGGAGGCCCATGTTCAGCAGTGGATGTTATACGGGCTGATGATGATGAGTACACTGTTACATTAAAAAAGCAATTATATTGTGAACTTAAGTCTAAATGTCTCACTACTTACAGAAGAGCACTGCATGCACTATAATATGAGCAAAAAATAATTATTATAAAATTTCAATACAATTAACATATTAAACTAAGTTGGATAAAATTGTCTTTCAAATAAAATGAAAATAAAATATTGAATAGATAATAATAATAATTAAATTAGATTACAATATGATTTAAAAAAATACAATATACCTTTACATTAAAAAGTTAATTCATCATCATCATCACTTCAGCCGTAGGACGTCCACTGCTGGACATAGGCCTCCCTCATAGATCTCCAGTTGTTGCGGTTAGAAGCGGCCTGCAGCCACCGTGATCCCGCGGCCTTAACCGTGATCATCCGTCCATCTAGTAGGAGGACGTCCTACGCTACGCTTGCCGATCCGCGGTCTCCATTCGAGAGCTTTTCAGCCCCAACGGCCATCTGTTCTCCGTGCTATATGGCCTGCCCATTGCCACTTCAACGAACTAATCAGTTGAACTATGTCGGCAACCGCATTCTTTTACGTATCTCCTCATTTCTGATTCGATCTCGTAGAGAAACCCCGAGCATAGCCCTCTCCATAGCTCGTTGAGCGACTCTGAGCCTGTTCATAAGGCCTATAGTAAAGGACCACGTTTCGGATCCATAGGTCATCACTGGCAACACTCACTGGTTAAAGACTTTCGTCTTCAGGCACTGAGGTATATTGGAGGAAAAGACGTTGCAAAGTTTCCCGAACGCTGCCCATCCGAGTTGGATTCGGCGATTGACCTCCTTCTCGAAGTTGGACCTACCTAATTGGACTGTCTGTCCTAGGTATACATATGCGTCAACAACTTCAAGAACCGTATTCTCAACCATTATAGGGGCAGGCACAACATGGACGTTAGACATGATTTTCGTCTTGTCCATGTTCATTTTAAGACCTACCGTTGTGACGTCGGGAGACTCGGTTGAGGTCTTCGAGCATTGTACTGAGTTCTTCCATCGACTTTGCCATGACTACGATATCATCAGCGAATCGAAGGTGAGTGATGTATTCGCCGTTGATGTTGATGCCTAGTCCTTTCCAATTCAGAAGTTGAAGGTGTCTTCTAAAGTGGTCGTAAACAGTTTCGGAGAAATAACGTCTCCCTGTCTTACGCCTCTTTTTAGTGGAATCGCCTTCGTACTCTGTTCTTGTACTCGAACCGACATTGTGGCGTTTCTATACAAACATTTCAACACTTCGATATACCGATAGTCAATACGGCATCGCTGGAGAGACTCAAGTACGGGCCATGTTTCGACCCATTCAAAGACTTTCTCGTAGTCCACAAACGCTAAACAAAGCGGCAAGTTATATACTCTTCGGTCTTCTGTATTACTTGCCGCAGCGTATGTATGTGGTCTACGGTACTATAACCTTTTCGGAATCCGGCTTGTTCGGGAGGCTGAAGGTCATCAAGCCTTCGTTCAAGACGATTCGCAATAACCCTGGAGAACAGCTTATAGACATGACTCAAAAGCGAGATGGGCTTGTAGTTCCTTAGTAAGGTGTTATCGCCTCTCTTAAAGAACAACACCACGTCGTTTTTGTTCCATGCTTTGTCATCTGGCTTTACCCAATAGACATATCTCTTGCAAACACTTTGGAGCCCTGATTCCGCTCTATTGTATCTTTAATACGGGACGTATTAAAGCTCCGGATATCGTGTCACAACGATTTTTTAATTCGTCTATTAAGCTGCCTATGTGACTTAGCAACATCGGGAGATTGCAGTCTTAGCGAGCGTCGTTCAGTCAATAGGTTAAGGGTGTCTTTAGAAATTTTCTGAGTTCTACTGGTACGGCGAGCCTTGAAGAACTGAGGCCCTACCGTATGGACAGTTTCTACGAGCCTGTGTTGTTGATCTCGTCCACAGATGCGTCTTCATCGAGACAATCGAATCGATTTGAGAGTTCGAGTTGAAAGCTATCGGGGTTATCGATCTGAGCGCGTGTAGGTTGGAGCGTAGACTTCATCAAATGGGACCGTTCAAGTTTAACATTTATATTCAATGTGCCTCTTACTATTAAATGATCACTACCGGTTTTCACCCTGTGAATCACACAGACATCATTGAAAATCAGTTTCTTGTCGGTCATGATGAAGTCGATCTCATTTCTCGTATAACCATTGGGACGCAGCCAGGTCCATTTCCGGTGAGGCGGCTTCTGAAAGAAAGAATTCATCATATAAAATCCTTCTTTATGCAGAAAATCGGCCAGCCTCTGTCCCCTAAGGTTCCGTTGCCCATAACCGAAGTTCCCCACTATCAACTCGTCCTGATCGTTTCTCTTGCCCAGTTTCGCATTGAAATCCCCCATAACAACATTGAAGTGAGTTTTATGAGTATGTATGGCCCTTCTGATGTCCTCATACATACACTCAACTTCTTCATCTGGGTGTGCCGAGGTCGGTGCATAGACCTGAACGACCTTCAGCAAGTATCTTTCAGATACTCTGAGTGTTAGGTATGCCACCCTGCTAGACACACTGTCGATGGTAATAATGTTGTTAATGAGGGACTTGTGAACGAGAAACCCGACACCACCTAGGGACTGTTGGTCGCCCTCCCAGTAAAAGAGCAGGTTGCCAGAATTCAGGGTCATCGTGTCCTGTTCCTCTCTACGGACTTCAGACAACCCCAGAATATCCCATCTGAGCCTGCTCAGTTCTTCCTCCAGCTCAACAATCTTTTCCTCGGTCCGTAAAGTGCGCACGTTATGTGTTGCCAGGGCCAGTGTTCGCCGTTGAAATTGGTAGCCACTCGTCTCCCGGGGATTCTTAGCACCCCTAGCCCCGCCGATGCCATGACCGCTACCGTAGCCATGCCTAGCGGGGCCGCCGGGGACTCGGGGCCGTATGTTTTTGGAAATATCCATTATGAGGGGGGGTTTGCCAATACTTGCCACGCTTGGCAGGCGGGTTGGCGAGCGCAGTATTAGATGTTATAATCCGACAAGACGCTGCTGCCCATCTTCTGGTGTATTTCCCTTGGCCGGGTCCTACGGCGCCCACGGGAGGAGATGGGGGGCATCATTCTTACGCCGGTGCCCACGGCCTTACTATTACTATTTGAATACTTATATCAATATTAGATTACTATTACTATTTGAATACTTATATCAATATTCTAGGTGATAAAGAGTTTAAAATAATTACGATTATTATTAACAATTAACACCTGGTCAGAAGTAACATTTTCTTTATTACAGCTGGCACAGAATCGTGGAACAAGGAAGTGAACAGTTTTGCCTTAAGTTAGTTCGACTGAATGGCTGACAAAAGAGCTTTTTATTGGTGGTTCTTGGGATACTTCGTGGTACATTTAAAGATATTTTACTAAGCAGTTTTGGGCAGTCTCAAGGACAAAGGACAGTAACAAGTTTTTTAAGAAATACTAGATCCAACATATCTCTGCGTGTCTCCAAGGCACCATCCTGAAAAATTGCAACCTATCTTTGTAAGATGTTAGGTTTTTTGCTAAATTGCTGCTACACCATGGTATATGGATCACGTATTTGTGTTTTTTCAATAGGGTCCCGTTTTTTTCCTTTGGGTACGGAACCCTAAAAAGGAATGCGTCATACAAATCCTCCCCATCATTGTCTACTGAAAATGTACCCAGAAGACCGGCAGCCTTGCCGTGTTGGATCGAAATGTTTATTCTTTGTACCAAAAATATTCCAGTGTTCAGGTCACGTGAAGTATTGATCCACTAAAGGCTCTACACACAGTGCCGGCCGCAGGGCCGCCGGGCAAGCCGCCGTGCACCCGGCGTCATTCAAAGCTTACTAACTTAACTTAAGCATAGCCGCTAGGCATTAAAGCCGGCACTGCGTGTAGTAGCCTGAAAGGGGATCCTTCACGGTAGGCCGCGAAATTCAAATTTTCGTACGTTTTTTGCAATTTGCCGGTCGTTCTCAGGCTGTACATTGACCAAAATATGATTCGCGACTATAATATGTATATAGTTATATAATTATAATCATCAAAATCATCAAAACCCACCTCAAAGTGCATGCAACTGGATTGATTGACTATTTCATGAAAAAGTAATTCAATCGACGAGTTACATGCACTTTGAGGGTTGTATTGATGATTATAATTCGTTACTTAAATACCTATTATAGTCGCGAATCATACTTTATTCAACAAACACCCAGACACAGCTGCGTACTGCAAAAAACCGTAAGAAAATTTGAATTTCGCGCTCTACCTTGCGCTTCTACCTTAAGAAGAAGGTGCTTCATAGGTAGTATAGGTACTTTGCGAAGGCAGTACGAAATCCAAGTAGAAACCGTTCGTGCACGTGCTTTATTTATGCTTAGTCGGCTCCACTGTCTTCTAAATTAACGCAGCAAATTATCACTAGATAATAAGGTTAGGACTTACACACGTGCATACGACCGATTATGACATACGCGAGCACCGTATTTGCTCATACCGCGTCTAGCAGTTTGTACCGCTTACAGACTGTTCAAAGTAGATTCACTCGACGTGTCAACGGGGCACCGTGGTTCATTCGTAATCGCAATTTACATTCTGATCTCCAACTGCCTTCCATCAAGCAGTGGATGAAAGAGGCGTCGGAACGCTTCTTCAAATCCGCGGCGCAACACCCAAACCCGTTGGTTGTCGCACCATCTGACTATAGGCCTTTGCCCACAAAGCGTCGTAAACACCGTCAGCTTCGGGGCGTCCAAGATGACCCGGACGAGGAGATAACAATCTACCAACTAGCAGTAAAAAGACTGCAAGAAACTAGCACCACTACACAGAGACCACTCTATCCGACCCGCCGGAGAAGAGTACGCCCGCGGACGCGACGCGTCTACCCTCGTCCTCCTGACCCTTAGTTTGCAAAGAACCATCCGATGCCCTCGTAGACCCGAATTCCGAGAGGCCCGTGAACTGTAAAATAGAGCGCGACAGTTGCACAAAACTCCCCTAAAATACTAAACGTCGCCCTGAGGTCGCCGTCGCCGAGGCCCAAGCCCCACAGGGGGCGCCCTCTTGCGCAGGTTGCTTAGTTTGTAGTTTTTAAACCATTTATTAAGGCTGGATCTTGGCTCGCCTTTATGCCCGGTGAAGTAGCAAAAGCCTCGTGGCTAACTATGTATGTCAATTAGAAAAAAAAAAAAACTCGATGTTTGTTATGATCACTAAAATAAAATGACACGCGTGAGCGCGAGCCGTCTCGTACTCATATTTTTGTTGCCGCTCCGCTTAAGCCCCGCCCAATGCGCGCGCGCGCGGCACTCGTTTCGGTTTGGCAACGTCGCACCAGACGTTGCTAGATTTTAGCGAAATAACGCTATTAGTATCGCTATTAAAATACCGGTAAATCCTGCGATACAACGTTATTTTTAACGTTAAATATTTAACGTAACGGAACGAAATGTTTTGGTACTTTTACCGGTATTTTTTTGGTAACGGTAACCGTCCCTGCCTACCACATCTAAAAATAATACTATTGATGAATGTTGTATTCCTTTGCATGTTGTTCGCCAGAGCTGACGGGGTGAGAGAAAAGACCGGCAGGATGACAATGGCACTGCTGACCTTGTATTTGGACTCATATGACACTGAGTATCACAATCACGCAAATGATCCTTATCCACGTGCTGTTAGCACTTGGATAAGAATCATTTGCGTGGTCAAGAATAAAACAAAAAACATGTTGTCATTAATGCGTGCTTATATGCGACTTAGTGCGTGTAGATTTCGGTTGCCACCCCCTTTTATCTTCTTAGGGGAAGATTTTTAGAGAATCCTTTCCTATCGGGTGCCTATATCATGTAGAGAATACGCCCTCCAAGTTTCCAGTCTGTATGACGGTTTAAGCTGAGCGTAGATCCGTCAGTCAGTCAGATACGAAATAAGCCAAGTCGTGGGCTGTCAGGGCTATTACGATAAAGCGCCTTAACTAACCAAACCGCATCCATTTTTGAGGACTGTGGAGTATGTTGACAGTGTCTATAATTTCTTCTTTTGCTCTATTTTTGTCCCGCGATAAAACTGCGGGGTAACTAATATAGATATTATAATGCATTTCTAAAAATTTCGGCTATACCTATCTTATACAAAACAGACGAATTCTGCAAATCCATATTTAGTTGTGACCGCATCTGGTCAACAACTACCTGCATTAACGTTTTTCTAACACACAATATTTTTTTCAAATTTCACTAGCGACATTGGGTGTTGACTATGTAAAGGCCGTTCCTGAACAAGGCCGAAGTACAATGGTTAAGTTTAGGAGCAGAGATTTATACATGGTTAGCACTTATCTTTTTCTTCATAAATATTTACATCGGGATGGTCATTAACTGGTGTAGAATCTTAATAGCGACTTATAAGTCATTCAGAACAACGCCATCTATTGACACAAAAATGAACAAAATTCACTTGTATTTACTACCATTGTTTAAAAACATTTTTATTGTTTTAATGTATAATATCGTTATACATTGAAAATGTTTACTAGCTACGGCTAGTAGCCTTAATCTGAGTGTCACGCAAAAAAAAACCACGCAGAAATCTAACCCACGTACACGAACGAATCCAAAAAATAAAATCAAAATAAAAAACATCCCATGTCCAAACATTTATCTTTGCCTGACAAAGGGCGAGTGCGGGATGCGTGTCGATTGACCGGAAATAGTAGCCTTATATTTACAACTTCCGGCTAGGGTTGGCGGGGAACCAATTAATAACTTTTATCGCTTGTACTGGCAGCGTGCTCAATTAGCACGGCCATAAAAATCTTCACGCCTGATTGGAAATGGCAAAATCGGCGCCTTTATTTCTTGATAAATAAAGATCTGCACTGGATATAGGATATCAGGTCTTTGGTTTCGTCGATTTTTATAGGTTTCCGTTGGTTAAAGGAAGGAGCAAAAATCTTATTTGTGTTTCTTGTACACAGATATAATATTATTTCAAACTCAGCGACCGAGCATTTTTCGGAAACGGTGATAAATACTAATTAATTCCATTCTTATGACGAAAATGTATTCACAATAATTGCCCTTAAAAATGAATTGAGAACTACTTATCGGAATGCGATATTTAACGGAATGATTTACTTTTGGGAGTACAATCAATCTATGTAGCTACTTTTTCAATCATCTTCAGCCTGTTGTAGTCCACTGCTGAACATAGGCCTCTCCCATCGATTTCCAGCACGAACGATCGCTAGCGGCCTGCAACCACTGACTCCCTGCAACCTTTATGAGGTCGTCGGTCCATCGTGCAGGCGGTCGTCATACACTGCGCTTGCCAGTTCATGGTCTCCACTCGAGAACCTTTCTTTTCCATCGGCCGTCAGTTCTTCGAGCTATGTGTCCTGCCCATTGCCACTTCAGCTTGCTAATCCGTTGAGCGATGTACTTTTACAATAACATTAAGAATTTCAGATTAAAATGACATCGAACTTGTGCTAGGGACGCCGGTTTCTACAACCTAGATTATCTCGTATTAGCGCCCATTTTACTATGCACATTTATCATGGCCATATTGAAGGATTTTTTTTTAACAACGGCATAAACGCTTACTGCGGCATGGAGTGTATTCCTCAACCAAACAAACCGGGTAAGAAATTTAACTAAAACCCCACGGTTTATTCTAACCTCTTCGGTGTTCTTCTTTCATTCTGACACTTTGTTACGACCCAATTCTATTACGTATAGACCATCACATGTCTTCAAATATGGATATCATAAGATGTGACTTAGAAACAAATAGCCGATGGATGTGCAGCAGCTTCTGTCTACTTAAGGGTACTTAAGGATACTACGATCACCAATATATAGTATAGGCACGCCCGGAGTGTTATGGCATCCCTACTCCTCATGGGTTGACCTCGAAGGGGGCCGGGCCCATGTGCCCCACTCCCTGAGGCCGAGCCTAGGGCGATACAAGAAGACCTATCTAATAAAAATATGATTAAAAAAAGCTTTTAGCTTCTTCGCTCTTTGCAGTAAAGTGTGTAGTTGTATGCTCTCAAAATGCGTATAGATGCAGTAATTGAATGAAGGAGCCCGAGGCGTTTGCGGGTACTTCGCAAATCTACTTACAACCTCTTTGTATTGACTATCGCGCGATTCGGGAGTTACGAATATATTGAGAAGGTTACTAAATGAAAGTTTCTCATCGAATCCGAAGACTCGGCAGATTCGCCTAGTTTTAAGCCAGACAAACTGTTAAATCAAGATCGTCTGTACTGTAGTGAATCGTAATTTGTATGACAGGTTCGTAAAAAATGATAAATATGAAAATTAAATTAAAATTTTAAATATTTTTCTATTTATCGTCTATCTATATAATAAAGAAAATCAATCACCATCCAACATTTTACTAGTTTTCATGATTACCTGCTTATTTTTTTTATAATTTATTTATTGAAAGCCAACACGGACCAATTATGAAATAAACTAATACAAAGACAATTAAACACAATAAAATACAAAAATACAATACCATACAAATACAAGTCAAAACATTTAAACAATATTACTTACCACATTAGCCCGTACATGTACCATGTCACAGTGATACATGTACTGGCAGTCGAATCGCCGGGCGAAGGCTCTCAGGATACTGTTCGGGCTGACCCGCACCCTGCGCACCAGGGATGTGCACCGCTTGCGCATGGTTGTATAAAAACAATCCACGCGCGCTTCGGCGAACATCCCCGAAGCGCTACAGAAGCGAGGCAGCCCCAACAGCACCCTGAATGCATTATTGAATTGGACGCGTAGAACGCTGTACTGCATTTGCGTATAATTCACCCACAGACTGCTCGTGTAGAAGGACGTGCAAAAGTCAGCATCATAGACATGAAATCCTCAACATTGTAATTTCAAAAATGATGTATAAGTTTTTATTATATAGCGAATAGCTCGTCCATACCTTCTTCGTTCCTTGTGCTCCGCATCGTGCCCGGGGGCCCCAGTAATGACATCACCGAACGATAGGCACTTCGCGTATATCCATGAGATTTTTATCTAAAACGCTGCCGATGTACACTCGTATCTCCCTATACGACGTTGTGAGCGACTATGTGTGCCAACTGCCATATTATATTTTGTAGACACAGGAAAAAGTTGCAAGAACTGATAGAGGCATATCAGTGTGTAGGTACCTAATACAATTTGTTGACGTTTATTGTATAAAGTGCAAGGTATATCTTTGTTTTTAGAGAGTTTTTGACTGCATTGGCGGCTCATTAATAACAGTTAGTTGCTTTTAGATAATAATATCTAGATACCTACTGGTCTGAGTTAGATTCTCATTCGGGACTATTGTGATGAGGTTGTGTGGTGGTAATTGGTGTAGGTAATTATGAGGTGTGAGCAGACTACGAGCGGTTAACCGCAAACATTCAACGAAAAATTGTTTATCTAAACAGCCGATGGGCGTTTGCTAGTTGTGCTATTTGCCCGTATATTACATATATTAATAAAATCCTCCTATCCTATGACAATGGTAATAATTACAATAGAGCTAGTTCTCATTTAAAAAAAAATTGAGGGAGCTTACCTTTATCTATATGATCCATCTTAAAGGAACATTTCATATTTTTCAAACATATTTGACTGCAGTATTCAATAATTCCAGGTACTTACTTCACCAGGCAGGCAGCTAAAAGAGCATAACATATCTGTGTTATTATTGCGAAACCGTAATAGGTATTTGAGGCTAGCTTTCCACGTCCGGCTATCACCGCGTAGCTCCCGTTTTGCGTGGAAGTTTTATAATTAAACTAGCTTCCCGCGCGTGGTTTCACCCACGTAACTCTCGTCCCCGTAGAAACTTCATAATGATATATGCTGTCTAACACTAAAATAATCTTTCTAATCGGACCAGTAGGTAGGTGCTGAGATTAGCGCGTTCAAGCAAAAAACAAACACTTCAGCTATATTAGCACAGTATATGATAAGATATAGTCGACGTTACTGTACTCCTAAATAATGCAGCTTTCTAATGGTGAAATAAGTTTTTCAATTGGTCATCATCAGCCCGTATAACGTCCACTGCTGAACATGGGCCTCCTCCCGAAGGAGGGTATTTGCCATAGTCGCCACGCTTGGCAGGTGAGTTGGTGACCGCGGTATTATGTTGTACCACACAAGGAAACGCTGCTGTCCGTGCCTTAATATACGAATATTACAGACGATGTTATAACAATCGAGACAAACGGCTTAACGTGCTTTCCGAAGCACGAAGGGTAGTCCCTCAACCAACTAGACCCGGAGAGAAATCTTATCATTTACATAAAGATTTCCTGTCCAGCATGGGTATCAAAACCACGACCTCCGAGATTCAAAGCGAGCCAAATACCGCTACGCTACGTAAGGTTTTTCCTCTTTATAATATTAGGTAATGTAGAAAAAACACATCCAATTTAAAAAAAAACTCGAAGTTAATTAAACCCGCTCTTAAAAAACTTCCATTCAATAAATGAGGACATGTTCAGGACACGGTTTCTCAAATATTTGTTTAAAAAAAAACTTTTACCATGAATAACCAATGTCGATTCTTTAAATAGCCAGTTCGGCTAACTAGTTCGGTAAGACAACATTAGAGGGAAGAGAAAAGGCACTTGGAACCGAGAGGCTAACGAAAAAACTTGGAGAAACTTAATTAGAAAAGTTTTGCTTCTTCACTGCTGCGAGAATCGATGCTTACGTGAGGGGAATGTGAGGTATTGACCTTATTTCGAAGTATAGAAGTAGATATTTAACGGGCATTTCAGTAATTCTAATTTCTTAAAAATTACGGTAATTTATTCCGGTCCGGGCATATGTCGAAAAAAAATTGTAAAACAAAACCTTTATAGGTCCATTCTTTCTTTCCAAAATACTAATTTATTTATCTCTCTCGTGTCTATGATACAGCTTAATTACTTCGGATGTACAAGCCTGATTATTTTAAAATGTAGACCGTGCGATCGCCTGCGCTGCATGGAATTGAGCCCTTAGTATGAATGATGAATATATTTTTTTATTCTGAAATGATAATATTCATCTGCCTAATGGTCCCCCCCTTCCAGATACTTAAAGGGATAGCCGTGAAAATTAAAAAAAAACATAATATTAGGAAAATTTACATATTATAATAAAAAGACTCAAATATTAAATTTTATAAAAAAACAACAATAAGTAATTATAAAACATTTATTATTTGCTCCTTCATTCATATAACAAACGAATAATATTTGATTTAATTTAAAAAACGTAGATGTAAATAAAGATTGCGAAACCCATAACATAAGGTATGATTTTTATAATCGATCTATATTAAATATAATTAAACGACTCATGCTGAATACAAAAATACTAAATCAATTTGGACTTGCTTAATTTAACGTAACATAAAAAAACTTACTTACAACATGTACCTATCGAAATAAGTAATTACATATTATTATATAAAAATATCTTAAGAGGCACTGCTAAAATCTTATCAATATTTAGTCGCACATTCTAAAGCCTATATGCCTTATCGCCAATACCGCGTAAGTCACAATAGCTACGCGGTAAGATTGAAAATCAAATCGATGCTTCCGACAACAAAGGTCGTAAACACCAAAATAGCACTTTTGGTTATCAACGAAAAACAAAAAATAATTTCGTTTTTGGCTTATATCTTTTTAACTTTAAAAGTTGTCAAATTGTGTTCTATACAAGAAATACGTAAAATACGATGGTGTTTCATAATAAATTATTGCTATTTATGTCAAAGCCTTATTTTAAAAGTTAGCTTGGACATACACCCCAGAAAATTCAAGAAGTTGGTATTAACGACCACTAACAAATCAATGGAGAACCAGTTTTTAAATACAATAGTTATGTTTTTAAATACAATTCATGTTTTTACGACCGACAGCTGTTTGTACGTTGTATTATACGATCTGCACGGTTATTCGGTTCTAAGCAATATGAGTTATACATACCCTCTTTTCTAAAAAATCTTGATTATACTAGTAAAAATTTTGGGTGTAAAAGTATTTTTTTTAGGCGAATTTTTTTTTCACATTTTTAGATCGACGCAGCGCCAAAAATTAAGTAGGGCTGCATTCGTAACTCATTTTCGCCAAAATGGCGTTTACGACATTTGTTGCCGGAAGCATCGAAATGTAGAAAATAGTTTTTTAGCCCTTTACATACGTTTTAAAGGGC
Source organism: Nycteola revayana (assembly GCA_947037095.2). NCBI lineage: Eukaryota > Metazoa > Arthropoda > Insecta > Lepidoptera > Nolidae > Nycteola > Nycteola revayana. Next base: position 9,103,161 of record OX344844.2, read on the forward strand.
TAAAAAACTATTTTCGATTTTATAACGAAAATATTTCTTGACAGATGAAATGATACCCTATTAGCCACTGTCCCTTACGCGGTATAGCAGTATTTAAGACGCTATTGTCTTTCATCAAGTTTAAATTACAAAATGTTTTAACCGGGCCTCAATTTGCTTATATTAACTACATGTTATCATACATGTTTGGCAAATTTTAATGGCTAAATCTCACACTACAGTTAGCATGTAAAACAAATTACAAAAAAATAAACAGCGTAGCAATAAAATTTGAAAAAAGATATAAAATATGTTTTATTCAAAAAAAGTTTTTGTCACGGAGACGGCAATGATAAATGCACATAGCAAAATTACCTCTAGTACCTTTGCAAGGTACAATCGAGCCAGAATCGATGCCAGAATCTGTTAGTTTTAATACTATTGAAAAAGTATTTACATACATTGTTTGTAGATACTACGAAAAGTAAATTATTGCGCTGAGTATTAGGTATGACTAAGAAATCACGGTGTATTTCACGAAAATGTCTTAACTATCTCATGCTGTTTACTGTTATAAGAGAGGCACATATTTTGGAAGCCCCTTACCTTAGAAAGGTCTTTTATAGCTTCCAAGGTTTTGTACAAAACTGGTAGTAGTTTTTGCGACATCTACAGTAGCGTACTTACTTCAAGAAGACGAGTAGCGCCATCACGTAGCATCTCAACTAACCTGTATCGCGAAATACAATTTTGCATGCCATATGAACATATTATACACGTTCTGAACAATAAGAAATGGCTGTCGGCCGCCGGGCATACCAGCTCGCCCGGCAAAGGAGATCTTCATTCTCTATAGAGGAACACCAACCGTTCTTCTGCATGGTAAATATAATTATAAATTAGATAGGAATTATTTTGGCTATACATTGGTACATTCAGTATGATTTTTAACTTTTAACATATAAATAAAATATATTGATTAAGCGATGGGTTATCAATAAATTTTATGTGGTAAAAAAAAAATCAACGAATTTTGATAGATTTTATATTAATTGATAGAATCAGGCGTTACTTGGCGGAAATTCATATTAATCTAATTTAAAATACAAAATATCTAGTGTTAATTCCGCTAAAAATGTGTGTATATGCTGTAATACTATTTTAGCACCGCCCTCCCGCCCGCAAAAATTATGCACATGCAGGAAGGAAAAATAAAACGTCCAAAAACACAATCACCAGCCGAAGATCCGACACGTGTTTCGCTCCTCAAAAAAAATGTATTTTTGCGCAGTAGCGTTCGAGTGGTTAACAGCGCCCTGATGATGCTCCGTGGAGGAGCATTACAGCATATAGTCACATTTTTAGCGGAATTAATACTAGATATTTTGTATTTTAAATTAGATTTTATATTGAAATTCTGTCATAATTCTAAAATAATATTCGTCTTATAATTTTTACTCAAAGATGAGCGCAAAATTTATTTTCACAAAAACATACTCACATATGGCATGTTTGCTTCAAATATAAAGTCAGTAGTCACATCAAAATTTTCCCAAAAATATATATATTTATGGCATTTTTCCTTAATTTATTAGGGCACAATAATAATTGTAATACAATTAGTAAAAACTGTATAGGTAAACCTTACTGCTATTGCACATACAATAACTTTTTAATCGAGGTAAGCACAATTTGTACATTGATCCACGTTTGACGCGGTCTTGTTTATTATATTAAATGGCTTATAACCCTTATCGTCATTAAATACAGTTTACTTTTCTATGACATCTGCCACAGTACCATTTTACTTAAAATGGAGTGTGCTAATAGGGGATAAAACTGCATAATTTTACCACTAGAGGCGCCACAAACATAACACAATACTCACGACATATTTTAGGTCATGTACTGGTCTTTTTTGGTGAAATTTTACCAATAATAATTTTATTTTTTATAACGTGAAACAATTGCATACAATAATGCATCAATCTTGTTTATTCGGATGTTCTTATAATAATAATAATAATAATGGTTTCGACAACCTGGGTAGCGTAGCGGTGTTAGGCTCGCTTTAAAATCTCGAAAGTCGTGGGTTCGTCCCCACTCTGGACAGGAAATCGTTGTGTAAATTCTAAGATTTCTTTCTGGGTTTGGTTGATTGAGGGACTACCTCCGTGCCTCGAAAAGCACGTTAAGTTATTGGTCCCGATTGTTATAACATCACCTTTAATAATCGCATCTAAAGGAACGGGCAGCAACGTTTCCTTGTGTACAACAAAATACTGCGGTCACCAACCCGTCTGCCAAGAGTGGCAAATAACGTCATTCGTGGAGGCCCATGTTCAGCAGTGGACGTTATACGGGCTGATGATGAATGGTTTATTTTTATTAAACATTTTAAGATTTAAGACATGTATTGTAACAGGTCTTAAATCATAAAATATTTCACATGTTAACCAGATTTCGTTATACAAATCTTAAGTGTTAGCATTCTGATACCAAAAATACTTAACTCTATAATATGTACTATCAACATATTCTTTGTAATTTATTTCGAAGTATTAATTTTAGGAATTTAATCAAAGGAATCATGCATTTTCTCTTGATATTAAAACTATTAATATCAAGAGAACGAGATACGAACTGTGCTTGTGGCGCCATCTACACAACGCTTTGCGTTTTATGTCCTATGGGGGTTCCATTCTCCCCAGTGGGGGATTTTCATAATCACCGCGCTTGGCAAGAGGGTTAATTTAATACAATAAGGAACTTATATCTAGCGCAAATGGCTATCATAACACGACTGAATACAAAATGTCTTCTTATTCCAGCACTTAATGTGATCAAACGATCATTATTTTGTGACTTGTAGCAAGCACCTTATATGTACGTTTAGTTCATATTAAATATCGTCGATTAAGGTCTAACAGCACCATTATCAAAAATAGTATTTTGTATAATATTGAAAAATGATATGATATTACACAAACACCAATACCATTTTACTAAAGTATTAAGTTTATATAGGACAATGTGTGTTTCTTATTCACAGGGCCAACGTGTAGATATTCCATTTCTCTAGCAAAAAACATCAAAATTTCAAAACCATCTAAAATGACTTATGTGGTGTTAGACCTTGATCGATGATATGCAAAATTCACATACAACACGGATGTGTTTCACAAAAATTTCATATAAATGTCAATAAAATATAAAAAAGCAATAAGAAAATAAATTCTATAAATTTTATTATTAAATGTCTATAACGCAATAATACACAGAATAACTGCCATCAATTTAATAATTAGACGTCATTATCCAAAACAGAACCAGCCCACACAATCACAGTTTTGAGATATAAATTTAAGATTTTCATTAAATGCTGTGTAGATCCGTCTAGCAAGTGAAGTTATTATTATTATGTAACTTATGATACACCTATAAAATACATTTTAAACCACCGTGCACTAAACTCAATTGGACCAAAGTTGTGGGTTGGTCCTGTCTGGCATAATTTAAAGTTTAGCTAAAGAAAAATCATTACATTTTTGCTTAAAAGTATTTCACATAATGTGTACATGTTACAGCAGCTCATGGCTTATCAATTATGGTGCATTAAAATTCTATGGCACACCATTTTTTGTTCTTATATTAAATAAACTTCAAACTTTAGAAAACAAATATAATAATAAAATTACACTTTTTTCCTTAAGACAACAATAAATTTACGATAAAATTTTATTTAAATATAACGAAGATCTTTAAGATCAGTCAAACAATACTTTAATAATTTGGTAATATGAGGTATATTAGTAACATAGTTTTTTTTATCCTTTTAGGATGCATTAAAACAACTGGTCATTATTTCTTTATAAAATATCACATATTTCATTCACCTATTATTATGTATTTTCTATTCTGTTCATATAATATAATAACAGGTAAAGACTACCTTATCCCATATTAAAAAGAAGGTTAGGTGTTGTATATAAGGTGCTTTCAAAATATATGCCTTCCCTGTAACATTATACGCTCTGCTATGGTATTTTGGAAACACCTTATAGAAATATATAATAGATGGCTTTATTGCACGGGCATAGCCAGGGGCATTGCGGATTCAATCCACGCCCCTCCCAACCCTCGAAATATTCTAAATATTACAACCATATTATAGTATTAAAGAAATAGGGGATACTTCCCGTATACTAACATTAATTACGTAAATATTAATTTAAAAATTAAAAAAAACATAGTTAAAAACAAAACGTTTGTTTTTTTTTATTAATACCACGTGTCATTTTATTTTATTTTCTTCAACAATAGGTACTGAAACCTGGCTAGGTCCGTGCTTTATCGTGTTACACTATAAGTAGGTACTGAATTTTTTTAATAAACTTTTAAAGTTCAATCACGTATTCATTTGTACAAGGTGCCTTAAAATGAAGTTTACATTTGTTTAGTTGACTCCGCGAACGCATCGATTCTTAGATGCGCGAACGCATCAAATTTTTGAAGCGCGGTCGATAAATCGTCATTATTTTACAACTTGCACGCACACGGCATAGTCCATTCCCGGAAAACAAAAAAAGCGACTGAGTTCCGAAGAACGTGGCTATAAGCACATCGGAGGATATCCCCCCTCAGAATGTGTGCGCCTACGCAGCCAGCTATACTGTTATAAACTTTCTTTTGATACAGTGTATTATAATAATCAGATTTTATTTGTCGTTCATATAGTAACAGCGTGTATATAATAAGTACCTATATAATATAATATAATTTTTTTTTTTAAATAATATTAATTTATATATATTTCTATACGGTAGTTCACAACTATATATATTTGGTATAATAATTAAAATGGTCTTACTTATTTCTAGGATGTCCAAAGATTTCAGGGAAGGAAATCACTGTGCGATATCGCAGATATCGGCATACCTGCAATACAATCAAAACATTTACAATTTAGATGTTAAAAAATATATATTTAGTTACTTACTAGTATTGAGTCTATGACCTAAATAATAATGAAAAAGGTAACTTGCACTAAAACCTCAAATTTCCTACCTTGTGAATTTAAAGAGTACAAGCGTCTACAGAATCTATAGACATGATGCAATCCCATTGAATTTAGAAGTCACAACAAATCCATATCAAGTTTTTAAACAGGATTATTTTACGATTTAATAATTACTTAATTACTAAACTCCCACACGGTGACAACCTCCGTGGCGCAGCGATAAGTCTCACTTTGAATCTCGGAGTTCGTGGGTTCGATCCCCCACCGGACAAGAAATCTTTGTGTAAATTCTAAGAATTCATACCTGGTCCGGTTGCTTGAGGGACTACCCTCCGTGCCTCGGAAAGCACGTTAAGCCGTTGGTCCCGATTGTTATAACATCATCTATAACAAGCATATACCAGGGAACGGGCAGCAGGGTTTCCTGTGTATTACAACATAATACTGCGGTCACCAATCCGCCTGCCAAGCGTGGTGACTATGGCAAAACCTCCCTGGGGAGGTTTGTTCAGCAGTGGACGTTGTACGGGCTGTTGATGATGATGATGATGATGATACTAAACTTACGTAGCAATTTTATTTTTTATCGTCTGATAGACATCTTTCCTCATAATTAGGATGCCACAGTTTTCTGAAGTTTGTAAACATAGAAATTTCCTGCGCCTTTCCACTGCTAAGAGCTTCGCAAACCGCACACACTGAATCTCTGAACTGTGGTCGTTGATATGTGTAAAAAGGTTTCCACCAGAAATATTGTCTATAATCTTCTGGTGAATTCATTAATTTGTACATAAAGGCCGCTAGCTGAGACACTGAGTAATCACGTCCGTTAATGTAGGAGCTGGGTGGAAGAAATCTGTAACAACATTTAAATTTCAATTATGACATCAGTATTGAAACTACAAACAAGATATGAAGAGTATAGACTTTGATTTCTCAAATATGGACCTTAGTTTCATACAATTAAGGACTACTCATACTCATTTAGCTCTTTTCTGCTTTTTGCCCCATGGGTGTCGTAAAAGGCGACTAAGGAACATACCCTTGATGGATAGGCAGCAGCATCTATCAACTCAAGAATATTTACCATCTTACTGCGATCACCAATCCGCTTGCCCATCGTAGTGATTATGGCAATATCCCTCAAGAATCCTTGACAAGGTGTGATAAGAGGCCCATGTTCAGCAGTGGACGGAGTGAAGAAGAAGTTAACATAGTTATTATAACAAAATATTACAATATACATGTACCTGGAATAATCAGCTCCTCCATAAACAATAGGAACAATATTCTGCTGCATGGTTCTCAACAACTTCTCAGTCACATAATCTTCATCAAACGAATTCTCTAAAGACATGTAAAAGAAGTATTCACTCTCCAACATGCGGTCACAAACTGACTCATTACCTCGCGGACAGTTCATAGTACCACAAGACCCATAAACATCAACTGTGTGACCATGGACTTTTAAAGCTTCTTGCAATTCTTTCACAAAATTCTCTCTACCACTCCTAGTTTCACAATGGGATACAAACCATGCGGCCGCTTTGGTTTTATTTTTAATACTATCAGTAAATTCATTACCAACTTTAGGTTTATCTTTCAGCCATGTCATGTTACGTTTTGGACCGACTACATTACCCATGTTATCCTTAATTAATATATAAGTAAAGGGTATATCAGAATCCAGTCTATATGTCGCTGTCCAATTGTAAAAATCTTCGTATCTTGAATCACATACTGGAAATCTGTCAGCAGATTCTGTATTAACAAAGATATATTTCTGATGAAGAGATCTATTGCGTGGTAGATCAGCGAATCTTACGTTTCTTCCGTTGAAGACGATGGCATCAAACTTAGTTAAGTCGCCGTCGAGGAAATCCCTGTCGGTGGTTACGTAACAGTTGGTCGACGAACAATTTTTGTTGGATTGAAAAGCTTTCTGGCCTTCCCTGAAATAGTTTAGTGGAAAACTTTCCTTGTTTGTCCATAGCAAGATATATTTCAATGGTTTGGGGGTTGTATTCGTATCTTTCTGAACTTGGGTAGATGATGAGTTCACTTTTTTATCAAGGTTTTGTTGAGTCACTGGTATCTTACTAATAGGTAATGTATGCTGAGTTACTTGCGATTGTTCGTTTGTTATTATGGAAGTAGAGGAGTGGTTTCTGACAGTAGATGAGTCTAATTCCAATCCAGGGTCTTGATCGATATGTTGCGGTAGGGTTTCTTCTAATAACGATTGTTCAACTTCTAACAATGGTAAATCATCCTTTAGTAATGGAGTTTCTATTAATGGAGGCAGTTCCTTTTCTACAAATAGTTTCTGGCTTGTGTCTTGTGATTCTTCCTCTTCTAATAATTGTTGTTCGTCTACGTAATCATCTATCTCATTTTCAAAAAGTTCTTGTTTTGCTTCTAAATATGCTTGTACTACTTGTAATATTGGCCCGTCTGGTTCAAGTTCAATTTGTTCTTGTTGTATAACTAACCTATCTTGGATTGTCTCCAGTTCATCGTCACCGCTGAGTGGTGACACATAAGTTGGTACGTATTGTACACAATAACATAAAAATAATAAAGCAGAAAAAATACTGATTATAAATAAAAATTTGGCCCTTCGCTGATGCACTCCAAATCTGGAGGTGAGTTTGCGTGTAAACATGTTGGCATTCTCTTGCTTGCTTGTTTTTAAATTAAAATAATAATTATTTAATGTTGATCATTTGTTGGGGCATCTGCAACAATATTATCATGTCAATATTATCATAATAGCATAATTAGCAGATATCTATGTCTTGCAATAATTCCAGTGAGAGTTTTTGTAACATGAATTAAATTGAAAAAAAAAGCTTATAAAAAATAGTATTGACTGAAAATCATTTTAGTTTTTATTAAAGCATTCGGAATAAAGAACGTCATGATGTCATATTTAATTTGATGCTACATTAATTTAGGAGCATCAAGATCTGGGTACTAAATTAGTAAACTGCGGGAGCGGCGACGGTAGCGGCGTGTACCAATGAATAGAGTCTAGAGTTATAGGTACAGTAGAAGCTTAATTATACGGATTCGCGATTATCCGGACTACAAGCTGCGATCAATTATATTATACCTTTAAGTCGAATTTATGCAAGCATGAACATATCGAAATGCCCCGTGGGATCGGTGCCCTTCGCGTTTCGTTATTGTTTTATAGTGTTTTCATTGTATGATGATATCCCTGACAATTCTATTTTTATTGCGCTACCTAGTAATATTTGTTACATAATATTACTTTAAACTTTAATAATAATAAAGAAATAAGTAAAACAATAAAAAGGCATTTATTAGCAATAAAATAATGGTGTCTTCGTAAATAACAAGTAAATTATTGTTATTATTATTAAATGTAAATATATGAAGTGCACAAAACATTAGGTACCTATTACATATCGCTGCTTTCTTGAAGAACAACACAATTCAAAAAGAGTAACTTTATGAAAAATGCTGTTAAGATTTCAGACATTAAAATACTAGTTCCTATATTTAGGTACTCCTTTTGAATTGTGTATATATTCTTGCAAAGCAACAATATGCACAAACCCCTATTTTCTTCATACATTCGATTATCCGGATGCCGGACGACAACAATTAGTCCGGTTAATCGAGTTTCTACAGTAGGTATATGGGAGCAAAGGCAGCTGCGAAAGAGTAATACGCGCCTGTCAAGTGATGCCAGCGTTTCTTGATTGAGGTTGTGCACCATTGTGCATTTATAGCTTTTCACCACAGTACCTATATTGTTCATAAACTGTTTTTTATTGCAAACACATAGAAATCTCTGATAATACAACACCTATGCCAGGAACACACTAAACTAGTAAACAATTTCCACTGATTTCTTGAGGAATCTACCACAATGCGCCACTTGTTTCGAAAACCATTTTTCTAAATCAAGACATGGGACAACAGTACGAAGTGGCTCAATTCTGCATAGACAAGACATACCGCAGTAACAGCTAAAATACTATATAAAAAAACCTTGATAAACTGTATCTTTTCTATGTAGCGGTTTATCAAGTATTAAAAAAAAACAATTTATTAATATAAATTTTCATCGTTTTAAGAATTCATACAGAGACATGAAACTATGAAAGCACATTACTACTATTATTTATACAATGGAATACATGAGTTTTTGATCAAGGTTGGGGAAAAATAACAATCATTTTGAGAGAACATGACATCTTTTTGCATGAAAAATCCAACATTAATTAAATTGTAGGTAAACTAGAAAGAAACAGAAAAAAAGTATTGATTTTATATTATATACCTACCTATTTAAGCGTAAATATATTTAATTAATACAAAAAAAAAGTTGTTTGGAAATATCTGTTTCAGCTTACTATAAGTTTTATCCTTTCTAAAGAGTAAATTTGCTACAAACATTGTTGGATTTTTAATGAGAATATTTAATTCAGCACTTAGGTATATATCTACATACACCAGTAGTAGTGCAGTCATTGAAGCATTATTGGTCTAATTTTTTTTACTGTGAACCGATTTGCATGAAATTTTGAAATTTGGCTCATCTATCCTTAACTACAAAAGTGAAAATGATCTGAACTCCGCATCCACCCTGGGGGGGTGTTGCCACCCCATCTCGGTGGAGTTATTGTTTTTTTACAAAATAACCTCGGATATCGATAAAAGGCGTAATTTCAAGAAAATATGTTATATAAAGTTTTTCAAAAAACCCTTTAAATATAAAAAATACTTTTCAAGTTATTGGCACTTGAAAATTCGGAGTTCTTTAACGTTTTTCATCAGTTTTTTGCAAATGTCTCCAAAAATATGCATTTTCATGAAAATTTAAAAAATGTAGCAGGTAAAAAACTGAACAAATCATTGTTTTATAAAGTGTTCTAAGTGCAATATTAAATTAGATATTAATGATCAAAGCCGTTTTTTATTTTGTCTGAAATTTAATCAATGTATTCAATGCCCTCTAGCGGCGAGCAGATACATTTTATGCATTCTAATGAAATAGGGTTTTGTAGTGCTTGAAATAAGCTTTAAAATGAGCACTGTTAAAAGTCTTTTGCATGTAAAATGACTGAGCAAATAAGAGGAACATCTAATGGTTTTTTCTTTTAAATCAATGGGTTACATAAGTGGCATTTCCACCAAAATTAAAATAAATCGTATTCCATCTAGAATTAACTTTAGTATAAAGAGTTTGATGGATTCTAGCAGTTTGGCTGCTTTAGGACACATATTTTTCAAAAAAATCACGATTTTAAGAAAAAAAATATTCAATAATTCAAAAACCACCTTCTTTTCATAATATCTCAAAAATGATGAATGACACGTATAAAATTATTTTGATAAAAAATGTAGGTCCTTTTCTGACAAAAAATATTTATTTTTTCTGTCACACAAAAAATTTACTGAGATATGAGTCTTTAAAGAGTGCGCAGCAGTGCAGTCACAGTCTCTTTCAAGCCCTTTGACCCTTCACCATTTTAAAATAAAAGGTTTTTCACTATATATCTAAAGTTGTAGCTCTTTAAATTACCTTTAAAATGGTTTTTTATAAGTTGTGATAGCATTAGAATTGAAGGTGTTATGGTCCAAGAACTAATAGTATTCTAGGGATAAAATGGCTCTATGTCAATTTTTCCATTAAGGGGTTGTTTACACCCTTTAAAAATAATAGGCGGAGGTAAGATAAACTTAATTCCAAAATTTCATGCAAATCTGTTCACAGCAAAAAAATTCGGAGGTAAGACCTTAATTTCTGCTTCAACGACTGCACTATAGTACTTGTAAAAATCACTGCTTATAATTTAATTGATATTAATTCTTCACTCATCATCTGTTCATAAACAAAGTTTTGTTTTACAAGTTAATGATGGTTTTTTTACTAAAGTAGTCTATTGGCTGATAATTCTTAGTTTGGAAAAAGATATTATATGTGTCATAAATAAGAATACACCTAATTATATTTTAATTTCATGAAATTAGAATTATTATAAAATTGTAGATAGTTGAAATTCTAAAAAGAACTAACATAACCTAAATTTTACTTGTTTCAGCACATTTAATACTTAAGTAAATCAAAAATTCACGTCTACGTTCATACATAGCTGCCTAGGCATATTAACATGCTTGTGATAGGTATAACTTACCATTTAGCATAAATAATTGCAGTGGTGTATTTATTTGTCTAAATACACACAACAGTTAATCACTACTGCTTTGATATTACGTATAGGTCATAATTAATTGTAAGCCAGCACATGTATTAACCATAAGAAGAACAACTGTAACAAACTTCTAATGAAAATGTACCTAAATCATATTAATTTTCTGGTTCAACTATTTTTGTTTACCAATAACTTCGGTAAAATACGGGTAAAAAATATAATGACATTTCGTAGTAAAAAGCAAAGAGTATATAAAAATTAGGAGCTATGCCAAGAAAACGAATTCTAGTTAAAACCAAACTTAGTTTTATTTTTTTAAATCGAACTACAGGATCACATAACATTATTTTATGTCAGAAATTTAATAATATGCATATTGGTTAAAAAATTACTAGAGACTCGAAAACGTTGTAATATTTAAATTCTGAACAAACAGCCCTGAACTAAATGACTTTGATACTTAGTATGTTTAATTTACGTAAACAAGTTAAAACAAGAACATTAAAATAGTCGTCTTCAAATGAAATCGATTGCCCACCACCTGAATAATAGGCCATCTCTCTCTCTATTCTCGTAGCGATTTGTCACTTTGACTTTGACATTTGAGTAGTGATGCCAGCTCCCAAAAATATTTACCCGTAGAAATATACCAGTCTCTAAAAGTATAAAACTTACTATGCTTTAACCAAATAATGATGATTATAAAAATAGCATTTTAATATTTAAAAATTGTTCGTTTGAATATAGAAAAGGATGTACCTCGAAAAGGCTATTTATACTTTGACGAACTAAGTCGTACTACAAAGTTACAGTGCACTAGTACGCGAACTATGGCAGATAATAAATGAGACACTTTGATTTAGATCGATGAGATTTTAATCTATCGGCAACACACATAGGTAATGCTTTTAGTAATACAGTAAATAGTTTCGATAAAATCTACTGATTGTATCATGCTAAATTACTCAATTCAAGACATTTTAGCATTTATTAATTGACATTTATTTATTTTTAACATTAAAGCTGTTAGGTACATCATGTAAGTATTTATAGGTATAGGTTTAATTAATGTGTAAATACTTATACATTAAAAAAGAAAGAACCAATTAATATTTAGGTACATGTGTAGTGTGTTCTTGCCGCGCTCCGCGGTTTCCCCGCGGTATTTACCCCTGCAACTCTTCTCCGGTGGGTAGTAGCGTGATGTTTATCGTAACTTATATATGTTAATCCAGATCATAAACTACCTATGCCTGTGCAAAATATTAGCAAAATTGTTCAACCAGTTTTTACATGAATGAGTAGGTACGTACCTACCTACTAATACCTAATCCATACAAACTTCGCGTTTATAATATTAGTGAGATTAGGTAACAACCCAAATACATATGTATTTGGATCGTTATACCTAACCTAGTTAACCACGAGCCTTTTGCTATTTTACCAGGCATAATAGATATACAAATAAACTAGGTACCTAGGTAATGCTTTATAACAGTTTTTTTTTTCTAGATTAATAAATCGAATTTAGAATACCTAGGCACCATCTACTTTGGTGGCTCTACTTTCCGAAACGTATTAATAAAAATGATTAATATTGACATTTTCGTTAATTAATGTGTAGCGATTGCTTTTTCTTATCGTTGAATTTGAAATAAGTAGGTAGGTATGACGAAACTAATTCATTTATGATGTAAATAAAACAAAATTAAATCAAATGAAATCGATTCCCATGTCAAACCTTGAGAGAACCGAGCCCTTTGGTTCTATCTAGATTACATCGGAGATATCTAGGTACAGACATGATAAGAGTAGGTAGATAAAAATAAGTAATACCTAATAGACGAGCAATATTTTGGTCATTTCCCTTGGACGGACTTGAAATAGCATCACAGACACAATTGAGACTGTATTTCACAAATATTTGAGCTGCAGGACTCACATCTACATATAAGTAGGTATATATTAATATTATAAAGAGCTAGAGTTTGTGAGTTTGGATCTTCGCGATATTCTTACCTACTGCTGAAGGGATTCGGAAATTCTTTAATCCAAATAAATAAGATAGGATAGTTACGTTATCTAGGACTAACATAGGCTACATTTTAAATCATAAATATATTTCAAGATGAGGTTTCCAGATAAACATAGGCACCAGCCGCGCGCGACAGCTTCTTTATATTTTTTTAATTATGTTATGAAATAGGTTGGTAGGTACCTACTTGCTTGGGTCGGATTGCTGGTGCGTACCCGTCCCCGCGGATCGAAGGAGTGTCCGGTTTTAGCGGTGTAGGGTCCTCTACTCGTGGTATGAGTTAAGCATACCACGCTAAGGAGAGGGCGAGTCCCACATATCCCATCGCCAGTGTGCGAATACGGTGCAGCGGCGATGGGAATGCGTAAATGTATTGCCCCCGGACAAAAAAAAAAAAAAGGTACCTACCTACTTGCTTTCCACGCCCGGATTCAGCACGTCGCTTCCCGTGGAAACGCGATATTGACTATGAATTTTCCATGGGAAGCTTCGCATATAGGTAGGTACTTAGCTTATGTTACTCCTGGATAATGGCAGTTTTCTAATGGTGAAAGATTGTTTTCAAATCGGTCCGGTAGTTCTGGAGACTATTCAATGTATAAAAATATACAAACAATCAAATCTTTTATTTTTATAATATAATTTTGTAGTTTTTATACCATTTATTTAGGCTGGAGCTCTTTATGGTGCGCCCGGTAAAACAGCAAAAGCTACCTGGCTTACTACATAATGTCCGTTCGAAACAAACATAAATTACCTACCTTTATATATTTACACTATCGCCGCTTATATTTTTATCACATTATTTTTCTAAATTTTATAGTTTGTAAATATACTTAGACACTTTGCTATGTTTTTTATTGAAGAACTAATCCACATTAAAAGCAAAAGCCAACTGATTAATATTATGATATAACTGTACCTGTAGACAGATAATAACCAATATTTGATAACATGAATAGATTAAAAGCGTTTAAATTAGAAGTCAGGTATGCCTAAAATAAATATAGATATAAATTCGAGTAAAAAAAAAAGAATAACTAGGAGTTACTTTTTTCACTTGCGTCTCTTATTATATTTTAAGGTGAAGCAAAAGCCTATTATCATATACCTAAATGTCATTGGTGGAAACCATAATTATATACAACTATTCGTTAACTTTTCAGTTTACCCTTTGTTTACCTATATTTGTGAAACGAAAAGTGCCGTAAATAGGGCGGTGCCATCAGTGCCCAGGCACAGGGCGAAGGCTTTAGGGGTCGCAAGAATGGCTAGACCAGGCAGAACTATTATTTTTCGGTACCTATGCTCCTAATAGGGTGGGCAACGCATTTGCACTAGTGTTTGAGTTTTAGTGAGTGAGACACCAGTATAATAGGTGAAAGGTTTATTATACATATTTAAAAATAACAAGGTCACAGTCATTCAGTTTGCTTCTTCTTTCATAATGCGGACGTGGGATTGGACGTAAGGAGTGGAATTCTCTGCCGGGGTCAGTTTTTCCGGAACGCTATAATCTGGACATCTTTAAGACTAAAGTGTAAAGTGAACAGACACTTTCTAGGCAAGCGTGTCTCATCTTAGGCCTTATCTCCGCCTTTCCAATCTTGCATTAATTCCCATGTATTGTGAAACATTAATCAATAATATAATATTATTTGGCTCTTTTGTATAAGATTGAGGTATTGCTCTACTCGATCAACTCATTCAGCAGATTAATTCTATGTTCTCCCTTTCTTATCCAGAATCCAGATTATTTTTTATTGAAATGTAAAAAAACAGCATATTTTGGCTCATGACAAACACTTAAATTAAATTTATAATATTAGTATGGGGATACCCTATACTTATCACAAATCATGATAAAATTATTATAGGTATGTTCTCATACAAAACTGCGATTTACCTACATGTAGATTAAAAGTGAACTAAAATTATTTTCTTGTAGTGCCGATAAGAGATTATCAATTAGTCCAATGTCCTTTCCGAATAATTACAGTAAAGGCAATCATTTGTCCTAACAATATTAAAAGGCCGCGGGCGCAACCTCTGCGTCCTGCGGGGGGGTCCGGGCCGAAATCAGAGCAGAGCGGACAGATATGGCTAAGTGACATACAGTGGTATGTGAGAACAATATTTGATTTACTATTGACATGAGTAAGTGTCATAGTCTCTCTATTGCAATGATAATAGAATTAGATGACACCTGACATTCCCAAGTCTCAAGAGATTTTCCTACACCATTGTGGTGCTGTAAACCGTCGCTGTTGTTAACGTGCACGGTTTCATTAAAACTATCCATTGAGACGCACCGCTGTCGCCACCGCTCTTCGAGACGCTAGGTTCGTGCCCGCGACTTCTCAATGACCTTCGTCGTCGGGTAACGCAGACCTGTGTGTATACTATACATAATACTGCGGTCACCAACCCGCCTGCTAATGAAAAATTAAAACAAAAATTATGAAAACAACAACTTTATTGACATTACTACCAACAATTATATGGATAAGGCTTTATACCATCTTATCTATAAATGCATGTATTTGTATACTAAGTTTTACTTAATATTTAAATTTAATTAATGGAAAACTTCATAACGGAACCAATATCAGTGAATAATTAATTAGGTACTCTACTAGATGCGTCTCGGCATTAGGCACAAATTGTGTGACATTATACAAATAGTAGGTAGGTATATTTAAATTAGTTGTTCAGAATCAAATTAAGATTTCTTACGATTAAATGGAAATAGGAAATAGGAACACATATCTTTTTTGTTGTTTTATAAAATTTTGCTCATAATGCAATAAAGACTCGTAAGATTTAATGAGTTTCTCTAAAAAATCGATATGTTTTTCGAATTGATGATTCTGTTCAACTAATTTAGTAAAAAATCATAGCCATAATTAGGTATGCCGTGATTGATTTTTGTTAAAGTTTTTTGGAAAAAAGGGTGAAACACATTTCGGTGTAAATATTTTTTTAGGATTTCTGTTATTTGTAAATAAATTCAAGTTCATCGAAACTATGAATCGAAAATTATATTATTTTATTATTTATATCATCTATTTACGTTTATAAAACGCCAAAACACATCTAATGAGTAACTTATGTTATAGCATGGATGACCATTATAATTGCTAAATAAATATTTTTAGATATTCAACACACACGTATATGAATACTTACAGTAAAACTGAAGGTATTTATTTTACAAAATTATAGTTTTTGGGCGGAAAAAATGTTGCCTAATTGTTTGGGTTTATTTCAAACAGTGGGTATACCAATTAAAAGTAGATGAATGCAATTTCGAAAAGGACGCAACTCAAATGGCTTGGCAATATAAATTCCGCCCTTTTCGACGTTGATCTTCAATAACAACTTGAATTGTAAAATAATTTCACACTTTTTCCTATTCTTCTTATTTATAGAACTTTTAGAATATCTTTGTCCTTAAACATCTACTTATTTTAAAGAAGAGGAATACCAATGCCAAATTAAATAGTCACATATTGAAATCATAACATTCAACTTGTTTGTAATACCTACTTAAACATATCTACGTTTAGAAAAATATTTATGACTTAGCAATTTTTTACAAAAACTTTTTGTAATAATATAATAAATATAATACAATTATTTATCTACATATAAAAATGAAAATTGTAGGTTCTTTGTTTAGGTAAATTGCAGTCATAATGTTTAAACAAACTTCTTAAATAAATAGCATTTCCTCTTTTAGTATTATATAACTCTCTTAACATCTTTTCTTATTAATCTAATTTAAAAAGATAAAATATCTAGTGTTTTCCGCAAAAAATGTGTCTATATGCTGTAATATATGCGGGCGGGCACTATGGAAAATGGTAGAACAAGCGCATATCAAAAATGCTTATTACGAATATCATAATTTGGCTAATATGGCTATTTTATTAGGTTATCTAATAGTCAAATTATAATATTCATTAGGATTTTTTCACTTAATACGCGAAATTATTATTTTTTTCATAGATAGAAATACATAGAAGACAGAAGTGCCAAACTCAAGTCTTTGCGTATACATGTTTCAATACCATATTGTGAAAATACTTGGTAGGTACAGATATGCAATATTATACATTTTTAGAAAGGTTATTTTATGCTTTTTGCGATACAGCTTAATGATTTTAAAAGTAAATAATTATATTTTATAAGTAAAATATTTCAGTAATTACTTTAAAAGTGACATAACTTATTTTTCACTTATATTTTTTTTTCGTCGAAGGTTTTCAGTGTTACCCACGTTTGCCCAAGCGCTACTTTTTGTGTATTGAATAGTCTAACTATTCATAAATAGAATGCAAAAAAAATCAGCTGCGGATATTTGCGGTTTTAGAAGATATGAGAAAAAAACTGATAAAAGTCAGAACCCGAAAATTGGTATGTTTTGCGGTTTACCACTGACACCATTTACATGAACAATATGGAACTTTTTGGATATTTCTTCATTATTTCGTGATAACAAAGGGACCTTATCAAATTTGCACTCGGTTTGCATGGGAAATTACAAGATAATAACGATGTAGGTACCAATTCGATATTGTAAAATGAGAATATAAAGGGAAGCAAAAACTCTTCGAACCATCTACATCAGTATAACTTCAAGTGAAGCAAATCTCATCTACGCCTATTATTTATGCAGATTGTGAAGTGTTAAAATGTCTTCCTTCAGCTGTACCAAACGAGATTTCATAATCCCCTATATCGAGGGCGGCAAGACCATGGAATCATTATCCAAAGTTTTAGTGGAAAAGCTCAATGTTTCTGAAAACAACTTGTGTTTTATAATTAATGACATACAAAGGCACATTCTTCCTATTTTAAACAAGCGCTGGGCCCTGGCATCTCGGAAAAAGGAAACATTTTTACAGAAGAATTGTACTTGGTTGGACTCAAGGTATTCCTTAAATTTACCGGATTCTGAACAATATTCTACGCCATCAACATATGGCCAACGAGGAAGAGCATGCGTGGCTTATGGAGACTCCTAAGAATGTACCAAGAATAGGAAAAACACTCTTCTTCTCCAAGAATATGGCTTCGAGCATATAAAAAACGACTATGTGCAGGGACTACGGGCTTTACGTGAGTACACAGAAGCTCATCTTGTCGAAGAATTAAGAACCGCTGACACTCAAAGGAAATTAGATATCTCAAGTAAGTGGAACGACTCAGACCAGATGAAGATTCTTTACGATACGGAAGCATTGAGTGCTTTTATAGATTTGGATCTAACAAAAGCACAATATATGTACCTGAAAACCTTAACCAACGAACGAAAGTGTTGTATATTCCCGCCTTACTACAAAATACAAGAAATAAAAAGATCCTGTTATCCACTATCTTCGACAACCGAAATCACGAATACTTATGTTAAAGTGATTAATATCCAAGTTTGTTGGATCATACTGCTGCTAGAATTTTATAAATCGATTCTGTTTTCCAAAATCGACATAGAAATATATATTTTTTTTTTTTTATTATTTTAAAAAGACAACTCCCGCACTAGGGAAATAAATCCCTGTGTCGCGGGGGACTTTACAAACATACATTTCACAGACACAAAGAACACCCAGACTCAGAACAACTATTTGTGGTTCACACAAATAATTGTCCCGGGTGGGAATCGAACCCAGAACACCAGGTCTCACAAGCAACTATCGTAACCACTGAGCCACCGGTGCAGTCACACCTTGATTCTTTATTGTAAATGGGGATGTAATGGTTCATCTGGTCAAAACTAATACAAGGAAATACTTGCAGAAGAGTCGGAAACAATTTCAGATGCCAATTTGTTCATCACTTTATTAGTCCCCATCAGATTAGTTGATGTGCAATCGGGATTCGTTGTCTGGCAAAATCCGGTACCTTCATCTGTCCGTTTTTGCAGACCCATTTCTATTGAGTTTTGTAAGGAAACTCCAGAAAAAACAAAGGCAGTTGTCAATGATATTAAAAAACAAATTAGGGCTGCACAAGCATCACTTATAAACAATGATGGTGTAGTAAATGTGAAGCATGAACTATTTCTAACGATGGTCGATGGAAAGGTGGCTCACGTCCTTACAGATACTCCATCTGGTGCCACATGCACGATATGTGGGGCTACTCCATGGCTAATGAATGACCTATCACAAGTAACTGCCAGACCTGAAAACGAAATCGCCTACCAATACGGATTGTCTACCTTACACGCCTGGATTCGCTGCATGGAAATGATATTGCATATTTCCTATAATCTTTCGTTTAAGACTTGGTCTGCTTCAACTGAGGAAAATAAGAGATAAAAAATAAAAGAAAGAACTTGTTCAAAAACGTTTCAGGGAGGAGTTGGGATTAATCGTCGACAAACCTCGGCAAGTTAGCGGGAATACGAACGATGGCAATACCGCACGAAGATTCTTCTATAATAGCACTTGCTCATCGGAAATAACAGGTGTAGATGAGGCATTGATTAAACGCCTATACATTATCTTTTAAGTTCAATCTTCTGGAATGATGATCGACCCTGAAAAATTTAGGGAATATGCAATAGAAACTGCAAGAATCTATGTAAGTAATTACGACTGGTAGTATATGCCATCTTCCGTTCATAAAATACTCATACACGGGGAAAACGTTATCAAACATATTGCGGTGCTTCCTATTGGACAGCTATCGGAAGACGCCCAAGAGTCTCGCAACAAAGGTTACAGAAACATACGACTTCATCATGCCAAAAAATGTTCCCGATCTGCTACAAATGAAGATGTCTTTAAAACGCTTTTATACACGTCAGATCCATATATAACAAGTTTGAGAAAACCGTACGTAAGAAATGTGAAAGAACTTGAAGAAGAGGCACTAAGTCTTTTAAACGTGGCACCTGAAAGTGAACCCACATTTACTGACCCTGATCCTGAAGTGGTATAAGTTAAAAATAATATTTATATTTAGTTATTATTACTTATATTTGTACCTAGCTACATCATTTCCTGAAGGCAGAGTAAAGGGTGTACCTATTAGTAATATGATTTTAATTTAGTAAATTGTTTTCATATATATATATATATATTGTTTACTTTGCTTGTTGTAATTAACCATGGTTTAATCTTTTTAGTCATTATAAACTTGTATTCCACTTGAAATATTTTTTTCGCTATTTTTTTCGTGATTTTTTCCCATTTATTTCATTCTATGCAAAAAACATACATAGATAATACAAGAAAACACTATAAACTACACACCATTCCAATCTCCAAACCTTACTGGATATTTGTGCCAAATTTCATCACGATACGACAAGATATTTTGTCTCTTTAAATTAGATTAATATGGATTTCCGCAAAGTAACGCCTGATTCCATTAATTATCTTTTCTTTTATCTATACATACATTTGTGATCCTTCATTTTACAATATCAGATAGGTACATATAAGTATATTAAGCTTTTATATAAAAAGTATTTATTCTTAATTACATAACAAAGGAATGTATATTTTCTATTGCGTTCATGTTGAGGTTTCCCTACATTAGGTACTCATTCACACTGACACGCGGGCGCGGTCACGAAATATCAAACATATGGCGAAATATCCAAGTGATCACGTACGAAACGCACATGTGGTCGCGGCAAATCAAACGCGGGAAATGTTTGTATGTGTTCCCGTCGAACTAGCGGTGCGGCGGAGCGCGCGATTCACGCGCGAAGTCAGCTAAGATCAACAAGTATGAACTTTCGCTAGAAACGGTAGAACGTTTTCATCATGTCTATACAGAAGAGTTTATTAGTGCTGTTCAGGCTAGAACTCCATAATTTCAAACTCTGACAGCACGGCACATTCGAGCAAACGCCTGGCGGCCAATGTGAGCACGAACTCGCCACGCCTCACTATGGGCCAGAACCGTGCGTACCGTCTCACAAATAGGTTTTCGTAATGTTCTATATTGAATATTGTGTTAATGCACATGTCTAACTGAATGTCCAATGCATATTATATAGCAGTTAAAATATACTATTTCTCATTTTTACTATTAGACTAAGGCTTGCAAGTTGACGCTCAAAGTTATGTCAATTATGTAGAACACAATTTCACCAGTTTACATGGTCATATTTTCATTATTTTCACAGCAAATTTTTAAGTGTGATATATGGTTAGAATGGTTATGAAGTATTCTATTTAAAAATAATTTAAGTGGACCATTATGTGAAAACTGGGGAGGTATATAAATTATTTTTCAGAACCTAATATTTTATCCTTATTAGAAACTTTACATAGACTTTTGGCAGTTAGCAATGTCTGCCCATGTCGTAATTTTGATAGCATCACATAGAGCAGCTACTAAAGAAGATAGGGCAAAAAAAAAATTGCCCGAATCTGCCCCCCTTGAAATGAAACGAAAATTGCCTGATGGGGGGAATATACAAAATATACCAAAAATGATTTTAGTTGTGATTGATGAGATTTTTGGATATTTAGATTACTTTTTTCTTAAAATTATATATTAATTAATTATTTACTTAATCTTTAGGTAAGGTGGGAGTATTGGGTAAAGTATTTTTTTTTATCGTTCGGTCAGATGTTAATGTTTTGTTATCACTGTATGAATTACATGTTTATCATGTAGTTTATGTATTTCTCTATCGCGGTGAAGGAAAAGGGAGGAAATGGTAGTTAAAGTTGTTATTGTACATTATATCAGTACTACTAACCACCTTCGTAGATAGTGGTTAGAAACGTGATAATGCACTAGACAATAATATTTTTTCACACGAAATTTCAGTATAAAAGTTATTTATTTAAGTTGTCATTTACCAGTACTTTAGTGTGCTTTGACACAATATAGTCTTCACCAACCTCGGTAAAAAGTAGTAGGTAGAAGTAAAAACAAAATGAGTGAATTTGTTGTGCCTCGACGAGTATTATGCGAATTTTTCATTGATCATGGAACAAAATCAGAAGATATTCAAAAATACTTAAAAGAACACCAGCATTTGTCGTCTGAAAAAAGTGAATTAGTTGTGAACCGTATTCAAAAATGGCTTATAACAGCGTTTAACGATCGGTGGACCAAATCTAATCGAACTAAAGAACGTTTCTTTAAACCTTAAATTCACCGTCTAACCACGATGTATTTTTAATACATCGTGGTTAGACGGTGAATTTAAGGTACAATTCGAAGAAGCACCGTTGGATATTACACCTACAACATCTGGAGAACGTGGACGTCCGCCAAAGTCTTATGAAGATTTAACAGAGAAATCGAAAAAAAGGAAGGATATGGAGTTGGTACAAGAATATGGAATCGAGTATATACATAATGCATACGTTCAAGGATTGCGGTCTGAAGGAGAATTCGAAGAAGCTACTGTTGTTACAATGATGCGGAGTTGTGATAGAAATGAAAAAAGGATCATGAAGGAAAAATTATTGCATGAAAGTCGCAATGCAACAGATTTTACGGTGGATGAAGCTTTAAGTATATTTGCAGATTTAGATCTTTCGAAATCACAATACGGATTACTTCGAGCAAGTCTGACTAACAAAAACTTCGACATACTGCCATCATATAATATACTGACAAACGCCAAAAAACTGTGTTATCCTCCACCATCCAGCATTCAAATAACCGATATAAGTGCCAAAGTAAATCTACAAGATTTGCTGGACCACACTTCTGCTCGCATCTTAAAGATTGAAAATGTTTACAACTCAACAAGAAAATCTCTTAAATTGTTTACCAAGTGGGGATGTGATGGGTCATCGGGGCAAAGTGAATATAAACAAGTTTTATCAGGTGAGAGTGATTTAGTCTCAGATGCAAACCTATTTATAGCGTCTTTGGTACCAATAAAGCTGACTGACACAGAAACAAATGAGGTAATTTGGCAAAATTCGGCTTGTTCGTCTATTCGTTATTGCCGACCAATCCTGATGGAATTTGCAAAAGAAACCCCCGAGAAAACCCGATCAGTGGTTGGTGATATTCGGGGTCAAATTAATAATTTGCAAACTTCAAAGATACACAAGGAGGAGCAGGTAATTGAAATAAGTCACGACCTATTTCTAACTATGGTGGATGGAAAAGTTACACAAGTTCTAACTGACACAAGTTCTGGAGCTGTGTGTACAGTATGTGGGGCTAAACCAAGCGAAATGAATAATTTGGAGAAGATTGAATCAAAGCCAGATAATATAAATGCTTACGAATACGGTTTGTCTACGTTGCACGCGTGGATCAGGTGCATGGAGTTAATTTTACATATTTCATATAACCTTTCATTTAAAAAATGGGCTGCGAGAACTCCAGAAGATAAAAAAAGTAAAGAAGACAAGAAAAAGCTTGTACAACGTTTATTTCGAAGCCGAATGGGATTGCACGTTGATAAGCCCCGACAAGGAAGTGGAAACAGCAATGACGGCAATACAGCTCGGCGTTTTTTTGAGAACTACTATTGCGCTTCAGAAATTACAGGAGTTGACGAGGAACTTATTAAAAGGTTCTATGTTATTCTTCAAACTTTGGCATCCGGTATTGCTGTAAATCCAGAAAAATTTGGTGAATATACTCGCGCAACCGCACAACTATACGTAACAAAATATATGTGGTATAATATGCCTTCTTCAGTACATAAAATCTTAAAACATGGGGAAAGTATAATAAGACATTTTGCTGTTCTGCCCATTGGTAATTTATCTGAGGATGCCCAAGAATCTCGTAATAAAGATTTCAAAAAATTCAGATTGCATCACGCTAGAAAATGCTCTAGGTCCGCAACGAATCAAGACGCATTTCATGGTCTTCTATTTACGTCAGATCCTTATATATCAAGTATCAGAAAACCATCAGTCACTATTTCCAAGGAATTGTTAGACGAAGCTAAGAGCCTCTTAGCTATTTAAATAGAAGTAATTACGTACCTACATTAATTGTAAAATATATTTTTAGAGTGGATTTATATCATATTTGTCATTTATTTAAATGTAAGATTTATATGTAATACCTATAAAATAAAAGAAAATAGGTTTAATATCATAAAACTGTAAAATTATAATTCAATAAGTTAAACAAACTATGGTTTAATATTAAAAAAATACATTTTTATTTTTGTTTTATTTTTTAAATGTTAATAATTAAAGTTTTGGCAATAAATGTGTCACTATTGGATTCTATATACTCTGGAGATACTACGTGCCAAATTTCAGCTATTTGCTTCTACCAACAAAAAAGTTACAGATTTTTGAGACGGTACGCACCATTCTGGCCTCCGCGCCCCACTATGGGATTGAGACAAAAGTCGTGTTATTGAAACCGTTTTGATTGTTTTACATTCATAGATAATAGAACTATCCAAAACTAAAGCAAAAAAAAAATAAAAAAAAGTTTTACTTGCATAAAATTACATTCAAACTTTATACTTTGAAAATTTCATAGTAAACTACTCGTTATAAAAGTTCAACTTAAGATACTTTCTATGTCCTTCAAGGAAATATATTAGTATTATACATTTTTGAATTGCTCAAGATCTCTAGTTTACGACTACTTACTTTTATCTATTGTGGCAATTATAATCAGTATTGAAGTGAAAACTGTTCTTATCAATTTTCTCATTGGTTTTGCAGAAGGTACTGAAACTAGGGTTCTATAAATACTCGGGTTTTCAGCATGTTCATCAATGTGTCCGGATATTTTCTTTGAGTAACTGTGAAACTGTTGAAAATGTGAAACTGTTGAAAAAAAAATTCGTTTGTTTTGGACGTGATATATGTGCTCAGATAATAAGCGGGAAAAGTGCTTCAGATATTGAGAAATATTTGTTGGACAATTTCCATTTATCAACAACAGAAGTGAATACGGTAATGCAAAGTGTACAAAGAAATTTGATTACGATTTGTAACCAAAAATGGGTGAAAGCTCAAAGAAAACAAGATCACTTCGAAAGCCAAAACACAAATTAGTTAGATGGTGAGTTTAAAGTTCCATTAAATTCGTGCAGTACTTCAACATCTGGAAATTCTGACTTGAATACATCGTGGTAGACCAACAAAACCATATGATGCGTGTTCGGAGAGTACGAAAAAACGTAAAAACATGGAATTACTCCAGGAGTAAGGAATGGGGCATGTGCATTACGCTTACGTACAAGGTTTACAATCAATGGGTGAAAATTATGAAGCTTCAGTTGTGAGTATTATAAGAAATACAGAAAAGGAGAAGAAAAAAGTCAATCTTCAAAACATTTTACGAAGTTCAGATGGTGTACCTTCCTATACCAAAGAACAAGCATTATGTATATATATTGAAAGCGATATTCTTACTTGAGGCTGAAAAGAGCTTATTTTCTGTATAACCACAGAACTGAAGCAAAAAAGGACTGTTATCCTCTTGCGTCAAGCATATCCGTTACGAATATTAGTGCCAAAGTAAACCTTCAAGATCTCTTAGATCACACTGCCTGTCGTATTTTAAAGATAAACCCAGTTTCTAAAACTATCACCCGTCTTAAACTGTACAGCAATGGGGTTGTGATGGATCTTCAGGACAAAGTGAATAAGAGCAAGTTTTACCTGAAGAAAATAAACAAATATCGGATGCTAATATGTTTATAGTTTCACTTGTACCATTGAGACTAGTGGATGAAGAAAGTAAAGAAGTTATATGGCAAAATCCAACATGTTCTTCAGTAAGATATTGCAGACCCATTTCTCTGGAATTAGCAAAAGAGACTCCTGAAAAAACTACCACTGTTGTAAGTGATCTTGAAGCAAAAGTTAATGAATTAACTCGAACGCCTGCAGCAATAGAAGGTACTTAATATTATAGAAGTAAGACATGAGGTGTTTATGACTATTATCGACGGGAAAGTTTCTCAAGTGTTAACGCAGACTCCATCGAGTGCTTCGTGTACTGTTTGTGGAGCAACTCCTAGACAGATGAACAATCTAACAAAAGTAACTGCGAGAATTGAGAATGAAGATGCGTTTAAATACGGACTGTCTACCTTATATGTTTGGATGAAGATGTATGGAAATGATTCTGCATATTTCTTATAATCTAGAATTTTAAAAGTGGTCTGCATCGACTCCAGATAACAAGAGTATTAAAGAAGAAAAAAAGAAGTATGTTCAAACTCGTTTCCGGGAATTTCATGGTTTACACATTGATAAACCTCGTCAAGGTTCTGGAAATAGAAACACGGCAAGGAGACTTTTCCAAAACTATCAATGTTCTGCAGAAATCACGGGTATCGATGAAAAGTTGATCAAGAGATTATATATCATTCTGCAAACCATGTCATCGGGATTTTCTGTAAACGCAGTTAAGTTTGGTGACTATGCGCTGGGGACTGCACAGTTATACGTGAGTAAATATAACTGGTACTATATGCCATCTTCAGTCCACAAATTTCTTATACATGGTGCCAAAATAATAGAGCATTTTGCAGTTTTGCCAATAGGCCAATCGGAAGATGCTCAAGAAGCTCGTAATAAAGACTTTAAGAAATATAGGTTAAATCACGATAGAAAGTGTTCCAGTTCAGCCACAATGGAAGACGTTCTGCACATACTGTTGTATACTTCAAATCCCTATATAGGGTGACTGGTAATTAGTGACCGATACCTAAACACATGATTGTGCTGTGCTGGAACACAATGTGCACAATTATGTGTTTAGGTATCGGTCACTAATTACCAGTCACCCTATATATCTAGCTTAAATAGAACCAGTACTATGATACCAAAAGAACTACTTAACGAAACTAAGGAGCTTTTAATATTGACAAGTGATGAGTAGATTCATGATTTTTTTTTCACGGATAGGATTTCTTTTTTAGTTTAAAATTATGTCACAATCTTTTTTTAACTTCTTAATTTTATTTTAATGTAACGTAAGCAAATAATTCATATAAGAATTTAATTTAATTTTTGTATGAAAAATTTCAACATTTTAAATTTAATTTCTTTTTTTCCTTAATTAATCTAGTTTTTTAAAGTAGCAGTGTTTTATTTATCTAATAGCATAGCTATTCAGGCATACGTATGTACACAAAATTTCAATACAAAATGTCAAAAAAACTAAAAAGTTACAGATTTTTGAGATGAAACGCCAGGTTCGTCCCATAGCGGTGCGGTCCGACGTGAAGTAGTACTAACTTATGTATTTTAACAAAAATAACTGATCTAATTCAAACATAATTATCAAAATCTATAAGTCATAAGCATAAGACACGGCAGTGCCCCCGCCAAGGCGAACAAAAAAGAAGCTATTCACAAAATGCCGACGTTAGTAAACTTAATTAGGTACTTAGAGTTAACAATTCGGAAGATAAACAGAACTCTCTGGTCTGCTGGAAGAGATTTCTTTTCAAATAAACAGTACGTTTGTACAATTCTTTCCTTATGTATACATTTTTCATTTTGTTTCTTGTGTGTTTGTACATAAATAAATAATAAAAAAAATAACCTGTAACAAGTAGTACCCACTGTAATTTCACTTAATTTTTTTATCATGAATACCCTACGTGTCTGTATTGATTTGACAATGTTTAGTTTTATTAACTCCAAGTCTTAAAGCATGTGATCGACGTTACATTTGCTGCCCTACTAGGCACGCAAAAGGGCGAAAATAAAACAACAATTCTATATAATACTAGCTTTCGCGCGTAGTTTCACTCTAACTCCCATTCCTATAAGAACTTCATATTTAAATATAGCCTACAGCCTTCCTCGATATTTTTTTCAAATCGGATCATAAGTTCTTGAGATTAGCGCGTTCAAGCAAACACAAACTCTTTAACTTTATTACATTAGTAAAGATGAGAGCAAAAAATATCACAATATCAAAGTGGCTTTTATTGTTCTCATTGAGATCCTTATCCCTTATTATTATGAGTACTATTAATAGTTGATCTCATTAATAGTACTTATCATCATGAAAATTTGACGCCAATTTAATTATGAATGTCTACTACTTCACAATACTTTTATAATAGTTCTTTCAAAACGATTTATCAATTTTAAACATATATTCATAACATAACATAACATAGATTCAGAAATAACATAATATATTATCTTTCTATTCTTTACCACGTTTTTTGTGACTCACTTTATATTTCGTGATACATTTCCATTATTTTTATAAATTTTAACTGTCTAATAAATATTTAAATAGTCAAAAATCTCCCGCACATCCGCAATATTCTAAATAAGGTGTTTTATTATTCCTTTTTATATATATTTTTGAGACAATACATTATTATAACTATACAGGGCTATTTGTAAAACACCAACAACCTCTTAAGGGGTCATTGTACTAATCGTTATACATATTTTTTCATGATTTCAGTTTTGCTCCCATATATATATACATATCTATAATGATGAGTACAATGACCTCTTAAGAAGTTTTTGTTGTTTACAAATAACCCTGCATATAAACACCGTGATTTTAAATCATTGCTATTAATAATTGGCAATTTTCCGTCAATATTACTATCGAAAAGTTATATATAAATTTCGAATAGAAATATGTTTAATTCAAAAAAGGCTTCCTTACTATCTAGTAAGGAACTAACGATAAATTTACATGGAAAAATGAGCTCTAGTGCCTTGCAATACAATATATTCTATGTTTTACAAACGGGGCTTGAAGTCATTTTAAACTGTATTTTTCGTGCTATTGTAAATGTACTAGTATTTTAATACAAAGATAAATCGTACTAGCAAGAATAAATCATTTGGCTGAGTATTAACAACGCCTTAAAATAACAATATAAGTACAATAATAATAAAAAATAAACTATTTGAATCATAGGTCTATATATAATTATATAACACTATTGGTTTGAAATAGGCATAGAATTAATAAATAGTTATAAATATCAAAATTCACACTAAAATGTAAAATGAGAATTTTTGTCACATCATGATCTTTATATCAGAGGTAAAAATATATTTTTATTAATATCAGCAAAACAAAAATGGAAGAAGTAGGTCTAAATAATTCTCAATACTTCTTCTTCATATAGGTATGAAAATAATTAACATTAAATAATACTACTAATTAAACAATGGCATGAAGGTACCAGGAATTCCTTGGAAACCTCTCTGGTGTCTTTTTTGAAGCACATGATGACAACTATTTTTTTTTAAGAATATCTAAAGTCTCTATCTTTCATAGCAACACTGGCTAATAAATAAAATATTGGAAGTAGGTATTTGTTCAGTTTTTGGAAGTTTATTATTTCATGAGCCAGTTTAAAAAAATAGAACTTCAAGATGAACTAACCTGAAATTGACCAATAAGTCTTTATTTTCCGTGCATCTCTCACACTCGTGTTCACAAACAATTCTTGATACTAAGTATTCATTTCCGAACGCGTGACATTTTCTTGGTCTCTATTTCTAGACAAATAAAAATCATCGAATTGACTCATGATCTAATTTATTAGAAATAGTTACTCCACTTTTCCATTTAAATCCCTCAATGACAAGAATTGGTCTTGAATACGATCGTTATTTTGTGCTTGTAATGAAGGTGATTCACATACCTATTAAAAATCATAAAACTCCTATCTAATCGTGGCTTTACACTATAACAATAACTTATAAAAATTCACTTGTTGTCCTACAATCAAACATACAGTCACCCAAGTATGATATACATACTTTCATGAAGAAGCCATGGCTTGCCGATGACACTAACAATTATTGGATCCTGGAATTGCCCAATACTGCAGTTCACGGAATGACCTAGAAAATAAATGTAATATTTAAAACAGGCTTAATAAATTCAGGAATAAATACTTTATATCTGATCTGAGAACTGGTAGGAAGTAAGAAGGGGTCCTATGACAAAGGATTAAGTGTGTTTGACTGTTTTGATGGTTCACCAGTCTTCTACTTACGTAATGTAAACAAACAAATCTAAGAACGCTTTATGTTTGTAAATTGTGTAAGAAACTGACGCCGCATAAACATTATTATCTATTTACCTTCTGTTCTCTCTCATTAATGTCAGTTAAGTTATTTTAAAGTTATACATGAAGTACTTACCTCAAGTTCTCTACGAAAGAGCGTCAGACATTCAGGCATCTTCTAACCTTTTATTCGACATCTCTTTTTAAAAGATGGATGCCACCACTGTCTCAAATTCGAATAGGAACTTTCTTGTGATATTTTCTTGCTGTTAAGTGCTGCACATAATGCACACACATTTTCCTTCGACTCTGGGCTGTGATAAGTATAATGAGATTTCCACCAGAAATACCGAGTGTAATCTTTTGAAGAATGCATCAGTTGGTTCATAAAGGCCGCTAGCGTAGATGGACTATAATTGCGTCCATTGATATAAGAGTTAGGAGGAAGAAACCTGAAAAGATAATTGGAAATGAATACCAGATTTGCATTGAGATTTTTTTTTAAGATTCCTAGCAGAATTTTGTAGTCTTGTAGTGTTCTTGTTAACCCCTCGTGCTAAGCTAAAATCCTGGCGTTACGAGTGCGTTCTTGTCGGTAGTGCAATGGGTGGGGACCACAAAATCACTAGCCTGGCGCCCCTAGTCATAATAATGTTTCCCACGACGGACATTTATTTTAAATCCGAGATTTCTGGCCATGTTTGTCTCAGCAGGTCAAGTGAATGGGTACAATAACATCACCTGTGGTCCGAAACGGGTAGCACCTAATGGTACAAAAAAATCCTTACCTCGAGTAATCAGCGCCACCATAAACAATGGGAACAATATCCGTTTGCAGAGCCCTCAACAATTTCTCCGTCACATAGTCATCAGCGAAAGTATTCTCCAGTGACATGTAAAAAAAATAATCTCTCTCTAAAAGATAATCACAATCTGAACTATTTGTTCTTGGACACTTCATTGTACCACATGCCCCATACACATCTACTTTCTGCCTATATACTTTTAATGATTCTTGCAATCGATGAATAAACTCTTTTCTTTTACTCCTAGTAGCACAATGTGATACGAACCAAGCCGCCGCTTTAGTCTTATTTCCTACTCTATCTATAATCTCATTCTTCTTTGTATATTTTATCCACTTCATATTACGTTTCGGTCCTACGATTCGCCCCTTTTTATCTTTTATAAGTAAATAAGCCATTGGTATATCCGAATCCAGTCTATATGTCGCTGTCCAGTTGAAGAAATTGTCATATCTGCGATCGCAAAGTGGAAAATTGTCAGCTGATTCCGTATTGACATAAATGTATTTTTGACTTAAAGATCTAGTTTTCGGCAAGTCGGACAACCTCATGTTTCTGCCATTAAAAGCAATGGCATCGAATTTGGTGATATCACCGTCGAGTAAGGCTCTATTGCTGGTGATGTAGCAGTTTGTCACCGAACAATTGTTGGACAGAAAAGCTCTCTGGCCTTCTCCGAAATGGTAGAAAGGAGCGTAATCATTCCTGGTCCATAGAAGGATGTACTTGATGCCTTTAGGAAGGGTGCTCGTCTTCCTGTAAACGTCGCGGTATCGTATGTCACGGCCAACATTTTCTAGAGCCTCTTGAACCAGATATTCTGTTTCTGGCTCCTGTATCGAAGCTTGGTGCAGAATGTAGATAGATGATACAAACATACAACTGGCTATAAAATACAATTTGGCCGATCTTATTTGTCGAAAGTAAAATAACAATCTGGAGATCCGGTAAGGTAAAGACATTTCAGCGTCATATTCATGTGTTTTCAAATTCCTTTCATAGATGTTGTCGATGTTTTTCTTGAATATCTGCAACAAGCATAACATTTTGAAACTTTTATATGGATCAGTATTAATATCCCTAAAACGTCCATCCATGCATATAAATTCGCAACTATAAGATTTATATAGGTATTTGGTACGTATGAAAATATTATTAGCGAAATTAATTCTATCTGTCGGTCTGTTACATATTGTAGTTCAAGTCACGCTGAACACATAGGGCAGAAAATCGAGATGGTCTTACATAGGAGTTTCGATAAAAAAAAATTGTTATAGTTTTGAGTATACAGTTTTGTTGAAGCTTACATATTAAATAATTAAGTAGTAATACTAGACGTAGATGGAATTTGTTTTACGCTCAAATAAAATATCCGCTACTATAACAAATAAAATATGTCAAAACCGCTACACTAACGAATCAAGAATAAGTGATTCGTCATCATAAAATAAATAGTTTAAAAAAACAGACAAAAATTCGGACATTCTCCATTCCAGAATGTCCAATTTTTTTAATAAAAAAAAAAACGTTTTTATTTACGTAAACCTATTACAGGCATTTACAAATAGTCAAAACAAATTTTAGCTCATTAATATAATATATTTCATTTATTAATTTAGTTTAGTTATTATAGTTATAATAATAATAAATAGTTTGTATTAGATATTTTTTTTAGCTTTAGCATAAAAGCTGTCAGGTATAAAAATAGAATTTTATTTTTTATCTATAATTTAACAGTCTAAAGTTCTGTCATTGGAGTATGTTATTATTTAGATGGACCATAAGTATATCGTCGGACGCGATTTTATGCTACCACCGGATCCAATACGCCCCAACTGAGAAGATCCGGCGAAACAAACTCAGTGGGGTATTCTACTGCCGGTTTCATCGCGACCTCATTGAGACGATCCGGCGAAACATACTCAAATAGGCATATCAACATTATTTAGGTCCAGTTACTGTCTTATTTAGTGAATTGGCTTACACAATTTACCAATCGGCTGTCTTTATACAACTTTTATTTTTATTTTGCTAATATAACAGATCAGATAAGTTATTTTGAGACAGAACATGTGTTATTTTTATGATTATGATTACAGACAGTACACAGAATACACTATCATGATCTTTCAATTTCAATGCTTCATCAGCTATAGGGTATCCGATCTGGTGCACGAGGGTATAGCCTGCCATACATCTTTATCATCTATTATACTCTTTAATACTATAATAGCCCCTACTCATTAGGATGCGTTTTACATGTGTTTTAAATAATGCATCAGGCATGTCAGTAATATAAGAGGGGAGGTTTGTAATAAAATCTAATGCAATTTCCCATGAATGACTTACTAACTTTGCTGACCCTAAAGCACGGCATAGCTAGTTTGTCCTTATTCCTAGTATTTATATTGTGAAAGTTACTTTTTTTACTAAATGTATCTAGGTTTTTTCTAACAAATAAAATATTCTGGTAGATATATTCAGATGGCACAGTTAATATATTTATATCTTTAAACAGGGTTTGCAAAGAATCGCGGCTACCTAGCCCATATTTTAGCCATATATTAGCCCAGCTATAAATTGAGAAACACTGTGCCGCTCAAGAAATCTGTGTAAAAATAAAATATATTTTTCCAGGTCAAAGGGCCTAGACGAGTAACAGTAACAAGAAGCCGTTAGACTACCCTCCGTACCAGAAACAGCACGTTAAGCCGCGGTTTTCATTGTTTAAAGACCATCTGTAATAATCGTATACCAGGAAACGAGTTTTTTTTACAGACAGACATTTCTAGTTAGCCCTGAGGCTATTGCTACTTCACCGGACATAAAGGCGAGCAGAGCTCCAGTCTACATAAATGGTTTAAACACTACAAACTAAGCAACCTGCGCAAGAGGGCGTCCCCTGTGGGACTTGGACCTCGGCTCAGTGCGGTCGCTAACGGGGAGATTGATGGATTATAGCTTTTAGTTTCTTTAGGGAAGTTATGTGCAACTGTCGCTATACTTTACAGTTCGCGGGCCTCTTGGACTTCGGGTCTACAAGGGTATCGGAAGGTTCTTAGCAAACTAAGGGTCGGGAGGGCGAGGGGGGACAGGAAACGAGCAGCAGCGTTTATCTATGTGTTCTGTGCTCAAAAACCCGCCTGCCGAGCCACAAAACTCCTTTGAGGTTCAGACCCATATCCAACATTGGTCGTCAATAATCATAAGATTAATCTATTATAAGATTATATTTTATAAACAAGGCTAATATTTAATATACACTTACTGAAAATTTCATACTTTTTTACGCAGCACATAATTGACCATTTTGTTGCGTATAATAATATAGTTCCAGGAATGCCTAACTTTACCAATTAAAGGAAAAAAGGGTAACTTAAATTGCACCACTTTTTATACAAAACAATGAAAACGATATCTCTATCAACGTTATATCCAATTCTAACACAATTTAACCAATAAAAATATTTTACTTCTGAATAAATTAACACTTTAATTTACACACAACAGTATAAGTTTATCATACATGCTCGACTGAAGTGTGTCGCTGATAAAAA
The DNA here is from genome assembly GCA_947037095.2 of Nycteola revayana. Taxonomy (NCBI): domain Eukaryota; kingdom Metazoa; phylum Arthropoda; class Insecta; order Lepidoptera; family Nolidae; genus Nycteola; species Nycteola revayana. The sequence continues at coordinate 9,137,691 of OX344844.2, forward strand.
CTGGAATGAAGATAGGTCTTAACAACTACGGTTCCGTACATATTATTTTTTAATAGTTTAGAAAAGTTACTATTTATTTATTAAATAACATTTTACATCAATGATTAAAACACATCTAGGTATGTGTAGTATATTTGGTGGGTTATTAAATGATACACGTACGTATTCACCGAGCAAGCGTTTATTCCGGACTGCCTAAGACATATCCTACCCACATTAGATTGACATTGAATGGATCACTTATCAAGTACCTTATATTAAACTCCCTCACACTAAATCTATGTATCTTAACAACAATTATACTTAAGTCAACAAGACTCACAAAGCTTACATACGTATAACTAACAAAGGATAACTTAAAACTTATATCTAACATTTTTATTAACCCTACATTGACGTATCGGTCGAGGCTGTGGCGATACAGGGGTAGGCGGAAACGGTTCAAACGTTTCATTGGTAGATTGCGACTCTATTGGCAAATTATTGCTATTCTCGTCTATCCTTCCCTCAGCCATACTGGCCCCTCGGCAACACCGAGAGTGCTTCAGACCCATCTCCCGTCAACCGCTCCAACGAGGCCACCCGCTGACCAATATTTTCCGTAGCCGTAGCTGAATTATCCCTAGTTGCAATGGTACAAGTTAATGAATTCCTCGTCCTCCGCCTTAACTGGTCGATGTGCCTATGAATGACGTCACCATTGGTATTAGTTACTTCGTAATCAGTGCTACCCAGAGGAACCATTTTCCCTCTTTTAAATATTGCCGATACCAGATTTCATCTCCGACTTTTAACTTTCTATTTCTGCCTCCTACCGCATCAACTTGCTTGTTCTTATTTAGTAGTACTTTGGTCCCCCGATTCGGTTTTAATCGGTCCAACCGAGTACGCAACCGCCTTCCCATAAGTAGCATAGCAGGATTTTCCCCCGTCGTTCAATGCTCAGTATTGCGATAATATGATAAGAAATTAACAAGAAAGGTTCTTATACATTTCTTTTCGATTACTGCTTTTTTATTACGCGATTCAATATTTTTACTACATTTTCTGCAGCACCATTTGACGAGGGATGATAAGGAGCCGTGAAAACATGTTATTACGAAATTTAAGAAATTGTACAAACTCTTTACTTGTAAATGGCGGACCATTATCGGTAACTATCTGCTTGGGTATTCCCCACCTAGACCATAATTCGTTCATATGACCAATCGTAGTAGTAGCTGCTGTACTCGGAACTGGAAATAATTCAACTCATTTAGACATGGCATCTACTATTACTAAATAAATCATTCCAAAAATAGTTCCCATAAAGTCTAAGTGTATCCTATTCCACGGTGGTACCGGCCATGACCATGGCCTAGGCGCCTGGCGCGGTGGGGCATCCGCGTAAGCCGTTGGGTTGGATCCCCACGCCGGACCAGAAATCTTTGTGTAAATTCTAAGATTTCTTTCCGGGTCTGGTTGGTTGCTGGACTACCCTCCGTGCCTCGGAAAGCACGTTAAGTCGTTGGTCCCGATAGTTATAACATCATCTATAATAATCGTATATCAAGGAACGGGCAGCAGCGTTTCCATGTGTGGTACAACATAACACTGCGGTCACCAAACTGCCTGCCAAGCGTAGTGACTATGGCAAATACCCTCCCTCGGGAGGAGGCCCATGTTGAGCAGTGGATGTTATATGGGCTGATGATGATGAACACGCCTCCCAACCGTGGAAAATCTTGAAGGTAGTATTCAAGAGTGGACGAGTTGATGATAATAATGATGAGGGAACAACGACTCAACTCATATAATCTGTGGCAAACTTTCTCCCACATAAGATTACAACGTTTTTTATTAGTGTAATTTGGTAGTGGACAATACCACATCCAAATAAATAAATGAAGTAAAAACCTATCATTTTTCCTTTACGAATAGACACTTCAATTTTCTGTATTTGTATAGGTAGATTAAATTTATACAGCTCTCAGAAAAAACAGAAAAAATAATCTTTCTTTTTTGTTAATTCCCTTCGATTCACATTACAATTCAATATTTTGTATTTAACTTAAATAGGTTCGCTATTTACGCGCAGTACGGAATCCTAATCAGAAATGATACATCATTGTTGATAAATCGTAATCATGAATTACAATATAAAAGAATGTTTGTATAAAAGAATAAACCCTTTTATTATCATTGACAAAGTTTGGGTGCTTGTGAATCTGGATATTTGACGAGAGGTAGAGCATTAAGTTAGTACGTTCAATGAACTGCTCGAATGAGAAAGTATCTCTCTCCTGATATTGCTATGCTCGATAGGGTCTATAAATTGTAACCTATATACTTAACCTACCACCCGTAAAATCTACATTATGGAATGCAATAAATGTGATTTGACTTAACCTCCTACCTTATAAAATACTATGGTCATATAACATTATTGATTAACAAGCTGCGCCTCGCGGTTTTACCCGAGTTACTCTGCTCCAGTGGGTCGGAGCGTGATGTTTTGTAGCCTAGATGTTAATCTAGCGTATAACCTACCTTGGAGCAATTTCAGCCAATTCCGTTCAGTATCCATCCATCCATCCATCCATACTTACAAACTTTAGCCTTTATAATATTATAGTAGGATGTTGTGTTTCTGTGCGTAAGGAAGATCAAACCGAAAACTATAACCTGGGTCTCTTCAAGTCAAGAGTGAATAAGTGTCTTCTAGACCTTTGAGATCCATCGTCAGCCACATCGTCGCTTACCATCAGGTGAGATCGTGGCAAAACAAAGGTCTATCTAGAATAAAAAAAAATATATAAAAAAAACAACGGCAGGATTAAGGTATCTAGTAAATATAACACATCTACTGTTCTGGTTGTCCTTGTATTTGGACCTATATAATAATGAAATCATGTAATTTATTCAGCACTTAGGTATTTACATACACTTGTACTTGTCAAAATTACACTGTATAAGACTAAATCTAGCAAAAGTATCGGTTAAGTAGGTGAAAACATTGATAAAATTATTTGATCTTATCAGGTTTTTTAATCAGTCTGTCCGTCTGTCGTGCGATAAATGTACACATTATAGTAAGATGCCTTAAAGGTAACAGGTCTAAAATTAAGTTCCAAGAATCCGGCCAAAGTTTAAGCGACTTACACCTGAGGGCACCCCTAAGAGGTTAGGACCAACGCTCAGTGTGCCAATGGAGTAAAAAGTAGATTTACAAACAATGGTGATGATCACTGGCACCAGATCACAATTCGGGTAATAAGCAACAACGCGGTCTTCCGTAATGCGTCGAGGATCCTACCCTAGCTAACCTGTATATGCCACTTAACATTAGATTGATTGGGTCATTTGCACGATCAGGAAAAAATGAAACTCATCATGGAAATTATTGAACGGATTTGGATGGAATTCGCTACACAGATAGAATATAGCATGGATTAGGATATTAAACATAATGCTAATAAAAGTAAAGCCACATCATCATCATCATCATTATCAGCCCATATAACGTCCACTGCTGAACATGGGCCTCCTCCCGAGGGAAGGTATTTGCCATAGTCGACACGCTTGGCAGGCGGGTTTTTGACCGCAGTATTATGTTGCACCTCACAAGAAAACGCTGCTGACCCGGAAAGTAATTTTAGAAATTACACAAATATTTTTTTTTATTGTCCGGCGTTGGGATCGAAACTGCTACGCTACGGAGCCACAATCAAATGCATGAAAAACCACGGGGTGTGACTAGTGGTAAATCAACAATTCAACCATCACCTATAATTATTCGAAATAATGAAAAAACGCAATTAAAATGATAAATAATGAATAAATTATATTGATATAGTCAAAGCGCGAACGCGGTAAATACTGCATTGCTCCAATCAAAATATGATCATTCAAATATGGGCTTAAACTCTTTAAATCAAGATACAATTTACAATGATAACTTAACCATAGTACATCGTTATGAAGTGTCGGAAAATAAATATTAGAATTGACACAAAGATTTCCTGTCCGGCGTGGGGGTCGAACCCACCACCTCCGAAATATATGAAGCGAGCCAAATACCGCTACACTACGGAGGTTGTCAACAGTCAAATGCTGGAAAACCCGCGCGGTGTTGCTAGAGATAAATCAACGATTCCACCATCACCTACAATTATTAGAAACAATGAAAAAGCGCAATTAAAATGATAAATAATGAATATATGATATTGATTTGGTCAAAGCGTATTTAAAATGCATTGCTTCAATCAAAATATGATCATTTAAACATGGGCTTTAACTCTTTGAATCAATATACAATTCACAATGAGAACTTAACCATGGTACATATTTATAAAGTGTCGGTTTGACTACTTATAGTTTTAGGGACATATGCAGCTAGCCACCAGGCTTTTGCTACGAGTACTTCACCGGGAATACCGGCGAGCAGAGATGGACGGATGATCTGGTTAAAGCCGCAGGATCACGGTGGATGCAGGCCGCTTCTAACCGCAACATCTGGAGATCTATGAGGGAGGCCTATGTCCAGCAGTGGACGTCCTACGGCTGAAATAATGATGAATGATGAGCAGAGATCGAGCCCTGATAATAGATATTTTGATCTTGATTTATCGCGCAACAGAAGTTCGCACACCACATATGTAGATTTATATACAATACCTCCATACAAATAATTGGACCGCGGTCACCGAACTTCAATCATAATCTTCAAAATCTCAAGAACTTCAATCGGAAGAACACTTATTTTCGGACGGACATATTATGTAGATGAGGCTTTTGCTACTTCACCGGGCATGGAGGCGAGCAGAGCTCCAGCCTAGATAAATGGTTTAAAACTAAAAACTAAGCAACCTGCGCAAGAGGGCATCCCCTGTGGGAATTGGACCTCAACTCAGCGCGGTCGCTGGCGGGACGATTGAGGCCTCTCGGACTTCGGGTCTAGGAGGGCATCGGATGGTGGAACACCAACAACCGTTCCTCTACAGTGGTATCAATAACATGTCTTCGCTATGGAGGTGAAAGTTCTACATGCCCGACAGTAGGGATGGTTATTACCTTTCCTTCAAGAAAGGGATAGGTATAAGTTATACATACCTGTCGGCGGTCATCAAAGCAGTTTACGTATCATCTAAATGTACCTTGTTAATTATAATGTAGGAACCGTGTCTGCAGTTATAATTAGGTAATTACTGAAGTCCATACACGTATGAATGACGCAATTGCAGAATGACAGAGTGGATTATGGGTTATGTGGCACGGGCCACCACCTTGAAGGGGGCCCCAGAAAATAAGCATCGCTTTTTCTTTAGTTTTCATAAGATCAATACGATTTAAAAGCGACAAAGTCTCTGATCTACGGATACCAACTATTTCACTAGTTTTGAACATATTTAAAATTGACTAAACATAAATTACGTATTCTTTTACTAAAAAAGTACGAATAGTTTTTAATAAGCCATTAGCCGCTCTTTGAAATTCATTAAAATTGCAGGTACAGTACTAAATTATTAAATTTTAAACGTAAAAGATCTAAGCTGACGTAATTAACAGCCTATTTAAGAACATTCTCCAGTGTTTTCAAGACTCGAGAAATAATGGAATTAGTTTTTTTTAGCTCACTTGCGCATTAAAGCGCGTCCGTCTTTATATGCTCATGGTCCACCCAAATTATGACAATTGTTTTGGCATAATATAGACAGAACAAGCATTTTGCGTCGCTAAGAAAATAATAATATATAAATAACAAATATAATTAATACATTTTCTAATAGTAATGTTTGACTATTTACAAGTGCCTTTAATTGGTTTACGTAAATAAAAATTTTATTTATTTTATTTTATTTACTTAGAATATATTCTAAGTAAATAACAGTGTTGCGGGCGAATTTACAGACACATTTTTCATAGACACAGATTCAGAATAACTATCTGTGTTAAACAAATAGTTGGGACGGGTGGGAATCCATCTGAGAACACCAGATCTCAAAAACAACTACCGAAAATACTAAGCGATCAGATATTTTCCTTTGTAACTTACACCGGGGCCCTTGGCTTTAGTCGAAGGGGGGCAACCGTTATAAATACGTCACTGACCCATATGCAAATTTATAGCACAATGACTAACAATTAGAGTAGTCGTTTGCATTAGCTAATTTGTAACAATAATACTTTGCTACTTACCGAGTTGCAATTCACGACAATATTCAGCACTAAGTATTTAACCTAGGTTAACACTATGGTGTTCTAAATCAATACATAACATAGGTATATTATAAGAGTTTGTATTTTTTTATGATCGGGGTAATCTGTGGTACTTCTGATCCGATTTTGAAAATGATTTCCCCATTCTCCAGAAATAACATAGGCCAGGGGTCTTCAAACTTTGAAGCCTTAGGGCCTTAATGCCTTTTTCAAAATGTTCTAAGGGCCAAAACAGCTTAATTTTTTCTGACATTAATATACTGTATTTCTAGACTAGTCGCTAATTGCGCGATCGAGTAATAATTATTTTGTGCTTTCTTCTTAACTTAACTCAACAATAGGATGGCAGTCGCGGACCAGATTGAGACACTAGTCTTTAGGTCTCGCGGGCCGAATTGATGGCACTGGCGGGACGGATTTCGCCCGCGGGCCGTAGTTTGGAGACCCCTGACATAGGCTATATAAATTAAGTCGAAGTTCATCCGGGAACTGAATCTACGCTGCGCGCTGGTCAAACGCCGTTGGAGCTTTATAATATTATACGTTATATAATATTATCGTATTTCTTTTATAAACACCACCGTACAAAGGTGACTTTTATTGAAACCTCGGATGCGTGAACGATCCTTTTTATCTTCCGATGTCCTCTTAGACCCGAAGTCCAAAAGGCTAGCCAACTGTAAAGTAGAGCGACAGTTGCACAAAACTCCCATAAAATCTAAAATCATAATTCCTCAATCCCTTCGCCAGCCACCGACCGATTTAAGCCGAGGTCTAAGTCTTACACACGCCCTCACCCACTTGCTCAGTTTTTGTTTTTTGGCAAAAGCCGTGTTACATAATATGACAGTCCGAAAACAAAATAAAGATCTATGATCAGGTCAACTAATGCGTTATTAAAAACCTCGCCCCTAACCTTGTGTTTTATTGTTGCTTTTTACAGTCTACTGCGTGAACATGGAACTATTTCCTATAATTAGTATGCCATAGGTCAAGAAAGTAAGTAGCAAAGTCTTATGACGTTGGCGCGCAGTACAAAAACCTGACAATTAAAGTGTGATAAGCAAGCTAGCATAATGTCGTCGCTCTGATTCTAAGACCACATAAGTCAGAAATAGTAACTTTTCAGGATAGTGGAATAACTATAGAATTGGTCTTAGACACAAGTTAATGTTTTTTTTTTTATTTTCCCCCAAATTTTTAAAGTTCTTACTTGATATTAGAACTTACCGACAATAATGAGGTATGCTAATTATGATCTTATCTTGGTCGCCGCCGGTTCGGTCCTCACTCATTGCACTACCGCCGTGAACCCACTAACGTAACACAAGCATTTTAACTTAGCACGAGGGGTTAACAAGAATATTAGTAGACGGTAAAAGTCTGCTAGTAATCGTAAAAAAAATGTTAGCATTGTAAATGTATGCTTATACTATATAGAAAGGAAATGCAATTATTCACGGCAAAAATAAGCGCCTAACATAATTTTTTGTGTAAATTCTACGATTTCTTTCTAGGTCTGGTTGGTTGAAGGATTATCCTCCATGCCTCAAAAAACACGTTAAGCCGTTCTCTCTCCTAATCTGTCTCCCGATAGTTAAAGCACCGTTGCCTTGTGGGTCGGGAGGAGGCCCATGGTCATCAGTAGACGTTGATCAATCTTGGATCAATCGCGTTCGATCTTGGATATATAACTATGTATCTTGGATATATACTCCATAGTTGCATGCTCAAAATATTGCGTCGGGTGCCATCAATGGCACGCCTGTCATGTTCCCATGGGTATACACAAATCAACATCAGGGCCCCGAGTCTACTATCGTAATGGCGTGTCCATGAACTGTCAATGACAGTTCAATGGTCGTATTTTTTCATCATATGTCATAATAGTGTCACTATGACGCTACGATGACATTAGCGTAGTTGAATATAATAACAAATGATATATTTATAAGTTTTGAAATCGCCTAAATAAACATTACAATCTCCCTAACCATCTCCTCTGCCATTCCAGCGCCGACACCATAGTGAGATTAGTAGATTACCGTTTTTGGCATAATGATATCATGGTGGTACAATACTTAAAAAAATAGCAGACTCGGCCTGCAGGTTGGAATCAAACCAAGAATACCAGGTCTCAGAAGCCACTAACGGAACCAATGAGGCACTGGTGTAGTCAACGCTACTAAACGGTCAGCGGACGGATGTGCCATTAATTAGGTTGGCGGAGCCGGTGTTATCGTATGCATGTCAGTTTTATCACCAACCGTCGGTATAAAATTAAACAGTGTTTGAAATAGTTAGATACAAGTACTCTCGCTTTGTAAAAGCGGCGATGACTAGGGGCGTCGGACTTGTGATCTTGTGGTCAACGGTTCGATCCCCACCTATTGCACTACCGGCGTGAACCCATTCGCATCACAAGCATTTTAGCTTAGCACGAGGAGTTAACAAGAATACTAGTAGACTGTAAAATCTGCATTTTAGCTTAGCACGAGGGGTTAACAAGAATACTAGTAGACTGTAAAAATGCAGATTTTACAGTCTACTAGTATTCTTGTTTACCCCGTTAGTAATCTTTTATAAAAAATATAAAAAAGTTCTCTTAAATGTCTAACTGAAATATAGTGAAATGTTATAGCAGTACATTGTAGTTAGTCTCGTTACATAATAACCTATTTAAGATCAATTTTTTTTCTTATAGTTTTCTATCGTCAATAAAAGTACTCCATGGATTAAAGGCACTGTAGGCGTTTGTCTAGTTTTTTAATTGGAAAAACATATTTACATAAAAGCTTCGTACCGTTTTACATGTAGGTAGTTCTATAGACCATCTGTTTAAGGCCTTCCGTGCAAAAAGCGAGACGGCGTTATGCCTTAATCTAAAATCTAACAAGGTCATGGCTCGCGTCACCCATGCGGTTAACAATATACTGAGAAGTACATTTATATGGTGTCAGTACACTATATTACTACGCATATTTATATGTTAACTCGACAAATGGACAAAAAGGTGTTAATAAATTAGGGTCAAAAAGCAAGCCAACCAACTAAATTATACCAATGAACCAGCTATTACACACAATATAATATGCTCACAAGTATAAGCGTGAATTAACTAATTACCGATTACTATAGCCATCGCCTCCTTCGCATTATTGGAAGGATGGAGATTGCTATAGATTTATTCTTTACTCTACTTTTTACTAATATTTTTTAAAGTTTTACACAAAATATAAAGATCTTATCCTGATAATGTCAAATCTCCATTAAACCAACAGTTAAATAAAGAAATCCGTAATAATAGTGGGTTATCCTTTCGAAAGCTACGACGAGTTATAGACAGTCACAAGATAAACCTTACTATAATATAATAGTACGTCCTTACTTTGGAGACAAAAAATTACTATTTTGTGTGCAAGTGACGTAATCATTACAATATTGAATTACTAGTAGGTAGTAATTTTTCGCATTGCTGTCAGCTTTTTTAACAATAGATCGTTAATAACCTCTACAGTACATAACATATTAAACCTTATTGTCATATAGCAAATTGAATAACAAAACAATTTGCTATGCAATTTTGAATTTTATTATCTACGGTACACACCTGTTGTTCCGTCGATCCTCATTCCTCAATTCAATTATTATCCAACCAGTTGAAAACATCACATTGGACCACTTTCACTGACCCATAAGACGACCATCTTAAAATGTTTGGATATTACTGCACATGCGCATTACTGAAAAGCCTTTATAAAATCTGGAAGATCGCGTTAACCACGGGCGGTTCACAAATGAATATATTTGTTTTAAGTATGTGTTCTATCGGTGAATTCTTTATTCAAAATGGAAGACTGTATTGTTAAGTTTCAGTGAGAAGTTTTCTTTATGGATTAGTTTGGTTTTTCCCTTTGCAAAAACCGGGACGCGGGCTTGGGCGGGCAGCGAGCTTAGCGCACGCTCCGTGACTGAGACCCGAACAAGGTCAATGAAATATGGACGTTTCGGGGTGACTCACCGTAGAGCATAAATATGCCGAAAAAGCCCTAGAAAGCAACTTAAGTTCGATTTTTAATAAAACAGTCTGGCCGTCCGTCACGCATGGTGTCGTCTTGTGTACTGAATACATAAAGCATAAGGTATTTACGAGGCAATGCAGCAAAACATCGTATGATACAATACCTATTTTATTGTACACGTTTCGCTTCAGAATATTACTTAATAGGTTACTTAACGGTCTTTATTCTAAGAAATATAATACTTTCTTTTTATAATATATATGACGGAATTTTTTTTTTTACTTCGTCAGCCCGTTAACATCCACTTCTGAACATGGACTTCCTCTTTATCAGATCTTAGCAAGCCAGGGTCGTAGAGGGTTATTGGCGTAATCAGCACGCTTGGTAGGTTGATTGGTGTATTTCATCGTATATTTGAGCTTATAGCTGCTGCCATTCATCAGGTATATGTCCATTGGTCGCCTCTTACGACAGCCATGGAAGGTGGTCTATTCTAAGCTGGAAACTACACAATATTTTTTTAGTCTAAAATTTATTATAGCTCAATGAATTTTCATTAATTTTCACTACACTGGAATGAAATGAAATTCTTTTGGTAGAGTTTCTTTAGTAATATTAAGTAAAGAATAGGTTTGTAAATATGTTTTTATACAAAGAATTAGAGTTTAGGTCAGTGTAATCTATTAAAATCTAAATAAAAAAATCAAGTGCAACCTTAATTGAAATAAAATTATTCTATACTAACTACCCGTGCGCGGTTTAACCCACATAACTCTCGTTTCAAACTTCATAATTAAATCTTCCTCGATAAATAGGCTATCTAACAAAATCGGGCTAGTAGTTTCTGAGATAAGCGCGTTCACAAACAAACTCTTGAACATTATATTATTATACACCGTGAAATTTTAATGGTTGTTTTCCCGAAGCAGAACAACTTGCCGTCGGTAGTACTATCGAAACATTTTTTTTTTTTTTTAGACCTGTTTTCGATTTCAAATTATTAAAAAAAATATTAGACAACTCGAAAGCGTGATAAACAGTAGTAACACTAGACGGACCTTGTAGGTACTACTCGAATCGCACGCGCTGCTGACAACGTAAAGAACGATCCATAAACGTTTAAAGCAAAATAAGAGCTCAATGGTAGTTATACGGCATAAAATAGCCTGCACGCAAGAATTACAAACGAGCCGGCTCCCTTTGTAATTCACCGCGCGGCGGCGCCGACGCCGGAACGCCCCGCGCTCTCCTTCGACTCCCTCCTTCCTTAGTTGTCCCGTGAACGTCGGAAGCGCACCACGCGTTATCTTATTACTTTATTAGTGTTATGGATCGACATTACAGTTTTAGTAATTTAGAGTACGTCGCTATGGTGCAACTGTACGCTAGGGCTAATTATAATTCCCATACTGCCCGGCGTCTTTACGCCGAGCTGCATCACTTGGAGTCACTCCGTCTTCGCGGAGTTCTGAACCCTCAAGTCATACAGGACCGGACGATCGTAGCGGCGACGGCTACTCGATCATGGGCAGTTCCAGGTGCCAGCACATGCACAGGGCAGAGGTCGATCGGCCGTTCTTTCGCCAGAGCTCGACGAGGAGATCATCGAGTACTTCGAACGCGATCCTCGCCGAAGTACGCGAATGGTGGCAGCTAAGTTTGGCGTAAGCCAATACTACGTCTGAAAACTACTCAACTCAGAAGGACTGCATCCATATCATTTCCGCGCAGTTCATTTAATTTTTCAATTTTTTTAAATACGCCTTAAATACTTTATAATCTAACTAGCTGACCCGGCAAACGTTGTTTTGCCATATAAATAATTTATCACTAAGGGGTATGAAAAATAGATGTTGGCCGATTCTCAGACCTACTCAATATGCTCACAAAATTTCATGAGAATCGGTCAAGCCGTTTCGGAGGAGTACGGGAACGAAAACTGTGACACGAGAATTTTATATATTAGATTCAGAAAATTATTGTTCTTAGATAATAAACTGGTTTTAAGTTACGTTTTCTGTAAGTTGTAGCTAAAAAGGTATTGGATAAAGCTTATTATTATGATTGGGTACTGTGTTACATAACCTAAGGTGTAGGTATCAGCTGATTGACTAACACCCGGGTCAACGAACGCGCGAACGATCGACGCGAGCGCTAGGTATCGCGAGGTATTACTATCGGTTCGATGTCACTTTCGAGTTTGGTTTTTCACGATTGTTAATCGGTCATTTTTGGTTTATAATATTTAGTTTTTGTATAAATTGAATGTTTAACTAAGACCAAATCTTTTCGCTGCGGGAAAACAACCATTTAAATTTCAGCGTGTATATTAGTTTACAATGGTGCCAATGCATTAATCAGCTCAAACTAACACAATAAAACAGTTGTGGAGACCCCATTAGGTGTCATCGGGGTCTCTGAAATTGCATTCAGGCAAACCTGGGCCAGATAGCTTGTTACAAACCCCCATAAAAAATGCATCAAATCAGTCACTAATGCACGGTTGTTACGTTGGTTTAACAATGAATGATTAATGCATTCACCTTGATTTTTTATTCAAGGACAGATGGAACAGTAATTAAAAATACCTAATGCTTCTTATACCTTCTTATATATACAGTAACTGCTGGCTTTAGTTTACTTTAGCATAATCACCATGATTAGCCGTTGGGTTGGTGACCGCAGTATACAGTCTAGTACATAGGTGCTGCTAGACATGAGGTTGTTCTACAGGGAGTGAATCACAGATGCTGCTGACATAAATTTGTTCTACAGTGTTTGAATATAGTCACCGCGATTGGCAGGTAGATTGATGACCACAGTAGACACTCTCTAGTACACACGACTGGATGTAACGCTGCTGTGGTTGGTCTGAATAGAGTCACCGCGTTTGGGAAGTGGATTGGTGACCGCAGTAGACACTCTAGAACGCACGACTGGATGTAACGCTCCTGTAGTGGGTTTGAATAGCGTAACCGCGTTTGGAAAGTAGATTGGTGACCGCAGTAGACACTCCCTTCACATTTGCGACTGAATGTAAAGCGGCTGCATTGGGTTTGAATATAGTCACCGCGTTTGGGAAGTGGATTGGTGACCGCAGTAGACACTCTCTAGTACGCACGACTGGATGTAACGCTGCTCTTGTGGATTTGAATAGAGTCACCGCGTTTGGGAAGTGGATTGGTGACCACAGTAGACACTCTCTTCACATTTGCGACTGAATGTAAAGCGGCTGCATTGGGTTTGGATACAGTCATCGTGTTTGGGAGGTAGATTGGTGACCGCAGTAAGCAGTCTCTAGAACATATTTGCGACTGGGTGTATGGCTGTTCTATTGATTTTGAGTATGATCACCGCATTTGGGAATGGATTGGTGGCTACGGTAGGTAGACTATAATTGACAATGCTGCTCTGAAAGCTGGAATTGGCTATTAACCAGCCCTAACGATGTTAAACAGAAATTAAGTTATTTTCTCACATTTATAACTTATCTATAGTATTGGAAGAAAAAACGAAGAAATAAAGTTATTTTTGTTCATCATCTGCCCGTATAACGTCCACTGCTGAACATGGGCCTCCTCCCGAGGGAGGGTATTTGCCATAGTCACCACGCTTGGTGGCAGGCGGGTTGGTGACCGCAGTATAATGTTGTACCAAACAGGGAAACGCTGCTGCCCGTTCCTTGATATACGATTGTTATAGATGATGTTATAACAATCGGGACCATCGGCTTAACGTGCTTTCCGAGGCACGGAGGATAGTCCCTCAACCAACCAGACCCGGAAAGAAATCTTAGAATTTACACAAAGATTTCCTGTCCGGCGTGGGAATCGAACCCACGACCTCCAAGATTTAAAGCGAGCCAAATACCGCTATGATGGCGCTAGCTACTTTACGACTACCGATACGACGTGGAGGCTGTCTCTGTACTTAAACATTATTGACACAAAAATAAATATAATTATTTTAGTTCATAAAACATTGATCAACTACAGAAACACGGGGACAAACTGTTTATCATGTAGTATCTAATTGTCGAACCATTCGTCATAACATGTAAGCATTCCTAATTCAGTAGGTACATACCAAATTAACTACGGCTGTCAACGTTATGATACCTAAATCTTATTGCATGTTGTGTTCGACTAGCCATGGCAATTATTCATACTTTATTAAAAGATTATTATGAATATGGAAAACTATTTATTTGAACAAGCTAATCTGAAAAACTCTGATTTACAGCAAATTCCATATTTTACATTTTATATTTGTTTTTACAGTAAAGTTAAAACTAAAATATAATTTAAAATAATAACTTAAATATCTGATTAATTTGCAAATTTATACAATTTAATCAATAGATTAATTATAATTCATAGTAAATTATTGTTTTGACTATTTGCAAGTGCCTGTAATAGGTTTACGTAAATAAAAATGATTTTTATTTTATTTACAAAGTCAAACATTTATTACAAAAGCAATGAAGTAAAGAGACTGTTTAATATGAATTTACACATAGTTCAAATGGTACATGTCCATGATCCGACATAGATAAAAGGAACACTCATAAAAGCGTACAATGATAAGACATTGAGCAACGAAGGAAAGACTGAATTGACAAATTTCATTATCATGAGCTCGTACGTTGTCCATTGTTTAGTAATTGCAGTCCTAGAAGTGGGTTTTGCCATAGCTACCACTCTTGGCATACACGCTACTACCCGTTACCTGATTAACGATTGTCATAGATATTATTATTATAATCGGGACCAGCTTTCCGATTTGCTTGAACGCGCTAAACTCAGGTCCGATTTGAAAAATTATTTCAATGTTAGATTAGAAGTTTATTATAAACTAGCTGCGACCCGCGGTTTTACCCGCGTTACTCTGCTCCAGTGGGTCGGAGCGTGATGTTTTGTAGCCTATATGTTAATCTAGCGCATAACCTATTCCAGTGCAGAATATCAGCCAATTCCGTTCAGTAGTTTTGGCGTGAAAGAGTAATAAACATCGATCCATCCATCCATCCATACTTACAAACTTTCGCGTTCCTTAATATTAGTAGGATTATGAAGTTAAAGGAAGTTTCCCAGGTAAAACCGTGCACAGAAGTAGTTCAACTATGGTACACTATATAACTAATAGTAGCTAATTATATAACATACTCATAATAACATAAGTAGGGAAAAGGCCAGTGATACCATAGAAGTATATGGGTATATACTTCTATTTCACGCGTTGTCTATCATGTTTACAGTATGTGCCGTATAACATTAGTCATTAGTCACGATACACTGCAATAAAATATTTATTGATTTTCTAATCATACGTTCAGGACTACTATTATATAGTTTGTATTCAAACGAAATCATTGATTTGTGTTTAGTATATGATTTGTATACATTTTTAATGTAGAGCATCAATTCTATATGTATTTAAAAACTTTCTAGTAGGTACTGATGATTGGCTAGCGTGGCAAATAGAAGCATGGCTGCTCTACATTTTTCATTATACCTGGGCCCCGAGTCTACTATCGTAATGACGTATCCATGAACTGTCAATGACAGTTCAATGGTCGGTTTTTTCCCATTTGGTAATCTACTAATCCAAATGGTGTCACTATGACATTAGCGTAGTTGAATATAATAACAAATGATACATTTATAATTTTTGAAATCGCCTATATAAACATTACAATCTCCCTAACCATCTCCCCTGCTACTTCTGTTGACGGCCTTTTTCTGCGGTAGCAACATTGACTGCTATTCCAGCGCCGACACCATAGTGAGAATAGTAGATTACCGTTTTTGGCATAATGATATCATGAAGGCACTACGGTGGCACAATACTTAAAAAAATAGCAGACTCGGCCCCCAGGGGCCTGAGCCTACTATTATAACATTGTATCGTGGAACTGTCACTGACGTCTCGATGGTCAGTGCTCTTTGTCTTTTGGATTAGTAGATTACCAAATGTGCAAGGAACCGACCACCGAGACGTCAGTGACAGTTCCACGACACACCATTACGATAGTAGACAAAGGCTCCAGGTTTGATTTTAACCTGTAGATAAAAATATAGATCGATTATGTCCCGCGAAGAAGCAAAAGCCTCGTGACTAACTATATTAAACTAACTGTCCCGCGTGGTTTCACCCGCGTAGATTCCTTTCCCGTGGAAACTTTAACTTACATAGCCTTTCGTGGCTTTCTATTAATAAAAAAGTATTCATTATCGGTTCAGTAGATCCAGAGACTACCTCCTACAACGTCACAAACTCACAAACTACCTCTTTGACGAAAAACACAAACAAATGCACATAATTTATAGTACAGTAACTATTCTCATAAATATGTACTAAGTACATAATGTTTCGCAATGTGTAAACCAATCTCTTTTGTTGACTGTACATTAGCTAAATCAGTCGAAAACAGGTTAATATACATATGGTCCATAATTCAATAAATTATATTTATTCAATACTACATATTTACATACACTTGTAGGTGAACTAGATGTAATGTCAAATAGTTTGTCTTCCACTGAATCTCAACATTTTCAATCCACATCCAAGCTTAAACAAACAAACCGCAAGTATCAAAGAGTTCCAAACATTAGAACAACAACACCTGCACCTAACATTGTTTGAAACAAATTATTATGAAACAAATCTCGCCACAAATATTCCTTTCAAATAGTCATCTTTTGATAGGGATGTAAATTTGAAAAAACGAATTTTCTAGAAAGAGTTTTCAGCAGCATCGTGGTTTTACTCGTGATATAATATAGTCCCACAATCGCAAATTCGACTTTTATTTCAAACTAACAAGAATGAAGTTTTATCAAAATTGGTGCAATTTTAAAGTTTTTTCCATACAAACTTCAAACCCTTAAGGGTAATTTTTTTTTAAATCTCTTCTTAGTTTTCTTCCGAATTTTGGATTTAAACAATTGTCATGTCAGTGGGAACTTCTCCTTTTATATATAAAGATTATAATCTATCTCTGTACCAAATTTCATCACGACCCGTCCAGCCGTTTTGGCATTCCCTTAACTCATGTTCCCGTAGGATCTGCATAATTAAATTTAGCCTATAGCCTTCCTCGATAAATAGGTTTTCTAACACTAAAAGATTTTTTCAACCAGTACCATAACCAAAAGTTCCTAAGATCTTGGGGTGATCTATTCTAAGCCGGGTACCACACGGCGAATCATACCTACTAATCACAATAATCTATACATATTATAAAGCTGAAGAGTTAGTTAGTTTGTTTGAAATTATGATTCCCCTTAAACAATAAAATAAAAGCGGTTGCGCGTTAAAAAGTTAGCTAGTTCATCATCCGTGCTCGGTGTTGCACATCCCTACTTGACGGAAGTATAACCGAATTTCCCGCCATCTGTCGTGCCCTCCATTATACGGACGGACAATAAAATAAAAGAAATAGTAATAAAAAATAATGACTCCTTTGTCAATGGCTGTAAAACGGCGGGAAGTATGAAAATTTTATTCGATTGTAACTTACAATGGAAATGGGGAGATTGTCTTTCTTTTGTCACCATACTTACTTTGGATTTGATATTTACTTTTTTATCTTTTTTTTTTTTTCGGGCGGACGTAATATGTAGTTAGCTCTGAGGCTTTTGCTACTTTACCGGGCATAAAGGCGAGCAGAGCTCCAGCCTAGATAAATTGTTTAAACACTACAAACTAAGCAACCTGCGCAAGAGGGCGTCCCCTGTTGGACTTGGACCTCGGCTCAGGGCGGTCGCTGACGGGAGATTGAGGGATTATGGCTTTTAGTTTCTTTAGGGGAGTTTTGTGCAACTGTACTTTAAAGTTCGCGGGCCTTTCGGACTCCGGGTCTACGAGGGCATCGGAATTACTTCTTTACCATGCAAACACCTGATAAGGAGAATACTCTGCTATACACCGTGATGTTTTAATTGTTTCTAATAATTAGCAGGACAAGTTAAGTTTTCTTAAAATTTCTAATGTACCGCTCAACATAATTTTTTTTTTCTGGCCTGTGAATCTTCTACTGGCACAACAATTCACACAGCAAAATACCGGCCAAAAACAAATGCGAGTCGGACTCACACACCGAGGGTTCCGTACAAACCTGTTTTTATTTTAAGATGTTACTAAAAAAATATCTGTTTTCGCAATAAGTATTTACTGAGGGAAGTACCGTGTAGGTTTTGAATTTCGAAAATATCATATAAATTGTATAACATAGTCCTTATATATGTATGTAGATATACAGCCATATACTTTAAGTAGTTTAACTATAGTCTTATAATGCGTACTTGTACGCGGTATAGTCAGGACATAATATATAGGTACGAGTATATTCTATCTACCTTTTGCTACCCCATTTCTTCAGCTCTTTGGTCCATCCACGGTATACGGTTGCCTGGAAGAGCTTGATTTTAGCGATAAGGCTGCCAATTGCAATATGTATAATTGTTATAATTATTTATTGTTTGTGTTACTATTTTATTTTGCAATAAAATGTACTTCATTCATTCATTCATAACATAGATGATGTTATAGCAATCGCGATCGACGGAATATGGTGCATTCCGAGAGACTACTTCAATCAATCAGGTTTGGAAAGAAAACTTTGATGGTAGGTACCTAAAATAAAAAAAAACAAGAATCAAAGTTTCCGCATCTGATAAAATGTTAGTGTAGATAAACTTAGATTTTTGTCTGGAACAGGAATCAAACCTACTTCTTCCGAGACTTAGGGTGAGACTATCGCTAATCAACGGAGGTTGTCATTATTTATCTTTACGTAAACGATACGAAATTAAAAGAGATAAAGCCATGTGCCCACTAGCTTTTCGACAATTAATCTCTAAGGAGATTAGCCATTATATACATATATTGTATGTATATAGTGTGTGTGTGCGGATACGCAGATGCACTCGCTATTTCTTCACTCTCAAAATCCGGTGGGACGGTTCTACTGACACGACCAGTATCAGATCAGGCGCAGAAACACCACCAACTTCAAAAATTGAGTTGGTACTTAAATTTTTCTCAACCGAAAATTTCTGGTTACATCATTTTTACCCGACCCGGCCCGGGGATCGAATTCGGGACCTCGCTTCATCCGAACACATTACCGCCAATTTTTGTTTTTCTGACTGACGTTTGTAATTAGCCCTGAGGCTTTTGCTACTTCACCGGACATTACATTACCGCCAGACCAATAAAATTATTACTAAGTTTTAACAAACTATAAAGTTTACGTCAATCAATATGGCGCGTTAATATCGAAAACGGATGTGACGAATGGTGACAGTTATGGCCGCAGGATGTGGCCGCCGCTGCGTGGTCGCTTCCGGCGCGCGTTGACACTACATAGGAACTCAGGAAATGTGTAGGTATGGCGAATAGATATTTTAAATAGAGATAAAATACAATCTAGAAAAAAATAACTATGGATGTCTATATATGATGTTGATTTTTTCGTGTAGAGTCCGGCTTAGAATCTATTCCGTAAGGTATGATGTGTTCTAACACATCATATCTTCCTATGGGTGTCGTTAGAGGATCTATCTATCAGATACTCCCATCTTACTACGATCACCAATCCGCCTGTCAAGCGTGATTACGTGGGGCTTGCTGTTTTTTTTTTTACAAAAAATGGTATGATACATAATATCATCTTCCCACCAAACTGTTACGTTTAATGGCGGGATACGCGCTCATTACATTTTTTTGTACATAAACTTACTACTAATTATAATTTTATAATATATTAAAATAAGGTTTATATTTATATGTAGGTATGTTATTTACATAATATTTTAACTTATTACTTATTTTCAGCAGAGGACCTAAACGGCCGAATAAAGAACGGTGGTATGTCATTCTTCTTATTATATTTATTTTAGGATACTATAAAATTACGGTAACGGATAAGTCTCGTATTACGTTCCGGTCGTCGTATGTTTGATGCCCACGTCGGACAATAAATCTTCTATGTATTTTTTCTGAATGTGGTTGGTTGAGTGGCTACACTCCGTGTCTAAGAAAACACGTCAATAAGTTGGTCCCGATTGTAAGATTTTACGTCATGCATAACAAGCGTATATCAAGGTACAGGCAACCGCGTTTCCTTGTGTGTTACAACATAATAATTAGACAAAAACCCTCCCATGTGAGGACACCCATGTTCATGAGTGGACGTTTAACTGGCTGATGACCAAAGACAACACAATCCTAAGTTTATTATAAGTACGTAATTTTACTAACATTTAGAAAACTATGCCCCAGACATTGGAAAGCCATCCTAATATATTCCACTCAATCTAAAATTTCCCTTACAAACGAAAACCAATTCAGAACACCCTTATAAAGCCTATTTCACAATGTACCGTCCACATAATGCCACGGATACATCATATCGTTCGACACAAAGCCTTCCGAGTCAGCTCGATTCGAGATTATCCTTGCAAAGATTTATTGTGTTGCCTGCACAGTCAGCTCCTGGGCTGGACTCATGGCCGTAGCCAGAAGGGACCATTGTGGGGCTAAGATCTACCTTGAAATCCTAACTTGAAGCTACATGGAAATCGTCCGCGATTGTACCTTAATCGCGGACGATTTCCGTGTAGCTTCCGTTCCTGTGGGAACTGTATAATTAAATATATTAGCTACGTTACTATTGCATAACTTAGCTTTCTAGTAAAATATTGTTTGAAATCGGTCCTAGCATATTCAAATATGTTCCGTGACTACTGGACTACATTGATGCCAACTATTAAAAAACACACACAATCAAATCTTTCCTGTTTATAATATTAGCGTAGATTAAAAATTGTATATCAAGGAATCATTTCTTCTGTACTGGGGCTGCTGGAAGAGAGTTTATTTTTACATATCGCCTTTATGCAAATCTGTTTCTATAATTTGAATGTCCTCATTAATGTTCTATGTTTACAAAAATATTGGACTGGTTCTTTTAATCTGTAATGTTTAATGCAATCGAAAAAAAATATATACATCGACCGATTGTACCAAAAAATAAATAATTACACTGAGTATTAGCAGACTAAAAACTCTGTTAAATGCAACAATACTATTAATATGTTTATAATTTAAAATCCAAAATATATCAAGTATGCGTAAACCAATGCCCCCCTTCACTTCAATACAAGCCACGTACCTGACTGGACCACTTTTGTCAAGATTATGGACATTCTATTGTTTGCGGAATAATTCTGTGTACCCAATTGAGTGGACAACTGGACATACCGATTTTAATACTGTCCTTCAAGTATTATTACCTCCTTGCCTTCGATTTGTAATAAGGCAGTACAGTCAACAAAACAGATAGGTTTACACCCTGTGAAATGCATTTTTAATTTATATCTACACGTTTATGGAAAGAGTTTCATTATCATCAGCGCGTATAACGTCCGCTGCTGAACAAGGGCCTCCTTCCGACGGTGGGGATTTGCCATAGTCACCAAGCCTGGCAGGCGGGTTGGTGACCGCAGTATATTATGTTGCAACACACAAAGAATCGCTGCTGTCCGTTCCTTGATATACGATTATTATAGATGATTTTATAACAACGGCAGCACGGAGGGTAGTCCCTCCGCCAACCAGAACCGGAAAGATATCTTAGAATCTACTCAAAGATTTCTTGTCCGGATTGAGCCCACGACCTACGAGATTTAAAGCGAGCCAATTACCGCTACGCTACGGAGGTGGTCGCCCAAAAATATACCGGCTGTCGTAGTGACATTAACATATTTATTGACTGTACGGGCATTAAGTCCGTACACTGGGATGTTGATGTTGTAGGTTAAATCACACGGGATGTGACAGGAAATAAAATCACTGTTTTGTGTCCGTAAAATGATTACTGTTTATTGTTAAAACATATTATTATATAAGATGAAATGTAGGTTATTTGTGGCGGGTGCGATAGCCTAGTCAGCAAATGTACGCGAGTCATCGGCACTTTATTAATGCTTAGTTAGGTAAAAACTGAAACAATTAATATCATGTGGCGGTGCTCGTTCATTGACATTATTTGATACCGACGCGGCGACGGTGTTAACCTATCTCTTTTGTTGACTGTACATATAAAATATGTGCCATCCCCTTAACTGTGCTTTGTATCGTTACTTTATAAGCCCACTTAGCTTCACACGCGCGGTTTCATCTACGTAGCTCCAGTTCTCGTGGGAACTTCATAATAAAATATAGTCTATGTCATCCGGGGATAGTGTAGCTTTCCAACGGTGAAAGAATTTTTCAAATCGGTCCATTAGTTTCGGAGTCTATTCAATACAAACAATTAAATTTTTCCTCTTTATAATATTAGTTTAGATAACGTCCACAGTTAAGCATGGGCCTCCTCTTAACATACCGTTACAGCTAGGGTTGCTAACTATACTGTTAAAAACAGTATTATACCGTTTTTCAGTACATTATACTAACTATTTACTGTTCAACAAAAATAAAGTATACCTAATACTGTTTTAAGCGTCAAAATGCTTCACTATATATTGGACTGAGATGCTGATCCAATTTTTTAATTATTTTATGTCAAATATTCTAGACATCAAGTGTGACATGTACATACTCTTCATTTTTTTAAAATACTGTTAAATATTCTTCTCAGACCTAAATATACTTTTTTCTTAACTCTAGTTACAGCTCAGGTTACCGTAGAGGGATATTGTCCAGCAGTGGATGTTACACGGGCTGATGATGATGAACTAGACACAAGGGAGCTATACGCTCTACATTCTTATCAGTATCGCATTTGGCACAGGGACACGCTAATCGATTTCCAGCGAACTTATTGCATTTTAATGTTTCACGTTTAGTTTTTTTTACAAAATAACAATAATTATTATTACGGAAAGGTGACTAAACTTTACCACATAGCATAAAACAAAGTCGCTTTCCGCTGTCAGTCTGTCCGTCCCTATGTAGGTATGCTTAGCTCATTAAAAAAACTACGCAACGGATTATGATGCGGTTTTTTAGGGTTTCGTATCCGAAGAATAACAACAGGACACTATTACTAAGACTTCGCTGTCTGCCTGTCTGTCTCTCGCCATGCTGTATCATAAGAACCGCGATAGCTAGACAGGTGAAATGTTACAGATGATGTTTAGACTTTTTTTTTCGGTGGCCTTGAAATAGGTACGAAACCCTTCGTGCGCGAGTTGGCCGGTTTTTTTAATAGGTAGAGTGATTCAAGAGGAATGTTTCATCATCGTCATCATCATCAGCCCGTATAACGTCCACTGAACATTGGCCTCTTCCCGAAGGAGGGTTTTGACCCGGAAAGAAATCATAGGATTTACACAAAGATTTCTTTCCGGTGTGGGGATCAAACCCACGACCTCCAAAACTTAAAGCGATCCAAATACCGCTACGCTACGGAGGAGGTCAGAGGAAGGTTTATATGTATAATATATCAGTATTGCACATGTGTGAAACCGGGGGGGAGGGGGGGTCGCTAGTTACTATTAAATCACAGAGGTTGCACATACCTACTCGTTTTTATTCTTCAATAGAATAAATGTTTCTCCTGAAAGTTGTAATCTATGTTATTTTGGTTCCCTCGTATACTGGCTAAGATGGAAATAATCGGCTTACAAGTTTCCATCTGACAGCCGCCTCTTAATCTCCGACAACAATTGCACTTATTCGTAGATTATCTTCTTTATGAAGGCGACTTACCGTAAAGAATGCCCGCTAGAAGCTTGTGTGACACGATTTTGAAAAATGGCGGAATTCCAAAGCTTAATTATATAAAATAAGCATAATAAGAAAGTAAAAAAATGTAAGTGCGTTTTGCACCCATTCCCGTCTAAACACAAAATAATAAAAATATACTGGGTACCTTTTTTACCGTTTTAAAAATCATAGGGCGTGATATGTATCTTTATGAAATAGATGTCTAAGGCGTAGTTATATTATCTTTTTTTTACTGACATAGAGTGAAAATCATAACGATAAAAATACGTACCTCATTAGGTAGATACGTTACATTAGTTAAAATTACTTAAAATAGCTGCCTTAATCATAGGCCGCAATCAAATATGAGTGAAAAGAGTGAGCGAAATAGCGTAACTAGCTACTTAGGTACGCATTTTTTTATCCCGTATCCGATTTTGGATTTACTATTTAGAGCACATAGTATACCTACTATGTCCTCTAAATAGCGTTAGGTACCCCTAAATATCGTTACCAACATTATTCAGGTAGACAAAAAGCCTTGTCCTCTTAATTCGATTGCTCATTAATTCTATCTACCTACATTTAGCTACAATCTGGGTTCCGTACGCCGTGAACATCACAAGATAAGGATAATTGCCTCCCTAGGGCCCTCATATGGTGGATAATGAGAGCGTTCTTATTTACCCCACTCAAACTACGGATTAAATAGCTCTTTATTTATATAAAGTGTATTTGGAGTAATTATTTTCAGTCACAATAGAAAATAGGTTAGTATTGCTTTGTGAGACAACAAAAGCAATTTTTTGCGATACTACTTACCTACATTTTATGAGCTGATTGATTGGAGAAGTAGGTATGTATACTCAGGGGTAACCAACCGGTCGATCGCGATCGACTATGCGATCCCGGCAGCTATAACAGTCGATCGACATATAGTTCTAGGTATTATAAATAGTGACTGTAGTAGTAGTAGTAGTAGTAGTATAATGCTGATTTTCCACCAGAGGGGCGAGACGAGACGAGACGAGGAGGGAATTGGAATTTGTATGGCCAATTTTCAATCCTCTGCCAGCGCATCTTTGGTGGAAACAGTGTGGCGAGACGAGACGAGGCGAGGCGTGAATTGAAATATTTGTTTGTGTAAAAATGACCCGTATTGCTTGCGATATAGAGTATAAATTACTTTGCAACAGAAACACGCTTCTCGCGAGATGCTTATTGTTGTTCATTGTTATTACCTGAGACTCGCGATGGCAATTTTTAGTGGAAAAAGGTCAGTGCGATTTCAATTCCCTCCTCATCTCGTCTCGTCTCGCCCCTCTGGTGTAAAATCAGCATTATAATATGAAAAAATGAATTATTCGATTGACTTAAATGAAACGTAATTCAACGTTATTTATCGCAAACAGTACCTTAACAGTTATTAAGTTCCAATTAAGTTAGCCACCATTGCCGTATAGAATAGGTACTACAGCCAAATTAGCCACCCCTTTTTTTTTTTTTTTTGTTGTCCGGGGGGAAATGCATTTACGCATTCCCACCGCCGCTGCAGCGTATTCGCGCGCTGGCGGTGGGATATGTGGGACTCGCCCTCTCCATAGCGTGGTATGCTAAACTCATACCACGAGGAGAGGACCCTACCAACCACTAAAACCTCCCGGACACTCCTTCGATCCGCCGTTGGTGGGGGCCGGGTACGCATGAGCAATCCGGCCCCCCGACGGCACCCACGGCCAATATGGTACCGCGGGATCTCCAGGGCCACACTTACAGTGGCCCATTTGCCCAATTATAGGGACGCCCGGAGTGTAAAGGCGTCCCTACTCCTCATGGGTCAGCCTCGAAGGGAGCGGGGCCCATGTCCCCCACTCCCCGAGGCCGAGCCTAGGGTGGTAGGCGGCGGGTTTCAGCCCGCCGCCGACGGCCAACACGCCGTCTGCGAAGCGGGTGGGCGGAGGGATCTACTTCCCTCTCCCGCTCCGCGGCCTCCTTCTGTGACATTACTTGTCTACAGAAGGAGGCAACCGCCTCCCACGACCTCTCGCTTTGGACCATCTTCGAAATGATGGTCGGCAGCGAGAGGTCGTCTCCCACCACGCCAACGAGCTCCTCCCGCTCGTTGGCCCACGCCGGACACTCCACCACCGTGTGCTGTGCCGTATCGTCGGCACAGTCACAGTGAAATTAGCCACCCCTGCCATATAGCACAGCCAAATTACATTTAATATTAATGTTGGATTCCTATGTGAGTAAGATTTTCAGGAGGCTAGTCACATAATGATATGACTATGACTTTTCGCATGAACCTCGTTTTATGATATAGCCTTATATTAGTCTTGGAAATCTTTTTTTTTTCGGGCGGACATTCGTAATTATCCACAAGGCTTTTGCTACTTCAAGGGGCATAAAGGCAGAACCAGCCTTAAGAAATGGGTTAAAAACTACAAACTAAGCAACCTGCGCAAATAGGTACGCTTGTGGGGCTAGGACCTCGGCTCAGGGCGGTCGCTGGCTCTTGGATACCGTAGCTATATTATTATAATGTTAAAAGGAACCTCCAAAACAAAGTATTACCAACAATCTTAATAGCGTACGCGGAACAAGAATTTTTGTTTGAAAATTCTAATATTTATTTTCGGGTCCGGTCAAACGCAACTTAAACTGTTGGGCCCGATTGTTATAACTTTATTAACAAGCGTTTACCAGGGAACGAGGAGGAGCGTTTCCTTGTGTGATAATACTACGCTCACAAACCCGTCTGCCAAGCGTAGTGGCTAAGGCAAAAACCTCCTTCGGGATGTTAAATAATTTTTAAATCGGATCATTACTAAGAGATAACACTAAACATCCATACTCACATTCTTTTCCTCTTTATAATATTGGTATAGATTAGCGATAAACTCTTAAAAGTCGATAAAACACCATATTACGATGTTATGATATAAATTATTGGAGTCTTGCAATAAAACAGCGTGGGACTAGCGACATATTGTCGTAATGTACGAAGTTTGGAATATACTGCTGTGACTCAACGGTAGTTTATAAGACTTTTTTTATACTAACAATGGCCTAACATTGAACCCATATTAGATTAATAGTATAATCTAATATGGGTTCAATGTTTAATCATTATACACTTCTTCACTTCACCACTTGATGATTCTTCACACTTAGTGTTGCCACCTTTGTTTTTGTTTTACTACTTACTAACTTTTGGGAAATTCAGGAAAAATAATAGTACCTACACATTTATTTTTAATCATTATTTATTATTCCATGTGTATTTGTTATTAGTCTTTGCTGTGGCCATCAGGGTATTTTTACCTTTAAAATAATTATAATAATTTGACCATGATAGATCCATATAAAAAAAAAACAACCATTCATTTTTTTCATATGCCGCGCTGAGCGTGCGTTCTTAATTTAAAAAAGGGGTGAAATTCGGATAATCTAAAAAATCTACCTAGTACTTTTTGTACTATATTACATAATTATAGTACATTTGTCTGAAATATAGTACGATACTATATAATATAGTACGGGTGGCCCTATTCACACTCCACGTTGATGTCTACTGCTGAATATGGGCCTCCTCTTAACAGGCCTTGGCAAGCTTGAAAAAGGGATATTGCCATAATCACCACGCTCAGAAAGCGGATTCGTGATCGCAGTTCCATTTTAAGTAACCTACAGACGCTCCTGCTCATCCATCAGGTGTATTTCCCTTAGTTCAAGATTGTTTAAGGTATTTTTTTTTCTAAAGGACATGTACGGCAGTAGGAATATTAATCCCTGGACCGCGGGGGACTTTACAAACATTCATTTCACGGACACAAAGTACACCCAGACTGTGAACAACGATAGTTGCACAAAACCCCCTAAAATACTAAAAGTCATAATCCCTCAATCTCATCACCAGCGACCGCCCTGAGCCGAGGTCCAAGCCCCACAGGGGGCGCACTCTTGCGCTGGTTGCTGAGTTCGAAGTTTTTAAACCATTTATTAAGGCTGGAGCTCTTCTCGCCTTTATGCCCGGTGAAGGAGCAAAAGCCTCGAGGCTAACTACGTATGTCCGTCCGAAAAAACAACCTCAGAACAACTATCTGTGGTTCACACAAATATTTGTCCCGACTGGGAATTGAACCCAAAACCCCAGGTCTCTGTGTTACTGAGTCACGTTAGCTAGCCTTTTTTTTTGTCCGGACGAAATGCATTTACGCTTTCCCACCGCCGCTGCAGCGTATTCGCGCGCTGGCGGTGGGACATGTGGGACTCGCCCTCTCCATAGCGTAGTATGCTAAACTCATACCACGAGGAAAGGACCTTACACCACTAAAACCTCCCGGACACTCCTTCGATCCACCGTTGGCGGGGACCGGGTACGCATGAGCAATCCGGCCCACGTTAGCTACCCTGTATCTTTATTATATTATGATGACGTTTACTATTTCCCTTCGTGCCTTGGAAATCACGTTAATCCGTCGGTCCCGATTGATATTACATAAATCGATCACAATCCAGGTATACCAGGCAGCGTTTATGTGCATACTGAACATAATAATATGTGGGTATGTAATAAGCATGGTGCTCATGTCAACACTCACTTCCAGGGAGACCCGTATACCCGTAGACTAGATACTAAAAATGCCTGTCAGAAAATCATAGCAATACTTACAAGCTAACTGCAATGATAACTTTAGAAGTTTAGAACACCGGCGAGGAAATTATTAAGCGTCTGCATATGTCACTGTAATAGATACTGACGAAATAAATTACTAAGAATTATCAAATAAAACTTGAGGCCTATCAAAGTCTGAAAAAAATCGTCATAATTGAGAGCCTAATTGACTACTACTTGCAATTGGTACATCTTCTATATACATGGTTTAGTTTTTTTTTTCATTTTGCCTTGATTACATGATTCTGATTTAAAAAAAAAGACAAAACTATTCAGAAATACTCACTACCTTTTTACATATTTTCTATAAGCAGACGCAAAAAAAAAAAGTCAACAAAAATTTGTTTGGGAGTTCGCCAGTGTTCTTTAACGACGATATATTGCGAATAGCCTCCAACAGGCGCTTTATTCAGTTTCACTTTAGTAACGAGAAATTTTCACTTTTCGGCCATTTCTAACATTGCCATGGCTTCATCCCCCGCTTAAGCCGAAACCACACAAAATACTATTTCAGTTCGTTCGTTCAAAGCTTTAAGCTTTCATAAGTGATTTCAATGTGTGAAGTAGGTATAAAACTTGGTATTGATATTTTATTGAATTATTAAATCTTTTTCATATATTATGGCGAGAATAAAGAACTGATATCATTTTAAAATGCAGACTTAGTTTTTAAATATTGCGCAACTGCAAAAGGTATTGTAAGTATGACATAAAATGAAATAGTTTATTAGTACCTAACATAGACAATTAATGATTCTTGTTATAAGTACATCATTTGGGTCATCTCCCGAGGGAGGGTTTCACGCACTTGGCAGGCGCGTTGGTGACCGCAATATTATGTTGTAACTCTCAAAGAAGCGTTGCTGTCCGTTACCTTGTATGATACACTTGTTAAAGATGATGTTATAACAATGCGGAGCAAAGGCTTAACGAGCTCTCCGGGGCACGGATACCTAGTAGTTACTCAGCCAAATAGAACCGGAAATATATCTAAGATTTTAGGCAAATTCTTGTACGGCATGGGGATTAAACCCACGACCTCCGAGACTACATGATAGATACATTAATGAGAGCTCTTCTTTTAGAAGAGGAGGAGGTTGCGAATCCACAGTTGACGTGGGGAACATAAATTAAATGTTCTCTACGAGAGAGAAGGAATGAGTAATAACATGCATTCCGCTCCCGGTAAAAAAAAACATTTAGTACTTACCTAGTTTTTTTTTTAGGTTTATATAGTGTTCAGGTTTTTGTTTTCCTTTGCGGATCCGACGCTATTGTTGATACACGCTGTATCTGTGTCTGTGTCATCGCACCTATTTATACTGCCTCAAATATATTTTTTTAGCCAGGTCTGCAGTTCCGTGTTGGGATGTAGTAGGAGAGGAATGTGACAAGTTTTCAGCTTGCCTCAAATACCTACCCAAAAATTGGTGCCAGCTCTCGGGCTAGAAGTAGAAGTTCGTCGCCTTTGTTTGCCACCTGCATAACATCTTCCTCTAAATAAAGACTGGATAAATTTTATCAGTCATATAAAATATAATAAAATCCACATACAAACATACACCAAAGATATCCTTTTCCCTGATATAACCGAGGGCCAACTTATCTAAGAATGTTAGAAACAATGGTTGGACAAACAAAACTACCCACAAACCTCAGGACAATGTGAATAATGTACGTACAAACTGACACTAAGGATGCAATTTAGTGATAAGCGGGGCGATACATTTTGGTTTACCTTATACTATTATATTTGACTTAGGGGAACCTGATTGATTAATCTTAGTTATCCATTTTTTATTTGTATTACGATTTATGGGATGAAATTACTTGCAGTAGTACGACCACAATTCAATCATTCAAAGACACAGGTATTTCCACTATAAACCCACAGTGATTTTATTCTTACCAACAACTACCTACTTCTATTCTCAATCTGCTGAAATAAATTTAATATATTTTTCCATTCTCCACCCAAAATATCTTCAATTTCAACCCATTACAATATATCTATATTTATACATACCTTATCCTGATTGGTCGTAGTGGACTTGCTTCAGTTTGATCAACATATCTCAATAAAATAAATCATCGATTGTTAGCGTTAATTTTATTGTGTATTTAGTTATTTATTATGATTTTTATAAAAAGAACAAATTAAGAATATTTAAAATTTCCTATTTGACACCATGTTTTTTATTTAAAAAAATACTACTCTCGCACTAGTGGTTCTAAATAACTGTGTCGCGAGGGACTTAACTAATATATCATTCATAGACACAAAATACACCCAGACTCAGAACAAAATATCTGTGGTTCACATTCACACAAATAATTGTCCCGAGTGGGAATCGAACCCAGAACACCAGGTCTCAGAAGCAACTACCGTAACCACTGAGCCACCGGTGTGATAATATTCAACTACACATTTAGCTCTCAGTAACCAATTAACGACCCTATACTTTCTTATACTCATTATAATTATTTCGGGTTAGAAATCGTTCAGCTCGTCAATGTGTCCTCACCCGGCAAATTCAATCAGTTTCACTGGCAACTTGATCGCAGCGAGGCACGTGCATAAATAACGCAGCGGCGGGTCGCGTCGGCCCTCATTCGTACACTGCGAATTATGGCACACTTTTGGCAGGAAGACGTTACCGTATGGCTGTGTCTTTTATATGAGAAAAAGTATTAATATAATAAAAACATGTATTAAAGGTTTAAACACTTTATGGAAAAGTTTACCTTATACTATATTTCTAAATTGAGATTAATAAAATTCGACCACCGCACCGGCAGGACTCGAACCTCGAACCTAAACGTCCGCCTTAGAGACGTGTTACAAAGAGATTAATAAATTTCGATGACCGGCTGTGGTTCTACCGTAGCCTAATTGGTTAAGACATTGGGGGCTTTACCTAAGATGCAGGTTCGACTCCTGCCGTTGGTCGAATTTTAGTAAGTCCTTCTTATTTCTTGTAGTATTATTTTTACTACGCAAACTGGCTTCTATTGCAATTATAATCAAAATTTAATAAAATTTCGTCCCGTATTTTTCGCACAAAGGTTGCAGTGTCAGTGGTTTGGGTACGCTGATTACGGCGTAGTTTTTTTGCCGCATTCATCAAGTACGACATCGGTATCTAGTCGAGTGTGCGAGACCAATAATTTATCTAAGATTCCTTTTTTGTTTTTTCATAAATCGTCAGTAATACTGCAATACCACGTAAGTGACAGTAGCTAATAAAGTTTTATTTCATCTGTCTAGAAATATTTTCGTTATATATATTTTAAAGTGAAAAAGATCAATTTGCTACATTTGATTTTCAACCTCATTAGCTATTGTCACTTATTGCAATATCACCGACGATTTTTCATAGTCTGCGAGTGGCTTCATACTATTTCTAAGCTTCTAGTGTATTTCTCTACGACGTTACGCCTAAATCTAACCAATAACATACAACAGCACGCTTACTTAACGTGTCTAATGTAGTTCAATCGATCAGGAGTAAGGGTATTGTTTCCTGCAACCATTTGTCTCGCTTTAGCTCCGATTCCGTCGGTAATGCAACCTGATCTCTCTAATTTACCTGATTTCTGACGACGAGATTTTTTATCTCCAGCATCTGATTTCTATTTGATCCCTAGTTAAGTATATTTGATTTAGATATATATCTAACCGATCGAAATCAAATCTGTTTTATGATATAATCTATACTAATACATAAAGCTGAAGAGTTTATTTGTTTGTTCGTTGCTTCCCGCGCACCATTTCACCCGCATAACACCCATTCTCGCAGGAACTTCTCCCCCTCGTCCTCCCGACCCTTAGTTAAGTTAAAAAATCGTAGGAACTTCATCCTTAATCTACACTTAATATTAGATATAAAGAGTTTGCATTGAATAGGCTCCGAAACTACTTGACCGATTTGAAAAATTATTTCACTGTTGGGAAGCTACACTATCTTCAGTGAACATAGGCTATATTTTATTATGAAGTTCCCACGAGAACGGGAGTTACGCGGGTGAAACCGCGCGCGTGTATCTAGTAATATTATAAACGCGAAAGTTTGTGAGTATGGATGTTTGCATGGACTCTTTCACACAAAAACTACTTAATAGATTTGGCTGAAACTCTGCACGGGGATAGTTAATAAGCTCGATTATCATATAGGTTACAAAAGATCACGCTCCGACCCACTGGAGCAGAGTAACGCGGTTAACGGGGCGCAGCTAGTTCAATAATAAAATAACTCTGAAGTCTGTACCATAAGAAATATATAGATGTACAATGAGGGAACATACCCTTAGACATGGAACATAAACATATGTTTGCTGAACAAGTTTGAGAAAGGCGTGAATTCGTTTGACGTCGGATGGCGGGTGCATTTTATGTCCTACCCCCGATAAACTGGAGCGCCCGATAAGCTAGCTATATGTGCTGTCTAACAAAACCAACTGAATACTTTTAGTTACAACGGACAGACGGATTATGTTGTCTGTGGATTTGTAAGATTTGCTGTTGCCTGCAACTGCTATTTATCTAGTCGGATATTTCGTATTATCAGTTAGTTTTAAATTATTTAAAATTTATTTTAATACATTGTAATTTTGTCACAACTGTACTTGACAAAATTTGTTATAAAATTTCAGAAAGTTTTTTCTGGAATATAGAAAGTATTTGAGTAACTGCGGGTTAATATCTTATATCTATTGAGTAGTTTTAATAGTTTGCTTTTAGCAAATTCTGATGCTTTTACAAAATTAATTGCTTGTTTTAGCCGCTGATACCTTATATATTGTTCGTTGTAATATAAATGATTAATTTATTCCTAGCTTAATTATAAAGAAGATGGGTTAAAGATGGCAAAATCTGAACGTGAATGAGTTAGAGGACGATTTTGAAAACATCAAAACGATCGATGGGTTTTTGCGAACACACATTCTGAATTATGCAAGTATAGATTTCCGCATACATCAGAATACTCATAATTATTTACAGTTACTTTTGTTACCGAATATATATTGGGAACGCGGACTGTTCCTATAATAATATGTTTTATTGGAGTCAGTATAACTATACAACGTGTCACGTCAATAACTAGTCGCAGGTATTAGGTAGTAATAGAAAAAATAAAAATAATTGATGAAGGAGGACATGATGTAATGGTATTCGCCAATATTACACCTGGATGGGCAAGCAAGAAGCAGCATCTAAGTATCATCAAAGATACTCACCATCTTACTGTGATTATAAATCTGCCCGCTAAGCCTGGTGATTAAAGACATACCTATCCGTCAACTACAGAGGCTTGCCAAAGTCTGTCAAGAGGAGGCCTTTTTTTTGTTGTCCGGGGAGAATTGCCTTTACGCATTCCCACCGCCGCTGCAGCGTACTCGCGCGCTGGCGGTGGGATATGTGGGAGTCGCTCTCTCCATAGCGTGGTATGCTAAATGCTCATACCACGAGAAGAGGACCCTACACTACTAAAACTCCCCGGACATTCCTTCGTTCCGTCGTTGGTGGGGGCCGGGTATGCACAAAGCAATCCGGCCCTGTCAAGAGGAGTCCTATGTTCAGCAGAAGTCTTGAACTGACTGCTGAAGTAAAATTAAGTGACGAACCAAAATCAATCAAAAATAGTAGGTCCTTACTTATTATCAACAAATGCACTAAATTCACTACTTGTTTAAATATATCAGACTACATTCGGGAGTAAGTATTAAGTGCATTCACTTGCGAAATACTTTTATACACCATTTTGTTATGTGAGTCACGTTATTGCAAAGCATGGAGTAGGATAACCAGTAACTACTATGATTAGAAGATGTATCGGTTTCCAAAATTAATTTTCAATGTTAAATTTTTAAATGGTTAAATTTTAATCAGGACACTGTCCAAAATTAAGACAGAGTATTTAAATATCAATCGGCTAACTGTGGTGTGAACTCTTACACCGCGAATTAGGAAGTGCGATTACGTAAAAAAGGCGATAGCGATTATTAAGTAGCTATAGAGCGATCAATCGCAAAAGTTAACAAAAATGTAACAACATGAGTTGGCGCGAGCTATCATTACGATTTATGCTGAGAAATCATGGATTCGAGTATAATTGACAAGTAGTCACCGAGAAGCACTTTAACCCTTAAACGGGCAGTAGGTATGTTTAGAATTTATTGGTTTTGACCTTTATTACAAGTACATAAAGTTCAAAATATTGTGGGTTCTATATTCCCTCTGCCCGTCTAATGGTTAATGGTTTTCGCAACAAAAATAATTGGTATGTAAGGCGAAAGATTTATTTATACCTACTTCCTACTTTTATTGCGTCTGATCGCTGGTTACCGAACCTTCCGATGCCTTCATAGACCTAGTCCGAGAGGCCCGCGAACTGTTAATCAGAGCGACAGTTGTACAAAACTCCCCTAAAAAACTAAAAGCCATGATCCTCAATCTCTCTTTAGCCCTGAGCCGAGGTCCAAGTTCCACAGGGGACGGACGCCCACTTGTGCAGGTTACTTAGTATGTAGTTTATAAACCATTTATCTAGGCAGGAACTCTGCTCGCATTTATGTCTGGTGAAGTAGCAAAAACCTAGTGGCAAAATAAATATGTCCGTCCGAAAAAAAAAATTGCTCGTTACCTACTCCGTATTCATATTCATATTCATTTATTGCACTCCATATGTATTCGCTACAACCCACGGCGGAAGAGCAGTTACATATTAGGTACTTATATGTAATAACTAACCCATCACGTGACGACCCGTTTGAGCTGAGTACCATTTTTAGTTTTATGTGATCGACAAACTACAAGCCAAGCAAGAATTAAAAATACTCGTATTCCAAGGTCAAGGTATCAATTTCGCAATTCTAGCTACTCCATAGAATAGAAACCTTTAAATACCTAGTTCAATCTTTTTAACAACCGCACTGTGATAATGTGTGGTACTGTTACAAGGCGACAATTAAAAGGAATTGTCATAAAAAGCAACTAAGGTCTTTGTTTGTCGCTTATTATTGGCTAGTTGTCAATTGCTACAAATTCTGTAGTTGCGATGCTTCAAATCGCGATATTTTTTGACGTTTTGCAATTATGGAACAATATAAAATATGCAATCGCGTTTCTACGGCAAGACACGTAATTGGTCAGTCGGTTTCTCTAACATCGATTATTCCCGGGGAAGTAGGAAAAAGATAACTACGTATGTCCGTCCGAAAAAAAAACTTTTACGTCAATCGAAGTAGCAGTCAATTAAAATAGCTGTTAATTAACGTCACTGTCAAATGAAATTCCGTTTCTGAAACATGAATTACGTAAACTTTAAGAAATCCAAAATTAGGCTTGTTTGTACTTGATTTAGCTGATTGAGCTGAAATTTTGTATTCTCGATTAATTTGGAATATGATAATGCTTGTTCAACTTAAAGGTGTCAATACGAACTTGTTTTTAGGGGCCATATAACTATGGCTTCGCTGTCCGTCTGTCTGTCACCAGGCTCTTGAACTCATGAACCGTGATAGCTAGACAGTTGAAATGTTCACAAAGTTCGTAAAACTAGCTGCGCCCCTCGGTATTACCCGCGTTCCTCTGCTCCAGTGAGTTGGGATGTTTTGTAGCCTACATGTTAATCCAGCGTTGAACTATCTCGGTGCAAAATTTCAGCCAATTCCGTTCAGTAGTTTTTACGTGAAAGAGTAATAAACATCCATACTTGCAAACTTTCGCGTTTATAATATTAGTAGGATGACACCTTCGACCAAATGCTTCTGAAGTATGACGTACATCCGTAATAATACTTTGGAGTTCAAGAAATATATCCTAAGTTTTACAGAAGTATGAGCACCTTACTAAGCAAAAGGCCATTACTTAGCGGCATTCCGTATTCGGCTCGTAGCGCTGCAAAACTGAGTACACCAACAAATATACCACTACGACTTACTACTTTATTCATGCTAGCTAATATTCGGCACCCGCGATGTTTATTGCCTCGTTGATCTAGCGGTAATACCTAACGATTAAAAGAGGTCGTAGCCCAAAGGCTAGGGCGTCGGACTTGTGATCTTGTGGTCGCCGGTTCACCCACCCATTGCACTACCGACGTGGACCCACTCGTAACACAAGCATTTTAGCTTAGTAAGAGGGGGTAACAAGAATACTAGTAGACTGTAAAACTTTGGTAGAAATGTTTTAAAAAAAAAGTTCGACAGTAACCAAGCAAGGTCTCAGGTTCGATTCCCGGGTCGAACAAAAATTGTATGTCTAGAAATTTTCTTTTTATAAAAAACTAAAACACAACAAAAGATAACGAAAAATCTTTTGCTTCTCTTTTCCACGAGTAAAAACCTTTTGTCTATTTACTCGTAGAAGAGAGAAGAAAGAGTTTGCAAGTTAGCTAGGTGAGGAATCTCGCTGACGGAGACCGTATTGCACCCCTATCCCTGCCAGATCCTTTAGGCGTTTTAATTTTGTAGCACCCCTTCCCGTGGCCCAAACCCCACAAAAGTTTCTCTTAAATGCTATCAATGAAAGCCACAATCCATTCCTCAGTGTCTCAGATATCTCAGATAAAAAATATCGGACGAATATAATGTAAACAATAAAAGCTGACTCAAAAGGCTTAAAGAATGTTAAGTTATGTTTTCTACTGATAATTGTAGACTTGACTAAATTACTAGCGACCCGCCACGATTTTGCACGGGTATAATGCTTATGTATGTATCATACATGTCCCTGATGAATCACTCTATAAAAAACTGTATCAAAATCCGTTGCGTAGTTTTAAAGATCTAAGCATAGATAGTGACAGAAAGACGGCGGTAATCGACGTTGTTTTATACGATGTAGTGATAACACCCAAAATCTCATCAGCCTAATCTAAATGAAAGCCAAGTAAATCACTTAGGATTTAAAAACCCATTATTATTATAAAAAGTATAATTACGTTACACTAAATCTCTTAATTCAGGTAATAATGGGCGAAAAATGGCGGATTTTTGCATCAAATTGAATAATGCCTGTCTAACGGGATCAGTAAAATGAGGCTGGAGATAAGTCTATCCCATTTGGGAAAAATAAAGGAATTACGTTCTACGTAGGAGAGAAACTTCAATAAAAATAAGTGGATCCTGCAATGGCTTATCAGCTGTTCAAACTGCTTAAAGCTTGAAAAAAAAGTGGAAAGTTTTTTTTTGGAATATTAAGATGCATCCATCAGGCTTACTGGTTACGTCTGGTGATCTGGGTTCAATTCATACTCAGGACAATTAATGTGAATTGCAGATATTTTTGCTTCATTAAGATTCTTTGTGTCTGTAGGTTGAGTGCTTGTAATGTAGACGTAGTAAATACCAAAAAAAATGTTGTATTAGCATACCTAGGTATGCACACATTAGCAGAGAACATGAGGTCTTCTCCCTAAAGTCATCCATACCTACTCATGAGTAGGTCGAGAGCACCTGTGTTCGGGTGCCCTTGTAGGAGTAGGAGTGGGTCTCGTTGCGACTACCTTCAGTCGCTAGAGCCTAAGGCGAAGGGTGGCCTTTGTTGTGTACGTATATACAGGTTGAACAATTGCTACATTTTAGATGTTCTTCGTTCCTACTGACGCGTAACATGTAAGCATCGATCAATTATCATGCAATACTACATAATGATTTATGAAATCGAGGAAAGCCTAACGATAAAGGTGTTATATTAAATGGCAGTTTCCTGGCGACAAAAAGAATCATTCTTGACACTATTATAAAAATTTAAGATATTTTCATTAAAAAAATTAAACACTGTTTTTTTTATTGTTATTTTCGATTTAATTAAAACCGGTTTTCAACGTACAAAAAATCTTTATATTAAATCTAAGACTACTTTCCGGGTCTGGTTGGTTGAGGAATTCCGCGCGTTAAGTCATTGGTCCCAATTGTTATAACATCGTCAATAGCAATTGTATACCTACCAGGAAACGGGCAGCAGCGTTTTCCTGCGTGTGTTATTAAATAATATAGCGGTCACCAACCGCGACGCAGCGGAGGAGTTTTGCCATAGTCACCATGCTTGGTAGGCGGACCAAGCATGGTGACTATGGCAAAACCTCTCCGTCAGGTGGAGACCTATATTCGGCAGTGGACGTTATACGGTCTGAAGATGAGAAACTATATCCTGCTCCTAATATTCGGAAAATAGCTATAAAAATTTCAGCGTGTACATACGTTAGTTCGTATTCTTAGTTATCCTGTCTCCAACAGCCTGTGTACCTAAGTCTTGAACCACAACTGCAACCCAATTCCGGTTGCCTACCTGATTGCTTCTATTCATTGACTGAATACATAAACGACTAATTACACAAAAGGTTGTATCCGCCACGTAAGGATTAACTGTAATTTCGATCATCATTATGATTTCACCACTATGTAGGTATTTGTATTTATGTAATCAATTACTTCATGTTGATTATATCCTTAGAGATATCTACGTTATAATCATGTGCCATTAACTCTTTATATAAACGTAGGTTATGGCCAGATATTTGAAACATTTGTGTTTAATCAAAAATCTTATTTGCATAGTTAGTTAGAGTAAAGGTTTTTTTTTACTTTATTGATAGTGTAGACATATCGATCGTACTATTATAAGTCAAAAACAGTGATAATGAAAACAAAAAAGAAAAAAACTAATAAATGAGTTTACATTAGGTACAACAATAATGTAATTAAATAAAATTTACCAATGTTCTTATGGCTTGTGATAGTCGCTTATTATATTATAAATACATTTTTTTACCTTTGGCATTAAGTCCGCCAATGTACTTTTTTGTGCAAGAAGTTTTTAAATAAATAAATAAATAAGATCAACCAGCGCGGGCTGGGATCGGATCTGAAGCATAGAACGCGCCGCGAGCCCTAGGGCGACCGGACCCTATCCTAGCTTCATACGAGTCTTTCTCTATCTACCTACGGTGTGACACTCAGAGCAGAAAGACTATAAGAAACTCCGAGATCATTCTTTTTGTCGTCTTTTAAAAGCTTTGATTAATCATTTAGTACATTTTTTAAACAGTTTTAGTAGATATTAAAACTGTTTAAAAAATGTATATTATATGTAAATTATATTATGTAGATTAGTGATCCCCATACATATAATTTAATATACTCAATTAAAAAGAGGACTTTTACTTAAACTGTCAATTTCAGTTGAAATGGTGTCAAACCAAAAGTACCTAAGTACCTACGTTAAAAAATGCTACGTTTAGGGTATTATTTTTTTTATTAAAAAACTTCATCATCACCAGCCCGTCTTATGTCCACTGCTCAACATTGGCCTTCGCCCGAGAGAGAGTTTTGCCATAGTCACCACGCTTGGCAAGCGCGTTGGTTACCGCAGTGTTATGTTGTAATACAGAGGGAAAAACAACAATTTGTTATAGATGATACTGTAACAATCGGGACCAACGGCTCAACGTGCTTTGCTAGGCACGGAGGGTAGTCCCTCAAACATCCAGACCCGGATAGAAATCTTAGATTTTACACACAGATTTCTTTTCCGGCGTGGGGATGCAACTTACGTTCTTCGAGACCGAAAGCGATTTTTTTATTTACTTTGTTATTGCATGCGTCCCATTCCTAGAGTGTAGTAGTGAGTATGTACTCGACCTACGGGACCGACCAAATCAGTAAATCATCTTTCGTTTTCTTCGACTTTATAAATGACTTTTGAAATGAAATGTGACGAAATAAAATTCCAACAGAATTACGTGCATGAATCCTACTTTTAGTGGACTCGGTTAAAAAAATCTTTGACTGTCAAGAGGTCCCGTAAGCCACGTTTCCTACCCTCAAGGAAGCGATATCAAAAGGTCTTCAAACGTACCACCCCACTGTATTCCGAGACATTAAACGCAGTTCAACATAAACTGCGACGCATCATTACCCCTGCTAGACCCTTACTACGAGTATACGAATCTGTAAATGTGTATATATTGACGATATATTATTCATCGGCAACCGGTAACTGTCCAATATTCAATTGATTTTATTAATCTTTGGACCTCTGTTCATTACCAAGAACGTAGTGGGGACGCCCAGTAAGACTACAACATAGGCTGTTACAGAACCGTAGCAGTTGGATCAAAGACTCCAGAGAGCCCCTAAAAGAATACACCATATATCTAGTGATAGCTAAATAGCCATCAGTACAATAGAAACGAAGCATTTATTCTTTTTTTTCCCTAAAATTTTGTCCTCATGGAAAAGGATATCTTTAAAAAAGACAACTCCCGCACTAGGGAAATAAATTATATATTAATACTAGGTACTACTTAAGGTACCTTGTACATTGCCTTTTGTTTGTATTTGTTTTTCTCTTCACTATATTTCTTGTGTGTACATAAATAAATAAAATAAATAAATAAATAAAATAAATAAATAAATCCTGTGTCGCGGGGGACTTTACAAACATTCATATAACGGACACAAAGAACACCCAGACTCAGAACAACTATTTGTGGTTCACACAAACAATTGACCCGGGTGGGAATCGAACCCAGAACACCAGGTCTCAGAGGCAACTATCATAACCACTGAGCCACCGGTGCAGTCTACATCAGTGATACATTTACATGGCAATATGAAATCTATAAACTAATATAAATTATTCCGTTGTATAAGCAAAAATACGTAAAATATTCATAAGTACTTAAGTAAAATATTCGCTATCCAAGAAGGCCCCTCCAAAAAGTTTGAACTAAATTCTTCGAAAATAGCTACTTAAATATGTTTTTAAGATTGGTATATGTCATTTATTGTTGTATTTCTGTGTGTGTGAATGAGGCGTCATTCACACACACAGAGTCTATAACTACCTACAAAAGATGTATCGAAAACCGTTCGAGATAAGTTCGTAGTAGGGTACCCGGGTTCAGATAATCATGTTCTAACAGCACTCACCAAGTCTTTGTCATGTAAACGAGCGATTTTACAAGCTCGCAACCGCAACCGCGACCGCAACGTCCCATCACGCTTCTGACTTTAGAGGTCAACCAGCTACCTCTATTCAAATAAAACCTACAATGTGCCAAAAGTATGTGCTGATGCTATCAGAGCCTTGCTCAGTTAAAGTGCAAGTGTACATACATTGTAAAAAAATAAAAAGTTATAAAATTTTCAAATTCTGAGGTTACGATTTATATAGAGCGAGGTGGATGCTCTTTAAATGACCGTGGAAATAATAATTAGTTTTACGTCTCACCGACCTAAATCTTTTTTAAAAATAATATTCTGGTTGTTTTATTTTTTTAGTTTTGGTAGCCTCTGTTGCTACTAATAAATGTATTGATAACCTGGACCTCAGTAGCGTAAGGTGACGAAAGTCTATAATTCTTCAGAAGCATTTGGTCGTAAGTGCCTGTTTACGATAAAGGCACATACGCCGAATGTTTCTGAAGTATAATTGCACATCCGACCTTATGCTCCTGAGCTCTAGATATGTATTTTTTTCTTTAAAATAAAACTCCCACACTAATAAGGAAATAAAACCCTGACAGTTGCGGGGGATTTTACAAACACATGGTAGGTAATTAACAGACTCAAAGCTACTCATCGTCATCATCAGCCCGTACAACGTCCACTGCTGAAAATGGGCCTCCTCCCGAGGGAGGGTTTTGCCATAGTCACCACGCTTGGCAGGTGGATTGTTGACCGCAGTATTATGTTTTAAAACACAGGGAAACGCTGCTGCCCATTCCCTGGTATAGGCTTTTTATAACAATCGGGACCAAGGTTTAACGTGCTTTCCGAGGCACGGAGGGTAGT
Source organism: Nycteola revayana (assembly GCA_947037095.2). Taxonomy (NCBI): domain Eukaryota; kingdom Metazoa; phylum Arthropoda; class Insecta; order Lepidoptera; family Nolidae; genus Nycteola; species Nycteola revayana. Next base: position 9,180,117 of record OX344844.2, read on the forward strand.
CCCTCAACCAACCAGAACCAGATAAATCTTAGAATTTACACAAAGATTTCTCGTCCGGCGTGGGCGATCCCCACCATTAAAAGCGAGCCAAATACCTTTACGCCACGGAGGTTGTCAAAACTACTATCTTAAGTTAACACAAATATTTGTTCCGGGTGGAAAATGAATCCAGTAAACCAAGTCTTAGTAGCAGTCATCATTTATTGAACCATTACTCTTAACTTGAAGAAAAAGATTATCTCCATAAATCTTTGTCATGTTAATCGCAACAGCGCACCCCAGTTACAAAATAATGAGCCTCTTGACATAGTATCTATTCATTTACAATTCAGCCGTCAATTCCGAATACAGTGTACTTTTCATCATCATGGACAGGCGACACGAGTGCTCTAAACTAGCAACCGTCAGGGAAGAGTGGATGCGAGCCGTCAAATGTGACACAAAGAGAGACCTACAATTGCTTAATTAAAAGGAATTAATTTCTTTTTTATCACTACATAGTATAAAACAAAGTCGCTTCCCGCTGTCTGTCCGTCCCTATGTATACTTAGATCATTAAAACTACGCAACTGATTTTGATGCGGTTTTTTTTAATAGATAGAGTGATTCAAGAGGATGGTTCATATGTATGATACATCAGCATGGCACCCGTGCGAAGCAGGGGCGGGTCGCTAGTTTAATATATATTTTAAAGTAGATTTTATGGAAAAGGGAGACTCCAATCGTACCCGCAATTTTTTATTACACTCCAAAGATTTTTTGTCCTGCGCGGGATTCATACCTGTATTTATTACATTGTTACTGTCATAAAATCACGTATTTTAAAACACCCCATATTTTTCTGTAGAAATTAATATAACATGCTGGTTGTTGGACATCCAATTTTAATCAAAATGAATACATTCAATTATTTTTACTTATTTTGATTTATTTTCAAAATATACATAACATACTTACATTTTATTGCTGACTAGTACTTATACATATGACTAAATACAGCATTTGGTTTTATTTACTTTAGAACATAAATAACAAAATATATAGACCGGGAGATACTGACACTAAATATTGGGTCATTTGTACCAGTATGGCGGTTCTTCAGGGGTCTTATTACGTAATGACAAAAAGAAAAATTATGATCACAGCGCTGATACTGGCGGCCCAATCGCGTGGGCGTAAGTAGAGCTCGTCGGATAAATTACGAGAGTCAAACGATTTGTTTAGCGATAGTCCATAAAAAAGAAGTAGGCGGTAGTGTCATGCCATGCCATGTCAGAATATTAAGTGTCAGTATCTCCCGGTCTTATACTATTAGAACAGACACATACAAAAAACCTTTTTTTTACAACTAATTTTCCTATCATAAAAAATCACAAGCTTTATAAATAGAATATTTCTATAGAAACCTTAGGTATAATTTAATTATTTATTTACAATATCACGTGTTATTTTCCAGTTTTATTTAAAATTAGTTTACATTACAAATAAGTTCATATAAGTTCTTCTTATTTATTATCATATAAGTTCTTAGATTTTTTATTAAAACAAGTATTGCAACCGTCAAACAGTTTCAATATATCGGAATTTGCGTGATTTCGATTTTTACAATTATCTTAAGACTGTCCATAGGCTTATTACAGAACAACATTGGGTTTGTTTTAATGAAAATATACCCCTCGCACTCCCAAGCAACTCTTAGTTTGCAAATGATCTTTCGATGCTCGCATAAACCCGAAGTTCGTGAGACCCGCAAACCGTAAAGAAGAGCCACAGTTGCACAAAACTCCTCTAAACACTAAAAGTCATAATTCCTGAATCTTTAGGACTCCTCCTGGACTCAGAAATTCCTGAATCCATGATTCCAAGTTCCACAGGCAGGCCGCCCTCTATTGCAAACTGCATTTAAATTTTTATACCATTTATTAAGGTGTAGCAAAAGATTCATGGCTAACGACATAGATCTGTCAGAAAAAAAATGTAAAAAAAATGGACAATGTAAAAATAATATCACACAAGCATCTTATAAAATAAGAATATAGCAATAAATATTATAGAATGAATAAAAAAAAACGATTGTAACATCAATAATTACACAATTTAACAATTAACTTAAAAACCAAACAATTGTTCCCTACAATAATTAGCAGCAAAACCAAAGTATCGTAACAAATTATACAAGTAAATCCTTCAAATATTCTGTATTTACTCGATATATCTAAATTTTAAATACTAAAAGAAGTATTTTGGTAGTCATTTTTTAAACGGATATTTTTATAGGTTTGTTATTTAATATATATTTTAGTTTAAAGCTCAAAACACAGTAATGGCTCTCTAAGTCCCAATTAATCAAAGTTCAATTATTTATGAATATGTTCGCCATAATCTTCTTTAATCATATCAGCTGCCTTTTCGCCTATCATCATGACAGGAGTATTAGTATTACCACTAGGAATGCTTGGAATTATAGAAGCGTCTACTACTCTCAGCCCATGAACATGATGCACTCGCAATCTCTCGTCCACAACTCCGTCGCGGCCCATTCTACATGTCCCTACTCCATGGAGCAACGATACAACTGTACTCTTTGCGTAACATCTCCAATACTCATCAGATTTCCATTTAAAACCTTCACAATTTGGCACATTCCATCTCGCAAATTGGCCTCTAACTTTCCTAAAATGAGTCGTATCTAATAAACGATGCAAATACTTGATCCCCTCCACAAAAACCAGCAAATCTTCTTCATTTCTAAAATAACCTAATTCTAATAAAGGGTCGTCGAAAGGATTTCGACTTCGCAAACTGACTTGACCTCTCGACAAGGGATGCATTAGTACTAGCATTATGTTATCTATTTCGTTAAAAGCGTTTGCATTAGCTAGAGACATGCAAATTTCATCAGATAAATTAAGTATAGTTTTACATTGTATATATAGCAATGGAGAGGCCCCAGTTCCTATGTATGTGTTAAAAATCTGAAAATGTGGCTGCAATTTTGATGGATAGTTAGTATAATTAAGCCTGAAAAATGCAGTTTGTAAAGGTACAGGTAAAGTGTCTAAATGTGTTGCTGTTGCTAAGTTCTGAGTGACGGATTGTATTCCTGGCTTACCTTTTAGCGTCAGAGCAACCACCTGATGATCGTGAAAATTTTTCCCAACGGGAAGATCGACTAAAGTATGTATGCCAAGTTTTGACAAGTCTTCAGCAGGTCCTATACCAGAATGCATAAGAATTTTAGGACTGTTTATGGTACCAGCAGATAGAACAACTTCTTTTTGCACATAAACATTCATTATTGTTTTATCAGATAGTGCGACTTCAACTCCATATGCGCGAGATGTAGCTTGGTCAATTAGAATCCTAGTAACTGTCGAGTGCATTGCTACAAAAAGATTGGGTCTCTGTTTGTCTCGACGTAAGTATGCCTCAGCCGTACTGGATCTTCTTCCATTATAAATAATTAAGTGTGGTCTTGCAGCACCAACAATCTGGGGGCCATTGATTTCTAACACCTTTTGTATACCAATTTCTTCAAAAGAATTGAGTCGGATCTCATCTATTGCTGCTGTGGATTGTAAAGTAACAGGCCTCGAAACTTTTACTGGGCCGGAATTAGAATGAAGAAAAGCATTTTTTGGATTTTGAAATACTTCAGGATCCATCATCCCTTCTAGCTTCTTGAAATAATAAAGAACTGATTTCCAGTCCCATCCAGGAGCTATTTTGTTCCATTGGTCGTAGTCTTGTGGAACACCTCTCGAATAGATCAAATAGTTAGTAGCAGAACAACCTCCTAAGAGTTTGCCTCTAGAGTAAGGGAGGTAGCCGTTTCGGTGGCCCTGTCCGACGCCTTTGTCGAAGATGCCGCGATAGTTCCAGTCATATTCGGTACCACTCAACGTAACAAATAAACCTGGAACCTGAAAGATTCATCAATTATTGTGGGTAACATTTAATAATGTAGATCGATGACTCCATCAAAGTATTTTGGGTTTCAATGTTAACTGACCACACTAGTGGGTGGGGGTTCGCCTCCAGCTTCTATAAGAAGTACGCTAAATTGTGATATCTCTGCGAGTCTTGCGGCTACTATGGCTCCCGCAGACCCTGCACCAACCACCACGAAGTCAAAGGTGGCGCCATCTGAAATAATAATTTATTTAATTGACACATAATTATGATACTTGGGTAAACTTGAATCTGTTTGATAGCTAAATTCATTTTTCACCTATTTAATTACAGTGGCAATTTGTCAATTTTGACATTTTTTTCCAAATAAGTAGGTAAAATTATCGCTGCAGAAGCCATATTATATAAACATTAAGTAAAAATTTAATTACTACGTTTATCAAATAGGCCTCTGGTATTGTCAAAGGTCGTAAAAAAAGTAATTAAGTCTGAATTTATAACATTATTACACAACTAGGTCACTAAAGGTAATAAACACACGCTAGTTTCAAGGTCAAGTATAAATACATAATATTATTTAAGAAAAATCAAAAAGCACCTACTAAATCACACATAATTTATGGAATATTATTAACGGAACTAGTTATTTATACTTAAGTTATAAAAGTTGCGACTTTAAGAATGACATAAAACTGAGTGACTAAAACTGAGTGACTAAAATTTGTAAGTCATTATAAATAAGTACTATTACATTTCGATTTAAATTCTTCTTCTACTTAATATTAAAACCCGAAAGTTTGTATGAATGAATGATATTATTATGATGTTGTTTGAAACTCATTCATGCCAAAACTAATAAAAAAAAACAGATTTTGCAGTCGAAATTTTGCACCGACATTTACAGACAGTTTATTATGATGGATATATGCTGAAACATGACGCTAAAGCCCACTGGAGCAGAGTGGCTAACACCGGCTTATCTCGTAAGGATATTACTATGACTTTGATAAAAATGACTTTGCTACTCAGCCTTTAATATGCAAAAAATATTTTAATTATGTATGTCAATTTATGAATTACTAGCCCCGGCTTCGCACGGGTGCAATGCTGATGTATCATACATATAAACCTTCCTCTTGAATCACTGTATCTATAAAAAAAACCGCATCAACATCTGTTGCGTAGTTAAGTTATACATAGGGACGGACAGACAGCGGCAAGTGACTTTGTTTTATAATTCATAATTAATTTATTGTCCATAAACACGGGTGGATAAAGGTTCAGTTGTTACCATGATATCGAGGTGCGCCATGTCTTACCTTTAGGCGTATGAACATAAAATTTAACAGATTAATTTCATTCAATACAATATTGCAAAATAAAACGTATTAAAAATACAACAAAAATAGAATGAGATGCCCATGATAGTCGTGAAATGTCAAAAAAATAAATTAATTATAGTACATAAATCAAAATTCTTAAGTTTTATCGTTATAAATGTTTATCATTTAAAAATTCATTTAGGTCATAGTATCCTTTTTTTACCAGAAAGCCATTGAGTGCAGTTTTAAAATGTTTGTGGTTTAGGTTTCTTGTGGTATGTGGAATTTTATTAAAAATTTAAGGTGCCATACAAAACACACTTATTCTTAAAAGTCGAGTCTTACCTACATCTTTCTATATACTATGTATTGATACAGTAACAGTAACATAAATACAACATTTTTATCAAAGTCATACAGTCGTACCGTTACATGATTAATCTCCAGTATTAACCATGAAGTACCTACAGGTAAAAAAAATACAAACTCATTACACACACACATTTCAAAATTGCGATGAATAAATTTAGACCACCGGAAAGATTTGAACCTCCATTTTAGGTAGCCCTTACTGCCTAGATCATCCGGACACGGTGGATTCCAACGGATTGTCGAAATTCTTAATTCAATCTCTATAATAACGTGAACGGGCAGCAGCGTTTCCTTGTATGTTACAACATAATACTGCGGTCACCAACCCGCCTGCCAAGCGTGATGACTATGGTAAAAACCCTCCATTGAGAGCAGGCCTATGATCAGCAATGGACGTTATACGGGCTGATGATGATGATGATGATGATGAATAACGTGTCTCAAAGGTTCAAATCTTGCCGGTGCAGTCATCTAAATTTATTAATTTCAAATATGAAATTTTGTATAATAGTGAAATTTGCGGTAAAGTGTTCTTAAAAAAATTAATTTATTCAAATCTATCATATCTAAGACCGTTTGCTTTATCTAGCAAATTTACTAAACCGTTGTGTTCATTTCGATTGGCCGAACATATGTCGCCGGGCAATGGTATTCATTTTGAGTGCTGGACAACACCAAGAAAAAGGTCCTTCAGATGATTTCTCGCTTATTAAAATAATATGAATATTTTGTGGCGAAACTGCAATGTTACTCTACACAAAGAAAACATACAACAGTTTTTCTGAACAAAAGAAAAGTATACTTAATCTGTATAATCTTCTCCATATCAAACTCTCCGGCGTGAGCGTAGCGTTATGAGCTTCGCTTTAATTCTCAGAGGTTGTGTGTTCAATACACACGCCGTACAAGAAATCTATCTGTAAATAAAACATTTCTCTCCAGGTCTGGTTGGGTGAAGGACCACACTCCGTGCCATCGCGTAAGCATGATAACCGTTGGTCCCGGTTGTCATAACATCATCACAATTGCACACAGGAAGGAAGCAACGTTACCCTGTGTATTCTATTACGTAATATTGCGGTTACCAACCCGGCTATAAGCGTGGTGATTATGGCAATAATCCTCCCTGCGAGGGAGGATTGTCTATAGTATTCGATCGTGTCATGTATTTTTACAGATTATCTGCGCACACGCCACTATTAGTGGATAAACCTTGAGTATAAGGTGGTGAGTACCATACATAGCGCTGCGCAACATCAACATGCACATACACATTTGATGGTTAATCATTAAGATATTTTTTATTTTTAAGTTCAAATCAAATCAAATAATTTATCCGCATAAATATGTGTTCACAGATTTCTTACAAAAAATACAGTCCATTTCATATTAGCCTTTCGGCGTGCAATTTTTTACAGCTATATTACAGATTTATTATTTAACAATTATATTCCTTGACATATACCTACATATTAACTTAAAAGTGGTCATTAAAATATTCACCTAGGGTATAATACGCTTTTTACTCTCTGAGTTTTTGCACACTATTCAAACAGGACATATCTGCTGTTATTTTTTTCAACAGTGTAAGAAGACATGGGGTAGTTTATTCTAAGCGAAAAGCACGAGAAAATATTTAACAAAAGCTTCACGGCCGGTTTCACCAACGTAGCTCCTGCTCCCATTGCTGGAGTTCCAGTGAGTTCCAATGAGACTTTATTTAATTATGAAGTTTCATAATTAAATAAAGTCTATGGTAATATAGGTTATATTTATTCAGGGATAATGTAGAATTCAAATGCTAAAATAATTATCAAAATCCGTCAAGTCGTTTTTGATTTTATTCGTAACAAACATACACAAAATAAATTCATACTTTTTCCTCTTTATAGCTGTCCCGCGCGGTTTTACCCTCGTAGTTCCCGTTCTGAGGAAACCTAAAGCTAAAATTATAGCATATGACACTCATTAATAATATTTTATGGCTTTCTATTTGCAAAAGAATTGGCAAAATCGGTTCAGTAAATCCAGAGATTTCCCCTTACAACCTCACAAACAATTCACAAACTTTACCTCTTTTTATAATATTAGTACAGAAGTATAAATATATAGATAGAACTATTATTGCAAACTTAGGCCCTTGACGAGGGCCTTGAGTGTAAATGAGATGTCGCTACGCAATGCCCATATATTCAGTATATACCTATCTTCTATCGACATCTCATAAACGAATCATTGCTCTATACACGTAATAGTGATTGACCGACAACTACTGTGTTCTGACTAGAATATCAATCAATTCAAAAATAGAATCGACAAACATCTCAGCTGCAATAGAAACTAGTGGAGAAGTTGAATCAACTGCTTGCCCGATCACAAATAATAATAATTACTACACTAATCTGATTAAATTACTGTTACTAATGTGAGTAAGAATCTGTCATATTTTTTAAGATAGGTAAAGCCATTTTGATGGGCATTTTGCGGTGGGCTTGGTTTCCGCTCGACACAAAAATTCTTGGTGTAAAACGAAAGATTTCTTTCCAGATCTGGTTATTCTCCGTGCTCAGCTAATTCACCGTGCCTTGCAAAGCCGTTTACCGCGATCGACATAACATCACCTATGGCATTGTATACCAGGTTGCTGACAGATGCATTTACCTCCGTCTAAGCTGTACATAAAATTGTGATCACCAATCCACCTGCCAAGTGTGGGGAGGCAGGCCTATGTTCAACAGTGGACGTTATATGGGCTGACGAGGATAATGTCTTGAACTTTTATCAAAATATAATGAAAGTTAGGAAATTAGGCAACTCATTTTATTTATGTGAATTCAAAATGATGAATTAAATTGAATTAAACGATATTTATTCAGCACTTAGGTATTTACATACACTTATTCTTGTCGATTATACACAACGAAATAATATAAATATAATTAAATCAAAAATATTGCACAGAAATCTATTGCAGATTAGCTAAACATTATCAGTCTGTGAGATTATGACTATCGAAATATTAATTGCGATATTTGTTTTGTATATGTACAAAGTTAGTCCTTATCATAATTACCAACCCGTATAACTTCCACTGAACATGATTGTCCACAAGCTAGACATGAGCCTTCCCCGAAGAGGATTTTCTAAAGTCACAATAATGAAATAGTGAAATTTATTCAGCACTTAGGTATTTACATACACTTGTTAAAATTACACTGTGTAAGACTAAACCTAGCAAAAGAATCACTTAAGTAGCTAAAAACAATGTTAGCATTATTTGATCTTACAGATTTATTAATCCGTCTGTTCGTTTGCGATAAATAACAATTGTACACATTATTGTAAGATGCCTTAAAGGTAACAGGTTTAAAATTAACATACAAGAATCCGGCCAATGTCTAAGCGACATCCACTGAGGGCACCCTTATGGAGTTAGGACCAACACTCAGGGTGCCACTGGAGTGAATAGTAGATTTACGAAGTGGTAGTGATCGCTGGCACAGGATCACAGCGCAAGGGAGGGGTAGCAACGCGGTCCTCGGTCATTCCGTCGAGGATCCTGCCCTAGCTAACTTACAACCCTTCACTAGCTATCTAAGCGAGCGGGTTGGTAAGTTAGCAGTTAGCAAGCAAGTACTATGTTGTGATACACAGGAAAACACCGCTATCTGTACCTTGATAAATATTATGATGTTATAACATTCGGGACCAACGGCTAAACGAGTTTTCCTAAAGGATAGTTCTACAACCAAATAGTCCCAGAAATAATCTTCGATGTATGGGTGGATTTTCCACAACACCGCGATTCATTTATCACTTCTCTATCTACCTACTTACCAGATTCCGCATGCGGTTTTACCCGCGGGACTCCCGTTCTCATAATAAAATATACCCTATTACCTTCCTCAATCTATCTAACACTGAAAGATGTTTTCAAATCGGACCAGGAGTTTAAGAGCTGCTAGCTGATAGCTTGATACTAGCGCGTTCAAGCAAACAGTCAAACAAAGAGACAATCTAAGAAACCAACTCTTCAGGTTTATAGGTATATATATTAGTAATATAAGTTTTAGTATTTAGTTTAAGAGAAAGTGTTTCTTAAATATAACAAGATAAGTGATAATATAAGTAGTTTTTACTTTTAATCTCTTTCTGATTAAATTAATTGCGGGTCCCAAGGCAGTTTATGTTTTCCCAGTAGGTGGCTTAATACCAATCGCATCGTTAACTCCGATGGCATTGAGTTTTTGAGTTAATTAATGTTATATGTTAATAGATATCAATGGAGCCATGTCCTCAATGCAATGTCGTCGATACTTATAAATAAATTTGAGGCTGTTACAAATAAATAAAATACAACCTGCTATTTTTCCATCAAAAACAGACTTTAATGGAAAAATAACACACTTTTTACTAAATGCATTAATGTATCTAGGGTATTCTTAACAAAAACATTTAATATTTATCTGTCTGTCATTCTAAGTGTCGGTTTATTCCGGCTAATCAAAGTAACGGCAGGACTCATTTTGACGGGACTTGACACTAGTAGATAAGCCATTTTATAAGGTACTAGCTTCGCGCACGCGGTTTTCCCCACGTAATTTCCGTCCCTGTAGGATTTTAGCAATTAAATTAGCCAATGGGCATTTCTGGCAACTCCGCTCTAACCTAAGCTAACCTTCTTTTCTAGTTGTCACTCAATATTGTTCCCAAGTTGAGATTTGGGTTTGGCTTTGGTCTGGTGAACTGTTGACTTACTAAGCTGCTGACATTCTGAAGTGTTGAGATTTTGAACCGTTGGTCTTACGGTGTTGATGTTTTAACTGCTGATATGATGGCTGTTGATCTTAAGTATGCATCCGGTACTTAAATTTAGTTGTTTTATAATAAGTAAGTATTGCGCCTAATCTCCAAAACATTGTAGTTAAAAATTTAGTAGTTAGGTAGCTACCTAACAACGAAAATCTCGTCTAAACTGGTAATACCGATGATGAAGAGATTCATCAATTAGCCTAGGCTCTAAACAGGGGGAACGGGTGAAAATCGAATCCAGAACACCAAGTCACAGAAGCAACTGCCGTAACCACTGATGCAGCCAAAGTGTGTTTTTTTTTTAAGATTTCTACTTACTAGCAGACTTCGAGTGGGTTCACGTCGGTAGTGCAATGGGTGAGGTTCGAACCGGCGACCTCAAGATCACAAGTCCGACGCGCTAGCCATTGGGCTACTATACTTACTAAATATAAAAATATACTCCTTATATAAATTTCTTTTGTTTTACGTTATCCTTATGCTTAGGAACGGGTCTAGTTGCTCAATTATTATAATATTATATTATAACTCTAGTTTTGAAGGTCACGGAGCAATTATTATTAGGTTGATCTTGACTTTGTATAAAACTTGTTATCTGTGAATATATTTTGACTTTCGCAATTCATTACTAAGTATATTTAATACTAGCTGCTGCCCAAGACTTTGACCCCGTAAAACAAGGATTTTATAAGTTTATATACCTATATAGAATATAGATATAGAGTTTTTTTTTTTTTCGGACGGACATACGTATGTACTTAGCCCTGAGGCTTTTGCTACTTCACCGGGCATAAAGGCGAGCAGAGCTCCAGCCTAGATAAATGGTTTAAAACACTACAAACTAAGCAACTTGCGCAAGAGGGCGTCCCCTGTGGGACTTGGACCTCGGCTCAGGGCGGTCGCTGACGGGGAGATTGAGGGATTATGGCTCTTAGTTTCTTTAGGGGAGTTTTGTGTAACTGTCGCTCTACTTTACAGTTCGCGGGCCTCTCGGACTTCGGGTCTACGAGGGCATCGGAAGGTTCTTAACAAACTAAGGGCCGGGAGGGCGAGGGGGGACGCGTCGCGTTCGCGAGCGCACTCTTCTCCAGCGGGTCGGATAGAGTGGTCTCTGTGTAGTGGTGCTAGTTTCTTGCAGTCTCTGTACTGCTAGTTGGTAAGTTGTGATCTCGTCGTCCGAGTCGTCTAGGACGCCCCGAGGCCGACGGTGTTTACGACACTTTGAAGGCAAAGGCCTGTAGTCGGATGCTGCAACAACCAACGGGTTAGGGTGTTGAGCCGCGGATTCAAAGAAGCGTTCCGACGCCTCTTTCATCCACTGCTTGATGGAAGGCAGTTGGAGATCAGAATGCAAGTTGCGGTTACGAATGAACCACGGTGCCCCGGTGGCACGTCGAGTGAATCTTCTTTGGACAGTTTGTAAGCGGTACAAACTGCTAGACGCTGTATGAGCGAATACAGTGCTCGCGTACGTCATAATCGGCCGTATACACGTGGTATAAATCCTAACCTTGTTATCAAGTGATAGTTTACTGCGTGAATTTAAAAGACAGTGTAGTCGACTGAGCGTAAGTGAAGCTCGTGCACGAACGGTTTCTACATGCGCTCTAAAGTTTATCCTTCGGTCAAGGATTACGCCTAAGTATTGGTTCGCCAAAAATCTTGACCGGTGGAATAACCGGTGGGCTGTTGAATCTCGAGAAGACTGCGGCACTCTTTGTCGGATTGACTTCGATTCTCCACTTTCTGAACCATTTGCCTAAGGCATTTGATGCGGATTGTAGAGCGTGGTGAATTGCAGTAGGTTTGCGGCCCGAGTAGTATAAAGCGGTATCGTCCGCGAAGAGTGCCAGATGGGCCTTCTTGGGTTTCGGGATGTCACTTGTGTAAAGCGAGAACAGGAGTGGCGAAAGTACTGAGCCTTGTGGCACCCCTGCTTGGATCGGGTGAGGAGAAGAGTAATCTCCTTCTACACGATATCTAAAGGTTCTCCCCGAGAGGTAGTCTCGTATGATGTGCACCGGACCGTCTCGGTCCGGCACTTGTAGTTGGTAGAGCTTATAAATTAAGCCATTGTGCCAGACTTTGTCGAACGCTTTAGCTACGTCAAAGAAGAGTGCTCCCGTATGACATTTGTGTTTGCCTAATTTAACAAGGATGTGTTCGACGATGCGGTGCACTTGGTGAACACAAGAGTGTTTGGCTCGAAAACCAAACTGCTCATCTGGAAGAATTAAAGATCCTTCATAGTGAATGTTAGTAGTCGGGCATATATTATGCGCTAGTAAAGTTTTCCTAATGATTTGAGAAGACTTATAGGGCGATAAGAAGTGGGATCCTGCTTTGGCTTGCCAGGCTTCATAATACCAATCACGGTGGCTTCTTTCCACTGGTGTGGAAATATGTTATTTGCTAGAGCTGCATTAAAAATTTGCGGCCAAGAGGCACAGCAGTGGGATCGAGAATTGCTTAAACACTCGATTGGTAATCCCGTCGGGACCTGGGGCCTTTCTAGGATGTAAGTCCTTGATCAAAGATTTCACTTCGTCTACGGTAACTGCCGGTAGCGCGTCATAGTCGTCTTCCTCCCCATTTGCGGGGGGGCCGTCGGCGGAACGGACGCGGGTAAGGGAATTGATCTACGTTCACCTCGGCGTCGACCTCTGCGAGGTGGACTGGGTCTACAGGTAGAGTACTAGGCGTACATTGGGTTTCTAGACTATTAGCTAGGCATTCGGCCTTCTCATCGTCGTCAAACGCGGGGCGTTGATTTGGGCGATTGAGAGGGGGCATGGATTTTAGCTTCCAAAAGGCCAAATGTGACGGTTTAAGGTCACTCAACATTGTATCCCATTTGGAGTTTCGCATTTCGTTGATACGATCTCTTACAGCGCGCTGAAGCGATCGCATGCGTAAGCGGTTTTCCTCGGTGTGATACGAGTCGTAAGCTTTGATGGCCGCATTCTTCTCGGTCATCAGCGCACGCACATCATCAGGGAGCTTCCATCGATCGAGGTTATCGATTGTTGGTACCTCCCGTGAACATTCATTCACCTGACAATGTACGTGAGCTGTGAGACAGTCGATTGCGTTAAGTGTTTGCTGGGGGGTTTGAATATGAGAGGGTATGGAGTCAAGATATTCTGAGGAAGCAGACTCGAGTCAGGACCCAAGCTTTTCCAGTCAGTAACAGTCTTGGTCTGAGAAGGATCTGAGTGACTACTGGGAGACAGTAGATCTATGATGACGGGCCTATTATGGTCCGAACATTGCTCGTGATGCACCTGTACAGAAGATAAACGTAAGTTTACGTTCTTTACAAGAGCAAAGTCGAGTAAGTCTGGTCGGTGGCCAGGAGTATAAGGGAAATGAGTAGGTTCGAATGGAATGATAGGATCGAAGGGATATATATATATATATATAGAGACGGAGGTCCGTAGCGTAGCGGTATTTGGCTCGCTTTAAATCTCGGAGGTCGTGGGTTCGATCGATCCCCACGCCGGACAAGTAATCTATGTGTAAATTCTAAAATTTCTTTCCGGCTCTGGTTGGTTGAAGCATTACCCTCCGTGCCTCGGAAAGCAAGTTAAGCCGTTGGTCCCGATTATATATAAGGTGCTATAAAAATATCTGCCACGGCTGCAATGGGAGACAGTATTGTGTTTATAGATTACAATAGTAAAGAAAAATTATTGATAATTTGTCATATTTTTTTTCATACAAAAAATTGTACGTATAAATATGAATTGATTTATTGGCATAACACCATTCACGGAACAGACGGAAAGAGATAGCAGTTGTTTTCATTGACGATGCGACACATCGCGCGTAATTTGTGAACGGCTTTATGCAGAGTATAGTCAATGTTTATTTAACTTATTTATTTTCTCAAATTGAAATAACTGTTCCGGGGTACGAAAGCTCTTCACTATTGTAATCTTTAAACATAATACTACCTCCCATTAAAGCCGTGGCAGATATTTTTATAGCACCTTATATATAACATCATCTTTAATAATCGTATATCAAGGAACGGGCAGCAGCGTTATAATACTGCGGTCACCAACCCGCCCGCCATGCGTGGTGACTATGGCAAATACCCTCCCTCGGGAGGAGGCCCATGTTCAGCAGTAAACGTAGGTAGTCCCTCAACCAAACAAACCCGCAAAGAAATCCATACATAAATATTTATTGTAGTGCGCAAGGATCGAACCACAATAAATATGCGAACCGCAGTAGAGGTATAAATCTTGCTTTAATTGATTTTATTCGGATGAATTTATTCAAGAAGCCAATTGTCTAGGCCTTCTAGTAATTACATAATGATACTAGCTCCCCGCTGTCTATCCATACGTATGCTTAGATCTTTAAAACTTCACAAAAGATTTATTTGGATGTATTTATTCAAGAAGCCAATTGTCTAGGCCCTCTAGGAAATGGGTCCCTACTTTTGGTAAATGGGCAACAGTAGTATGGCTCAGGAGAGCCCGAGGCCAAAAAAGGCCCTCTAGGGAGTAATTACATAACGTATGCTTAGATCTTTAAAACTAGAATTAAAAGATTTAAATGTGTTGTTTTTAATAGATAAAGTGATTCAAGAACGTCGCTAGTTAGTATAACTGACTTCGAAAACAATGTCTTTGCTACTCAAAGTTTACTATAAACCTAAAAATGTGTTGTATGCTAGAGATTCCAATTTCAGGTTTTGCTACTTACAAATATAAGAATCAATAGATGCCAATTCTCGAAGACTAAAAAAAATATTTAGTCCGTCAGATTACTAAAAGACGAATCCAATATATACGTCTTTTTTGGACATTTTTTATTTACCAAATCAATAAAAAATTACAAAGATACAGAGCAACAACAAACTATAAAGTTTGGGATAGGAGGACTTGTTACGTCAGTTCTAGGTAAAATCGTACCTACAAGTGACGTCACATGAAATCTCAACGCGCTGAATCTTCGTCATTTCTTGTTTGAGAAACGAAAAAACAATACGTATCCATTATATTTTGGTAATCTAACTGACGGACTCAATAGATGTTTTAGTCTTCCTGCCTATTATTGGGATTTATGGGAACATAAATTAACGTAGGTATAATTATTATTGTCTTCCTGTCTTTGCGAAATTTAAACGTAACTGCATAACAATAATACAAAGTTATACAACATTCTATTCTGTAGGGAATTATGACCTGGCCGTGTCCTAAATGACAACACTGATCTGATTATTTAGCAATGCAGCAAATCATTACTATTGTTATTTTTTTAGGATTTGTCTTGGTCCCTAGATTCCAAGTCAGTCAATCTGCCTATAATTCCGCGCTTTTGCTGTTAGATGCAGTTGCGAAAACTCCCGTAAAATATCTTAGTAATTCCTGGGGCGGTAAAAGGGGGTCTTTCCATACAACTACCTCATTTTCCTTTTAAAGATATATGACCTAATAATGATGCATGATAGATGAAGATAGTCTTTTAATGAAAAGGTTCTAATAAAAATTGAGGCGTAAAAAGAAATAAGCACTTAAATAAATTATTGCAACTCCCTCTACCCCTATCAAGGACTAAGGGCGGCGGGTGTTATAGTAAGCACTACTCATCACATGCCCTTAGTTATAGGTAGGGCCTAGCTTCTGCGTTTAATACGCCAGCATGCCGTGAACGCGCGATTGAATCCCATGACCCGGACGATAGGTGAAAGAGGAACAGTGTGGGGCTTTAGTAACGACACCACGGTGCACCCCTTTGCAACGTAGTATATCCGTGAGAAAAGAAAATAAAAGGTAGCAAAAAAAGATGACTTAGTACTATTTTACTAGGAATGCCAGGTATAACCTGTTATATATATACCTATTTATTTAGAGATAATTAAATAAAAATATTTCATTTTTCGTATTTGTCGTGTTCGTTTTTTAAAATAATTTTGGTATTGTTTTTAAGACATATAGGTTAAAAATAAAAAAGATTAGTCACATCTAGTTTTATTCTACTTTAATATAAAACCTTTATACATAGCAGTTTCTTTTCCACTTAATCTTATTTCAATATAACAATATCAAAACTCAAGCTTCTTCGTTCGCGCAATAGTAGGTAGGTATAATAAGAAATATACAACATTTTTCTAATACTGCTGCTAGTTTCACATGACATAGGTACATTCATTCGAAAGGATTGCCCGACGAAATAGTAGATAACACATTTTTATGAATTGTTTTTCATGAAACAATCCTAAAAATCCCACACTTAATATACTTAAGTATATACATTTCACCGCGTCCAAAAAAAAAGATAGTTAATTTGTGCCATAAAGAATGTACCTACTTATATTATTGTTATTATTAATTTTAGTTGATTTTAAATAAATAAGTTAGTCTCTCTCTGCAATATAAGTAACTACCTACCTATGTAACTACAGCCATATTGATGTACAGAGTGAGAGGGGGTCTTTTCTAATACAGGTTTTAAACTTAAAAGAAAAGGCTCACACACTTAAAAAACAATGTGTAAATAAAGATATTTTTGATCTTTGTTTTTTTTTTGACATAAACGAAGATACTTTCTTTATATTGCATATAAATAAATGTAAATTAGCAGTTTTAAATTTTATAAGGAGAAAGGGGGTCTGGAGATCTGTCATATAGGCTCCGAACATAAAAAGCTCTCAAAAGTTTTATTCTATAAATGATTATAGAATAAAACTTTAGCATGAGCTAAAACTAATTTTATCATCATCATCGTCAGCTCGTATAACGTCCACTGCTGAACGTAGGCCTCCCCGAGAATACCACGAGTAGGTATTTGCCATTGTTACCACGCTTAGCAGGCGGGTTGGTAACCGCAGTATTAGATATGTTTTAACACACAAGGAAATCTCGCTGCCAGTTTTCCTGATATACTATTAGGATAGATGATGTTATAACAAGCGGGACCACCGGCTTTACGTGCTTTCCGAGGCACGGAGGGTAAGTCAACTCAACCAACCCGCAAAGAAAATCCTAGAATTATTTTTACATAGATTTCTTGTCCGGCTTTCATCGAACCCACGACCTCCAAGATTGAAAGCGAGCCAAATACCGCAACGCTACGGAGGTTGTCGTGTTGTCGCGAAAAGAAATTTGTAAATTTATAAAAGTGTACTTTTGGAGATAAATAAACTTATTTTATTATGTATTATTATTATACCTACGCAAGATAATTTAAGTAAGGTTTATTTACTTGTAAGGTGGTAGTCATCCGGCCAGCCAGTCTGCATCACAGTGTGGGTTATAGCAAGGGTTCTCAGAAACCATTGCACCAGAGGTATTGAACTCCATCCTTGAACAGCCTTTAAGAATCTATTCACTATTATATTTAAAGTGGACATTTTGAAAAGTTATAATTCGTATTATATTTTAACACTTTGGTTTTTTACCAAACATGGCTAACTTCAATCAACAGATCGCTTCAAACACTTATATATCAAAAACCATGGCAATCGTTTTTTTTTTATTTTTACTGCTTTTATCTTTCTCTTAGAAAATAAATGAATTTTAATTTTATAATTTTAATCACCAAAAAAAAGAAAGATAATTTTTTTTTTCTCTTTGCACTACACCCTTTTCGGTAACGTCCTATTTACAAATAAACAAACAGCCAACTTGAATATAGCCAAGCGCTAGTTGGTTAATTTATGTTAAATTATGTGCTCTACGTTACCGACTAACCGCTATAGTGACCATCTTAAATGTTTTTAAAGGACAGCCGACGAAGGTTGCTAGGTAGGTAGTATGTATTTTATATGCTATATGCATGCTAAGCCAGATAGACAATAGTTTGACAGAATGAAAAAAAAAAACAAATTACTCCGGTGTTTTTTTTTAAGTTTCTGAAGGACATGATTATATCCTGTCTGCATAAATTGTACCTACTTAATATATTCAAGTCACTCTGGGTATTCCTCCGTACCTCGCTAAATTTAACATATTTTTTTATTAAATTGATTTAAATGTTATTTTAAAATGCATCTGCAGAACCCCGGCAATCAAATAAAATTATCACAAGACATTTACTTATCTATATGCTCAACAATCGATACTGAAACTACCTGTTTGATAATAAAATGTCCCTACTCGTTACTATTATTAATAATAGTATATATACTATACAAGTTGGTAGTGACTATCATTTGCGATCATTGTGAAGAGGTTGTTCTTGACATTCGGGCCAGCAGACCTGGGTGAGTGTGACTGATAGTCCTGATGATAGTGAGGATGGCTAGGGCTGGAGCTACCCTTGTGGCAATTAAACAAGACTCCGGCTACAAGGGCACCGAAAGTGTATGGTAGCGGGCCTCTCAAACAAGTTTTGATACGGGGTTGAAATAAATCAACAAATTCTAAAATAACAGTAAAACTAGATAGAAAATCCGGAACAATCAGAACCTAATATTGACATGAATTTGCACTTAAATGAGGTACCTTAACATGTCCTTGGAGGCGAATTATGTAAAATGTTTTAACAAAGTAAACAATAACAAAGTTACTGCTGGTGATTGACGGTTCTTTACAATTTTTTGGGTCAACCTTACACACCGTATATGTAGTTAACAGAGTTATGCATGAGTAAATAATTGGTTAAAAGGAGCATGTTCACACATTTCTTAGGTTTGCAAAATGCTATGTAACTGTGAAATAAAAGTAATTTATCGACGGAAATTACTATCATTTACGAATACATTAGAGTTTAAAGACTAACATTAGCGTTGTAAATTAATTTATAGCCAATTATCTATTAGGTAGCCACTATTAGATATTTGACCAAGATGTATTACAAAGAGTAATTAACGGTTTATACTGATATAAACATACATTATTAAAGTAATAACAATCGTCATAATCAACTAAAGGAGCTGTGAATTATAATTTAATTACGTCGTAAACACGTAATTCGTATTTGGTACTAATATCTAAAACTCAAGATCGGTATGACCCGTTTGATTAAATCCTGTGTTCATATGTCTAGACATCATTTGTATGTAATATATCACATATGATGTCTGATTAATGGTCTCCACTCTTAATACGCACCTTTCGAGCGGATTTGACCTTTAGGTCTCAACTACGAACTCTGCGTCTGGATAACTCTGCCCTGCAGTGACACGGTACGACATAGAAAGATTTCACTATGTTGATATAACAAATAAGGCTTGAGCCCTGCTCGCCTTTATGCCCGACGAAGTAGTAAAAGCCTAGTGGTTGACCACATAACCTGACCGTCAGAAAAAAAACAATGAAAACGCTTGGGTTCACTACGTACGTAGGTATAGAAATGCGCCGCTGCCACAGCGGCTCCGCAGGACTCGATACTGTAGCAGACACAAATTATAAATCTTATCAGGAATGGACTGAATATATTGATAGTTAAGTTTAATATTACTATTTGTGTTTTTGTGAAGTACTCTGTAGTAAATCGCTTGTCCAGGATAAACCAAAATATATGGCCAACCTACAATCGTATTATTATTCCAGCTCAAGGTCTTTGCGTATCAAATTAATCGTACATTAAAAACGTTATCAATAACATTTTTGAAAAGTTAAAACAATTACGAGTAAACTCCCTATATTATTATATTATTAGATGACAAAAAAACATTTTAAATAAAAATTTAAATAAAATCCCTCCTTTCTCTTTCCTGTAACAGTGGCTATTGGACGGAGAGCTGACAACCGAAACGGCAAGGTAATTTGATCATTCATAAAAATGATTTATCAGCTTACCTGGAGCATTCTAAGCATAAAGACGTCGACCTGGCAGGATTCGCGTGGTGGATGTGGGAGTTATGGGGTGGGAAAAAAATAAACAAAAAAGGTAATGTGATCAGGATTACTTTTTATGCCAAATGGTTTGCCTACCTCCCCAAAGCACACAAAAAAAATCTGGCGTCATTTGGTTGGTGGAAAGGTATCGGCTTAATTAAAGTGAGGAAAAAAAAAATATTTTTAGGTAATAAGAACAAGGCTGGCTTTTTTTGTGCTTAAAGTTTATTATTCCCAGAGGCTAGGAAAAAAAAGCCAGCCAATAATAGTGGTGGGAACATGTCGAAAAAAATAATTGAAAATTTATATTTTAAATTGTATTTTGCTCGAGAAAGAGCTAAGGGGCATGTAAAAGAGCGCGTGGAGGGGATACACGTGACTACGGCGTCCGTGCTCTCTCGGCGCGTCGTTCATGTTCGGTAAACCGAACGCGCCTGGCTGGCCTCGTCGCACTCGTTGAGCGGAAAGAGCCGAACGTTTCCGGAGCGCCAGCTGTTTCAGTTTAGCGTCTATTTTACAGGGCGTGGACGTGTTTTTATATTCTGTTTAAATAAAATAAAATAAAAATCATATTTATTTACGTAAACCAATTACAGGCACATTACCGAGAGAGCACGGACGCCGTAGTCACGTGTATCCCCTCCACGCGCTCTTTTTCATGCCCCTTAGCTCTTTCTCGAGCAAAATACAATTTAAAATATAAATTTTCAATTATTTTTTTCGACATGTTCCCACCACTATTATTGGCTGGCTTTTTTTTCCTAGCCTCTGGGAATAATAAACTTTAAGCAGAAAAAAAGCCAGCCTTGTTCTTATTACCTAAAAATATTTTTTTTTTCTCACTTTAATTAAGCCTGGCGATACCTTTCCACCAACCAAATGACGCCAGATTCTTTTTGTGTGCTTTGGGGAGGTAGGCCTACCATTTGGCATAAAAAGTAATCCTGATCACATTACCTTTTTTTTATTTTTTTCCCACCCCATAACTCCCACATCCACCACGCGAATCCTGCCAGGTCGACGTCTTTATGCTTAGAATGCTCCAGGTAAGCTGATAAATCATTTTTATGAATGATCAAATTACCTTGCCTTTTCGGTTGTCAGCTCTTAGTCCATATGTACCTAATTTAAATTATACACAGTCCGTCATGAGTTTTCTTCCTGCGCTATGCTAAAAAACTTTATTAAAAAAAAATCAAAGATTATTTTTGGATCCGGTCGATTAAGGTATTAGAGCAGTAGTGTTAGATAACCCATTATCGAGGAAGGCTATAGGCAATTTTGAATTACGAAGTTCCTACGGGAACAAGAGCTACGCGGGTGAAACCGCGCGCGGGAAGCTTGTCATATAAGTATAAAGATTCATTTTAGATATGCTTTATTTTTTTTATTAATTTAAATTTACTCGTCGTCGTCGTCATCGTCTTCTAAGGTCATCATACCAATTAATCCCAAAGTCAAGGAGTGACCTCGAGAAGTAAACATCTATGTACACTTTGAACTTTGAATATGGTTACTTATTATGTAACCATATTCAAAGAAATAAGAAAATATACGCTATTATATTCTTATTCGTGATATGTCCCTATTTATCTATATACTTCCAAGAATATCTCATCCCTTTTTTTTGATATTAGATATTGTCACTCATTCACTATGTGCATTGGTGGACTTACCCTAGGGCAGTGGGCGGAATTTTGTATGGCGGTAAATTTTGGAAAATGGAAACATATTGTAAGTAACAGGAACGAAGTTCCTTCGGTTAATGTTGAATCGACACAATTTGCAAAAGAAAAATCGTGCTCAATTTTATGTAGGTTTTCTTGATTTTTCTCTTAAATTTTGCTGATTAGTTTTTATTTAAGTACAGGAAAGTAGTTAGGAAATTCAGTATTTTAGGAAATAATAAATTACGTAAAATAAAAAAAATCGTAATTCAAATTTTCAACTAAAATAACAAAATATGTCTCTTTATTTTTGTTTGACAACATAAAATTACATAGAAATAGAAATATTTACAAATTACAAAAAAATAGTCTTTAAAGTATTTTATACGGCTACTCGCACGCGCTCCGTCGGGGCTCGACACTCAACCGAGTCTCGCTCGCCGTCGCGCGTCCGTCGGCCCGCCTCGGGAAGGTTCGGCCACGTTCGGGCGGCCGGGCAGGTCTCGCTACGATACAATTTCGCATGAAAGTATTTGTTTGTAAACACGATTGTGCCCCTTATTATTTACTAGCTTTCCGCGCGCGATTTCACCCGCGTAACTCCCGTTCCCGTTGAAACTTTATAATAAAATATAGCTTATAACCTTCCTCGATAAATGGGCTATCTAACATTGAAAGAATTTTTCAAATCGGACCAGTACCTAGTTGCTGAGATTAGCGCGTTCAAGCAAACAAACTCTTCAGCCTTATCTATTACTAGCTGACCCGGCAGACTTCGTACTGCCTCAATCGATACATACCCTACACTACCCCTACCCTACACTACCCCTACCCTACACTACCCCCACCCTACACTACCCCTACCCTACACTACCCCTACCCTACACTACCCCTACGCTACACTACCCCTACCCTACACTACCCCTACCCTACACTACCCCTATCCTACACTACCCCTACCCTACACTACCCCTACCCTACACTACCCCTACCCTACACTACCCCTACCCTACACTACCCCTACCCTACACTACCCCTACCCTACCTCTACCCTACCCCTACCCTACACCTACCCTACACCTACCTCTAATCTACCCCTAACTTTGTCTGAAAAATAAAAATAAAAATTTAGGGGTGGACTACCCCTAACATTTAGGGGGATGAAAAATAGATGTTGGCCGATTCTCATAGATACCGGATAAGCACAAAAAATTTCATCAAAATCGGTTAAGCCGTTTCGGAGGAGTATGGCAACGAAAACTGTGACACGAGAATTTTATATATTAGAAGAAGAAGATGGCAAATAACTCATTATTAGGTACCAATTTTTTTTATACTCATGATAATTTCTCAACGAAATGTCCGATTGGAATAAAACAAAAAGTATTTTACTTCTACATAAATACCCTTGATAACATAATGCTTTATTTGGATAAGGATTATTATTATGATATACATTTAACGTAGTTTCTTTCTTCAGACGATTTAATATTTTTTTATGAACATTAAAGCGGTTATTGTGACTAAACTATGATAGTTAGATATATGCTCTCGCGTATTTTTTTGTAGATCTTAATAAGACCTACAAACCCGTAGTACATCATTTTGTTCTATTGTCAATAGTTTTTGCAGCGCACGCATAAATAGGTTTTCGCTTTTACACCTTGGGTTACAAAATCGCAATTTTCTTACGGATCCCTATTTTTTTTGAAAATTAAATATAGCCTATAACCTTCCTCGATAAATGGACTATCCATCACTGAAAGAATTTTTGAAATCAGACCAGTAGTTCCTGAGATTAGCGCGTTCAAACAAACATTTAACGGTTTTATTCCATGGACTTTTTCTTACGGTTTTACTATCACATTTTTTTCAGTTCGGTCGCGCAGCAAAATCCCTATTTCCTCCAAGCCTGCCGTAAGGAACTTCGTGCCAATAAAATTCCAGTGATAGGGCGGCATTTTCTTCAGTGCCTAGGGCGGCACTAAGTTTAAATAAAAGGCTCTAACTATAAGTGATATTATACAGTGATTACGTTATTGAAGAAATTAATTGGTATGAATGAAAAAATAACAAAAAAAAACCCGGAGCTTTTATATTATAGTCTTTATTCTTCGGGTGTCACAACATAGGAAAATAGAGATAGACTAGTAGGAAGCTAGGGAGTGAGTCCGGACATACACGCGGACGCCTCTTCGGGCGTCCCTGTAGGTGTAGGAAATTAAGAATGGGCACCGTTGTGGCTGCTTATCAGCCGTGATGGGCCCAAGGGGAGGGGGGACTCTCGTCCTTTTATCGGAGCGAGATCCAGGAGAACCTGCGGGAGCTGACGTAGGGGTACCCGCAGGCCGAGTCCGATGCTCGGGTCCACCACTGCCAAACGGCAGTGGAAAGAACACCCGGGGCTTCTTATTGGGTATACCCTCACCGGTCGATTGAGAGGTTGAGTCCCACACACCCCTCGCTGTCGCAGGGATCACAATATTTGGGATCCTTCCGTCAGCGAGGGGATGCGTAATGCATTTTACCCCGGATAACAAAACAAGGGTCCGGACACCGCCAGGCTTGCTACGCATTCTATGCCTGTTCCAAGTCGGCGCTGGTTGATAATTTTTATTTATTTGTATGTTTGTTTGTTACGTCTCTAAAACTCTTTTCACCATTAGAATGCTACTACATTATGCCTTCTTTTTTGTCCGGGGTGAAATGCTTTGACCCATTCCCACCGCCGCTGCAGCGTATTCGCGCGCTGGCGTTGGGATATGTGGTACTCGCCCTCTCCATAGCGTGTTATGCTAAACTCATACCAGGAGGAGAGGACCCTACACCACTAAAACCTCCCGGACACTCCTTCGATCCGCCGTTGGCGGGGGCCGGGTACGCATTAGCAATCCGGCCCCCCGACGGCACCCGCGGCCAATATGGTACCGC
Organism: Nycteola revayana; assembly: GCA_947037095.2. Taxonomy (NCBI): domain Eukaryota; kingdom Metazoa; phylum Arthropoda; class Insecta; order Lepidoptera; family Nolidae; genus Nycteola; species Nycteola revayana. The sequence goes on from OX344844.2 coordinate 9,204,930, forward strand.
AGGATCTCCAGGGCCACACTTACAGTGGCCCATTTGCCAGTTTGAGTGTAGAGGCGTCCCTACTCCTCATGGGTCAGCCTCGAAGGGAGTAGGGCCCATGTCCCCCACTCCCCGAGGCCGAGCCTAGGGCGGTAGGCGGCGGGTTTCGGCCCGCCGCCGACGACGGCCAACACGCCGAAGCGGGTGGGCGGAGGGATCTATTTCCCTCTCCCGCTCCGCACATTATGCCCTGAGTAACATAGGCTATATTTAATAAGGAAGTTCTCACGGGAACAGGGTTTTGTTAAAGAACATAAAACACAAACACAAACCAACACATTATTATAAAAATATTCATTGACTTCTATTTATTCTAATACTAGCTGATATTACCAGATATTACAGACATTGTCCCTTTCATGTCTAATTTAGTTTTAGTTAATTTAATACATTAACTAAAACTAATTAAGGCGTGATAGCTATGAACTAACCGTAATATGCCATAAGAGCAGCACTTTTTTTTCTGACGGATATTGTCCAGAATTTAGCTAGAAGGCTACTTCACCGGGCATAAGAGCGAGCAGATCTTCAGCCTTAATAAATTGTTTAAAAACTACAAACTAACCAACCTGCGCAAGAGGGCGTCCCTTGTGGAACTTGGACCTCGGCTCAGGGCAGTGGCGGATTTACCAGCAGGCGAAGTAGGCTGGAGCCTAGGGCGGCAGAATTTAGGGGACGGCAAATTTGGCAATTTTTATATCTTAAAGTCTAAAATGCTTAATAGTAACATTTTTAGTAGTTCAATAGAAGTGGCGGCGAAATTTGAATAGCCTGCTGGCGGCAAATGTGTAAGTCCGCCACTGGCTCAGGGCGGTCAATGGCGGGAAGAATGAGGGATTCAAATTATGACGCTTAGTCTTTTAGGGGAGTTTTGGGCAACCTTAGCTTTTAACTTTAGCCGAGGGCATCGGGAGGTTCTTTGCAAACTAAGGGTCGAGGGGGAGATGGGACGCATCGCGACGCGTGGTCTCTGTGTAGTCTTCTAGTGTCGCGTCGTCTGTGTCGCCTAGGAAGCTTCGAGGGCGACGGTGTTTAAGACGCTTTGTGGGCAGAGGCCTTTCGGATAGTCGGATGCTGCAACTACCCAAAGGTTTGGGTGTTTCCACGGATAAGCCGCGGATTCGGACAAGTGTTCCGACGCCTCATTCATCCACTGCTTGATGGAAGGCAGTTGGAAAACATAATGTAAGTTGCGAGTAGGGATGAACCAACGCCCCGGTGGAACGTCAAGTGAATCTACTTTAAACAATTTGTAAGCGGCACAAACTGCTAGACGGGGTAAGAGCGAATACGGTGCTTACGTACGTCATCATCGGTCGATTCACGTGGTGTACATTGTAACCTTATAATTAAATGATAATTTAATGCGTGAGTTGAAAATACTATGAAGTCGACAGAGCGTACCTAAGTGAAGCTGGTTCTGGAATGGTTTCTACATACGCTCTGAAGTTTAGCTTTCGGTCAAGGAGTATGCCTGCCTTGCCGTTCCTAAGGGATTCGTTCACCGAACATCTTGACCGGTGGACTGTTGAAACTCAAGAAGAGTACCGCGGCACTCTTTGTTGAATTTACTTCGAATTTCCACTTTCTGAACCTCTTGCCTAATGCATTTAATGCGGATTGTAGAGCGCCGTGAATGGGCTAAGTTAAGAGCAGCACGTATTCTATCAATAACGCCATAAAATTACATAAGATTTAAAATAGTGGATAAGTATTCATAAATTTTCTAAATATTTTAGTGATAATTTAAGTTATTGAAGTATTTTGAGGATTTTTACAACTTAACCGCAGCAACACTTTCCAATGTTTTTATTAATAGATATCTATCAAAGGCTTGCAACAAATATTATTCATTATTACAAGTCCCGCAGAACTGTAAATAGTTTTTCCTTTTGATCTGTTGCTAATTACTTTATCGCCTTCCTAAACGGCAATGACAACTAATTGACAAGCTCTTTCGATCCCGAAAATATCATCAGCGATTTCTAGAGTGTTTTTTTACAAAATGAGTGACGAACTGTCTGAAATCTAGTGATGTTTGTTTTGGTTTCTAGGTGGCAACACTGGTCTGTCTTATACTATCTTCTTCTTCTTCTTCTTATTTAATGGCAATGTGCCGAATGACGACAATTCTGCCAATGTCAGGCGTGAAATGGAGAAACGTGTTTTAAGTAAAATTAAAGTAGAAAATCGCGAATTAATATACTAATTGTGAATCTTCTACGATGGTTAGTACACTGAAACAAAACAAACACCATAATTAAGTATAATAAATAAATATAACTTACACACAAATAAAATAATATAATAAATAAAATTATAAAGACATGTTAGTAAATAATAGACATAAATAAATAAATAGTAATAATAATATTCTCAGACAAGTAGGTACTTATAATTTAATATTATTCTTACTGACAAAGGATATCAGAATTTTGAATAGATCAGGCGAGGAATAAGTAAGGAAAGCAGACAAATTTATGGGGGTAGGAATGCTCAATTTTGACATAAGGTCATATAGGTTAAATGATAAATTATTTTTACTGCATTCAAAAAAGATGTGATCTAGAGTACCCTCATCTAAACCACACTCACAAAGTGATGAATCCCGAACCCTAATTTTGTGAAGAAAAACAGGCGAGCAACAAAAACCTAAACGCAGTCTACATATGGTTGATATAACTGTCTTGGAAACTTTCCTATATTTATGGAACCAAGGACGCAAAGAAACGGTAGGTTGAACCTCATGGAGAAATTTACCTTTAAACTTACTGGAAACATCCCAATATTCCTGCCATGAACGCAGCAATTTCCTTCTAGGAAGATTCAGTAGGTCATATGAATAAATGCAATGGAATTTGTTGTCCACAAGTTGAGATGTTGTAGAGTCTTTAGCTAATGAGTCTACCAACTCATTGCCCGTAATACCACTATGACTAGGAATCCAAACTAATTCTACAAATTTTTGCATTTCAGAACAAGACCACAAAGATTTTTTAATATCAAGAATGATGGAGCTGTGAATTTTGGATCTACTGGGATTTTGTTCTAACGCTTTTAGTGCACTTAAAGAATCTGTGAAGATCACTGCTTTATTAATTTCATGAGACTCTATAAAACGACACGCTTCTAGTAAAGCCACACATTCACCCGTGAATACTGAAGACTCCTTGGGACACCTATACTGTAGAATTATTTTTGAGTTTTGGTAGTAAACTGCAACGCCTGTGGGACCACAGTCTGATAATTTAGAAGCATCAGTGTAAAATTTATGAAAACCTGCCCATTGTTCACCAACCAATGCATTAAAAACGGAGTTTATTGGAGTAGACGTTTTTGATAAGTCAAGGTAGAAGTGAATTCGAGGTTTAAAACATAAAATAAAATACTCATAAGAAAAAACGGGTAATTTGGGGAATTTAATAATAGGAATTTCTAAACTGTGATATTCCCGGAAAGATGAAAGAATAAGAGGGGGGTCTTTTTTAAGCCAATACCTAGACTCTCTGTATATTAAGTTTAAATTCGTTAATTTTTTATTGAGAGTATGGGAGGACTGAGTAATAACTTTAGATATAAACTTAGAAGCTAAGTATTCTCTTCTAAGGGCTAAAGGAGGATCAGCACACTCAATCTGCAGAGCATTAACTGGGGACGTCTTCATGCAACCTGATATGATCCTAAGGCAATTAGTTTGGACCTTATCCAATTTAGATAATGCCCCTTTGTTGCAAGGTACCATAAGGAAACATCCATAGTCCATTTTACTGCGGATTAGGGCATTATAAATAAGTTTCATGGTATAAGGATGAGCACCCCACCAGACTCCAGCAAGTGCCTTTAAAATGGGTATACTTTTTTCACATCTCTGTACCAAATAATTTATATGAATTGACCCAGACAATCTAGAATCTAAAAATGTACCAAGAAATTTGACTTTGGTATTAACTGGAACACTTTGGTCATTAATACTAATAGAAATACGAGGAATTATTTTTTTACGAGTAAAAACAACTACAGAGCTTTTAGGGGCGGACAAACAAAGACCATGATCCGTTAACCATTGATTTAAAGAGTCCAACGAGACACAAAGCGAAGAAGCAGCAGCTTCAATGGACGCATCAATGACATATAAGGCCAAGTCATCAGCATACTGCAGGATTTGACAATTAGAATTTAAAGACTGACCAATGTCTGCAGTATACAAGTTATACAATAATGGACTCAGAACAGATCCCTGTGGCAGTCCTTTCCATGCTTGTCTCATACCACAATCTTCCCCATGGACTCTCAAAAACAGTGATCTGGAGGACAGTAAACATATGATGCATTGAACCATCTTAACCGGTATTCTCAGCTCAAGCAACTTCTGCCTGAGAATGGGAAGATGAACATTATCATATGCAGCAGACACATCTAAAAATGCACCCACCACTGATTTGTTATGAGTAAAAGCTAAACGAATGTCTGTTACTAACACTCCAATACTGTCCATGGTGCCAAGGCCTTTTCTAAATCCATACTGGGAGCTAGGAAGTAGGTTCCTAGATTCAATGATCCACTGTAGACGATTCTTAATTAAATGTTCCAGTAGTTTACCCATTACTGATGATAATGCTATAGGCCTAAGATTATTTGGATCATCAGCATGTTTGCCTGGCTTAACTAGAGGGATAAGAATTTGTGATTTCCATTGTTCTGGAACCCACCCTAAAGCATAGCAATAATTAATGAAGCCCAAAAATAATTGTTTGGACTTTGCACTTAAATTGACTATGAAAGAATATGGAATACCATCCATCCCGGGAGCAGAATCACAGACATGTTTTAGAGTAAAATCTAGTTCGACCAATGAGAATGGAGTATCAAAAGTGTCTACAGATACAGTATTCACAGGTGAAATAGGCAGAAAAGAGCATTCTTCATATGTTGGAACATATGCAGGGGCTATTTTATTAAAAAATTGCACAGCAATATCCTTAGTAATAGGTGATGAAACTACCCGGGAACAACCACGTCTAAACCTATTGATATTCCTCCATACCAAAGAGGCAGGAGTATCGGGAGATAATGAAGTACAAAATTTAACCCAGCCTAGTCTTTTTTTGCTACGAAGAATTCTTTTTGATTTGGCTAAAATATGTTTATATGAAATAAGGTTACTGTTATTCATTTCTGCATTGTATAACAGTTCAGCCTCTTTTCTTTGCCTAATAATTGCAGAACACTGATGATCCCACCATGGAGGTGAGGGAATTTTATTACAGGCAGTATTCTTTAATGGGAAGCAGGACTCAGCAGATGTGTGAATAGCAGCAACAAAAGAATCATAAAAATTTATAGCACTATTGTGATCATCGAAAGAAAGTAAATCTAATTCTGGAAGAAAATTTAATTTTTCCTCCACCATAGAAGCATAACTACTCCAATCAGGATTGGACAAGTTATACCTCATAAGTGGAGATGAAGATTTTTCTAAATAATGTTTATCAACAAGGGATGTAACAATTGGATAGTGATCACTACCATGGGACAAAACTGTACATTGCCAATGAGCTGAAGAGGCCAGCTCAATAGAGCAGAATGTAAGATCAACACAGCTTTTATGTTGACCTGGAAGGGTTCTTCGGGTGGAACATCCATCATTTAAAACACAAAGATTTAAATCATCCAGAATCTCCACTAAACCTTCCCCGAAGGAGTCGCAGCGTTCAGAACCCCATCTAAAATGATGACAATTAAAGTCACCCATAACAAAAAGAGGACCACTAATATTTTGAAATATATTTTTTAAAACAGATAATAAATTACTATTCGGATGAGCTATATATATAGAAAAAACCGTAATACCTTCCACACAAGCAGCAATAATACTCAACCCACCATCCAATGACGGCAAGTGTACAGGAGTAAAAGGTACCTGATTGTTTATTAGGAGGGCAGATCCTCCATAGCCATCAGACCTATCACATCTGAGAATATTAAAACGGGAGATGTGGAAACTAAGACTTGGGTTTAACCAAGTCTCAGCCAGAGAACATATAAGAGGACTATACTTGTTTAATAGGAATATGAGGTCGTGTTTTTTATGCCAAACACTCCTCAGATTCCATTGTAGGAACTTTATCTGGTGGGGCATTTTTAAATTCTGTCAAAATTTGTATAAGTAAATCAGCAACGTGGGACGGTGGAGAATTTGTTGAGAGAATTTTTGTGAGTATATTAATTAAAAATAAATTATTTGATGAAATAGAATCAGAAGTTACTAAATGAGGATTATTAAGGGCAGAACCATTAGGTTGAGAAGATGAGGGAGTACGAATGATATTACTATGAGCAACCTTGTCATATGAAGGTGGAAGAGGGGTATGAGGTTTGCGAGCAATAAAAACAGTCTTGCGATAGGACTGATGACTAGCTTGTTGAGGAGGTTTGTTGGACTTAACAGCATTTGCGTAGTCCTTAACCACTGGACGATGCTTTTTATTGGCCTCTACATAAGAAATTGCTTCTTCTGCCATTGTTGTTTTAATTGCTTTTTGTCTGCAATATTCTGTGCACTTTTGATTTATGGCATAGTGATTGCCATTACACAATATACAAACTGCAATTTCTTCAGGTACCTCACATGAACCACTATCATGATCTGCACCACATTTAAAACAACGAGATTTAGATCTACATACTGCCTCAATATGGCCAAATCTACAGCATTTACGACACTGGATGGTAGGATAAATATACTGCGAGACTGGTAGACATGTATATACACAGAACACTTTTGGAGGAAGAACTTGTCCATCAAAGGTTAAGATACAAGTTTCGGTTGGTTTCCAAGAAGTTATACCATCCCCAATAACTTTTCTATTAATACGACGAAATTTAATTACGTCCCCACCAGTTCCAGCGGGAACATGAATGTACTCCATGGCTTCGTCATCTGTCATGTCAGTAGGTACTCCTGTGACAACACCCATACGAGTAATATTAAAAGTTGGAAGACTAGCAATGTATTTGAAGGCAGAGAGAAGAGGGTTGTACATAAAATTATTAGCATCTTTATAAGTCGCAAACTCTACTGAAACTCTATTTCTTCCAACTTTTTTGACACCATCTGATACAATGTTCGGAATATTATTTTTAAGTAAGAAAATGCCAAAATTTATGGGATGAAGGGTTGTACCTGAATTAGGTTGGGATTCAAAGCGGGAAACATGAACTAAGAAGGGAGCTTTATCTGATGGAAGATATTTAGACCTTCCAATAGGAGTTTTAGGCATTTTATTATTGGGAGGATGGTCACTAGTGTCAGCATTAGGACGTTTAAGAGAGCCCGGAGTCACCTCCATGAGCTCGCTATTTAATGCACATGCAGCATTGGCAAGTTGGGATAATGGACTTGGTGGGAAAATAGGACCAGAGGGTGGCAAAGGATTGAAGGTAGGAGTAACTAATTTATCGGGTGGAATCCCCGGATCAGGGGGTTTATCCGTATCCATCACTGATCGTGATGGATACGGATTTTACGCAACTAAACGGTACCTGCTTTAAGCCTACACGTATATAAACACACAAGACAGTCACAAATCACAGAAAACACAAATAGTTTAGGTTTCAAGTTTAAAATTCAATAATAATTCTAGACACACGTGTTAACCAATGACACTCTGTGGCGAGAATCCCTTATACTATCTTATAAAAATTCTTTTGTGGCAAGATTCAGTTCAGCGTTGACATTGACATAAGACATTTGACATTAGACAGACCGTCGGAGTCAATTTCAAAAACTGCGTGTACGCAGGTTATTAAATAAATATATATTTTTAATATTGAATGAATTTCACAGTTGAACAGCAGTGAAAGTGAAATGAACCTAGAAGATAAATTCACAGAAATGTCATTGGAAAAGTAAGTTTGTTATTTAGACAATGTGACAAAGCACTATGTATTTCTATTTATTAATAATAAAAATTATGTTAATATATGCACCGTGGTCATTATTCAATTTATGTTATTAATAATATATAATAATAACTTTATTATAGCAATGGAATGCAAACAAACTCCATACACGACAAAAGAGACAGTTACATAAATTGGGAAGATTATTTTATGGCTACAGCATTTCTAGCCGCAAAACGAAGTAAAGACCCAAAATGTCAAGTAGGCGCTTGTATAGTTGACAAAACAAACAAAATTGTAGGTATTGGGTAAGTATTATTTTATAATTAACTAAATACAACCTTATTAATGATAAAACTGGCCTTTTACATGAGCGGGGTGGCCTAGTCCAGAGCAATATGGAAATATCAATCAACTCCATAGATTTCTTAGAGGCCTGTCATCTCTATACCCTTTGATATACTTTGGTTATGGGTATTACACACACTAAACAAATAATTCTCATAAGACAATTTCCTAAGGAAATAAAACCCAGTGCCTATAACTACTACTATACACAGTCTAATATAACAATCATTCAATGAGCCATGAAATTTTCACAATAATCCATGGTTTATACAAATAATTGAATAAAAAAAAATCAACACTAAACCAGTCTACATTTTAAAGTAATTATGTCTATTACTGTTTTTAACAATACATTCATTCTTGAAAGTATTGTAAGTTCCATTTAATACCTACTATAGTTGTTAGTAAGTATTATAAAAACCCCCATTGAGAGAAGGCTGATATGGCAATGATCATATCAGCCCTAGATCAGATGGGGTTTCACAGCCTGGTTAGTGACTGCAATATTATGTATGGTATACCTTTACTACTATATAAAGCTAAAGAGTTTCTTCATTTGTTTGCTTGAACCCACTAAACTCAGAAATTAAGGGTCTGATTTAAAAAAAAAATTGTGTAAGATATCCTATTTATTAAGAAAGGCTATAGGGTATTTATTATTATTAATTATGAAGTTCCTATGGAAACAAGAGTTACATGGGTGAAACTGCAGAAGCTAGTACACAGATAAATGGTACTATAGCAAAAAATCTTTGATTTCACAAAAAAAGAATTGTCTAGAATGTAAATGAGATATACATACAAATATAGTTTAAAATTGGTATGCTTATGATTAAATTACTCTTGTGACATATATGGTCAGGAATTCTTGTAATGAAATGTCATCAGTAATTTAATTGATATCCATTTCAAGTTCTTATATTACATAAATACCTTGCTGACTAAGAGGTTGTTATATTCAAGTAATAGCTGCGCACTGCGGTTAGAGTGTGATATTTTGTAGCCTAAGTGTTAATAAACTATTTGCGTGCAAACTTTCAGCCAAATCCAATCAGTAGTTGAAAGAGTGACAAACATATATTCACACATACAAACTTTCGAATTTATAATATGAGTATGATGTATTACATAAACAACAAAGACCAATATTTTTATTAGAATCGTAATTATATGAATGATGTGGTTCTATGATTTTTCTGAAAAAAATATTAAATTACCCAAGTATATACTGAACATCTATCCTGCCTATGCTGAGTTCTGTATATTACCATTAGATTGCATATCATTTTTACAGATACAATGGAATGCCTAATGGTTGCAGTGATGACATTTTTCCATGGGGAAAAGATACAGAAGATCCCATGGCAAACAAACTTTTATATGGTATTTTTTTTTAATATTTATGAAAATATAATTTATTTATTTATTTAATACAACACCTAATACTTTAGATTGAAAGTTATATTTTATAAAATAAACATACCTATGTATACTAACACATGCTCAACATTAATGTAACACCTGATATTCCATGAATTCTACAACATAAAACCATAAAAACCAACTGGTCTTCTACTGATAAGCTGATGAAAAAAACTACTTATGTGCCCTATTAGTACAAAGTATACAAGATGTCTTAAAATATTTCTTAATTTTAAGAACTTTAAGAATGGTTTCAAGTGCTCTTTGTCCTCCATCAAAGTTCTGTTAGTACAAATTCTAAAATCCATTGAAAATAATGCCAGAATAAAAGAAATGAGACCTCCTCATACTCGTCTTTATTTTGACTTCAATGGTACATTATAAATAATCAATAATCCAATTTTAAATTACAGGACACTATAAAAGGATCTAGTTATTTAGGGCTTAGCAGTTATCTTTTTTATTGAAACATATTAGTTATATAACTTACTTTAGAGATCTACTGCTAACAAAATCCAAAAAAACAATGTATGTTTTATTTTTCTTCACTAGTTTTGCTTTTTCAGTTTGTCATGCTGAAATGAATGCTATTGTAAACAAGAATTCAATGGATTTAAAAGGCTGTAGAATCTATGTGAATCGTTTTCCATGCAATGAGTGTGCTAAAGTGATTATACAGTCAGGAATAACAGAGGTTGTTTACGTATCTGATAAAGGAAAAGACAGCACTACATATAAGGCATCTAGAAGAATGTTTGATGCCGTAGATTTACTATATAGGTATGTATTTGGTGTCAATCTTATCAAATGTTAGCTTTTTCCTTTTGCGGCCAATCAAGGAAGAAACTCTAGTCCAGTGATCATCACACTTATCACCACAGAGGCCACATATAATAATGTAGGGTATTAAAGTGGGCCGGCCACATTATATTGTTTACCGCGTGCTTCTGCGGCTGCATTATAGAAACCGTTAGCCCGCGAGCCGCACTAATAACGTCCACGGGCTTCGTGCGACCCGCGGGCCGCAGTTGTAACGACCACGGCTCTAGTCCATCAGTTCCACAGAAACTCACTGATCTCTGTTCAATGTTCTATAATAATTTCACCGTCATTTTTATAAAATGTCCTATCTTAAATTTGTTTCGAATTCATTTTTCATCAATTTATATTTTTATTACTTAATATTCAATACATTTTTCATATTATATTTTTTTTCTTTTCAGGCAACATAAACCGCAAGTTGACAAAATTGAGATCAACTTCAATTAAAACTATTTTAAAGTGATGAGTTAAATATTTTGTTTTTAGCAATGGTAAATAAGGCAAAAAGAAGGTGCAAGAATATGCAGTCATTAATATAACGAAGTTCTGACATAAACAGATTTACTATTAAAATCAGTAATCTAATTATAAGTGTTAATTGAATTATTTTTGATACAATGTGATATTATGTTTATTTTTGTTCATGATCATTATACATATTATATTATATATAAGTTTGACGAATGTTTATACATGAAATATTATACAAGGTTTTGTAAATAATACAAAAATATAAATAAATTTGTAAAATAAAATTTTATTACTTTATGTACAAGATGACAGGGGTACAGTAACTTCAAGCACACAACTTGAATACAATAAAATCAACATGGTGAATCACAAAGTAACTAAATTGATTTGTTGTGTAAAAAACTACTACATCCACTGACTCAAAAATATTGTCAATTCCATTTATTATGCGTGATTACATTTAATGTAGAACATTGTTTAAAAAGACCAGCTCCATTAACTAATTTATTCACAAACAAAGTTAAACTGGTACACTTGTAAAGTTGAATAAAAACTTTGTTTTGTAATTAAAGGGAGTAATAAAAAACAATAAACTTAAATTCAGTAGATGTAGTCCAAATTAAACATTAATTACTAATTAAGATTCAGTAAAGTGCATGTATTTCTTACATTGTGGTGTAAGTATTCAATTGTATAATTATTGTCCAAACTTTACATGTACCTACAAAGGAAAACAAATAAAGAATGTTAAACCATTATTTAGTTTGAGTCCATGTTAGCGTTCGTCCTTTACGTAAAGTCCAGAGCCCTCACAATCAAAGTAACAAATCATAGGACTTTCATACTAACGATATTGTACAATACAAACTTAATGTAAGAAATATTTACAAGCGTACCCTCTGCTCGGCGGGCATGCCAGCCCTTAACTAAGTTTGCCACACAACTTATATTTTTACACATTAAAACCAGTCATTATTTGAAACATTAGACCCTAATCAATAATCTGTTTATATGGTTGAACACTTCAGGCCACGCGATGTCAATTTACAAGGGATTCAAACGAGAAATTACATCAATTTTAGACCGAGCGCTATATTAGTAAGGAAACATTTTCATTTTTATGGTACAAACAAGTGTAGGATGCCATTACAACATGGCCGTTAGGATTACAGGACTAGACATTCTATAACAGTATTCCTCATTTGACATTCCACTTAATAAAGCAACTATTTGTCGTTCAACAATGCAATGAATTAACGTCTATGTTTTCATACAAAAATGCAAAAAATTTGTTCCCCTCTGACTTGACAGTAACTAATGATTTTTCTTTCTTTAAATTGAACAATATTTGTAAGTCTTTTACATTTAGTCACATTTGAGGAACCTTTTCGTTTTCGGTATGTAATCATAAACTTGTAATTTACATAATTAATTGCCAACTACCTAATCAATGAATGATCCTGCGTATGCATTTAATACAACTGTTACGGGATAAGGGTGCGTATCAGAAACAAACACTTACAACTAAAACATTAAGGAACACGTTTTCATTGCCAATTCAGATACAAAACTTACTGAACCGATTATCCTACGTCTTTATCATACAAAACCGTCATACTACATAAAAATTTAATACGTAGTTTTTGTTATTAATTATCATATACAAATTGAGAATTAATTTTAAGTATGACAAGATCGCCGCAAGTGACAAATATCTGGTTCTTCGCTTAATCAAAATTGTAAAACTACATCGTCAAACTAGTAATTCTATTTAATTTAATTACGATACGGCTTGTACAAAAAAAACATTGTTTATACAATAACGGATATTGTATAAAACAATAATTTGATTTAGAAATACGGTATATATTATTTAAAATATGTATAAATGCAAAGACGTCACTGACAAAATGGTTGATCGACAAAATAATGCAGCTATACGTGTCATAGATGTAAAATTATCGTAGTCACATATATATTTATTATCTACGAAATAACATGAGCGTCATGTTAAATATAAGAAAAGAAAGTCATCATTTCTTAGTTTCCAATTATAATTTAGATATAAAAGTAAAAAATACGACACCAAAACATTTTTTTCCTAATATTCTCTGGAGCGACCAGGAGAAATCGACACGATTATCATACATATATCAGGGGTGGCCAACCGGTCGGTCGCGATCGACTGGTCGATCGCGGCAGCTATTACATTCGAGCCACTTGTATGATAAAAAGTGATATTTTAGTCCATGTCAGTCTACAAATACTTGCCACAGATGCACAATGTCAGTGTTTGTCGTATAATAACCAGAAAAAATATCCATATATCATTCCATTGACTTGTACGATACGTGATTCAAAGTTATGTATGCCATTAGTCGATCGCACACAGTAAACAGTCGATCTTGTCTTATTAAGTTGGCTACCCCTGTCATATATGAATATTAGAAGATTTGTCAACATATGAGTATGCAGTCATTGTAAGCGTACATATAATATTATATTATGCTATTCAGTTTTGTTGCTGAATACTAAACATATAGCATACTTACTCAGAATGTAAGTAAGTATACCATAATGTCAATTGCAAAATATTATAAATAAAAGTACAATCTTCAATTTTTTTTGTGACATTGTTAGCTAGTATGAACACGGAGTGAAAATATTTTAATTACATCTAAAGACCTACAAAATTGAGTTATACTTTTTTGGCAATCACAAATAATATTGCGTCTTTTAATTATTGCTGTCTCGCTCTTCGTAGTAATAAAATGGCTCAGTAAATGATTAAATAAAAACCTAGGTATTACAAAATAAAACATTTTTATTCTATTTAGAATAATAAAGTGATGCTCCAATTGTCATGAAATTTATTTATTATTTTTGAGAGAAACAACTAAAGTAAGTTATAACAAACATTTACATATATAAAAAAACAAAGGAATAAAGACTAATTTTGATTTGGTAAAGTTATGGGTGTCATCGAGGGTTTATTTCAAAGTTTGCTATCACTTCTCAAACAAAGGATAGAAATATATTCAAATGTAAAATTCGTCTGAATATATTTCTAACATAAGCATTGTTCTATATTTTTGTGTGACAAATGTTTACAATATATTTGTTCATGAGATATCCTACTTATTTCTTAATTATTTTAACCCCTTAATGATCAGTGGCAATAATGTGAAAGAGTTCAAAACCAACCAATTCTAAACATATCCACTGTCCGTTAAAGGGTTAACGCAAAATTACATTTAACGAGATAATGATAGCTGTCAAAAAAATAAAAATTAACCAACATGGTGCAACAAAAAACCCACAATAATTTTCAAATGATAAACTAAGCCGTACCGTCATATAAAATGAGATGTCTAATTTCTTTAACAATATTTTCTCGCCGACCCCCGTTTCACCTTGGCTATTCCCATATTTTGTAAGCGAATAATGGATTCGAGTTGTTTTTAGTCGTGATTTTTTTAGGGTAGGACTTCCTCCGCTACGTGGTTGTCGGGCAAGTCTGTGAGTTCGCCCGGCGGCTTGAACGCAATGGCGTACGGGAACTTAGCGCGACACGCCTCAATGTATTGCTCGATCTCCTTTTCACAGTCACCGAAGTCACCGTCCCTGAGACTGTCTAATACATCTACGCATCCCTGTAATTAAAACAATAAATAATTAATATTTGGATAGGATATGAGGATCTAACAAAGTATTGATTAATATAATGTTTTTTCAAAGATGCAACTAATTATATACACACAATTTTTGTTAAAACATTTATTTATTTTTATTATACCACTAAACTGTATAAGACATGGTCATGATCTTGATGGAAGATATAGAAATAATGCACCGGGCCAGACCTGTTTGAAACTATTCAATTTATGGTTATGGTATTTTTGGCGTCTAAGAGCGGTTTCGCACTATGTCCGATCCGAATCCGATCCGAACCCGTGAAAATATTGGTCTAGAAATTTGGAAATAAATCGGATGACGGATTTCGGATCTAGTGCGTCAATTACCATAGAAATTGTTCTACGGCTACTACGGACCATATTTTCGCCGGTCCAGATCGGATTCGGATCGGACGTAGTGCGAAACCGCTCTTAGGGTAAAAAATTACCTCACGCTCTTAGGACAAAAAATACAAGCTGTCTAAAGATAATGTTATCCGAATGGTGAAATCGGACCAGTGCAATTAGCGATACTACGGTTTCGCCAAACAAAACGCGTACTTAGCGCCGCGTTATGGCGTCAATGGTGACGCGTTTTAACGTCGCGCTTTTTTGTCTGACTAGTGCAATGCAATACAACGCGTGGCGTTAATGCGTCCTAACGCCGAGGCAGAGCGTAGCGTATGTTAGCGCCGGCGTTATAATAAGGCGTCCGGCTAGCGCTTTAACGCACGCTGAGTACGCGTTCTATTTGGCGAAGACTTTAGTCGTTAAAACGGAGCTGTATGTTAACAGTACTCCTAGATTCAAGAACAGTAATAAGTACTGTTCACGCACGCCACTTATGTGCGTGATGAACATTAAAAATAAGAAAATTAGTAATGTAAAATTCAGTTTAATTCGATTAACGGTTAAGATAATAATAATTCACAGGAAAAAATGTGACATTAATTATATATTCTTAATAGTAATCAGGCTACTGAAGAGTATTGCAACCTCCTCGCGTATAGTGAAACCTTAATGGTCCATTGTTGGCGCCAATAAGTAGGGCAATACTGCCAATTCTTTGCACCCCGCCAATTATTGGCATAGCTTCGTTAAATGTAAAAAAACAAAAACTCACAACCATTATCTTTTATCTACAAAATATATATGTTACGGCTAAAGGTAGGTGTGAACATAAACTTAAGATTAGCCGGCTAAACCTAGGTCTAGCCGACCACAGGCGGTTAAACTTAGATCAACCTGAATAAGTCCCTGTTCAAATCCATTGGTTTAGGTTTAGGTTATTTTTTATTTTTTTTAACCATCTAACACCTTTTTGTGCCGTGCATAGGTATTGTTTAATTTAATTAAAACCTAGAATATCACGACGCAAACTAACATGTTATCGAACTTTAGCTGCTTCTCGAGGATAAACCTAAGTTTAGCCGGCTAATGTTAAGTTTATGTTCACACCTACCTTTAGCCGTAACATATACATTCTTTTTCAAATGGCGAAACTTGAAGTAATATTTAAATAGAAATGGTGGCAAGAGTTATCTATGACAATATTTGGACAAGTATACAAAATTGAAGAAAATTGTTTTTTTATTTGTACAGTACTTTATTCTTCTCTTAAAAAGGCGTATAATTTTCACTAACAATATTTCTATTACCGATGACGCTTAAAGTGCTATTAATAGAACGTTTATGATTAGTACAAATGTATGTAAATACCTAAGTTCCTAATAAAATTCATTCATATCATTTTCATATAATTAGCCTATTATAAATAAAACAGCCACTATAAAGTAAACGATTATATAAAAGCCTTAGTATATGTCCCGGATTGCCACAGTGTACCCGGGCCGCTCACGAACGGCGAACGGAGGAGTACCCGGGGGGTTTAATTGGTGTAGGGTCCTCTCCTCGTGGTATGATCAGCATATCATGGCTTCAGAGAGGACGAGTCCCACATACCCATTCACCATCGCGGGAACGCTGCAGCAGCGGAGGGGATGCGTAAAGGCGTTTCCCCTGGACAAAAGAAGAAGGTGACTTCGTACCTGTATAGAGACGTCGGGGTAGTGCAGCGCGGTGGCGGCGGCGCGCGCGTGCGGCGTGCGCGCGGGCAGCAGGCGGCGCAGCGCGCGCGCGCCCCACAGCGCGCGCAGCTGCCCGCCGCCGCGCTCCGCCATGAACTGCTCCGCCATCGCCACGGCACTGCGCCCGCGCACCATCTGCAATTATGAGGAAAAGTTTGCTGTGTACTGCACCAAAAAATTATAATAGGATTCCGGATATAATTAAATCTGCTGAACATAGGCCTCCTCCCAAAGGAAGGATTTTTACCATAGTCATCACGCTTGGCAAGCCGGTTGGTGACCGCAGTATTATGTTGTAACATACAAACAACGCTGCTAACTGTTGCCTAGTATACATTGTTATAGATGATGTTATAACAATCAATCAATAATTAATTTATTATTTCTTACGAGAATGATGTTAAACACTGAATTTGTTAGTGCACATCACGGTTAGTTCAGATCTATAACGCCTAATATTAAAAGTTAAATTTAAGACTAGACAACGTCTGTCGAATCAGCTAGTCTATATAATATTAATCCCTATTTCCCTTGGTTACGGCATCACGCGAGAAAAGAAAACAGCGAAACCGGTCGGTTGGACCGATTTCGCTATTTTATTTTTGTTATGTTTATTATTGTCAAGAGAAGGTTCTTATGAAAGAAAATTTTAGAATATTTAACCACCTTATTAAATTTATGCAACCTTATCTAATGTAACCTTCGCGTTTTTTCACTATATAAATTTGTCAGTCTATCCGTGATCAAGACTGCTGAAACCCATGTCGAAACGTCGGATTATTAAAAAGGTAATGATTTGCCTTAAAATTGTAACGCGATTAAGTCCCGCGGTTACTATAAATTATGTAACCTTATAGCGTTTGACACAATATTGACAGAATACGTGCTGCTCTTAGTGCACATCAGTGTTAGTTCAGTGCTATCACACTTAATATTAATTGCACTAAACTCCCGTTAAAAACGAAATGTCATTATCCCTCAATTCCCCCGCCAGCGATCGCCCTGAGTCGAGGTCAAAGTCCCATAGGGGACACCCTCTTGCGCAGGATGCTTAGTTTGTAGTTTACATACTACTACATTATGTCCTTCCGAGAACGCCTAATATTAAAAGTTCAATGTTATACAGTTTTAATTAAGACAAGACGTCTGTTGGGTCAGATAGATTATAAATATAAAATTAATAGTTTGTCTGTAAATTTTTCTTGTCTTAATCTCATCCAATCAACCACAAGTTATAATTTAGACAAATTTTAGTATAAGGACAGATTTAATTATGGAAAGGGAATGAATAGGGAATGAGTATCCTCCAAATCTGAAACTATTTTATTTAGCCCTTAGAAATAACAAATTAATCTTCTAGAGAGCTTCAAAATAACTTGCATATCAGTGACGGTTATCTTATCTGGTACTTACAAAGAGCATAAATCAAAAATATATCAGCAATTTATATTTACCGGTTTCGTCTCATTGGCAATAACAGCTACGACACTGGGATGTAGATTTTGCAGCGAGTCGTCCAACCAGCGCTGGAAGCGAACCAGACAGTCGTGGAGATGGTGGTGGGAGCTGTCCACTGACCACGCGCGCTTTATACTCTGCAGCATCAACAGGGGCTTGTCTGGAATAATAAGAATTTTGACAAGGATTTAAAAAAATACAAGCAGTCACTCGAATCCCTCCCGGTTTTCTGAATTTGGTTAAGACTTCTACTTTAAAAAAATAAAGCAGGGCTTTACTACTAGATAACAATATTTATATCATGAGGCTGTTTAACATTTACTGCTGAAAATAGGCCTACTCCCGAGGAAGCCTTTTTGGCGCAGTCACCACGCTTGTGCAACGGGGATGGTGGGAAACGCTGCTGCCCGTTCCTTGGTATACATGATGTTATAAAAATCGGGACCAACGGCTCTACGTGCTTTATGAGGCACGGAGGGTAATTCCACAGTTAACCAGACCCGGAAAGAAATCTTAGATTTTCCATTTCATCGCTACGCCACGGAGATTGTTCCATACCCTTGTATATGAATCGCCTTCGAAGTTTGGTGGTCATATACGATGGCAACACCCCCTTAGAGGTATTCTCATGTTCAACAGTGGCCGTTATACAGGCTGATGACGCAATAAAAATTCATTACACAAGACTTTTTTTAAAAGTGATTCACGAATTGTGTAACCGATGATACCTTCATCTGTATGTATCGATTAGTTTGAATATCTTACCTTTTCTAAAGTAAATTTCGAAGGCCATTAAATGTGTGTCTATTCTATCTGCGGCGAGCGTTCTCAGTGGTTGCAGGAACTTGAGTGCTTGTTCTAGAGGGTCATCCGCCTGAAAAATAAATAAAACCTTTTAATAAATTGATCTCTACTAAGTGAAATGTTATTTTAGTACGTTTTTTGACAACTTTAGTGCGTTGCATTAAAATATATAATCAAGATATAATACAATTGAAATGTACAAAGTATTACATTTCAGAAATAAATAATTTTGCTGACGCCTTATTATTAAAACGCGCGGGACAATTATTATTTGTCTGAGCCACGAAGGTGTTGTCCTCAGCTTGTCCCCCGCACGAAAAATATTAATTTACCTAGTGAAGGAGTTGCCTTTTTGAATTAAAAATAATAATAAAATCATTAGCATCAATTGAAAAATGCGGTGTCTATTAAATATAAGTCTATTTAAGACGAACATATGAGGTACATAAAACTAAATTAAATTTGAATACCAATGCTTGTGTTCCGAGTCACGGAAACATGTCCGTCGTGATTCGTGACCAGCCAAAGGCAATCACAACCATTCGACACCAAGTCATTGTCAAAGAGACAGCGAACCGGACGCTGAGTTTAATTATATCATTAATTGGCCTCATATTCGTATTGTATTGTGATTGTTATTGATTTGTGATATTATACTTCCTTAGGAAGTGAGTGTATTGTCTATTTTAAGATAGAAACTGTAATGGATACCTATTATTGTATTTATTATTTGATTGATTATATATTTCTTTTTTTTTATCTTTACCTATAAACAAAACTTGAGTGTATTTTTGTAATGGAATAATAGGTTTTTACTAAACATTTTTTACTTACACTTAGTTACTATTAACAAAAACACAATATTTTTTTTGTATGTCTGTCTACCTATGTGTCATATAATCTCAGTAACGGCAAACAAGACGGGATTTACAGTATACCTCACCGCGCTTTCGTATGGCGGGTACCTACAGTTTTTTCGGGAAAACTAATTTGCAATTCATATGCAACAACGTGTTGAATCAGAGTCCATACAATATTCGCTCATGACCAGAGTTAGTCAGTTTGCAAAAAGCTGATTTACATAGCCTCCGTTTAAGAGACTTAAAGTACCGGTGGTCGTGGGATCGATCCCCACGTTGGAAAAACAATCTTTGTAAAGATATTTCTTTCCGGGTCTGATTGGTCGAGAGACTACCCTCCGTGCCTCCGAAAGCACGTCTAGCCGTTGGTCCGCATTGTTATAACATCATCTATTATATAACAATCGTATACCAGGACACGAGCAGCAGTGTTTCCCTGTATGCTAGCCAAACGTGGTGACTATAGCAAAACCCTCCCTCGGGGGAAGACCCATGTTCAGCAGTGGAGGTTTTACGGGCTGATGATGACCTAAGTTGATAAAATCAAAGTATTACCCTGGCTAATTTATCCGGTATCAGTTCATCGAGCTGCGGCGCTTCAGGGTCGCCTTGTTCTTGTTGCTGGCGCGCCTTGTGGTGCTGCTCGCGTTTGACCTGGAAACATAAATATATACAGCTAAAACGATACGTACTATTTTTAAAATTAAAACTTTCGTGAGTTAGTTGCCCGGCGCCGCGCCGTCGGTGAGTCGACTACTCTCCTTGAGAATGGACCTCGGGATGGTCTTGAAACTAGTCGGACATATCCGATGATGACAAATCGTGAGTACAACCGGATAGTTAATATAGAAACGTACTATAAGCATATCCACAAAGACGAATCTTGTTTAAGGCGGACTAGGAAGATTATCAAAAACTAAACTGATGTCAACTCAGAAAAGGACGGTCTAAAACAGAGTACCGAAAGCCCGCTTCTGGAAATTTACATTCGTAGTTACGAATCCCTTAAGAGATTGTTAGTTAAAATATATCAAAGAACATTCATTTATTTGGGTCCATAGTACGTATGGTAACGGACAGGTATCCGTAGCAACTACCGACACATGTGTAATATCGCGATATAACCGAAACACGATATGCATTTTATAGCCGATAAAACAAATAGTTGAAAAGAAAAGCATTCATCTAAAAAAGTTAAGGACTCACTTTTTGACGGCGAGTATGCAATTTTATCCTACTTATATTATAAACGCGAAAGTTTGTAAGTATGGATGGATGGATGTTTGTTTGTTACTCTTTCACACCAAAACTACTGAACGGAATTAGCTGAAATTTTGCACCGGGATAGTTTATACGCTGGATTAACTTATAGGCTACAAAACATCACCCTCCGACCCACTGGAGCAGAGCAAACGCGGGTAAAACTGCGGAGCGAAGCTAGTCTACAATAATAACGTTATTTTCGGAGATAAATAATACCGAACTGCGATTTAAGAGCAAATGAAACGCTATATCTGCCGTCGCGGTGCTATTCATAGATCAGATACATATTACTTGTAGACGCATCGATTTTACTAAACGGCAGCTTTTCGGAATCTGAACAGTTGTTAACTACAAAATATCCCACCGAGAGAGCAAGGGATTACCCGCCCCCAGACTATATTCTATCGCATCATCAAAAAATAGAATTCTCTATAATATTTTATTGAAAGTCGCAGAGGTAATATGATTAAAATTCGCCATGCTTAGTAATTCAGCTTATAAACAATGACTGCCTCGAGTTTTTTTTTTCTAATTACGTGTGTCTGACATTTGGTTATTTTTGTTAACTCATTCGAAAATTAGAAAGTTCTTAGATTGACGGGAGGAAAGGTGTACACAGCGGGTGGTAAATTAGCCTCCCGCCATTTTTTGTAACCATTCGTGGACTAAAAAAGGTGCATAGGTGGTCCAGTGGGCTAAGACACTGCTCGCTTTTATGCCCGATGAAGCAGAAAAAGCTCGTGGCACTATATGTCGCACGTTCAGTAAAGATAAGGACGCAATTGCACTTATCGTACAGAAGTAACATTTTTTATTTGTGCATTTAAAATGTTTTTAGCCTGCATTACATTATCTGTTCGAGACGTGAAATAAACTCCTATCGTAATTATTTTTGGTACATTATTTTACCAAGAACTAAAAACGTTTAAGGCTTTTTTAAATTAAGAAATAAGTATCGTTTTCAGCGTGAGATACAATTGTGTCCTTGTCCAACCGACTGTGCGATATGTCCGTTCAAAATAAATAGATAACTACCTATTTATTTTGAACGGACATATCGCACAGTGGTAACGGGGGTTTAGAAAACTAGTGTTAAGTGGTCAAACCTTTCTCCGGATAACTAAGATAAAATAATTTACAATGTGCTCACTAATGAGAACAATATATTTACAAAGGGAGATTATATTTCTAATTTGTTTTATATGTTATACGTGTCGTGATTATTCGATGAACAAAAAAAAAGAAGAAGACTATGACTGACAACGCAACTACGCAGTAGCGACGCAAAGCGCCTCCACGGAGCGCGCACTGCAAATAGTTTTTATGAAGAAATGTAATAGCTACAACATGATTCGGAGGCCTAACGCCACAATAGGTAGTAGTTCGAGGTCGCTGGTCCATTTGTTTCCATGATATGTTTGTAAAGTAATCCGCGACTCAGTAAGTTTATTACCAAAGTGCAGCAATCAGCATGCTATCTTTTTAAAAGACAAAAGAAATATATTATTATATTAGTTAGCTATGACGTTGAAGGAGGTTTCTATGAGCTCACCTGTACTTGGGCTTGTAAGGCACTTTCTTGTTCTGCTTTACGCTTGGCTTTCCTCTGTTTATTTCTAAGCTTCTTCAATTCTGATGGTGCCAAATTTTCTGCGAACAAAGATAGTTAGTTTAGCCATTTAGCATAACACAATAAACAGTATAAATCAACATTATATATATGTATGCTAATATTACAAAGACGTAAAGTTTAGCAATTGTTTGTGAGATTGTAGGGGTTTATCGCTGGATCTACTGAACCGATTTTGCAAATTCTTTTACCAATGGAAAGTCACATTATTTGTTAGTGCCATAGGCTATATTTTAAGTCAAGGTTTCCATGGGAACTGGGTCTACGCGGATGAAAGCGCGCGAGACAGCTAGTTGTTTATAGTGCTGTTTATAAACGTTTTATAAAGTCAAACGTAACAATTAGAATAGATTCTCAATAAAAAAAAAACAAAGTTTTACACGTCATATTGTTAGTTACTGGCTAATAAAACGGTTTAAAGTCTAATAATATAATTTTTCATTGGCATGAGCATGAAATGATATTTGTTACAAAATTAAATACAGTTTAAACACAAATATGAAACTTTTTCTTTGCGGCTATCAAACCCAGGTAAGGTGTGCCGACATTCACAACTACAGACCCGAGGCGGAACTCTAAATTGCCAATAGCTTGGCTCGTTATTGGTTGTTAACTTATCAACTGAGACCTAAGGTTGAGGGATTAACTAGAGTACCCTCTTGCCAATAGTCACTCACGTATAACCGGGGACTCAATTCTACTAATTTATCAAAAATGACGTTCTATTGATAGTGTTCGCATTTTTTTTGTCCGACCACCACGTGGAGAGGACCCTATACCACTGAAACCCCCCGGACACGCTTGGCAATCCGGCCCTCCGGCGGGTATTCAGGTTCCACCAGGTAGGTAATATTTGGTATGGAATCACTCCAGCCAAAAATTGTAATATTCCAATATATGACTAAACAGGTGGCTCAGTGGTTAAGGTTGTCACTTCTGAGACCCGGTGTTCTGGGTTCGATTCCAAGCCGGGACAATTGATTGTGTTAACAACAGATAGTTGTTCTGAGTTTTTGTGTCCTTTGTGTCTGTGAATTGAGTGTTAGTAAAGTATCCCGCGACTCAGGGATTAATTATCCTAATGCTTGAGTTATTTTAGTTAGTTATTTGGCAGCAAAATGTCGCATCGGAGGAAAGATTTGCCTAATTGAATACCACAAATGCTAAATGATTTAGGTAATCACCTACTGATACTTCATTGCAATTCCTTGGAACCGATTTTAAATTCGCAGAATTTGGGACTTAGTTTATATCCTACTGACAGTAATAAGTAATAACATGAAGATATTTAGGTGACACCAGAAACCTTTGCCTACGGTATTACGGAACCAAGCTTCAAGGGCTACTTTATTATCTGGAAAGTATTTCCGACCATTCACTTACTGAATAGATCTATCTCATTCTGTCTACAGCTATACATGTTGTACCAACAACATGTATAGCTGTAGACAGAATGAGATACAACTGACAAATAAAACTGTACACTTGTTTTAGTAAAACTAAAGAAAATTTGCAGTGGTCTTTTAAATATATTTTAAAAGACAAAGTCTCTTTTAAACATCCTTCCTCTGTCTATTTTCAATTTCAAAAAATTAAAAATGCGGGCACGTCCGCCTCATATCGGTTTTTACCCCACCGGGCAATCATCATCATCGGCCCGTTTAACGTCCTCTGCTGAACAGGGGCCTGCTCCCAAGGGAGAGTATTTGCCATTGCATTATTATGTTGTGCCACACAAGGAAACGCTGTTGCCCGTTCCTTGCTATACGTTTATTATAGATGATGTTATAATAATCGGGACCAACGGCTTAACGTGCTTTCCGAGGCGCGGAAGGTAGTCCCTCAACCATCAGGACCCGGAAAGAAATCTTAGAATTTACACAAAGATTTCCTGTCGTGGAGAACGAACCCACGACCTCGAAGATATAAAGCGAGCCAAATACCGCTACGCTACGGAGGTTGTCCCAACAAACTGCAATCATTTACGTAGTAATATATGTAGTAAGTATTGTACTCATATTATTATACTATTATGTCCAAGAGTTCATTGTCATTGTTGTGCTAACGGAAAATGAATGAAGTGGGAATTCCAAACAAAAAAACATATAACATTATTTCATAAGGTTATAAAATAAAACAACAAAACATTATACCTACATACCAGCACCATTGTAATATTATTTTCGTGTGTAGCTATTTTTTGTGCGCCAAATAACATGAGTACAATAATTGGTAGATATAAACTAGTACCTAGTTCTTCAATATCAATTAGTTTGGGTTAATAAATAATTGTATTGAATTGAATTAATTTGACTCTACTCTTTGCAAAGGAAATATACGCCTGATGGAATGCATTATACAGCTGTGATCTAGTATAAAGATAAACGCTGCATTTCGTAGCATCATCTCAATTGTGGTTATAATGCATATTATTTCAACCAATAACTGACGAGATCCAAGACATTCAAACTGAGTCCAGTTAATTGGTGAACTTTCCAATTACCTGGACTCCGTTTTCTATGGAATCAAAAGCAGCAATCTTTTTACTATCACTAAACATCACAAATGAGTCGAAGTGTCTGTATACACTCGATCAAGATAAGAGCAGCAATAGACCAGGCAATGAGCCTTTTAACGCTAATCTACGGAAGTGATTATTCAAATGAGTACAAATTCCACTTCAAACACATAACTAAATTCAATTAACAGGGGCCAACACAAGTGGAACTGATCAGCTAATAGTAGATAATAAATCTTGTGCGTGAGCGAGTGCGAGGGTCGCGAGCGTGCGCATGTCATGTCAACGTTCGTGTGAAATAGTTAAAATTTGAAATGAGAGCAAGCAGTTGTGACCGAACCAAGGATATATCTATGGTGGCACATAACATTCAAGCGAATTGCTCAAGAAGATGTTGACAAGTTGCAGTCCTGACATATCAGATAGACTCGATCAATTCTAGCGCTTGATGTATCCTTTAACAATTACATACAATTACAATTTGTACCGTATTTTCCTGGTCTACGCCTCAAGACAAATGCTGAAGTCTAACAAAGTAATAAATGACAGAAATAAAAGTCATTGCTAAATCTCAAAAGCCTATAGTTAAATGTCAAAATTCCGTCACTTGTAGGTATAGTTCGTGACCTCAGTTCTAAATGAAATGGAATTAAGCAGACCAAAGCGAAACAGTCAACTTTAAACATAAATGCGGTATTATTGCCATCAGCCATTCAAGGCTGTGGAAAATGGCAAATGATCTATTTCATAGTTTCAGTATGGGTTTGCGAAGACAATGGTCCGGGCTGACCATAAAGGCATTATTGAGACAATTTCGCAACGTTGCGCCATGCGCTAGCGCACGCTCTGTGCATGCACCCACGCCGCGATTACAGGGTTGTCATATGTCAAGCTGAGATATGCTCCACATTTGATATAAATAGGGCTGAGCGTTTATGTGGGATTCTATTAGGAAACACTAAGTAAAATGTGTTACAAATTTTGCAACAGTTTATACACTTGCATAGAGGCGTATTATGACAACTGTGTCTCAAATCTTCTTACAAATGACTTAGGCTAATCCATTGAATACAACATTTCAGTAATGTAAGCCTTCTAACGTCATGACTATTAGGTACAGGGATTATAACTGAGTAGCTAGATCTATTCCCCAAACTCGTTAGTTCCGCGTAGCAAAATTTCCAGTCACATTTTTCCCCACACGCTTTTTAGGGTTCCGTAGCCAAATGGCAAAAAACGGAACCCTTATAGATTCGTCATGTCTGTCTGTCTGTCCGTCTGTCTGTCTGTCCGTCCGTCTGTCTGTCTGTCTGTCTGTCTGTCTGTCCGTCCGTATGTGTATGAAACTATAAGAACTATAATGTTGTAACTTGGCAAGTAGATGTATGTTGTGAGCCGCATTAAGATTTTCACACAAAAATAGAAAAAAAACAAAATATTTTGGGGTTCCCCATAATTAGAACTGAAACTCAAAAAAAAATTTTTCATCGAACCCATATGTGTGGGGTATCTATGGATAGGTCTTCAAAAATGATATTGAGGTTTCTAATGTCATTTTTTTCTAAACTGAATAGTTTGCGCGAGAGACACTTCCAAAGTGGTAAAATGTGTCCCCCCCCCTGTAACTTCTAAAATAAGAGAATGATAAAACTAAAAAAAATATATGATGTACATAACCATGCAAACTTCCACCGAAAATTGGTTTGAACGAGATCAAGTAAATAGTTTTTTTTAATACTTCATAAACTGTAAACCGCAATTTACGTTTCATTCAATCAACTATTATTAACATCGATCAAAGTTACAACGAACTACAAGCATTTTTATACTATGTTTCTTGTTGTATTCTTGATATCAAAAATAGGTAGGCACTTGCAACTAGTACGGAACCCTTTTTTCTGTTGGCGTATTTCCTCAGTCGCATAAGTTCACAGAGGTTTATTTCTCTAAGCGAATTTTTCCAGACGCTTTTTTTTGCAAAGCAGTTTTTATTGTTTGCATAATAATGCCGTGTAGTTTCTGAACAGGTTACAATTTTTTTAAGGGATTATTTTGACAAACTGTAAAATTATATCGTGAAGTTTCTAGACAACGTAGGCAAGTATCATATAAGGTATGCCAATACTCTTGCTCAGCCCTAATAGTCGATTGTCCATGGTGATTACGTATCGAATGGTCGGCGATATTGACTGGTGGTAAATGCGCTTGCTTAATAAAAGCTCACGCCCTTATTATGCTTAGTCTACAGTTTGCTTTATGCAAAACTATTGTCTTAGTCTAGCACCTATTGAAGAAAATAACGAACTATCAAATTGAACAAAAAGTTTTCGACATGTTCCTAAATTTGAAGTAAAGGAAGATAGAGACGTACAAAGTCGTATTTAGTATTAAATAGTTAAGAAAGATAGAGAAACCCTACATTACAAAATCTATATTTTGTAAAACATGCTTCAACATGTGAAACCGCATAAATAAGGAAAACAGACAAAGCATTATTAAAAACGTTTAGGCACATACAAAGAGTACAGAAGCTGGAAAACCAGCGAAACTTTTAGTCAATTTGAAGTGATTACTGACCAAGTATTTATTATTTCCTAACTCATTTACATTTAACAACTTTGTAGAAAAGTTACACATTCAAAATAACATTAACTATTTTTTATTAAAGTTTTTCAAGAACTAGATGAGACACTTACGGAGGTGCGTGTCCTCATATCCTTTCAAAAGGCTGTTGTTTTTTATAAGTGGGAAAAACGATACAGTTGCATTCGTTCAATATCCGGCACACCTAGCCGCATTCTCATTGCTAGCGGGTTGTGAGGTGACAGACGAGACACGACTATTTCTACCTTATAGCTATAAGAAAATAATTATAATTAATTTATATAAATATACTTGACTTAGAGCACAAGGAATTATCTCAGAATAGTAAATATAAAAAGGTGCGGTCCAATGAATACAATTTTGATTTCAACCTTTCTCTTTGTTTTAAACATTAATGAAAATTTTGATGGATGACACTAGAAACACGAGTTATGCGGATACTTTAAAAAATTCCCAAATAGAGGCACCCAGGCAGGTAACAATTGTAACCATTAAAGCAGAATGCAATCGTATAAAGGTAAAGTTATTTGGCTCAAGGAAAGTTTGATTTCTCCTGTAAAATTGCTTGCAGCTCTTACGAAGTAAAAACAATACCATCCTCTATTCAATTATAAATACAATACTGTGTCATAAGCTTCAATATAGATTTATAGCTATTTTTCAATCCCATTATAAAAATGAATTAATATATTTAAATTTTGACAAAATTTGCCAAAAAAATGTGCTCCTTTGAGATTTATTGTCTGACGATTGAAAAATTTGGCATCCGCTATAAGCCTGTCTTGAAAGAAGTTACCTTCTGTATATTACCCATCTTGAGTTTAGATAATTTAATTATGCGTCGAACGTAAAGCTACAGACCTGCCAGATTGGTCGCTTACATTTAATAGTTAGAATGCTTGATCTTTTATTTAGGTACAAACATTATGAAATTTTCGCCGGGTCGTGTTTAAATTTGTATGAGCAATCTGATACCGCAACCCTTATAGGTCACAGCACGTGACTTCATCTTTTGAAACAGTTAATTATCCGCCTTAATGAACTCAAAAATAAACTTCAGATTAAGTCAGTGTTTTTCTTTGATTGGCAATTGTCATTTTCTCATGGAAATTAATCTGTATAAATAATAATCACTCGTCAAAATGTATTTACGCGCAGAACTTTAGAACGCCTTTATGAATTCAATTCTTTAATTTATTGTGTCCGTAAGTACATGGTTTATTTAAAACAATTTGAAAAATCCACGGGTGATGTCAAATTTTTATAACGCCGCGCACCTAGCTTGTATGCTTTATAAAATAAAATATGTTTTGTGGTCAAAGAGTCAGCTGTAAAATGATCTTGCATATAAACCATTATGATCCTCTATTGGTAAAGCAATACAATACATCAAGTTGACATATGACATTCCAAAGAAAATCCTTACAGCTAAACAGTGAATACCAGCGTAATCTTATAATCTTACCTACTTAAGAAGTGCTAGTTAAGTTTTAGGTTCACATGTAACCGCGCCATAAAACAAAGGTCAAGAGCCATAAATGATTAATTTTAAGTTTAAGTTAGTTTAAAGGACACTGGAAGAAAGAATGAATAAGGCAGCAACATCTTATCACCCAAAATAGAAGTAGAGCATTTCATAAAAAGCCTTAGCCTTTAGGGGCTAATCCTAAAACAGTATAGTTTGTATTGTATTAATTCATAGTAGGTACAACATTACATCAAAAGTATTTCGTTCAAAAGAGTAAAAGAGGACAAATACACATATTGCAATTGACTATGCCAGACATGAAGTCTTTGTGTAAAGATTCCTATTCAGGTTATTTTGGTTAAGGGTCTACCTTCCATGCCTCGGAAAGCACGTTAAGCGTTCCCCATTGATATAACATCATCTTTAACAAGTGTATACCAGGGAACGGGCAGCGGCGTTTCCTTGTGTTACGACATAATACAGTAATACCCCAACTTACGCGAATTCGGAGATACGCGGTTTTTATTTTTGATCACCACGCTCATAACTTAACGTATTATTAACCATGTTTCTTCTGATCTATTGTTTTTGTTTGACTCTGGTCCCGATTACACAAACATTATATGTATTTATTGGGAAAGTTGAACCCCGACTTACGCGAATTCGACTTACACGGCTATCCCGTGGTCCCACCTATCGCGTAAGTCCGGGGTATTACTGTACTGTATTCCAATCGTTGTGACTATCGGGAGGATACCCACGGTAAACAGTGAACGTTATACAGGCTGATGATGACGACGATGATGAATTCACTATACAATGACATAGGTAAAAATAATTATTCTTTACTTAAATCAAGGTAACTTAGAAATATTAAATGTCAAAGGTATAAAACAATAACTATTCATTTAACAAACATGTTATCAAAGTCTCAATCAAGTTGTGCACGCGCGGTGACACATCGTGGAGTAATTCAACATCAAACCACTTGTCTACATGATTTCGGAATGATATTGACGATCTTCGTTGAATAATAAATAAGCTAGAATAGAGCTAAGTGTAACGGTTCAGTATTTGTTCCCACAATATACATATAGTCGCAAATACGTGATATACATAAGTGATATCATCATCATCAGTTAGTATATGGCTACAGCTGCACATCTTTATGCTTGGCGGGCGAATTAGTGCACGCAATATGCTGCTTGATGCCAACATGAATAGGTAGTATTTACTCTTTTTATTTTATTTGTGTGTGGAAAAGTGGGATTTGGCGGGCCACGTGTATAGAATGCATAGGGATCGGTGGGCCAGAGTCATTACGCAGTGGGTGCCGGATGGGCGTCGTTGCCGAGGGAGGCCTAGAAAACGCTGGCGTGATCTAGACGCATTTATGAGAGATTGGCCGGAGAAAGCCGCACAAAGGGAAGAGTGGAAGGTTATGGGGGAGACTTTTGCCCAGCAGTGGGACAATATAGGTGAAAAAAAAAATAAAAAAAGTTTTTTTTTTTTTTTTTTTCTCGTTGTAGCAAACAAGTTAAAGTAACGCTTTTTAAAGCGTATTGTCAAGTGTTTTACACGTGCAGCCTGTGGACCAACTATACTTTGCGGACTATCAGCGCCCTGCGAGTCCAATATAATAATGGATTCAGGATGTTGATGGGACTGCCCCGTTTCTGCAGTGCTTCTGGCATGTTCGCACACGCACATGTTGATGGCTTCCATGCCATCATTAGACAGAAGTCTGCCTCACTGGTCTGCAGAGTGCGGGCCAGTTCCAACTCCATCCTGAAAACCATTGCAGGGAGGTACGATTCACCTATATTGTGTGATATTGTGCGAAGGTGTATCTCCAACAATAGGCTTGTAACTATATAAAATACTAACATAGTTTTTAAGCTATCTTCTTACTAACCCCTATGGATGTACCGCTAGTCCGAAATAAAGATTATTTTATTTTATTTTATTTTATATTGTCCTGATTGTTGTTGTCAATGTAAATCATCTCAACCGTTGATTTTTACTTATTAAATTATTGTGATCGGTTATATTTTATTCAGTTACGATAATCAGAACTAATGAGTTACCATGTTTAGTTAAGGCATGGGTGGCCCTAACTAACCAGACTCTGGAAAAACTTCCCCAGATACCTAAAGCCTCGCCCGTCCGTTTATAAGGTGAACTCTACGACAATTGTATAGGTAGCGATTATTTCATACAAATAGCCTATGGTTAACCCTCCAACTACAAATTGACAGCTGCAAATAAAGATTTAGCAACTCAACTATCAGCAAGTCACGTCGAGATGTACGACCCACGCGACGGCACGACACAGTATTCGAACATCATAATAAGAGGACCGAGTCTCTTAGTACGTATTTACGTAAGTTATATTGTGCTTTAATTCGTCTAGGACACGTCGCACACACAAATTACTGCTCTAATTCACTAGAGGTTTCGTAAAAGCAATGAAACAGCGACCGTGGCGGCAGCCGGAGCGCGCGAGGTCGGAGAGGTCATTTCTACGATTAAAATCTACTATTTTAACAAGTAGGCATTCAGAAAATGTCGTTCAATAAACGAGGTGCTATGAGGATTTGTAGTATGCAGTTAACTTGCATTTTTGTGATAAGTTAAGTATTCGTACGTCTAAGAATTATATAGTCATAGGATTCGGCGGCGAAGCTATTTAAAGTAATGTTGTAAAACGTAAAACAACATGACTTACATATTAGTAAGAATATTAATAAATATGTCTCTGTGCTTAGACATAAACGAAGCATGAAGTTACAGCGAATTAGTGTACAATAGAATTTGAATGCCTTAGTATTGAATATAATAACAACCGTGAAAGGTGACAACAATATAACAATCATAGTTTACATCCGCGATAAGTCATTTGTTATTAGTAGTTAAATATTAGAGATACATGTGCATGATAATAGCATCCTTTAGCACGTATATTCATCCGTTATATCTTTATTTCTTTTCGTTCTTTCTTTACAGTTGCAAGTATATTTGACCGTAAAGAGTAAATGAGCCCAATTTTTTTTTCTTAAAAATCACCTTCAGCAATAATTTGACAATATCACAAAAAATGTCTTTAATACTCAAGTATTAGTATGCATGCAAATAATTAAAATCATTAAGTTAATATAGCCCATACAACAATCAGTACAGCGTATTACACAAAATAACCGTACAGTTTTACTATTGGGTATACTGAGTTATTTATCGAAACCATAGTATATTTACGCAATTACCTCCCTGAGGGACATAACACAGGCAAAAAATCCTTTAGATTTTTATTCTTTCATTTTCATTGTATTACCATAAGTTTAACACATTCAACGAGATCATAATCTGAACTATTTAAATACTAGCGGCCCGCCCCGGGTTCGCACGGGTGGACTTTTATACCCTACCCCTGCCCTACCCTTACCCTAACCCTACCCTACTCCTACCCTACCCTACCCCTACCCTACCCCTACCCTACCCCTACCCTACCCCTACCCTACACCTACCCTACCCTACCCTACCCTACCCCTACCCTACCCCTACCATACCCCTACCCCTACCATACCCCTACCCTACCCCTACCCTACCCTACCCCTACCCTACCCCTACCCTACCCTACCCTACCCTACCCAAAAGTATCCTATGTCCTTCTCCCAGTTCTTAGCTACCTCCCTACCAATTTTCAGCCAAATCGGTTCAGCCGTTCTTGAGTTATAAATAGTGGAACTAACACGACTTTCTTTTGTTTTTAAAATGTATTCTGCTATTCGGGACGGAAACAAATCCAACAAATCAAAAACCATGGCAATCGGTCCAGCCGTTCTCGAGTTATAAGTGTTGTAACAAACACGACTTTCTTTTATATATATACTAGCGGCCCGCCCCGGCTTCGCACGGGTGGACTTTTATACCCTACCCCTGCCCTACCCTACCCCTACCCTAACCCTACCCTACCCCTACCCCTACCCTACCCTACCCCTACCCTACCCCTACCCCTACTCTACCCCTACCCTACACCTACCCTACCCTACCCCTACCCTACCCCTACCCTACCCCTACCCCTACCATACCCCTACCCTACCCCTCCCCTACCCCTACCCTACCCTACCCTACCCCTACCCAAAAGTATCCTATGTCCTTCTCCCAGTTCTTAGCTACCTCCCTACCAATTTTCAGCCAAATCGGTTCAGCCGTTCTTGAGTTATAAATAGTGTAACTAACACGACTTTCTTTTATATATATAGATGATATAGATATAGATATATAGATAGATAGAAGATAGATAAGTCACACGATATGGCAAGACCAGGTTTGCTGAACAAACAGCCCTGACGTAGGACGCGTTGCAACACCCGAACTTGTTCTAGTACGTGCAGTTGGCTTTAGCACTCGAATTGGAGCATTCGCTACGTAGCTACCAAACTATAACGCAATCACATAGCCGAGCAGTTCAATATCGATTGTCTGCTAATTAATATATGTTGCTAAACTGTACATAGTTAAGTACTGTATTTCAGCTTACTTATGAATTTAACAGTGCAACGAATATCTCTGTTTTGAGGTTACAAGACTATTAAGCTTAGAATTGAATATTATTTTATCTCATAACATCTCAATGATAAATGAATAATATGTCAATGCTTTGCAAGAGAAACGACACAACTCAAAAAGAGTAACTTTGAAACGGGTTTTAAGATTTCAGACAATAAAAAAAACCCAGCACTGAAAATCCACTTCACTTGTGTTTCATATTTTTGCTTACGTAAACGATCAGTAGTCGTTTTGTCTACATAATTATTATGAAATCATTATGGAATTAAATTGTTAATAATATATATTAACAATTTCATTCCATCAGTTCCTAATAGTCTGAAGAGACAAAACTAAGAACACGTGTAATTCAAACGTAATGTAGTGTAATAAGAAATTAATGATGCTAGTCACGTAAATCAAATAAATTATACAACAGATGAGCAGTCATCGCATCGCCTGTATCGAAACACATCTGCTCGATTTAAACTATAATAACAATTGATTATAATTCCTTATTAATTACATACGTAGATGGTATCCGACACGTTATTTAATGCTCTACTTATTACATTATATAAGTAACATAAATGTAATAAATCTTAATCGTAAACATTTATTTTAACTAGGACGTTAATATAAAATTCATAATACGTAGTACTATATCTATATAATTAGTTGTTAAAGTCACAGAATGATTTATTAAATAATAATTATAATAAGTGCAATATGTATTAATACGTTGTAATAAGTTTTTTTTTCATAATCAAGATTTTTTTTGCATCGCCGTATATATTACACGGGTGTAGATCTTATTTAATCCGATCTTCTTTGCAGAAAGACTGACAGCCGTTGGAGCAGATTCGTCTTAGTGGAGACCGCACCTCGGCAAACGTAAGGTAGGACGTCCCCTGGACAAGATGGACTGATGACCAGAAAAGGGTAGCCGGACTGCACTGGATGCGGAGGGTGGAAGACTAGATGTTATGAAGCAAATAAGGTGGAGCCTATTTCCAGCAGTAGACAGAGATAGGCTGATTGATAGATTGATTGATTGGACCATTGGGCATCCACACAAATAAAACTAAGCGTAGTTAATACAGTAATTTGACGTAACTACATAAAGGTTGTACTCAAATCATCAATTACCCATGTAAATGATGATGATTTCGGTCAGTTCAACGTGCTTCCATTAACAATGCAAGATTTATGGTATCGACATAAATGGCATTGAGCGCACGCGCACGTTTCGTTGTGAAAGCGACTCCACCTGACCACCTGTTCGAATGCAATGCTCTGACAACTTTTGTTATTGAGAATTAAACATATTTCTATCACACGTTAATGATGAAGATATATTTATTTAGTCTAAAAATTAATGAGGATATATAAGCTGCAAAGATTACTACTTTGCAGATTTCATCCAAATCGTTTTCAAGACAACTTGCAAATATAATCATAAATCAAAATAGCGCATAAAAAACAAATCAAGAACGGAAACCATTAGGAATTATACCAAGAATATTGCAAGCACAGGCGCACCTGCTGCGTTCAGTTTATCCAACTATCTTATACTTAGGTAGTTAAGTTTAACCATTCAAATATAGTTTTAATAGGGCTTTCGCTTGCGTAAATGTCTGAAATAGGAATTCACTCAGACATCATAAAAAATATGATGTTATATAATATTATTGAATTTAAGTAACACGAATAGAGCAGCTTAAAACGGCGGCTTAATCGCTAAGAGCAATCATTACCCAAGGGACCAGGTGACACTGTCACTGAGAAGAAAATCTTTTTTTTTACAATCTAGTAGATTCGTTTTTTTTTTAAAGGATAGTTCATCGGAAATTTCCTCGAATGTCATACTTTTGACCAAATTTCCGATGACTTTGCTTAAAAAAAACTGAATCATAATTCAGATTTTCTACAGAATCTTCTTTATATTTTTCCTAATGGTCAACCCTACTCTCCACCGAAATTTAATATTCTACGAACAAAATCGTGGAACCGATAATTTGCGACAAAATTCTATACGGGCAATATAAATCTGTTATTTATGAACAGGCCGATGGCGCCAGAAACCGACACCATATTTGGATGTCTGTGAATGACCGCAACTATTTTGGACGGCAGTTTAGAGCTGTTCTTGGTACAAAAAAAACAAATAAAAGTAATAATATTAGCATTTTTTTACTTGTATATAGACGATTTATGTGAGAAACCACGACCTCCTCCTTTTCGCATACCTAAATAATCAAAATACAATGTGTGATTGTGTTTTTATGTTTGTGATTTTAAAATATCACGTTAAAGAACCATAAACTGCGGTTAAAAAAGTAAATTAAATTCAGCTATTACTGAATTTAATTCTCTTTTTTAACCGATCCAATCTAAGTTAATTTGGTTGCAGTAGAAACGGTACAGTTCAATTAAAATTGAAAACAAAATCAATCGGAACAAATTCAACGTTTTAAGTGTACACTTAAAATTTGTCATAATACAAACAAATTGGTACTAAACTTCGGAATGCACGTTATAATATTAATACAGAAAATGATTGGCGAAATCGCATTCAGATCGATAAATCCGTCAAGATTAATTACTCCACTACCATTTCTGTTTCAAATGTTTTAAATTAAAAAGCTCATCAGTTATTATGGCACCATATGGTGTTAGGAATACATAAATATTAGTTAAGTAATGGGCTCACACTACAAAATTACTGACTCAAATGAGTACCTAACCTAGTTAGGGAGTCCAGATAAACTAAGTGCAATTTCCTTGGCACTTAAATCACAAAAGTGGCCACTTATCTAAATGTAAATAAATTATCACTTATCTCAATACACAGCCTAAAATTATATAGTTTGTTTTCCTGCAGCAAGATTATTTTGTCTTGGTAGTACAATATATATATATACATTTTTTTTAACCTATTTTATCCCACTGCTGGGTAAAGATCTCTCCCATAACCTTCTACTCTTGCTTTTGTGCGGCTTTCTCCGGCTAATCTGTCCTGAATGCGTCTAGATCGTCACGCCAGTGTTTTCTAGACCTTCCTCGGCAACGACGCCCATCCGGCAACCACTGCGTAACGACTCTGGACCACCGATCCCTATGCATTCTATACACGTGGCCCGCCCAATCCCACTTCAACCTGGCAGTCTTATTACCGACATCAGCAATTCCAGTTTTTGAGCGTATTGTGGTATTTCGAATTCGATCGCTGAGCTTAATACCCAATACGCTACGCTCGATCGCTCTTTGGCAAACCTTGAGTTTGGACTTTTGCAACTCGGTCAACAATATATTAGTTTTCTTTTTGTATAATGCTTTAGAAGTCATTAGTTCTGTCGAACAAAACCCACCCACCGCACTAAAATTTCAGTCAGTATAAATCACTTTAGTGTTAGGTTTTATTAGTATACTACGCAATTCTACGAATCATTGCCTTAAATCTGAGGCTATGCTTAATTAATGAAACACAGTCGTGTTAAATCGCAGTGAGGTAAGTTTAAGTTAAAAGCTATGCTATTTACAAGTAAATATGCTGGAGTTGATATTAGTTATACGAATATTCTACGTATAACTAATATGCTAACTTAAGTTGAATTCCTGCAACAATAACACGATATGACCCAGTCGTTGAAGGGATCGTTCCGCAGTATAATCCTCGAACATTAAGAAAAACCTACAAATCTGTACATCACAAACTTTCACATTTAATTATCATTAGCAAAGAAAAGCTTTGTTTATTACACATCGAGCTTCCTCATGTCAAAAGAGATAAACAAAGTAATAAATCACGCTTAGCTGGAAGTCAAGACAATTCAATTTCCTCGCTATAAACGCATATATGTGCATTGCATAAAGTGCAATTACAAATTGACGCATAACCGTTTGGCATTGAGTATCACACGGAAACCTCGTGACAAATTCATCTATAATTGCAATATGGCCGAGGTGAGCCGGTCGTGCATCCGTATCCGACATCATACACGTAATCTCTAGCTTTATTTGTGAAGGTCGTCTATGTTTTCCAAGACAATATTTCGTTTACTTTCTCATTTTATTTAGGAAAGCTCACACTAGTTCTTCGGAAAATTTAACCCAGAATGCCAACGTAAGATTTTGTATACAGAGTCAATATAAAACTGGGAAAGTTAAATTAAACAAGCTTTTATTAAGAAAAAAGATGCCATATTATTTATAGAGTTATTTAGGATGCCAAAAAAATGTCCGGCGCATACATCTATACTAATGTATAAAGCTGAAGAGTTTGTTTGTATGTCTGTTTACTTAAACGCGCTAATCGCAGGAACTACTGGTCCGATTTGAATTCTTTCAGTGTTAGATATCCCATTTATCGAGGAAGACTTTATTTAAATGTAAAGTTCTTACAAAAACGGAAGTGAAGAGGGTGTAACCGCGCGCGGGAAGTTGGTCAGTAATAAAATGTAATAATATCATAGGATTTGAAAGCTAATAATAATAAGCTGTTTCACGAAAGCGTAATTCAGCCGTTACAGATTTTTTTAATTTCTTATACGAAATATTTTAGAAACTTAATTGGTTGTACTGCATTGATATAAATCTACTCCCATATTTTTACTTTATGTTCCTTTGGAAAGTTGAATAGAATACCTTAGAAACGTCTAACAAGTTTATTTATATCTAAACTAGAATGTGCAATGAAAGTTGTGTTATTTATGTGTTGATTGATTACAAATTACAATCAATGTGCTTATAAATATAAGATTTACTTTCATCATTTAAAAAATATAGCATGAAATATTGATATAGACA
Source organism: Nycteola revayana (assembly GCA_947037095.2). NCBI lineage: Eukaryota > Metazoa > Arthropoda > Insecta > Lepidoptera > Nolidae > Nycteola > Nycteola revayana. Next base: position 9,243,657 of record OX344844.2, read on the forward strand.
TAAAATAAATTAGCAACCCGTTCGTTTAACGCGGTGTTGCCCGTTAAACCATTGAGTAGGTATATCCGGGGATGTTGCGAATTACGATTTTTTTATTTTTCACAATAAATGTTTTTGAGAAAAAAATCTCACAATAAAAAAACAATCAGGTAAATCAGTTTTACTCAAGTTATAGCATAAACAACACAAATAAGCATCCATTTCTATTTATTAAAAGTGCATTATTTTTGCCGCATCAGGCCAATATAACGTCAGTTAAACTTTTAGATCACATTAAACTTTTAACTAAATAGGAGGTTTTTAGGCTAGAGTTTCAATGGCACCAACACACAAGTACAGCTAGATAAACTACACGATGCATAATAATTATTCAACGTAAACAAGATATTTAGCATTGTATGCAAATTTAAGTATTTGTGTCAAACGACGCCCTACAAGGAGTGGCTTTTCTTGAAATTAATTATCTAAGGAATATGCTACTATGTAACTAAACAAATGCTTTGTTAAGTAAGTAACGGCATTTGAACGGGTAATAAAATCAAATTATAACAAAAGCACGTTGAGTCGTTAGTCCCGATTGTCTTCATCATCTATGATAATCGTATACCAAGTAACGGGTATTCTTTTTTCGGGCGGACATAATATCTTGTAAACCGCGAGGCTTAAGGCGAGCAGTGATCCAGGCTTAATTAATAGTTTAATAACTACCAACACAGTAGCCTGCGCAAGAGAGCGCCCTCTTTGGGACTTGGCATTCGGCTCAGGAGGGTCGCTGGCGGTATAATTGAGGAATTAATGGCTTTAGATTTTTAGTGGAGTTTTGTACAAATGTCGCTCTACTTTAAAATTCGCGGGCCTCTCGGACTTCGGGACTATGAGGGCATTGCAAGGTTTCAAGTAACGGACAGCAGCAGGTTTTATGTGTATTGTAACGTCTTAGAACACCAGGAACGGAAGAAATAAAAAGAACTCGTAAGGTTTTACATTTAGGATTGCTATATATACAAAATTATAAATGGTACCATTTTCATAAGCATGTACAAACTACGGTTACCACCACGTATTACTTTGATTCGATTAATTATTCTTATATATAAAGATAACATTATGAACAAAACAATAACGCGGGGAAAATAACAAAAATAATATTATAAACGAGACGTTTAAAATTACATTCCGAGATACAAAAGCAGAAATTTACCGTAACACGCTAATTTCAAACGGTTTAGTAATCAATAAAGAATTTAATCAAAAATTTTACATCATAAGGAAAATCCGCATATGTTTGAAATAACTTATACTTAAGTAATATAATATGCACTATTCTCTACAATCCTTAACTTAAAGCTCTTCAACAGTTCATTATAACAGCTAAGCATTCATTTTCCTGTTGGCATTGAACCAAGCCGTATTAATTGAAAGAAAAAACACATTCTCGGAACATCGATTACTAAAGTTAGGTTTAATCAGTTTCAATTGAAACGAGCAGTTATCCAATAGAGATAATTTATTTTTAAGAGACTCGATTACGTGGTAGACAGCATTGGGAATAAAACGACGTCAAGTGTATAAGTTAACTAGAACAAAACATCAGTAGGTACTTCTTTCTCTGTGTCCGGGGGGTTTTTGTGGTTTAGGGTCCTCTCCTCGGTAAGGAGAGGAAGCTACCCTACTCTCTCCTCTATGGAGAGGGCGAGTCCCACATACGCCCTCGCCGGGACGGGAACGCTGCAGCGGCGGAGGGGATGCATAAATGCAGTTCCAAACTTTGGGTCTACGAGGTCATCGGAAGGTTTTTAGCAAACTGAGGGTCACGAGGGCGATGGGTTAATGTTCAATTAAGTGCATTTTCGTGTGTTTTAAGATAATCGTTAATCTAAATTTTGTTTTATAAACACTATTAAATCGAGCTTTTTGATTGGCAAGTATAATAAATACGAACCACGCTAGAGACACTACGAAGTTAATAGGTTTCATGAAAACGGCATCATCTTTACAATTGCAAGTATGCTATTATACTGGAGGCGACTTACAAATCTATGTAAATAGATTAATTTAATTCTATAGGCCTAAGTTTATTGACAAATTGTGCACATAATGGAGTTGGACATATTGCAGAGAATAGATCCATATCAAGTAAAATGATCGATGACTTGAAATATTACATTCTATCTCATCAGTAATCAATCTAAGCGCATTCAAGTTAACTATATGATTATCAATTACCATGTGACAAGCTCAAGGTTTTCAAGATCACCGTAAATTCTAATTCAAATATATAATATTTATTCATATATATTTGATGATTTGAAAAACCAATTGTAGATACGTCTTCATTTGTTTTCGTTTACTATTTTCTTATGATGCCTTCTCTTTTTTATTCTGAGAAAAACTGTAAGAAAATCATTGTTTTAAATAAATGTTTTTTTATTAAAATAATTCTTTATTCTATATAGCAGTATTGTTTCAGAGCAACTCACTTCTAAAAAGTTTTGATAAAACGGTGGAGTAACGTTTAAAGGTGGACTAAATAATAATGTAATAATCAGTAAATGTTTAAGAAAAGGGAAACCTTTATGCTTTGGTGCATGGTATTTATGAAATAATATAATTAAATAAACAAGTTTGTATGCGAAACATTTCTTAACAAAATATTAAAATCCATCGTAAGATTATGAGGTATAATTTTGTAAAGAAAAATATATAGATTAAAGTGTTATAGAAACGAGACCATAGTATGTTAAATTATAGGATATTAACGCAACATAAACCTTATATATATATACCTTTATTATTTTATGTTTTTCGACCATGTTTCATTGTTAGCGAAAACGAATGTGTCATTATCAAGTGATAATGACTTGTGAAAGCTTAGAAGTGTTGTTTTTAACAGTCATAAATCAGTAGATACATATCAAAGTCATCAATAAGAACATGAAATTGAGCCCATACTTGGTAAGCAATAAGAATTTACGTGGCATAAAATTCGTTATAATTCAGACCAACTAACCCACATTTCGAAAAGTTGACTGCCTTCCACTAACTGTAACTGAATTTAATGTCTGCCTTAAAAGGGCCGTACTCATTTCTATATCAACGATAATACTATGTATGTGATAATACACAGAGACCACTCTATCCGACTCGTTGGAGAAGAGTACGCCAGCGAATGCGAAGCGTCCCTCTTTCCAACTCTTAGTTTCAAAAATACTTCCCAAGTCCGACAGGCCTGCGAACAGTAGATCGACAGTTGCACTAATCTACCTTTAAAATCTAAGTCACTATTCCTCTTTCGCCAGCGACCGCATTGAGCCAAGGTTTACGTCCCACAGGGAGTGAACTCTTGCTCAGGTTGCTTAGTTTGCAGTTTAAAACTATTTAATAAACCTGGGGCTCTGCTCGTCTTTGGTGGTGAAGTGACAAACAAAAATCTTGCAACTAAATGATTTCTAATTTCTGGAGAATATTCGTAATATTCAAGATTTAGAACACACTTAAACGCAATTAGTCAGACATTAAAATGGAATTTAGCTAAGCCAATCGTGCTTATAAAGTTTGTAGTGTAATTCTAACCGATGTCATTAGCTTCCATCTTTTACTCAATGAATTCCTAATAGGTTGACACATGGTGCTAAAGGAAAAGCAAGATAATGTAATACATATAACTAACGATAAGTGCCAACAGCAAACTGTGAGAAAATATCCTACGCACTGGTCCCTAAGTAGCCTGGCAAGGGACCAAACTAGTTTGGGAATGAACTAAAATGTCTTATGTAATATTGTGTAAATAGGGCACAGCTGTGATTTTATCTCACGTCTACAAGTTGCTACTATCTGGTTCAGACTGGTTGACCAATAAACATAGGCCCTTAACTATGTACTAACAAAAGCATTGGTTCTAGTCATGCTTCCATTGTTTGCGATAATATTTTGTATTATTATAATAGTATTATAATACAAAATAAGAAACTACATTTATTTCCAACTACATAGGACATATTGTAGTGCACATAAAATATGTTTCTTGTATTACTCATAGAATCTGTGATCTCCCAAACACACTATCAATTCCTTTAGTCTCAAAAGCCGTTGGGACGGTTTTACCGATATTTGGACCGATTAAGCGCAATACGGACATATTAACGTACTCTTCAAATTAAAACTATTTAGTTTACAAGTATAATGTTCTGTAAACTCTGAGACATCAGTTTATTAAATATAATACCTACCTACAAATATACGTATGTACCTATAAATATTCTTAGTCAAAATGAAATTTAAATATGTATCTAAAGTTGCAATGTACCAAACCGGTATTGCAAGTGGTCCAGTGACCGGCGAGTTGTCAATTTAACCGATAATTTAAACCATAAAGCAATGTTTTTGTTCCGCATTGAATACTAAAGGAATTGTAGTAATGCTGGAAATGTTATACATAATGAAACGTTGCTTTCAGAATGTTTAGTACGATTGGTCATCTATTATATGTAGAAAGTTATGGAGTATTAAAGTTTAGACATTCCGAACATTGGCAACTAAATCACATCGTGGTAGTAGAATTTAATGCTTTAAGCCAATTAATGATTTTGAAATAACCTTTCTAGTGTCTTTTTTTTGTGTCCCCCATGTGATCGCTATATCTATACTAATATTAAAAAGCTGCAGAGTTTGTTTGTGTGTTTGTTTGAACGCGCTAAACTCAGGAACTACAGGTCCGATTTCAAAAATTCTTTCAGTGTTGGATAGTCCATTTATCGAGGAAGGGAAAGAAAGTACTACGGGTTTGTAGGTCTTATTAAGATCTACAAAAAAGTCCGCGATCATAGTTTAGTTACAATAACCGCTTTTATGTTCATAAAAAAAATATTAAATCGTCTGAAGAAAGAAACTACGTTAAATGTATATCGTAATATTAATCCTTATCGAAATTAAGCATTATGATATCAAGAGTATGTAGAAGTAAAATACTTTTTGTTTTATTCCAATCGGACATTTCGTTGAGAAATTATCACGAGTATAAAAACGCAAAGAATTGGTACCTAATAATGAGTTATTTGCCATAATAGATAAAGCTGAAGAGTTTGTTTGCTTGAACGCGCTAATACCAGCAACTACTGGTCCGATTTGAAAAATTCTTTCAATGTTGGATAGCCCATTTATCGAGGAAGGTTATAAGCTATATTTTATTATAAAGTTTTTACGGGAACGGGAGTTACGCGGGTGAAACCGCGCGCGGAAAGCTAGTTAATATATAAAAGTGAAGAGTTTGTTTCATTGTTTGCTTGAACGGGCTAATCTCAGGAAATACTGGTCCGATTTGAAAAATGCTTTTAGAGTTAGGTAGGCCTAGTTATCGTCGTGAGCTTTAGGCTATGTTTAATTATGAAGTTCCTACGGGAACGGGCGTTACGCGAGTGAAACCGTGCGCGGAAGCTAGTCATAAATAAAACATTTACTTACGGGCTTATCCGGAAAATTAAATTATTGCTTTTCTTTTTAATTTTTAAGACTAAAGCTGTTTTAATAAGCTTGTTTTCGTGGCTCGATGCGCAATCTAGGCATCGACCTACAAAGATAACTCTATGAAGCCGAATCTAACTATAATATCTATTTGGAAAGTTAGGCGCGGTACTGCAAACACTATAATTTAACTACAAGTGGCCAAATAATGCATTCTATATAATTTCGAAAACAAACTCAACTAACTATCTAACAATTTGTAGTAATCATATCTAACAACCAGTGCACAGAGAATTTTATTACTGTAGTATATACAAACTTCGCGGTGTAGTGGTTTAAATCTCGCTTAAAAGCTTCAGAGTTCGTGAGTTCCTCCCCACGCCTGGTACTTTCCGGTCTGGTTGGAAGAGGCACACGCCGTGCCTCAAAAAGTATCTTAAGCCGTAGGTCCTGATTGTTGTAACATCATCTATAGTAATTGTATACCAGGGAACGAGCAACAGCGTATCACACACTGAAATAATTCTGCGGTCACCAACCAGCCTGCCTAGCGAGGTGAGTTTGTTAAAATTCATACCTCGGGAGGAGACCTATGTTGAGCAGTTAACGTTATACGGCTTACTATGATGATGATGATGATGAGTACATATTTCGCGTATAAATTCAACCCATGTCTAACGAAAAACCTTCCGATGCCCTCGTAGACGCGACGTCCGAGAGGCCCGCGAACTGTAAAGTAGAGCGACAGTTGTACAAAATTCCCCTGAAAATCTAAAGTCATCATTCTTATTTCTCAATCCCCCCACCAGCGACCGCCCTGAGCCGAGGTCCAAGACACACAGGCGCCTTCTTGCGCAGTTTGCTTAGTTTGTAGTATTTAAACCATTTATTGAGACTAGAGCTCTGCTCGCCTTTATGTCCGGTGAATTAGCTAAAGCCTTCTGGATAACTACATAGGTCCGTCCGAAAACAAAAATCTAACCACATGAGAAATCGCTCTTAGATTGATTATTACTTAACTGTAAAATAAAAAAAACTATTCCTTTCATAAAAAAATTGTATAAAACATATGTTACTTAAATATTTGATTGTCCTGTCTTTCTATTATCTTTTTTTTCTACTATCTTTTTTTTTAATTTCTTAGATGTTACAACGAATAACTCTTGTGTAGTTATAAACATTTCGATTGAATATTTAATCAACAGTATATTATTAAGTAAGTGGTATTAATTAAAATATTGAATAATAGCTACTAGTCAATTATTTTACGCATTAACCTTAGTTGCTACTTCTATATCCGTTACAAATAAAAATAAACAATAATCTAGAACTAATTTAACTATGAAATGTGTCATAGCTGCGAAGGGCAACCGCCTCTAGCTAAAAATTGCTTACAATTACGCACCTGGCCAAAGGCACCTACAGTCTATTTGGGCTTGTTTATACAAAATAAATTTTACCGCGACGCTTATCTGTTAATATAAATCTCATAATGCCTGGTTTACTACTATAATCAAAGGTCATTAGGTATTATTAAGCTTCTAACGAAATTTATTTGGACCAAATCACGTCTCGATAACCGGTATAAATAATGATATACCGATTGGCTCATTACCAATGATTAACAAAATGAACTCTGGATTATAAAAATTAAACGTCTGATTTTCAAAATGGACACGTCCCAAAAATCCACGACAAACAAGTCAAGTTTTGATTAAAGATCATGATTTGCCTGTGAGCAAATCCTTTACGCATCCAATTCACACGACACAGTGTTTCTACTACGTAAACATTACTGAGAAAAACCCACTCAGTTCCTGAGCGTTTGGCGCACACAGAATGACCAAATACGTGTAGCAGGTACCTTAGCAGGCACGTAAGCGCTGTGCGTAGGCGCAACACGTGCTGTGCATTGTGATAATGGATCCCCCATATGCGTAGGTGTGACGTAAAACAAAGGTCTTATTTATGCCTAAATATGTCGTCGCAAAACCTAACAATAAAAGATACGTGTACAGAAAAATTAAGGACCCAATACCTAAATATTAAGTGTTCGTTGTCTTTGATCCTAAACAGGATGTTTATATGCTGACGTTATTCATCGGTATGCGAGGGTAATTTATAATTCTTATAAATATTTTAAATATTTGTTGTGGGGAATCACAAACTTACACCTCAGGCGTGCAATGTCAATGTCACTTTATATGTAAGATGCCAAAGTAAAAAATGGCACTTATGAGGTATTACGAGTAATTTGTAAAATAAACATTACGAAACTTATTTTAATGATCATGTGGTTAGAAAATTCGCCTTCTTATGTATGCATGTTGCCTCAATCAACTTGGCACAGTCAGCTAAACATCGCAATATTTACAACACTGGAATAAAACAATGCTTCAATGCTCAAGTCACCAAATACTTGACCATGACGTAATGTAGATCGGTGACGAAACTGAAGAATATGTAATTTTAGCCTCACGAGTCATAACTACACTAACAAGAATGCCCCATGACATCATTCCCAAGCAGGGAGGTGTCACAATTAAAACGTCACTATATACCAAAGCGATGAGTGACAGACAAACTAAAGTAAGCACACAAATGACTCATTGGTGACTTTAAAACGCTTTTCATAAATTAAAATGACTAACATAATCTGCGTGTGATGACTATAAATAATTTAATTGTAAATCGTGACGAAATGGTCGCTGACCCCGGACGCCGGTTCACCGAATGAAAGGAATTATTTACACCCGGATGAAGTAAACATTTCATAGAAAAAAAAACAACAAATTGCAAAAAAATTTAACGTTGCCTTACAAGGAACTTGGTTCTAAGAAATTTACCGTTTATTGTAATCACTCGTACTTAAAGCCATATAAGCACTAATTGCATCTGCATTTAAATTGTGAATAAAATTACCCAAGACATGTATGGAGAGATTAATATTTACATCATGTAATGATTTCCATCGAAAGATGATGAGGGGAGGCGCCTGAGATTACACACATAATACTGATGACAAATTGAACTGACCATAACAGTCAACCACGTGTCGACAGATCAAAAGATCTACCGTATAATATACATATTCAAAGTCAATCAATATTTATGATTATTATGAAGTGAATCTTTGCATAACTCAACATCGCGCAAAACAGTGTGATTCAATCAAAATGCCAATGTGCAAGCATTCATAAATTCAAGTCGGTACATCGAATGCATCTCATCAATATTAAAACCGTAAAAAGACGTCATAACATCAATTCGAAGAACCAGATAATTGTGTATGAAGAATAATAACACATTACCCACGGGTGGATCAGGATTTCTAAGTATGGGGGTCTGTGGGAACAAATAAATCTCAACTGACAAGGCCGCAGCTTAGTTTATTGTTGAAAACATGGTTTTTCCGAGGCGATCATTCATTTACATACACTGCGAGTTCTGCATTACAAGAAATATAAAATAAAAAAATGTACGCGCAACTATTGTACGGTGGATGACCTGTGTGTAATAGTCAATTAATTGCGCATCAAAATGCGCAATTAATTTTATGAATAGAACACTATGTTCATAAATAATTATAATTCCCGTTATCAGTATCAATTAACAGTGGCAGAAGATTAGATATACGTTAAGATACAGCCAAAAATCTAGTCGGTGTAGCGAATCTGATTACTTTTGATTTGAAAAAAAACTCAGTAAATTTTTTAAAGTATCTTATTTTTCTATTTCTTTGATAGGTTTAAGGTTATCATGTTCTTTCTTACAGTAAATATTAAAATAGATCATATCCTGGTCAAATGTATCGGGATTTTGTAGTGCTTTGTGATTCACAATAAAAGCTATATAAAATCAAATGATTTTGTTACAATAGACCCCTAATTGAAAACTGTAATTACGAATGAATCACGAGCGTACAATATACGAATTAGGTGCTGATCACATCACAGCATGGGTCGACCTCTTCAGGTCGTCGCAGTAGTTTGTCAATTTGTTATGCGTCGGTGGTTACTCACGGCAAACTTGACATTTTAGAAAATAAACAACTTGAGAACTGAATCACTGTAGCTTACAAAATCCTTATAAGGAAGGAGGGTGATATTCGGTGCTTTTACTTCTTCAACTGGCCTTTTCCGGTCGGTTTGTTATTTTGTTTCGTATATTTTTGTACTCGTATATCGTCGGAGTCAGCGCAGAACCGTATATGCACATAAGTTGTTTTTTTTTTTTTTCATTTTTCATTCATTCCGATAAAACAAATCACAAAACATATTTAGGTAGAATATCTTGCAAGATGGTGACAGTTACTGCGCTACGCGGGATCACCAAAATAACTTTATATTACTAGTTTTATATTTATATATACCTCTATATAACCAGGGGCGTAGCTACTGCCTTGCCAGCCATTTCAATGATACGAAGCCCCGGGCTACAAGGGCCCCGAAAGTCTTTCCAACAAGCTTTCATAATAGGCATTCCTAGGACTTGCTACGCAACTGTCTTTAATGCCCATACTAGCAATGAAATGTTTCCTTCCTATAGTACCAATAGGTCTTGTATATTTACTTGTCCCTGATAAGAGGAATCTTAATCTAGAAAACCAAGTACCAGAATTAACCATACCGTTAGAACTTGAACTTTAAACTCACGTGTATTTAGTAAAGAAGTAATTGAGACCTTTGACCTTTAACAGAACAATTATGCCTCTAACTAATCAGGAGGCTTAATTACGATTCTGATGACGTCATTATTGATACATTATCGTATCGTCGGTACGTAGATTTAAGATAAAAGTTAAGGCGAAATGTATTCCCGGTTCTGTGGTATCAATTTAATAAAACATTCAAACATAAATTAATAGGTAAATACTCTTTTTAAAATAAAAAAAATAAAATAAAAAATAATCAAACATTTTAGTACGTTCAAATTGAGAACTGTCAAAATGATGGTTTGTAAAAGCAATATTTATTTTAGAAAGTACATATTACTGACCAAAGATTATCAATTTAATCCATATTGTCTTCATTACACCACTGGTTATACTTTCCATTATAAAGTACGGTACAATAATTTGAATGATCAAACTTTCCAATGCTTTCATTATTGTCATTATTTCAATCGTGTAATAAAACTTTATAAACTTTCATGGCAATCCACATTTTGCTAATAATAAGCTCTGCTATGCTCAACTCTATTACTTACATTAAAAAAATGAATGTATTATCTATTCTAATATTTGTTAAATATAAAGATGACGATCCTTTTTTTCTCATTTTACATCATCATCCAGATAAAACTACGTTAAATTTATATTTAACGTTACGTTACTACGTTATATAATTTAAGTATTATACATAAGGCGAGCTCTTTCGATATATCGGCATAAAGAAGCCTCCACCGTGGAAATGTGGTGTGGTGTTGTCCACCACTGGACGAACACAGGCTAAGAGACTCGCTTTCGCATTCACCGCATTCCAAAGTTATTTAGGCTTAACACTTGCTTATTTAGCCTAGCAATGCTAGATACCGAGCCGGGTAATAAAGTAGGCTCTACGTTATTACCAAACACAGTCTTTGTAAGTAATTAATATCACAGATGTGGTTAACCATACGATTAGCACGTGAGTGTAGGTGATTCGATACGAAAATTATACCATTTAGCTGATGTACGACTCGTAGTAAACTTACGTTTTTGATTTAGCAAATTGATAATATAGGCAGTAGTTTTGGCCATAATTGAATTACGGTAAAAGTGTATTTATAAATCGGTATTGAAGTTTTAAAATGATGTCTTAAAAGTAAGTTTTTCAGGAGGTAAATTAATAACTATGTATTTAATTATACATATATATACGAGGATAACACTAGATTACTTATTACAGGTTTCTAATTGACGATGTTTGTCACTAATTGGCAGAAACGATTTGTCTTGCGATTCTTTAGCAAATAACATCAAAATGTCGTTATCGCCAAAAATGATTTACGTGTATTAAGATCTTAATTGACGTTGTGAGATCAGTTAATTCATCAGCAAAATGAAATCAACCAGTAAAAATAAAATGGTTTGGAATTGATAAATAAGATACGTTTGCTTATTGTTTTTTTACTATTGCTATAGCTCTATGGGTTATACCAAAACAAGGTCACAATCGAAACAAGTAGATATCGGTGAATAAGGTAACTAAGGATTGTGCCAACAAATCAATATTCGAGACACTTTCGGTACGGTTACTGCAATTTATTAAACTTTCTCCAGTGTGTGCGCAGAATAAAACAAATCTTCGACAGTGTACCTGTACAATGGAAAATATGAAAAAGAGTGTATCTGGTAAATGTCATGTCGTTGAATTCTATATCTTTATATAACTCGCAAGTTGGTCTACTTTGGTTAGCAAAGTAGGTCAAGATAGAAATTATATTAAACCATTAAAACGACACTCCATAAAACATAGTAAACCTTCCCGAAGCGTACAGGTAAATAACAGGAAATAGTAATTGACTAATAATTATACAAATCAGCTACCGTGACACTTGATACATAATCTAAATGCAATATAAGATCTTATACCTAATTATCACTATTAATAATTATAAACATACGACCTTAATTTATAAATTTCCATAATAAGTAGTTCATAGTCTTTACTGATCAGATAGTTATATTTAAAATCTCTTTCAATTAGATAGTCATTAAATTTGTAATATATGTAATAATGACATTATATTATTTTATGTTACATTAATTTATCGGATCGGATCGGATACGAATGTGGTGTTTAGAGAAAATGATATTCAGCGACATAAGGTTTGATTTACGTATTTCGAGTAAAAACACCCCGTTGAACGAGACAGTAAAAGGAGAAGGCACAAAGCAAGGTTTTGTACTACTGTAGTGATAAGTTTGTAACGAATTCCTTCACATTTTCATGTACAAAGTAAATTTTATCATTTTATCAAACTTAGCGTTTTGTATAAATCCCAATGCAATTCCAATGCTTTCATAGTTCTCTTTTCATCATGTAAACTGTATAATTTGTCGTTCTTGATTAATTTTTGAACATTAACATAATTGGAAGACACATTAATTATGGAAAGACATTATATACATCGCACTTGATCTAGATCTAGAGCTTTTTAACAATGTACGAGCTAAAACTTACAACCATTAATTTTAATAAAGTTCATTCTTACTAATATTATAAACGCGAAAGTTGCGTGTTGAAAATTAAACTAATGAATGGATTTGGCTGACAATTTGCACGGGGATAGTTAATATTAATAACATATAGGCTACAAAAAATCACGCTCCAGCACAGGAGCAGAGTAACGCGGGTTAAACCGCGGGGCGCAGCTAGTATTTTTTATTTCCATATCAGTTATGATAGGGATACATTTATGTGTATGCCTTACTGTCAAAATTAATTACAAAACACACTAATCAAAAAACAGAAAACTACTTCCTACGTACAAACAAAACGATTAAAAATTACATACCCATTGTAACGTGTCGAAAACAAAATAATTATATGGTAAACGGTGTTTAATGAACTGTCCCGACCTTGTCGTAAGGCTTTGAATATTTTGACCCACGCACGAACTAAGAAACAGTCAATAGTTTCGAATTTGCTATTTACCATAAGTTATGCACTAAAAACCAATATAGATTATAACAGTATTTAAGATTATAACGGAGCGATGAAAGGAAACAAAAAGTTTTTATTGTAAGGACGAAAGGTGCCGGACACGACTTGTACGTTGAAATCAAATAATTTGGAATGTTTTTGCTATAAAAATTTAAATTATAATTTTCGTAATCATAAGTAACTGATCTATTCGCCCAAGTCAATCCCAAATCTATAATACCAGCAGTGCGTGCCGATGTAGAAAATCTGACGTTTCCGGTAGATTCTCTAAAAAATTTATGTTAAGCTACAAAAAAACAATATCAAACTCAACAAAAAAAAATAGTATTATTACATCAGAATACATACTCATTACACAGAATACATACCGAATTTCTTCTAGAACCTTTAAACAAATGATAAAATTCATACAATTGTTCATACTTTACATAACAACAGTAGTTTAGGACGTACACATAATAAACATCATTAATTAGGAAGATGTTAAAATTATATACATAAAAAAAAGTGTGAACTTTATCATCAAAGAATGTCACTGAGGAATTTGCTAATTTAAAAATATTATTTTAATTAATTAAATAATGCTAATCTTAAAATACATAGCTACAGATCAACAGCGCGTATATTTGAATAGGGTCCATATTGGCTCACATATAAATCGCATTCCTATTTGTTAATATTTTTAATTAATGCCAACTCATTAAGAACTCGTATTTTTTCCAGTGGGGTGCCGGCATAGAATGTTACCTCCCCATTTCTACTCGTGGGTGTCGTAAAAGGCGACTAAGAGAAGTTCCAGGGAACGGGCAGCAGCGTTTCCTGTGATGATCAAATCAAAAGAACTCCACTGCGCTCGCCAACCCGCCTGCCAAGCGTGGCGAGTATTGGCAAAACACCCCTCATGGTGACACATACCAGGATCAGGCCCCTAGTCCCCGGCCGCTCCGCTAGTCCTGGCCACGGTACCAGCCATGGTAACGGCGGGGCAGGGGGTGCTAAGAATCTCCGGAAGAGATCCGGGTACCACCCCACACGACAACTGGCCCTGGTAACACACAACACACGCACTCTGAGGACAGACGAGAAGATCGTAGAGCTGGAAGAGGAATTGGACAAGTTGCGCTGGGATATAGTGGGTTTGTCAGAAGTCCGAAGAGCGGGACAGGACACGATGACCCTGAATTCCGGCAACTTGTTCTTCTACCGGGAGGGCGAACAGCGGTCCCAAGGTGGTGTAGGGTTTATCGTCCGCAAGTCCCTCATTAACAATTTGGTGGCCGTCGACAGTGTGTCGAGCAGGGTAGCGTACCTTATACTCAGAATATCAAAAAGATATTCCATGAAGGTTATACAGGTTTACGCACCGACCTCAACACACTCAGACGAAGAAGTGGAAGCTATGTATGAGGATATTAGTAAAGCCATACATAGCTCCAAGACCCACTACACCGTTGTTATGGGGGATTTCAACGCTAAACTGGGTAAACGAGGCGATGATGAGATGAGAGTGGGGTTGCATGGATATGGGCAACGGAACCGAAGGGGTCAGAGGTTGGCTGATTTCCTGGAGAAAGAGGGACTCTATATGATGAACTCTTTCTTCCAGAAGCCACCTCACAGGAAATGGACCTGGATGGGCCCTGATGGTTCCACAAAAAATGAGATTGACTTCATCATGACAACCAAAAGACAAATATTTAATGATGTCTCTGTGATTCACAGGGTTAAAACCGGAAGTGATCACCGAATAGTTAGAGGCACGTTAAATATTAATGTCAAATTGGAACGATCCCGTCTGATGAAGTCTACGCTCCGACCTTCAAACGCACACATCCAAAACCCCGAGAGCTTTCAGATCGAACTAAGTAATCGCTTCGAATGTTTAGACAGCTGCGAATCTGTGGACGATCTCAGCAGCGGGCTAGTAGACACTGTGCATACGGTGGGGCTTAAATATTTTAAACCCCACCCTAGAAATAGACCTCAGAAACTATCCACTAATACCCGGGACCTCATGGCTAAACGACGTACGATGATGCTCCAGACTCCAGACGATGCGGAGTCATTTAGGCAGCTCAATAGACATATCTTAACGTCATTGCGTCACGACATTCGCTCCTATAATACAAAATGTATTAAGGGGACGATAGAGCGAAACCAAGGCTCCAAAGTGTTCGCAAGAGACACCTCTATTGGGCAAAGCCAGTTAACAAAGCTGAAGAAGGAAGATGGGGTAGTGACGTCGAGTAAGCCAGAGGTTTTACGGGAGATAGAGAGGTTCTATAATCAGCTGTATGCCTCAACAGTCAAGCCCGCTAACAGCCAAGCCAAAGACCCCAGAGCAAGGCTCACCCGACACAATACCGAAGATCTCCCGGACATCAGCCTATACGAGATTATGATGGCCCTTAAACAGCTTAAAAACAACAAGGCGCCAGGTGATGACGGAATCACATCTGAGCTTCTGAATGCGGGTGGAACTCCGATACTTAAAGTCCTTCAGAAGCTCTTTAACTCCGTCTTACTCGAGGGACAAACGCCAGAATCATGGAGCAGAGGTGTGGTGGTTCTGTTCTTCAAAAAAGGTGACAAAACCATGTTGAAGAATTACAGACCCATCACATTGCTGAGCCATGTTTATAAGCTGTTCTCGAGGGTCGTCACAAATCGTCTCGAACACAGGCTCGATGACTTCCAGCCTCCCGAGCAAGCCGGCTTCCGAAAAGGCTTTAGTACCATAGACCACATACATACGCTGCGGCAGATTATACAGAAGACCGAGGAGTATAATCAGCCCATATGCTTGGCGTTTGTGGACTATTCCAAAGCCTTTGATTCGGTCGAAATTTGGGCGGTTCTAAGGTCTCTTCAGCGGTGTCGTATCGACTATCGGTACATTGAAGTGCTGAAGTGCTTGTACAAAAACGCCACCATGTCGGTCCGAGTACAGGGCCAATGTACGAAGGCAATCCCGCTACGGAGAGGCGTAAGACAGGGAGATGTTATATCTCCCAAACTTTTTACGGCTGCTCTGGAGGACGCCTTCAAGCTCCTGGAATGGCAAGGACACGGCATCAACATAAATGGCGAGTACATCACTCACCTTCGATTTGCCGACGACATAGTGATCATGGCAGAATCGCTGGAGGACCTTGGACAGATGCTCAATGACCTCGATGGAGTTTCTCAACAAGTTGGGCTTAGAATGAACATGGGCAAGACGAAAGTCATGCATAACGCCCATGTAGTGCCCAACTCTATAGCCGTTGGAAACTCCATTCTCGAAGTTGTGACCGAATACATATATCTAGGTCAAACGATCCAACTAGGTAGGACCAACTTAGAGAAAGAGGTCAATCGTCGAATCCGACTCGGCTGGGCAGCGTTTGGGAAGCTTCGAGAGATCTTCTCGTCCAAAATACCTCAGTGCCTGAAGACCAAAGTCTTTAATCAATGTGTGTTACCAGTGATGACATATGGATCTGAGACGTGGTCTCTTACTGTGTGCCTCATAAGAAAGCTCAAAGTCGCTCAGCGAGCTATGGAAAGAGCTATGCTCGGCGTTTCTCTGCGTGATCGAATCAGAAATGAAGAGATCCGCAGGAGAACGAAGGTCACTGACATAGCTCAACGGATAAGCAAGCTGAAGTGGCAATGGGCAGGACACATAGCAGGAAGTCGGTGGATGCAGGCCGCTAGCGATCGTTCCCGCTGGAAATCGATGGGGGAGGCCTATGTTCAGCAGTGGACTACAACAGGCTGGTGATGATGATGATGATGATTTTTTCCAGAACGTTTTTCCTTTAAAACATACAATTATTTTAATTTTCTTATTAATAATGGCATAACTAAGAAAATATTCTCATTCACATAAACTCATATTATTTGTTTTTCATAACGGTAACTATTTTAAATCAAATTCCGGGTTGCAAGTTCTAACCCAACATACTTTTCTGGCAGCAGTTGGTTTTTGTGTCACAGTTCATAAGAAATCTAACATTCATCATGGCTTCGCTATTACTTATTATTTTGACAACCATTTCTTTATTTTCATTGCAGGTAACCTACGTACTTAAATAAACTGAATATATTTTTAATATTTCGGATAAATAAAATAAGGAAAATATGAAAACTCAATTTTATAAATAACGTTGTTTTATACTATGTAGTGAGATAGCGTTATGTAATAAAATGATTAGGATTTCGATCGATATATCGATATCGATTCGGATCTTAGACTATATATCGATCGGTATATAGTCTAAGATCCGAACCTACATCGACCTTCACCGAGCTGATAATAGAATGAAACATGTTTTATAATAAATTAAGTACCTATATTAGAAAATATATTAAAAATGGGTTGGCTAAAAAAATCCTGGGCAGACTATTTTTAATTATTATTAAAAAAAATATTTTAATGAAATTTTAAAAAGATTAAATTAAAATAAAGCAAAATCAGCGCTTGTTTGTTATTATAATTTTGTAATTATCCAATCAAGTGAAAGTAACTGTCATCTACACACCTTTTTGTACCTAGTAACCCAGTAGTTCGTCCAGGTCCAACCTAACAGCTGAACGTTCTATACGTTTAATAATTTTAGTAATAATAAAATTTACTTATTATCTTATCTTTTTTTTAATGATTTAATTTAATTAAAATTAATTAATTTAATTCAAATCATTAAAAAAGTCTGTCCAGGATAACTTTAGCCAACCTTTTTTTCTAATATACTTAATTTATTATAAAACATGTTTCATTCTATTATCAGCTCGGTGAAGGTCGATGTAGGGTCGGATCTTCTACTAATAGGAAAACGTATGACAAGAAAGATGTATTAGTTATATACCAAGTAGTATTATTAGATATTATAGATATACTATAAATACTGACTTTTTTCGGACGGAAAATATGTAGTTGGCCAGAAGGCTTTTGCTACTGAACCTGACATAATGAATTCTGACACTACGATGTAAATTGGTATGAGAAATATTTTCAGATTTCCCACAATATGACTTAAAACGTTGTGTGAAAAATAAACACCCTTTTTAATTTATTTAATATAATTATCTTAACGATTAATGGTCTTCGTGTCATACTTGGAAAATTAATTAAATTCCATAAAAAGTAATGAATTCATCAATTGTGTATTCAAATGCAGCAATTGGAAATAATGAAGTAGTTTTGAATAGATTATCACTGACATACATCGTTTGTCTTCTATTTCAATTAAATTTAACAGAGATGCATTTAACATAATTAACTAAAGGTTCTAAGAAGCAGCTGCTTAGAACGCTCAATAGGCATGCTTATTGAGGGTTCCAAGCTCTATTTAGTTATATTACCAACAAATATTACACAAGTATTTTTTTTTTTTTGAAATTTCATGTCACGGCACTTCTATGTACAATTTTACCTAGTAGTGACGTCACAAGCCCCTCTCTCCTGAACTTTATAGTTTGTTGTTCCTCTGTATCTCTGACAATTTTTATTGATTTGATAAATAAAAAAATACTTGTCCAATATTTATTAGTAATATAACTGACGGTCTAAATAATTTTTTTTAGTCTTCATGCCAAATTAATCAAATAAAGGGCTAATTGGAGGACTCACGTCTCCACTGAAAGCATCGGAGTATCTCCATGTTTTTCACTTTATCCTAATAATAAATACATAATTTAATTGAAGTCCAATCAAAAGCAAATTTCTATGTCCGGAACAGCAAAGAAAATTATATTACTATATACCAATATTCAAGTTATTTAAAAAGTATTGAAAAAAAATTGTATTTCAAATTTCGACAAATTTTGTTTGTCTATTACACGCTTGATTTTGCTACGAAATGTTCCTAATTCAATCAAATTGCAGGTAAATTTAAAATCTACGAAATAGTTACACGATTATCAATTCATGAATGTTGAATTTGGCAATTATAGTCTTGTAAGAATGGTAAAAGTTGAACATCGTCATTTTTATAATGGTTTTTTTATTAAATCCTGTTATAAAGTTTAATTATTTTGAATTTTGTTGTCATAGCGGCAACAGAAAAACCTACATCATCTAAAAAAATCAAATGACTAGCTATCACGGTTCCCGAGATAGAGCCTGGTGACAGACAGGCAGACAAATATTGCTGTATTAGTAATAGAGTCACCCTTTGATTACGGAACGCTAAAATGAAACAGATTAAAAACTAAATCTTTAATGTTTGAGAGACGTATACGTTTCCTAGAAAATGTCTATATGATTTCCTTATATGTAATTAAATCTTCAATAGCAAATAAGTAATCTGTCAAGTTATGCGTCCGTCCGTTACACATCGACAATCATGGAAATATCCGTATACTAATATTGATCAATTACTCATAGCTTACGTGTGCTAAAAATACCTTAGAACGACTGCAGATCACCGGTTAACTTATTATCTGTCTAATAATAATAGTCTAGGTATTTACATCAATATAATTCTAACATTGATAGGAATTAAATATATTATTCCGAGTTCAGATTCGTTGGTGTAATTAGTAGTCCGTAATTCATCAGCCCGTATTACACGTCCACTGCTGAACATAGGCCACACCCCGAGGAAGGGTTTTGCAATAATCACGTTTGAAAGGCGGGTTGGTGACCGCAGTATTATGTTGTAAAAACAAGGAAACGCAGTTGCTCGTATATGCTTTTTATAGATGGTGTATCAGGATTAACGGTTTAACATGCTTTCCGAGGCACGGATGGTAGTCCCTTAACCAACCAGACTCGGAAAATCTTAGAATTTATACAAAAATTTCTTGGCCAGCTTTATGACAAGTTCACTAACCCTAATGTTGTAAATCTGGGGAAGACCAGTGATGTGTTTGAGATAACAGCAACTTCGACTTGTCATGATTACAACTAAAACTCGTTATATTGTATGTAGATACGTAACATTTTTCCCAAACACTTGAGTTGAAAGCATTTCTAGTCTAACGGTAATTATCTGTAAGATGTGAAGATGGCGGTTCGGTGGTAACAGTAGCTGCTTCTGAGTACTGGTGTTTTGGTTATTTCCATCTGTATCCGGCATAGTTATAGGTACAGAGATTTATTCTGCCCAAATGCTGGAATAAAGTTTTTTTTTTCTAAAATAAAATTGCAGCATTTACTTTCTATCAAATTAAATATACCAGCTATAGTTTATACAACTAAATTGAAGAAGAAGAAGAAGAAAATACTTTTATTTACGGCACATACAAGGAAATAAAACATAAGACATTGATTAACACTATTACATACATGCACCATAAATGGGAACTGGCTTCAGCATTAAGCTACGTCAAAAATCTAAAAGATCATTGCGCAGCGCTGGTTTTCTAGCCAGCCCCAGTTTTGACGCCACGCATGCCAAACGTCAAATAAAAATATATAGAAAAATTATTTACCATTTAAAATTAGCATTCATAAGAATGTTTCTCTAGCAAAATGTTGGTGATTACAAACCTCTACATAGCATTTCTTTAGCGGTAACTACAGTAAGAATCCAACGGTCACGGTAGAAGGTTCAGGCCGGGACTCCACCAAAGCGGAGATGTGTGCGATGTGCTGTGTGCTGTGCGAGAAGAGATGTTTATCAGATCGGGTGAATCCCCCGAAGCTGTGCGGAAATGCGTAGTGTAGCAGAGATGTGTGCTGGCTAGCCTTGCGAGTGTGCGAGGAATTGAGTGCTTAGTACGCATTCTGGGAGGGGGGAGGGTAACATCGATCACTGCACGCCGCTCACATCGCTCGTCTCCGCCGTGCGTCGTTCACATCTCCGCTTCCATCGCGCCATCCAAATATTACATATCTCCACAGCGATCTCCACTGAAGCTGAGCGGAGAGGAGATGTCATCTCCTCTCCGCTCGTCTCGTCTCCGCTTTGGTGGAGTCTCGGCCTTAAAGTGTTCTTTAAGTCATTACCCATGCTCTTATATCTGCAGAATATGTTTTGGTAAAATAGAATACACTCCGAATGTCATGTACTTACAACTTGGGTTTTTATACATTAAATCATTTGCCAATATGCCTGTCTTTAATGGAGCTGGAGTCCTGTACTCAATCACAAACGAATTCTTGTTACTTTCAGCTGTCAAAATTAGGTAATCTGTTCATATCAATCTAATGTGATTAACATAAGGTTCAAAATATTTGATCAATGTCGATTCCTAACGAAAAGTTACTGCTCCCATTTAAGATCGGTTAAGTACGAAAAGGCCCGTGGATGACTACAGGCCGTCAGAAAAAAAAACCCAATACATATGCCTGATATAAACAGCTATAACTAGGTACTTTCGTATAAATAACACATAGTTAAACAGGATATCGAATGGTAGACGATATAATTAAATATAGTACCGGTACATTAAATTACCGATAATAATAATGCATTCTGTGGTAACGTGTGTTGCATGTATTACTCTATATATATGTTAACAACATTAATATCTACATGAAGCAAAATTATTTAGATTAAAATTTGTAGTTTATTATAGGAAATCTACTATATTTTGCATTTGTTCTTACTTTAAATCAGTTATCTACTATGAATTTATTTGTTAAATACATTGGTAAATGGTATGGTATTTATTACCATAATATGAAAAATAAAGTGCATAATATGATACTAATATTATAAAGATTAAATATTTTAATGGTACCTTTATTATTAATGAATCTCCCGCTATTTTAATACGTATCTTTGAAGACTATTAAAAATGTATATACGTAGATCGATTGTACTACCGAAAATAAATCATATCACTGAGTATTATTATCGATTAAATAATCACCGTTAAGGTTTATAATAATATATCATATTCAGGTCTAGCTTTATTTTTTATATAGGTCTAGAGCTTTGTGCAGACGACCGCTCTCTCAAGTTTTCATCGTTAAGTGAAAACTTATGCTCCAATTTGAACAGGATCTACGCGGAAAGGGCAGGAAGGCTAATGTATATTAATTAGACTACATATTTGAATAATTCAACAGATATAATTGACACAAGTGATAATTGCTGCATATAAGTATATTCTATCTGCGTAAGTTTTGCGTATTCAATCGCGGAAAATCAGTTGGCACTATAAACACTCGACACATCCTGCTAACACTTATAAATTATGTTATTTATCGCTACCTGACTCTCCGTAACACATGACAATGGGAAACTATTTAAATAAACAAACTATTATTAATATATTGTTAACACTACCGGTAATTTTCTCTATGACTGCTACGATTTATAATTATATAGTGGAACATGATGAACTCGTATATTAATAGAATATGCTATATCTCACGTATATAATAAATGTAAAAGTTTAGATTTATGTTATGGTTTTATTTATGTTTCTGTTTCAAGCAAAAGAGAATTAAAGAGTTCTAATAAAATTTGACATATTTCATATTGTGAAAGTATATTAAGATAATTCGATTAAGATAGTTCATATTGTGAATTAAAACATAGGATACTAAATTACTTAGGTACTCTTTTCTAAAAAAGTTTTATTGTAATTATATGTACTTACTTAATTAATTTTATTTATTTATACTTTATTGCACACAGAAAGTTTCATGACATAAACAACATGTGCAAAGGCGAGCTTAATTCAATTATGAATTGTCTTCCCGCAAACCTTTAGGAAAGAGATACAAGATAATGCGTGCATAGCAAGTGTACCTACAACAAATTTAATTTAATTTACCAATATATATTTTATTAAATCATTATATATTTTACCGACACTGTTTTTTTACTAATAAAAAAACGCAAAAAAACCGTCCATAAAAAAAATCTCCAAAAATTTTAAACACTAATACCTAGAATCACGAACCTAAAATATCGTAGGCTACATGTATAAAAACGACAATAAACAATAATGATAGGTAAATTATGAATATTATTTGATACTAATATCTAATATTTGAAACCTATGTCTCATTCAAGTTTTTCGTGGGTACACGTTTGCGTTCTACATTCCCAAGGTTTTGGGCGTGTAGGGACTGAATTCATTGTTTGAATACATGAGAATGTTTTAAAGACAATAAAATAAATAGGTTTTGAATGCCATGTCATAATGTGGGTTGTTCGAATTCAATTTAGTCAATGTTACTATGAAAGGTCTTTTGTATGGGTTTTGTTCGTATTATGAAATACTCTAGAGTCAAATAAATTAGTTATGTTATGGTTATGCCTACTAGATTGGTTAATAAAAATAAACCCATTAGAAACGTTGGTCTGATCAGATCTGCACAACTCTTTATACGTCAATTTACGAAGCCATTCACACCACTAAAGATAGAATTGATCTGATACTGATCGTTTTCAAACTTCGCGCTTAACTTTATTCAGGTACAAATAAAATATACATATTTTCATTCTAAAATTAAAAGTACTTATTTAATGATTCACTTACCAATCGCGGTTTAACAGCGTATCGTGTTAGTTGAGTAGAATATCTTACCTGTAACATACAAAATACAATAATAATAATAAAAATACATGTCACATGACAGAACAATTTACAAATCAAATATTTTTGCGAGCAGTTTAACAATACTTAATAAACATGATTCGTGGAATTTAAAAATCTTAAATAAATTTCTCCAAAAAATCATCCGAACAGGAAAATTGTGTTGAAAAACCAATAAAAGATATTTAAGACAAGGTTACTCAAAGTGTTTGTAATTTTAAACAATACAAACTGAGTTTATCTATAGAATTTTATATTGCGTGTATATTTTTCTCTTGTTAAACTTTAACGAGTACCTCATAAACCAGATCTTATACGAGTGAAATTAAAATTTTACCGTGAAATATAAATTCAACTAAAACTCACAATATCGTACCTAAATATTCCACTAAAAAATACTACAAATTTATTACTTTTGGCATGAAGTTGTGCAGATCAGAAAGCAAAACTACGGATCAATTTCGAAAAAATAAAACTGATTATAGCAACATACAAAAATGCTTAGCAAATCTATTGAGAAACGTTGGTTTGAGGTAATTGATGAAGAATAACTTTTATCCCTCGCGAATTACTGTGAATGCCTTTCTCGAATCCGCAGTGTTTATAGTGTGCTAATGCTTTCATCACGATTGCAAGTAAATTGATGATGCTATTCAC
This sequence comes from Nycteola revayana, assembly GCA_947037095.2. Taxonomy (NCBI): domain Eukaryota; kingdom Metazoa; phylum Arthropoda; class Insecta; order Lepidoptera; family Nolidae; genus Nycteola; species Nycteola revayana. Next base: position 9,267,908 of record OX344844.2, read on the forward strand.
TTTAGAGAATTTCACATCTTCCTGAATTGAAATTGTGAAACTGAAAGAAATTAAATTTTCACAAAGATGAATCTTAATTCTACTTAAATTTTGATTTGACTTCGTACTATGAATAAAAGTAAAAGAGTCCAGTTCTTTTCCAGAGTTACGATTTTTTCGTTTCAACAATTGAAATTAATGATTATTTGTGCCAAATGACTTCATCTTCATCAGCCCGTTTACGTCCACTGCTGAGCATGAGCCTCCTTTTAACAGATCTATGCAAGCTAGGGCAGTTGACGGATATTGCCAAAATTTGTTTGTATCTTATATTATCTTACTAGCAACCCGCCCCGGCTCCGCACGGATACAATGCTGATGTATTATACATATAAACCTTCCTCTTGAATCCCTCTATCTATTAAAAAAACCGCATCAAAATCAGTTACAGATTTAAGCATACATAGGGACAGGGATATAGGGACAAAGAAAGCGACTTTGTTTTATACTATGTAGTGATACCGTGGTAACAGTGCGCATGAGGCCGGTAACAATGAAATTAACCACACATGCTTGGCAGGGGGTTTGGTGATCGAATTAGGATGAATGAGTATCCTTGAGCTGATAGGTGTTGCTGCCTATCAATCAGGCGTATCTCCCCTAGCCGCGTCTTGTGACACTATGGGAAGACATACAGTCTAGACCGGAAAGCATAGGTTAAATAGAAGGACTCTGGACGTACCAACATCTTTTCTATTAATAACGTTGAACCAACAATCGACTAATAAACAAATAGGTTATCACAATGGTTACTGGTCAGTGTTATTGTACTTTAATTGCTAGTGGCAAATTTCCAGAACCACTAATAAACCACTACTCCATTATTCACTTTACTTATCAGAAATGAAAGCTACTTGCGTTTATTTACTATTCACCGATGACGTCAGTACACTTGTCTTAGAAACGGCAGCGCACAAACAGTTAACCAATACATTAAATTGTTTCAAACTTACATGTACTATTTAAGTATAAAATATTCTTTAGTCCTTATGATGCATCCTTTTTTTCACAACCACCATTTCTCGACGTGGTAACTCTAAGAATTGGCAAGAAACTGAGAGGAAGCCTTTTAATAAATGTTTTTATTGAATTCTTAATAAAGCAGTAATGTTTCAGAGCAACTCACACCCAGTCTTGTCATTTACTTAGTCAGAAATTTAATAATAACCTATTACAGATATTAGATTGATTACAGATTAATAAAATTATATCAAATTGTGTTGATAATGCTATAAAGTTACCAGGTTAAAACATGTTTTGGAATTAAGCTACGGTTAGTTGACTAATACAAAAATGAAAACTATATTTTAAGTGTGAAATTTAATTTGTTTGTCTGTCTTGATAAACATATTATTTGACGTAAAAATGCATATTTTGATACACATATGTATTACACACCATATTATTATGTTAGTTAGGTTGTATCAAAGATAAAACCAGTCCATACAGAGAGGCCATCCTAGTCGGGAACGGCAATTAAGAACTGATGATAATATTTAAAATTAATTGTTCCATATGCATAACAATCTATGGTAAGTTATACAGACACTTTAGTTGTAATAAGGTTGAAGCCCTGTTATCCTATATGCCCGGTGAAATAGCAAAAGCCTCGTGGCTAAATAAATATGTCCCGTCCGAAAATTCCCGTTGAATTAAGATCATTATGAAAGTCAACTTTCTCTTTTAAATGAAAACGTTATAAATTCAAATAATTACGATTGCATTTTAACCACTGGGCGACAACTAGTTCTGCATAAATAGGACTCGTGGTAGACACCGGTCACGATCCCGTCCGGTACTTAGATAAAACAATTCTGGTCCTCAGAAGCATTTGGTCGTAAGTACCAGTTTACGATAAAGGTACTTAGGAATGTTTCTGACGTTTTAATGGCTTATGCTTCTGAGCTCTGGAATTCATGTTAGTACGTAGCACAAGCAATGAGCCTCAAACTTTTTAACTATCTAGAGTAGGGATGAGTAGCGATACGCAATATTTTGGTCACGTCACAATCAAGTATTAGGTACCTACTTACATCAGAAACAAACGAGAGTGATCCTACCAATGTTATATATGTATATAAGATATTATTGCCCCATTATTACTAAGTCAATGTTATTTTAAAGGTCTATAGTATTGTAAAACGAATTAATTATTTAGAAAAATAGCACAATCATGCATAAAGTTGCGCCAGCCCTGACTTAAAGGTACAACCTGGAGGAAACAATACGAAACGGCAATTACGTTGTATGGAATTAAGCGCAGTGATTGGCAAAAAGTATATCTATGAAAATATAAATCCCTAAATTTATATTTCTATAATTTTTCCTAGTTTGTCCCGATCGCTATTCCTGCTACGGCCTAGTCTTCATAAGTATAAATTAATTTCTATTTTTAGTACATTTAATACAGTCAACCAAAAAAGAGTTTAGAGACTTAAGTTAAATATTTTATATCTTGTTAATGGGGAAAACCGAGTCTACATACATACTGTACTAATATTTTATTTATCATGGTAAATTTACAAAACGACAAAAAATACCCACAAAACATACAGTTGGACCCCTTGAACCCCTATATATGCACATATATCAATTCAAGCACAATCCTTTCTGTGATTAGCAATGTCAATCAATTAGTAACTGTTTATTTTTATTTTTATACATACAAAAGACGATAAAAATAAAATTAGTATCCAATTAAAAAAAGTGTAAAGAATCAAATTATCTACACAGTTTACACCTTAAGGTGTGTTAGAGACGTCATTAGACGTTATATTGCCATAGTTAATAGCCGTAACAGAATAATCTTCATAATGCTACTCCATGCCGCTACAGTAGTCATTTAGTGTTTCGTGGCAAATAATATGCTGTTCCAGCCATTTAGTGATTACACGGCAATATAGGGGTTGAAAAGATTATCTATAATTATGTCATTATGTTTATATGACTTCTTCTCCAGTAAATAATACTTTTTTTTTTTACTTATACTTTTTATCGAATCTTATTCTTTTATATAAATACAGACAAATGACTACACCGGTGGCTCAGTGCTTACGGCAGTAGCTTTTGAGACCTGATGTTCTGTGTTTGATTACTACACGCAACAATTATATGTGAACTACGAATATTTGTTCTGAGTCTGAGTATGCTTTATGTCCATGAATTATGTGTTCGTAAAGCCCCTCGCGACACAGAGTTTTATTTCCCTAGTGCGGGAGTTTTTATTTTGTTAAAACGAAGTAAGATAATCATCATCATCATTTCAGCCGTAGGACGTCCACTGCTGGAAATAGGCCTCCCTCATAGATATCCAGTTGTTGCGGTTAGAAGCGGCCTGCATCCACCGTGATCCCGCGGCTTTAACCAGATCAGAAGATAATAAGTAATAATATTATGAATGGAAAATCAACAATAAAAGCACCTTATTCAAGGTAACACTTAAAAAAACTATTAGCCCCTTATTTGCATTTACAATAGCAAAACACCCCGCTCGAGGAGACCCATATTCAAACTTGGCCGCTATACGGGCTGGATGATGATGATCTACAGTAAAATAGTTAATGATTATAGCTACAAGTTGAATGATTGACGTTTAACTGATTGAAACAAGTGTAATATGACCATCAATTAGTTATCAACATAGCTAAGCTAAATTATAGGCTCTCAATTACATTAACCTTCATTAAATTCATTTATAAATCTGACGCCCATTGGAACGTATAATTAACACAGTTCGCCCGAAGCTTATAATATGAACTCTCATTTTTTTATGGTCCAATATTTAGAAACGTTTAAAGCGTTTATAACCATAAGTATTTCGAACATTATGAAATTGTATGTAATTATCGTGAATATAATTTCAACACTAATATTATTAATATGAAAGTTTGTGAATGTATTTGCGAATTTGTAAACCAATATCGAATATAAATATGTTAAAGGGAATGGATGAATTTTTTTAACTAGTCCAGTCGGAAGCTGGAGCTGTATTATGAAGTAATTTGGATATTTACCTACAGGATTAAGAATTACGAGCATACAATCGGAGAACGGTAGTAATATGTAGGGTCTGTGTAGGCACTCTCGCTTCACGTTGGGGGTAAATCCAAATTATAATTTGCTTTTGTTCTTTAAGTTACATTTTTGGAAAATAACACTTAGTTGGCTTTTACCCTGAATACTATCTACTTATAATATAAACTGTCATTTTTACATACCTAAAATACTATTATTATACAGTACCGCGTGCGGATATAGTATTAGCTTCCCGCCTAACTCCCGTTCCCGTAAGAACTTCATGATTCAATATAGCCTATAGCCCTCCTCGATAAATGGGCTATCTAACACTGAAATAAATTCTTAAATCGGCAAATTTAAAGGAACGTATTGTGTACCTATATTTTAAGTTAAAGAATAGTTGATTCTAAATGCTTTTTTATACTTAAATAACAGAGTTAAGTCATGCCGTTCAAGATATTTTGCGTTGCACTTTAATCTGTTATATAATTACATACAAGCATTAACAGGTGTTTTCAAAGGACATCTTCAAGATGCACTCGTATTCAGATCACTCCTTATAAAATACATTAAACCGTGTCAATGTTTAATATAGTAAATTGTATATTTATATTAACTCACGGTACAGTTAGGGTATTGAAACATTGGTTTAGGCAACAGAAGAGGGATTAATTAAATTTTAAATCACGTTTGTTTATTCTATATTTATAAAAGCGAAATGTCATTAATTTACTCACTCATCACAAAATCTCAGAAACTACCTTAAGAACATAGGTGCTCACTAAGCCGGCATTTTGCAAAATTCAATCCCTAAGGTGATAAAAGGGGGTGTCAATGTTTGTATGAACTTTTTTTTTCTGAAAAACTCTAAAGAGGTGAAATAAGGGGTGTAAGTTTGTATGGAAAATCCTTTATTTTTAAAGCAATCGACTCCAAACTAACAGAATATACTCTTCATTAAAATGATTTATCGATTCTTTTGTTATATTTCAAAACTACCCTTATTACTCGGGAAGAAAGGGGTTACAAGTTTATGTGAAACTTCGTCAGTTTTAGTTATAGCCATTCCAAAATTAACTACAGTTAATTGAGTCCGAAACGAATAGATTCCTACAGAAACGGGAGTTACGCAGGTAAACATCGCGAGCAGCTAGTTAGCAATAATGGTCATTAGCCAATTATAAAAAGCGCAAAAGATCTGTTTTTGTTGGTGGCTTTTTATTATATCCCTTCCCCGTAGTAGTTTCATGTTGATATATAGCCATATTCGATAAATGAGCTATGTATCACTGAAAGAGCTTTTCTAATCAGACCAGTAGTTTCTGAAATTAGCACGTTCAAGCAAACAAACAAACTCTACAGCTGTATATACCAACCAATCTATACTTAAGATTGGTTTGGTTATCAAACCGAGTTGGATATATCAACTCGAGTTAACTGTAAATACTAGTCGGTAAACCGAGTATAAAAAGTACATTTCACCTCGAGTTGAGGGAGTCCACTTCAGCAGTGGACCTGATATGGGCTCATGATGATAGTAATTACTGAAGATTAGACTTATAACGCCATTTTGAAGGGACTGCATGTGAAGAATTCAATTTGCTTGACTGTATTTATACAACTAATTAATTAACCATTTTGCTCGCAGAACGTGTTGGTATGCTTGTTTTATTTAACTTATAAGAAAATTAAAAATATCTCTGGCGTCTACGTCTAGTTAAATCTACACTGTAAGTTGAAAGACAAGTGGTGATAGATTGAATCTACATTCATATGCAAAAAAGCTTTACGATCGAACTTTATCGATCGATTGATTAATGCTGTACGTGGAATACTTCTATATTGTCTGTGTGAGTTCTCATTTTTTCATATATTGAAGGATATTTAGCTACGACATTGGTAGGCTCTATATTGCTATTATGTCCACGCCAGTTTTACAGCTATTACGATAATAATTCAAAATATAAGTTCGATATATTTGGTTTTATTCCAATATATAATTTCATATCCTTCACTCAATTTTAGAACGCCATTGGACAGTTGTAATTGTGTGTGCCGTCAATAAGACAACTATATTGCATTGCTATATTTAGATAGAAGTAATACTGCACTCAGACGAAAGAGATACGATAAGCTGGGCAACTACCCCGAACTGAGTGATGGGCTATTTATTTTTCAGACGTACGTATGTGGTTACCTACATCGCTTCTGCTACTTAACCGGGCAATAGACGACCAGGACTCTAGCCTCATTGCATGGTTTAAAAACTACAAACTGAGCAACCTGCGCAAGAGTCTTCGACCTCTGTGACGCAGTGACGACCACAGATTCGTAAAACGATGGACTCTAGCTACTGAAATAGAAAGATGATGGTGATGACGTAAAGACACGAAAAATAAAGATGTCGAGAGATTTATGATTTCGTTTATCATCATAAGCCCGTATGATTTCCATTGCTGTTCTTCGATCGAGAAGGGCGTTTGCCATAGTCGTAGTGGTTAAGTTGTGTTAATATTTTCTTCACGCTATCCCATCACCCTGTATTGCTGTATAATAACCAACATAAAAACAACAAACATTCAGGAATTATTATGCAAAATAATGCATAATTTCAATAAAAACGAATAACAAAACGTCTGAACCTATTGATATGCGTTGCATCAACCCATTGTTGATTTAATTATACCTTCGTTAATGTCAATATATTCATGAAAATTCGATGTCCGTCTGTGTAACAAAGACGAAGATAATATTAATTCTTAATATAAACCTCTATAAAGAAACATTACAATATATTTTTAAGAGTTTCATGCGCATTCACGTATTTCTTTATCAACGGACTATCGCGTACACAAGCATGTTATTATTCGTATAATCAAAATAATTGCACGGTTGTCTTAATTATTTTGTTTCAAAACAATGATTATAGCTAGAAACGTTATGTAATGTAAAAAATCTCATTATTTTATAAAAGCCATACATTTGTGTCCAAAAGTTATGATTTTCTAAATTATTATTTTATTATGTCAGTTCGCGTAATAAATAAAACTGAAATTTTTGTTTCAATTGAAAAACAACAGGAAAGACGTGTATACGAATGTAATGTTTAATAGGGAACTAATAACAAAATCATATTTTTTTACGCGGACGATGTCGTAGGCAGCAGCTAGTGTAATATTTTTAAAAAAGGTAAACTTTGTGACGTTCAATCTTCGGAGTAATAATCGGTACTTCTTATCCAATTAAATAAAAAAATATAAATACATAATCCAGGACTTAAAAAGGCTACATTTTAAGAGGAGGTTCATACCGCGAAACCGCGCGGGAGATCTAATCCCACTAATATTATAAATGCGAAAGTTTGTATGTGTGGATGTATGTATGTTTGTTACTCTTTCACGCAAAATCTACTGAATGGATTTGGCTGAAAGTTTGCACGCGGGTAGTTTATAAGCTGGATTAACATATAGGTTACAAAATATCACGCTTCGAACCACTGGAGCTGAGTGACGCGGGTAAAACCGCGGGGCGCAGCTAGTAGGCTATAAAACTCCACCCGTGCGAAGCCGGGGCAGGCCGCTAGTAAAACATATATAGAAACATATACTAGGACTACAACACAGTTAATCACGTTGTAATTGCTAATAATGATATTCAAATCACAAGTCATTCTAGACTGCAGATCTAATTTATAGTAGTGCATTGCAATTAATTAATTACTACCGTGACAAAACTCAGCATCAATGTAATGAAGATAAACTATCTAGATTAAGACCAGTTATATATTTTATTAATAGGTCGGACGCATTAATAATAGTTGCGAGGTTGAGTGTGCACAAAATTTCTATAAAATAAGTACATCATTTAGCTTCAATAATTTCAACAACTAATCACGGCGGATTCAAAATAAGGCACTTATCTAGAACTTTTAAGTGAAGTTATTAGAGAGACATCTAAGATTGGGTTTTGGTGTTGTCTGCCTGAAATAATAATTTTGTAATAATAATATAATAATAACTTGTAACTCAGACGTAAAACGTCAGACTATGCCACGGATCCTATATCACGCAATAAAAGTTTTAAATATTTGGTCCCCGTGTCCACCAAATGTGTTCAGAAGTGGAACGCCAAAGAAAAGACGTCAACGCCTAACTGTCACCCCGGGACTGAATGAGTTCAAGCGGAAGACCTCACGAATATTTGGGACAGCCATCACAGGGCATATAACCACGCCCGGTCAAGAAGATCACTTTGCTTGTCCTTCTTTTTGCTCCTCTGCAAACTGTCCTAAGCTTGTTGTAAAAGATTAACAACACGAAACTCGATTGTTACCCTTTTAGCGCGCATTTATCTATGACATTTTATTTCTATTAGCAGCGTACCGAAGTGAAACCTCTTTCACATACTACAATTTTCTATTTTAATAACATAAGGTCATATAAGAAAAATAAGACTTCCAATAAACCAAGTCCCGATTCTCACGGTAAGTAATGGAGTAAACCAACTAGTACAATACATATTTCATTGTTAACGAGTATTTGATTAATAAATTTGCAGTGTTCAAGCAAAGCCTCTTTACAAAGGTAACAAAGAAAGTGTACATAATTGAACATAATGTGACATTGAGTATAAGAATTAAGATATTTCATAGGTAGGTCGTTTATTAATTTAGTGATGGCCTTTTTGTCGGGTGGACATATATGTAGTCAGCCACAACCGACGGTGAAGGCTTTTACTGCTTCACCGGGGTTTTGCTTCTTCAAACTTCAAACTAAGCAACTTGCGCAAGAGGACTATCCTGTGGGACTTGGACCTCGGCTCAGGGCAGTCGCTGGTGGGGGGATTTAGGAATTATGACTTTCAGTTTTTAGGGGAGTTTTGGGCAACTGTCGCCTAATACGCTTTCACTTGTGATTCTGCGCTGTTTGATGTACAGTTTCACGCCCATGCCTATTCCTACTCTCATTGCTACTTCCATACTAATATTATTCTTAGTATACTCAGAAAAATTAATTTGCAGCTCGCTGGAAGTGCGCAATTGAGATGATTAAAAGTACCTAGTCTGTTTTCTTAGTACAGTTTCACCCGCGTAGCTCCAATTCCTGTAGGAAAATCGTGATAAGGTTAATATAGCGTAGCTTGTGAAAAATAAAGTGAGTTTATTGGTTACAAACCAAAATAGAAATGTCCCTTTACAACAATAGTATAGATTTACATATTATTACGCTCACAACACTTACTCGTTTAGCTGGTCTGTTATATGATAATAAGAATGTGGTCAAAAAACTATCGTGTGTTACACTTGTACAGATCATTTAACATAATACTATTACGGGTAACCGTTTACGAACATGAATGTGTGTATTTTTTTAAGATAACTAGCATAGTTTTTGCAGTCTACTAGTTTTCTTGTTAAGCCCTCGTGCTAAGCTAAAAATGCTTGTGTTACGGGTGGGTTCACGTCGGTAGTGCTATGGGTGGGGATCGAACCGACGATCACTAGTCCGACGCTCTAGTCATTGGGCTACGGCCGCTTCCAAAACTAACTAACCTAACCAACTAATTCCACCCACACTCCCACCACTACAACTCCTGTAAGCCAATAAGGCCAATAAGCCGGTAAGTAGATACTTCACCAGTGGCACACACTGGGAATAGCAATGAGCTCCGAGGCTATCCAAGTCCTGGGAAAGGTTTAAGTTAAACTGTCTAGCGACCAGCAACAAATGTTATCAGAGAGAGATAAGAAGGAGTAAGGTAGACTTACGTTTTCACTTCTCTCCATTAACTATAGCATCAGGTGACAGGAAAATATAAAATAAGACTACTAAGCTTATAAAAAGCTGTGATACTAAAGTCATAATGTTCTAATATAAAAATAAAACGACTTGCAACTCATATCCGATATACCAAGAAAATTAAAATAAACACTTAAAATTGCAGATTACAATCAACAGAACGAAATAATTTAATCTAGTGTAAATAATATAACGATAACGATGCTATTAAATAAACAAATTCATTAATTAAAACATAAAGTATGTAGGCTACATACTAATTGCATATTAGCACTCCATTAAGACGTTGCAACCGAAACACATTAATTAACTAGCGACCCGTCCCAACTTTGCACGGGCAGTAAAGCATAATTTACCCAAAAAAAACCGGGTACCCGGGTTTCACTCGCGTAACTCCAGTTGCCGTGGTAACTTCATAATTAAATATAGCCTGTCTATAGTCTTCCTCAATAAATGGGCTATCTAACACTCCAGGAGTTCCTGAGATTAGCTCATTCAAGCAAATACTCTTCAGGATTAGGTATATATACGTATAGATTTCGCATGAATTACTCTATCTATTGGTGAAACCACGTGAAAATCCGTTCAGTAGTTTTTGTGTATATCGCGAACAAACATACAGATGCTGCAGAGGACTTTGTTATATTATAATATGTTGTGATACAAAATAAATTGGCCGTATAACAATAGTTAAGTATATTCAACGAGACACACTTCACATACATTACGTTATGCATATTTTTGAGTTATGTCCTTATCTTCTACTAAGTACGTGTTTTCGATGTAACAGAGCATTGCGTGTGTTACGATGTACCCGCCTGTATTTTAATTGGACGTTGCATAACAATAATGTAATTTCTTAATGTTTTCATTAGTTTAAATATTTGTATTAAGATCTAAAGATTACGATTGTTAAATTTGAGTTATTTTTTTAGGATATTTCAGAACATTAAATTCGCAAGAATATAATTATTTAGAGGATGTACTTTTATTATATTACAATTTTATTACAATTATAACAATTTATACGTTCCTATAATATTAAAACAATAAATTACTCTGAGGCATGGTATTATATTCCACTGAATTTGTTTTCTTCGAGTTCGAGGAATAAAGACAAAAACTGCGGTATTTGTACCCGGTATACAACTTAGTCGCCGTATGGTTTCCGGCTTGGAATAGACCACCCCGTATATTCTTATGGGTGACGTAAGTGGCGACTAGAGGGACATACAGCTGATAGATGGGCAGCAGCATCTAACAGCTCAAAGATCCTTCCATGTTACTGCGATAACCAATCCGCCTGTCAAGCGTGCTGATTACGTCAATATCCCTCAACGACCCTGCCTTGCCGAGGTCTGTTAAAGAGGAGGCCCATGTTCAGCAATGAACCGGAACGGGCTGATAAAGTATTCAACTTAGGCTCATCCCTTACATTGGTAACACCAGCAATGTGGCTTTCATACAACTCTGCTAAACAAAGAATATTTTTCCTAGAAAATGTAGCATTCGTGGAAAGAGGTGTGATGCCATGTTTAAGTATCGTTAACAAGTGAAGTTTAACTAGGAGAAATTATAAAATTACTTTTAATACAGCCTCCGTTCTCGAGTCATTAGTCCAAGATCCCATTATTAACAGCGTCAACTAATTAACTTGTGTCACGGGGCCAACATGAAGAGAAAATACTTTCTGTTAAACAATAACCGAGAAAACGCGAGATTTCACTTTGAGTAATTCGAAAAAAGGCATCAATAACATATGCATAATATATTTTCGCTTAAACGTACAGTTATTTTACATTGAATTGCTTTCTTTGCCAAGATCCGTCACTAGGCATTCGCAAGCTGGTCACAAAAACACAATAAGAAAGTGCAAGTAGACGCGCACTTGCCAACAGATTTCTCCCAAAGCCACAATGACAGTAAAACAAGCACAATAGATGTATAATTTATATGCAAGAGGATAAAGAAATTAAACTCCCACTAAGTACTATCAATTATTTTAAGACTAGGTTCGGTACACATAAAAGACATAGTGTTAATTATTTCGAGCAATCAACTGACTATTACAGTAAATCTAAATGTTCTATTGCGTACTATCAATATTGTTTTTTTAAGTGCTTCCGGCATAGATCTTATTATATATTACTTTTTATGTGTTTTCGTTCCTCAAACAAAAAATGACAAAGATGGACAGCGGATGGACAGCGCGTTGAAATTTTGTGTGACGTCACTTCTAGGTACAATTTTGCCTAGTAGTGACGTCACAAACCCCCCTCTCCTTTTATAATTTGTCATTGCTCTGTTACTGTGTATTAATTTGATAAAAAAAATACACAATACGTGTCCAATATTTTTGGCGATCTAACTGACGGACTAATAATAAATAGATTTTTTAAACCTAACTGACGGACATTATCTGATTTTTAGTCTTCATGCCTAGATAAAATACAACGCAAAGATAAACTACTACAGAAAATATTTAAATCATACTTATAAATTTCAATGGAAAAATAAAAGTCTTCCATAATATTATCCGGTTACATAACACGTTGAATGAATCGTGTTAATAAAATAACCAGATCAATTAATTACAAGCCATAACGATTAAAGAAAATTGCACATTTACGTCAGAAATAATTTTAATTTGCATTATTATAGGAATGTGTTATGTGACAACCGACATTGTATCACTACGTACGTAGGTATGAAGACTAATAGATGCATTTAAGACCTACCCCAAATGACGTCTTATCTGCCTATTGTTTGTAACCAACTTTTTCTTCTCGAACATTTAGCAATTTAAACGGTTAGCGTGTGAATATTTTCTACCATCGAGATGTTTCTACGATACAACCATTGTATACAGGTACACGTAATATTAAGATCCAATCATGATGATTGTAGAGTGTGTATAGCTGACTTATAGAAACGCATCTATGATAATCATTTACATTACGAACAAAAAGACAATTTGCATTTTTTGCAAAGAAGAGGTGGGAGTTTGCAATGATTACATCGGTAAATATGATAATCTGTAATGCAATTCCCAAGTCTTTTACAATACAATGATACTTCATTTTTTATTTATGATGTTGACCCGTTATAATTGTTGTTACTAAGTAGGCTGTGAATAAGTGTAAAATTAATTTCCTGCATCAAATTATTACAGATATTGGCTTTACTATGTGTTATGTCGTATGAAACTATGTCACATCTCACACTAATCTCTGCGTAATCGTATATTTTTTTAAATGGTATTAATATGTATACGGGTGCAGTTCGAATCAATTTCAAAATGATTCCTTCGGCAGTCAACAGATGAGCAAACAAATGACTTTCTACCCTGACGAAACTGGCAACCTCTGAATATTTTCGAAACCCGTTCATCAGATGTTCACTGATAGAATATTAATCAGGCACGTCTCACAGCATCAATCGAGGTACGTGATACAAGTCATTTATCTGCGAGCGAAGGAGGCATGTCAATCACTCATTACACAGGTTATGCAACTGTCAAAATTTGTAACATTAGTAACACATTTGCATTGCGCGGTATAACTGACATATAGTTATATTGGAAGTACCTTATATAGACATGTTATATGAATGCTCATTGCAATGAATGACTATATATTGTATACGATCTGTTTCACTGGAAAATTATAGGTCTGGCTGGGATTTATACAATTAGCACCAATTGTCTTAGAAGAAAATCTATAATTTACAAACGAAGGCTCAATTAATCTTTGGTTTTTGTTACGACGTTTCTTCTTTGTTATGTAAATTATTAGTAAAAGAGTAATTTTTAAGTGAGCTATTTGATATCAGCAACAAGAATATAATCATAACGGTAGTGAATTATCTCGTAGAATAATTTGAATATATTCAAACTGTGTCAGAGAAGTGACTTTTTAATCGCATATCTTTTTGCTGATCTATGCTGGCTGTAGATGACTTGAGGGAAATTATTATTGGAATATGTTTTTCGGCAAGGTGACGCCACATCGATATTAGATCTAAGTGTTTTATTCTATAAGAGAAAAAGGAGACATTACTTTAATCATTAAAAAAAATTAAGTATATCGAATGGGAATTGTTCAAATAAAGCCCATATTTATGGTCAATATAAGGGTAAACTAGTAATTTGCAATGTTTTTTGTTATGGCCAGATAAAAACAACAGCATTGTGAATCACTATTAAATTAAATTTTATATTCGAAGTACTTACATTAATAAGTACTGCCAAAGACCCGATTGACGATAACAAATAATTTCAGTGCTAGGTATACACAATTTGTTAGTTTCATACAATACTTCTGGCATAGTTAGCCAAATAGACAATAGATAATTTATAAAAGGTTTATATACTTTCTGATATTCAGGCAAGCAGACATCAGACCGAAACTTAGAACAAAAATGAATAACATACATTCCTCAACACAAGAGTAAAGTTATCTCGATGTTTGATACAAACAATAAGTTAATTTACCCAATTTAGTCTTGTAATTCAATAATACTCTCACACATTATAACCCATAGAAGGAGAAATTGTGGTAATTAATTCGTTTCAAGTTGCATTAAAAGTTTCACAAGAATCTACTTAAAAGGCAGACTCTATAATATCGGGGAGATTAAACCGCATTCTCTATATAGAGCAAGATGTGTTTAATAGCAACTGAGAGTGGTGCTTTGTTAGGTTATAAAACTAGTTCTTATGTTATACTTATGTATAAATCCACTACATTAGACAAAGAGAATTCAGGGTCACGAGAATGGGAAAGGTCTAAGCTTGACAATAAATGAACTGAGTAATGTATTGAGATCACTGATATAAATACCATCTAAGGTCTGAGATAAGGAGAAATTTGCAATGTGTGAAATGTGGAAAAAGCGTGTTTTAGTTACAACTAATACATTAAAATATTATAGCCATTTGTGCTTAGTTCATATAATTTATTAATATAGGTAAAATGTTATGTAATAATAATATTATATCGTATCTCAATTTCTTTCAGCTTCAAATATCATGCCATATCGCCTCTCTTCCCGTTTTACAGACAGCATAACTACCTGGAATTCCCTACAACAGTGAAATCTATAATACTGACATTATAAAGAGGAAAGATTTGACCGCTTGTTTGCAGTGAATAGGCTCCGGAACTCCTGGGCCGATCTCAAAAAAATCTTTCACTGTTAGAAAGCTACGTTATCCAGGAGCAACATGGACTTTATTTAAATATGACGTTTCCACGGGAACAGGGGCTACGTGGGTGAAACCGCGCGGGAATCTAGTTTACTATAAAATGTAAAGTAAAAATTTCAATCTCCAAATCATCATCATCTTCCTGCCCTGCTCCCATTCGTGGGGTCGGCGCAATATGTCACCCACTTCCATTTTTCCCTATCAGACGTCTCTTTCATACTCACACCTTTCTAACACATGTAATCATTCACACAGTCGACCCATCTTTTGTTGACCATCCCTCCATCTTCATATTCAGCATTATTTTTGTCACATGCATGTCATCCCTACGCATAACGTGCCCATATATAATTTTAATCTTCAAATGTCATGAGCATTTTATTAACATATTATTTATTGAAACTTTAGATCAAACTTATCCCATAGTCAATCATCAACCACCGATTTTATACCATCGGCCACTGCTTCCAAGATGAAAAGCGTATTTCATCGAAAAAAAAAGATTTTATCAGTTAAATTACAATAAACCTTTGAAAGCAGAAAGAACGGAGTTAAACCGCAAGATCATAACCACATGGAAGTCTTTCCATACACTTCGAACCACGATATTTCCTCTTAACCGAGAGTTCTAAGATTACGGAAACAATATAAATAATTTAGTTATCAGGATGTAACAATGGATGCGGATGTTTTACGGATGCTGTTGTCATCATAAGGAAGACATGCTTATCTTTTAGATAACGGAATATTGCTCGTAACTATTTTATAATAAACTTTATAATGGGACTAACCTTTAATAGATTGATATCTTCGTTATGTTCTAGCAATACATAAGTTATTCTTTTGCGGTTTTGATATTTTTATTACATTTACAAAACTATCTAGCAACTAGCATAAAATTTAAAAATAATTACTTATATGATTTTAGAACTTAAAGGTGTGAGGTGTGTCATTTATGTTTAAGAACTGCAAAGTTATATAAACCAACATCTTCGATAACAAGGGCATTTATTAGATATGTGTTACTTTTTATATAATTTACTGTCTAAAGCTGCGGTGTAGTGAAAATACATCAAAAAGAAAACATATTCACGAAGCAATGAATTGCAATTGTATAATCTAGTTCAACTATAAAAAGGCTGGTATTGGATTATCAATAAAAGGTATTGAATATTTTACAATGATGTAAAGAACATAAACATAAAAAATAATTTCAATTTTCCATTATACTCAGAACAAAATAAAATTTTATTGGTTTGCTATGCAATACCTATGCTATAGGTTTTCCCATTACTTAAGTCTAGGTATAATAATATCTACTAATGTATGAAAGAGTGTAGTATACGTATTTTATAGTGAGAAAACATACATCTCTTATAGTAAAGTGCAAAGTTTTACACATATATCTCACTTACATAATAAAGAAAATAAAAAAACTATTAGGTATGTATCCATAAAAATAAATTTCAAAGATACATTTTATAAATAAACTCACAAGATTTTTTAATACTTAACGCATTTAACATACTCATACTACAATAATACTATTGTATGAATGCCAGCAAAACCATAAATAAGATTTAATGATGATGGTAGCTTTCACAAAACACAATCTGGATAGACCTCGATCAATAATTTAAGAGGTATGTCCTCTTATATGAATAAAAATCAATTGTTCAACCGCATGTGAGTATCACATGAGGACGAGAGGACGTGAGGACCAATTTAACGAATTTCCTTTGTCCTTCATGGTTAGTAGATGGTTACGAAAGATTTTTATTAATAACTAGCGCGACTAGCAAACCGCGCGCGGTTTCATCCGCGTAGCTGCCGTTCCTGTGTTCCTGTGTGGGCACGTCATAATGGACATGAGGACTAAAAAAAACTATTTAGTCCGTCAGTTAGATTACTAAAAAATATTGGACACGTATTTTTTTCACTATAAAGCTCAAGTGAGGGGGGCTTGTGACGTCACTATTAGGTAAAGTTGTACCTAATAGTGACGTCACAACAAAATTTCAACGAGCTGTATCTTCGTCATATTTTGTTTGAGGAACATAATAAAAAAATACGTGTCCAATATTTTTTGGTAATCTAACTGACGGACTAAATAGATTTTTTTAGTCCTCATGCCAATTAAATACAGCCTTTGTTTTATTCTGATGCATAAGCTATTTTATTGAACAGTTTAATTAAAATCAACCATTCAGTTCATTTTTAATCCATTCTCCATCCTCACAAACTTTCGAATTTATACTCTAAGAATGACAAAAGACAAAGCAAGAGAACAAAAACAAAGGACAAAGCTTCAAACTTGTGACCACTCTTTTAAAAGTTAAAAACAATTTTTGATATATTATAACAGTAACTGTTTACTTCGCTAATTGTCTTGGCACACAAAGTTCCGGTTGGTTCAGTAATGTATCCAGGTGCATTTATAAACGGTGCTATTGCTTAATGCGCACGACCTTGCAAGGTCGCGGCGCGTGCGCATCGGTCCGATGCATTCGTTGCTAATTTACACTACAGCTAACAGTCCTAATGTTGTCTTCAACCTGAATACATTGTTCAGACCTATATATAAATATATATCATATTATAGATCAAGTACTCTTGTATATAATCGTAAAAAGCCTCTACTTAACAAAATCCTTTCTCGTGTCCATCCGTTTGTGTGCATCTTCGAAACAACGGCACGGGTGTTGATACGGTTATCAAAAGCATTCAGAATATTTATCTATACCTTAACATATAAAGCTGAAAAGTTTGTTTGCTTGAACGCGCTAATCTAAGGAACTACTACTGGTGCAATTTAAAAAATTCTTAATCCGATTATCAAGAAAGGCTTATAGGTTTATTTTATTATGAAGTTCTCACGGAAACGGGAGCTACGCGGATGAAATATTTTTATAATTAAGAGTTCGTTTGATAAAAAAATTAAACACCAATCAAAATTTTGCTACCACAAACTGACAATAAAATTTAATTTGACGGTAAAGATTATAAGAGCATACACTCTATACGAAACATAAAACAATACGCATATACCAGCATCGTGCCATCTTCATGACACTTGAGGTATTTTATAGTTGGCGCAGACCTTTAGGTGGATCTAGCAACAGGCTCAGTCGTGAACACATTCACTGAGAATTAATATGTTTATCATAGACAACAAAGCTAGAATCGTGCTGAAGTATAGGAACGGCGCCCCGCCTGTGATTATTATCGACATATGTGCAATATGAATACATTAAACCGAATTGTAGTAAAGTATTAATGGCATTACGTACATAATTATTTTGAGTGTATATTGAGTCTCTACGATAAATCCATAATATAGTTTCATCCATAAGGCGGCTGACCTCAAAAGAGATTTGGCTATCTGCGCAGGACATAAAATAGCGTACATGTGTACTCTCTATTAGACACACATTTACTCTCTGTTAATAATTATATGACGGCAGGTGGAGTAAAGCTGTGACAGAGTGGCGTCCAAGGAATGGAAAAAGAAGTGTTGGCCGCCCGGCGGCGACATGGATAGACGACATTGTTGCTATCGCGGGAGTGTCTTGGATGAGGCTGGCGCGAGATCGTGGAGCTTGGCACAAGCAAAGAGAGGCCTATACCCAGCAGTGGGTGAAGACGGGCTGTGGATGATGAATAATTATAAAATATCATAATCATTTATTCCTTGTAAATATGGGTATACAAAGGTGTTAAACTTAATAAATGAGTTCTCCGTATGTATGTGTGGAGTTTATTACATCGCGTTATTATTTTATAATATTAAATACAATATCATTATTTTTCAATAAGCAAGAGTTAAGTGCTTAAATGAACTTTAAATAACATAGATAAGACTAACACATAAGACCAATTTGACCATAACAATAGTATGCTTTTCGACCATCAATTAAACAAATAACAAAAAACTAAGAATATTAAGTCACTTATAAATATGATTTGATCCAGTATAACAAGAATACTTATCATAGGACTATCAGCTTACAAATGACAACGTTGTTACGCTTGTAATGATCACAAAGCATTTGTTCACGAATTAAATTAGATGCAGCTCGCTTACGTATTGTAACGATTTATGATCATGACATAGTTGTCCATTTTTTATTTTGTTTAGCATTTAAATGACGTATCTGCACTATCATTATAAAAAGAATTTTAAGGTTTTCTTGGTTGATTTCAAAACTTTTGATTTTGACCGCAGTATTATGCTATACTAAACACAAAGGAAAACGATAGTGCCGTTCCCTGGTATAAGATTGTAATAGGTGATGTAATAACACTCAGCACTAACTAACAAATATTGGATTTTACACAAAGATTTCTAGTCCGGTATGGGGATCGAAATCAACGACCTCCGTAACTTAAAGGACTACGACTCATTTACTGATTATAATACTTAAAAGGTTTTATGTCTTCTCACAATTCGTTTAAGTGAATATACAGAAATAGTTGTACATGCAGGGAAATCAAATAAAACTATATTCACGCAGAAAAGCACGACAAACCATAAAAGTATCGCAAGTATGCAACGGGTGGCGCTCGCAAAGGCCACGCTTTCATAACCTTGTGGTAACTATCCACAAGCCGTCTATGAATCATTATTGTCTCGCCCGCCTAACACGGTTTGTACAGTCAACAAAGAATGCAGCTGCCGTAATTAGGACATTTGATTTAACCGCGAAAGATTAAAATTTTAAGGGAAAATTGCACGACGGTGACATAATCTCATTCAGCCGTGAACTGTTCTGTTATTCAAAGTTCAATTATCAGATTATTTAATTCTTTGTAACTTGCGTATTTACCACCGAAATTACATTTCAATATATTCACATGTTTTAAGTGCTAAGCACCGATCTGAAAATATCTACATTTAAATAATATCACCTACTTCTAAGGATATTTCTATTACTTGATGTTTCATTTCACCATAAACATGTCATTTTCATATTTCGATGTGAGGAATTTTAATGACACGTAAATTGCAATAATTACATACACGAAATTTCGCGGTCATTAAATTTTTAGGGCAATCGAAACATCAAACTCTGCAAAATGATTAACGAGTCTAATAATTTTTATAATAAATCAATATCTATACACAATACACAATTATCAGTATATAATAATATCTGGAACATATTCTATAATTAAATTCCTTCATCATAATAAAAGTCTGCATTACCAAGAAAGGAAACAATCTGAATCAACACCACTATTCTTGTGAAGAGTACAAATGTAAAATTAATGCAAATACATATAAAAGAAATAAATACAATTCACGATCAATTAATTACCAGTAAATAAATAGTGGCTTTATTAATTTGGTTTACTAAACACAAGTATGAGTAATACTTGTAATACTTGAAACACTAAAGCAACAATGTACAGCAACAGGTTAGGTGAGGAAATACAAAAACTAAGACCGTACCTAGTATTTAATTATACTTGTGGGCGATAAAATGGTAGAACACCTATAAAAGGCTTACAACATTATGTAATTTCTAAGAGTTTAATAGCTTTTAATAATTTTGTAAAAGATATGAGTGATATATTTTAACAGATAAATTTGTGATAGTGCCCTCACACACCCTCTCAGAGGGCTAGGAGCCAGCCTACAACGATTGCTTTAAAGTATCTTCGAGTCAGATTTCATCCAACTCTCTTTTGATATGGTTTTTTCCGAATGATTAATTTGGTATGTCTCTAATAATCAATCATCCACCACAGCAATCAACTTCAAAAGAACCACTGCGCTATACAAGTACGTTTACATATATTATACGTTATACATAATTGAAAATGACATTGATTCTTATTGAACCTTGAACTACAATAATCCATCTAAAACACCGAGTAACTCTATACGAAAAATTCGATACAGTAAAAGTGACCATTCAAAATCAACTCACAAACGTAAAAAATAATTACGGGACAAAACCAAATACCGTACGGACATTAACGACTAAAACATGTCACGATTTTTAACATCGCTTGTTATTTTTGTGGGTCAACGACAATCGAGACACTATTTGGCAGAAAAATAACGTCACGTATGCGCTTATGTCCTATTTCACAGGACTTTATTGTATCACGCTGCACCAACCTTATAAGGCTACTGGCAAGTACAGCCAAATGTGGCAAACGGAGACTTGGACTCATAATAATGTATAGTTATACAGTCAGTGTTGTATAAGGTACTGAAAAGATACCATACGGAACGGAAATTATAATTAGATATCGCGGTGGTAACGCTGCTATTTTGTTGTTGACATACCTACCTTTACGTCAATCACTGCCATTTATCGTAGTGATAATCTATTACGGACCCCGAAGTTCTTTTCCGTTTGGTATTGCGTTCTATCATGACAAAGGTATTTGTCATAAATTCTTTACGTTCATGCATCGCACACCGGGTATTACCGATTTGATCATCAATCAAATATTAAGTAGTAACCTATGAATTCTCAACGTGAACTTTTAACAATGTAGGAACAACATTTGAACTCAAGTGACTCGCGGCATACCTTCATCAACTAACAAACGTCATAGTTCGTTTACACTTTATGCATTACTTAAATGTCCGTTCACTCGACAAAGGCTGTGACGAAGGCTCTATCATTGACATTAATCAACAGTATACAACGCTTATATTGTTATTTTAAAGTTTATATCATATTCTTGACTGGTGGACATGTGCAAAATCATGTGTGATTAGGACTTCGTGACAATACGTGTAATGTGCATCGTTTTCAAATTCCACTTCGTGTCGCAGTACGTTAGTGTTGGTAAATTGTCACGGCCACTTTAACATTTGAATTACTGTTTCTGAGGTCATCTTTGTTGCTTGACTTTTATGCAGTATTAGAAATGCAATATTTTTAGTACAACAAATATTTACAATTAATGGAAGGAGATTCTTGGCTTGGCTGTTTTCATTTTCCAAATGCGTTCCATCTCACGTGACCTAAATTGACTCACTAATTTGTTAAAGTCTGTGCTGACAGCACCAACTTGTCAAATGTCTTACGGTACATTGACTGCGAGAATTAAATACTTGTAAATAAATATCTGAATCCACGAGGTAGGTACTGTTGCCGGAAAATACGAGTATGTTGGCACAATGTTGCCTGTCTAAATGCGATGTTTATGGCTAAATATTTAGGGTACTGGCATTGATGCAATTATTTTAACCGTAACTGGAAAATTCACATAGGATATATTTGAAAGAGTTCCTAGTATTAGTATATAGCGTACGAAAAATGTATTAAATGGACATACTATTAAAGTAAATTGAGTCACGCGTTGAAACACAAATATGTTTGGCAAATGCTAGCAGCTGTATAAACAGAGGTATTCGTGGACATGTCTTGTCTGTTTACAAATATGTGGATCAGTTACAAACGGCATCATTACTTAAAGATATAATTAAATTAGTACCTTTGTCCAAAATATTATGATGATTTTATTTAATTACAACATTTACCATGGGAATCGATATCAGCATTAATTTTAGTTTTAGTCGGCAATAAATAGTAAGTCGTCTTGTTATGTAAGTTATAACACGCAAACGGCACTGTAGAAGGCAGCAGGTTAAATGCAGAGATCATTAGACAACGGTCAGACGCGGCTATCTATTTCAAAATCGTAAACCATTAAAGTATGCGCCCGAGCCGTTTGGAAGGCTGACCGACGCGGGCGCATCCGTCGAAACGGTCAAGTTCAAGCACGGCCAACTGGAACTCTTACGCATCATGTTTAAAATTAACATAATTTTACACTTATTATTAGAAACCCACTAACATGGTTTATAAAATGAATGTGAGTGAATAATATACAAAAATATGTTTATACAAATAAAATGATATCAGACATTAAAATGTAAATAGCATTGTCATCTTATTCATATATTTAACTAAGTTAACACTTTATTTATTTAGAGTAGAATAGTTTATTTCATCACATGATTTTACTAATTTATCTCTTAGTCTAATACATGACGACTTTTAAAATGTGATTAGAGATATCGATGACGACCGTATTAGTGTAAACTGTACTACAGTTTCAAAGGGCATTCCAATCTAAGATAATAGAAAGACCTAACTATAAAAACCTACATTCACTACATTATCTAGTAATTCTCTTCATACAGGTATATCATTCGCCATAAATGAGAACATTTATCGAACACAAACCAATTAGCACCCGCAAGCTGCAAACCGTCAGAGTCACTTACATAGTTTCTTTCGTTATACTTCTAATATCCGGTGCTATTGTACGTGCGGAAGAATAATTACTTCTCAGCCTTTCGACTTAGAGTGGGCACTATTATGTAATGTGGGCATTTCTTATCTATTTACCATCCTATAGGTGTAACTTGCAGTTTTCAGGCGGACATTTATATAGTAAGCCACGAGGCTTTTCCTACTCAATCATTTATAGCAATCCACAGTGGTTTAGGTGGTATATTACAAAGTCTGATCTATGTGGACCCTGTCGGGCACAGCAAAGTAAAATTAGGAGAGAGGGAGGTTTTTAATGACATAGCATTACATTACATGAATATGACATGAAATCAACAACTTCAGAGGGTATAAAGGCGAGCATTTTAACAGTGATCCAACCTTACGAAATGGATTAATAATTTAAAATAAGCAAACTGTGCAAGAAGCCCTCTGTGGGACTTGGACATCGGCTCAAGGCTGTCGCTGGCTGGGCAGTTTGAGGAATTATGAATTTAAGTTTATTAGGAGAGTTTTGTGCAACTGTCGTTCTACTTTACAGTTCGCGGGCCTCTCGACCTTCGGGATACGGGCATCGGAAAGATCTTTCCTATCTAAGGATTGGGAGGGACTGCTAGCAGTGTTGACTCCATTGTCAATTGTTGATTATGAAGCAAATGAACCCGCAAGCAAGATAATAATAAAATAAATTTATTAGCCAATTGTTGAAGAGGCTATCTTCCATATAAGCTAGCAATCCCAGGCAAAAATAGCTAAGGAACTATATCTATTACTGTAATAATAATATAATTAACAATGATTATGGTTATATACAGGGCAAAATTGTATTTTTGTAACTATGATACAACTAATTGAAAACTAATTAAATAAGAGCACCAATCATGAATTTTAGATTACCGGACAACTGATAAACAAAATTAAGTTTTGCGTAAAGAAACCACAATAAATTGTTACAACAGTCCTAGAAACCTAAATCTCAAGTAAATTACGTAACGTTAACTCTGGAGTAACATTTTATTAATTTTATTAGCTTGATTTAGATAATCTATCGAAATTATCTTATAAATTATAACATATTATTATCAATTAAAAACTAATGTGTATGAGTAATCAAGGCGTTTCAAAACACACCTACATTTAAGTGTTGATTTATATCCACTAAAGATTTATAATATACAGCTCTGATATAAAATACTAATTATAGACGCGGAGTCACTGTTTGCTTATCCGACAATTTACGAGTAAACATCTAAATTCTAGTTATTGTAAATTAGCGCTATTTACATAAGTCATTTCGGTTTTAATACAAATCTGGAGAAATTAAATTCAGTAGTTAAACTATTTGTTTGGAAGAAAATAACCTTGTGTATAAAATAAGACGTGAGAGTTGGACTGCTTCCCTGTTCCAGTGGCACATAGCGTCATGTTTTGCCTATATGTTACTTTAGCTTATAAACTGTCCCCGTCCAAAATTTCAGGCAAATGCGTCCAGTAGTTTTTGTGTGAAAGAGTAACAAGCATTCATACATCCCTACACAATTTCGCGTTAATAATATTGGAAGGATAATAGGTGGGGCTGACAAATGTACGTTTCTACGTACACTACGGAATGAAACAAACAGCAGAAAACACAGCAGCAATTCGAAACTTTTTACCAGAATTTCCAAGTTCCATAAACAGAAAATCATAGACTCAAATTAAATGTAACCAACTTTGATAGACCTTCAAAAATTACTTTTCTCTTCAATCCCCATATATTGGTACTGACTTCAAATCTATAGCTGCAGTAAACAAAACTAGAAACTTCAAAGGTCACTTCGTTAGGTCATGTTGGTCAAGTTCAATGTTTGAGCATCCGTGCCACATTAGACTACGCTCTGTTGGCCTCAGCATCCATTGACCTGGTCGTGGCGTAACCTACATAGAACGTTAACTATCTTGTGTGATTTAAATGTTTATTACACTTAGTGATTTACGAGTAAGTATATGATTGGTCGAGGTTGAAAATAAAATATAAGTTAAATTAACATGTACATAGTATTGTTTTCAAAAGAAGCATTACATAAAATAACATTAAATTTCCTGATAATATATGTATCATCATCATCATCAACAGCCCGTTGACGTCCACTGCTGAACATGGGCCTCCTCTTAACAGACCTTGGCAAGCCAGGATCGTAGAGGGATTTTGCCATAATCACCACGCTTGGCAGACGGATTGGTGATCGCAGTAAGATGTAAACCTTTAGCTAATAGATGTTGCTGCCCATCCATCAGCCATATGTCCCTTAGTCGCCTTTTACGACACCCATGGGAGGACATGGGGTGGTCTATTCTAAGCCGGAAACCACACAGCATATACCTATGTAAAAAAAGGACGAAAATTAATGAACATGTAGGTATGTACATTGGTGATTGGTGATGGTTTTGCGACTGTATGTAGTTCAATCGCATAAGTATAAGGCGAGAGCGAGTCGGACTCGCATTCAAATAGTTCCACCCTATTAGATTCATTCTTTCTTCCCTCCAAAAGCCGTTTACGTCTACTCTAAGTACCTAACCATCAGTTAAGTTGCTGCTGATCATTTATCAGGTGCATGGCCCTTAGTCACCTAAATCTCTAGGTACGCGTAAACATCACGGCTCCATTTATTATATGCTAGCTTTTATCCGCAGCTTCGCTCGCATTGAAGCCAATGACCCTCTGTTACTTATAATACATCCAATAATATCTGTACATAGTTGCATGATGATCGGTTAAGTAGTTTTCGCATGAAAGCGTAAAAATCGCGTAAATTCACATTTTTAGTATTAGTGGGGATATGAAAACTTATTTTTTTTGTAATATTTATATTATTTATAACATTTCGGGTTAATTGTTCGGTTTATACCTTAATCTATTATTGTGTATAATTATTTTTATTATTATAGAAACAATACCAACCTACAGTGAGTAATGAATCGAAGGCCGGATCATGTGTGTAGGTCAAGGTATTATATGTCTTTAATAAGTCGCATTTACATTTACATCTAAGGATGTATTAATTTTCCTCAAAGACACATTAAATTACATAAACAACAGGTTTTAGCGGAAAGATATAGTAAATACTTTATACTTACCTTATTTATGTGAATGTTTATTAGGACTGGACTAGTAGTTGATAAGTAGGCAGTTCATTATCTTCCGAAGTCCATTTTTTTAAACTTCTGCCTTGCCATCAAACCAATTATTGGCATAGAAACCAATTTAAATGTTTAGGTCTAGTTACCAAATTGAAATTGAAGATTTTAATACAAGTGTTAAAGGCCAGTTCTACATTTTTCCCATGCGGTAACGCGAACCAATTTATTTATTTAATAATTACATAAAAAGAGATATACATGTGTAATTAATTGAAAACTTACATATAATATTCACATCTACCAGAGGAAAAGTACTGTTAAAATCACGTTAGTACTACTTGTATTGAAACGTAATGCCTTGTTTCCTTATGATAATAATGCTAAACTAGTGGTCAGTTATTGCACCTACAGATTAAGATAAGATGACCTAAGAAGATATAAAGTCTCGGGCTTCCCACAAATGCGAAACGTAAAACTTGTTTTATTGGCACCGGTTAAAAACATTTTTTACAAGTCATACCATCACGTTTTATGACACGTAAACGAGTAATGTAAGAAGTTGCAATTATATTATTTTAATTATACAATTACAATATCTAATGGGTCAGACCATAGAGTATCCTACACAAAACAATAGAGCGGGGATATCCCCGCTCTATTATATCCATATATACCCCGCGATATCGCTGTGGTCCTTTGTGTTGATTGTAAGGAGGTGTTGTTTATACGCATGGTACTTTTATAGTGAAAATGTTCGACGTTATTCTTAGTTCAAAAAATTTTCTCGTTATACTGTACAAATTTGTTTGGCAAGCGCAAGAGCTGTATTTATTATTAGGTTTAGCGTTACCCGCGTAACTCCCGTTACCGAAGGAACTTCATAATTAATTATAGCCTATAGCCTTTCGCGATAAATGGGCTATTTAATACTGAAAGCTTTACATGTTGGAATAGATTATCATTTCAATTTGCATCTTAGCTAACCCCTATTTCGTTCGAATTAAGAATCAAATTGATAATTAAAAAAGCCTACATTGAACATGTCCTAGTCTAAACTATGATGGACAGCCATGGTAAACATGACTTCAAAATACAGTTATCACATAGGATCTATAGGTCGTCGTGCTCTACTTCTCATTTAGTATAGGCGTGGTGGCGTATGACACGCTGTGATGATATCGCTGCCAAAGCTGGTACTCTAACGAGGTTACTGGCATACTATGAAGAATATTTGAATAGTATGTTTATTTTATGAAAGCGTACCTAAAAGGGCATTCTACTACCACACTAACAAAACGCGAAAGGTGCGATCTGACTAAAAAAAGATTTTATTTTTTATTTTTTTATGTACACACATAACACATACAAATAAATTATGATCCAAATCAGTCAAATAATTCTCAAGTTATGCGCGTACATACATTTTGGCGAGTCATTTTTATTTATATAGACCATTTTTCAAAATTTCCGCATTGCCATCGACCATCAATGTTTGCCGTAGAAAACTAACTTTTCTTTCTTCTAAATATTTCCGATGCGGTCACGCGGACATTTTTATATATAAATTATATTATATTGTTAATAAGAACAAGGTAAATTAATGTTTCTTTCTATGATATGGTAGAATTTGTTACTCGCGCTTACCTTAAGTAGTTAAATATAATAAATTCTAGTAGTAACACTGTCAGCCCTTACCTGGAACAAACAAAAAACATTTTGATTAACAAATATATTCAATACCAATATTTACATTACACTTCATTTAAATTCAAACACCACTTAAGACACTTGACAGTTATGCCATTTTGAAGCCTCGAGAATCAGAAGACGAATCGTTTAAGCTAATTAGTAACAGACATCATCCAATAGAAACTTGTAAAAAAAAGTAAAAGTTAACTAGTATGTTCTGGCTTCTATGTAAAATGATATAGGTTTTTTACTTTCCTGAAAAGTGAACTATATACTATCTCAGGCAAACATGGTGTTAGTACTTAAACGAATGATATAGAAAATGAAACAAACAATTAAATTCGTTATTATACAATTCATTGTCATTTATATGACATTCATAAATTATTACAGTATACACCTATATGGGCACACGCACGCTTTGTGGTTAAAAGTTATTAATATTGTTGTGTCTATATAGATTATCAAATAATTAAAAAGCTACCAAAAAATAGTTTTATGAGACGAAAATTAAATATCCAAAACTCCACTATGCAAACTAGATTATTTCAATTATAATAACTTGTTAGAAAAAAGCAAACATATGAGCAACAACGTCGCTTATATGCAAAGTGAAGTAAGCCATGTTTGATTTATGCCCGGTAAAGTAGCAAAGTCCTATAGCTAACTACATATGTCCGTCCAAAAAAAACATGTTTAAGGCTTGCATAATTTATTATTAGCAAAATTAAATCATAACACATAATAATATTAATTTAAACATAAAAGTCGTGACCCCAGCTTATTGTCAATATTTTACTTCGACAAAAGGATATTGTTAATGCTTGCCCTGAGACCATTGTTAGATTTTAATCAATAGTTACTTATGACAATGACCTCGCATGCCATTACAGTAGATCATGGGTACTTAAATAGATCGATCGATAGATTACCAGATTTAAATATAAATCGCAAATTATTTTTGTTGACTGTAGTTAAATTTGTAAAGCTAATTGCGTGATTTTGATATTTAATTTTGTCTCTTCCTTGAAATGGAATTAAATTTTTTATGTAATTTCTCCGGATTTTGAAGACCTGGCAATAGGTGTTTTAATAAACATCTAGAAATTATAGTGCGGTGTTATTTGTATTATTAAAAACTTTGATTACACCAAGACACGCAATAAAGCTTATATAAACGACCCTTTCTATTATTTACGACAATACAATAATGTAACACTTCGCATAAGGCTATACGATTTAATCAATTTCCTTTGTGAAAAAATCTAACTTTTAAAATTTTGACACCTTAATTGCGAAACATTACTTATCTTTCGGCTTAAATTGCTATTCGATTAGAAAGAGATAATTACACTTATAATAATTAGAAAAACAAAAAGATGTATACAGATAAATATAACATGTGATTCATTTATAATACAATGCCTTGAATTACATTAAGCTTAATTACATATATGTAATTTACAGCGGTAACTATAATAGGTGATTAATGAAAGTCCACATTAATGTATGATTAATCATCAACATTATTTCAACTGTACTTTTTGTACGTTATTTTTATATTGACTTGCCTACAGTGGATGAAAAAATATTAAAATTTATTTTTCCCTGTAGCATAATTTAATGTGGAAAGAGGATCTCAGGAGTCGTAGCTTTAATGCTACGGCGTAGCATATTACGATTGCGTAACAGGTATGATTCAGCTACGTAGTTCCACCACAGACAAAAGATATGCTATGTGAGACGTGCCCTTAACATTATAATCAGTGAATACAGAAAAAAAATCAATGAATTTGCAATAAACATTTTTTTTAAGTACCATCAAAAACACAAATCTCTGTGATATTTTGTACCAAAATTGTACAGTTTCCTACTGCTATGGTGGATATAGTAAAATTTTATGTGTCTTTATATAACCTAACACATAGAATTTAGCGCTATTATTATGCAATAGCCAATGACCTTTACGTATCACTAACGTTACATACATATATTAAAACAGGCTATTTTTGTAACACTAGTCATAAAATCGTGCCACAGTAAATATTCCGCATTGTTTCATACATTTATTTTTAGGTAATAATAAATTAAGGCTTTAGGAAGTATAAACTATGCTTTAGTGGGTTTAATATTCAGTTATTAGAGCGAGTTGCGTATGTTTACTTTGTAGGCTATATCTGAGCATTTAACGATCAGGATTTGCATTTCATAATTTAAATACTGAAATAATAATTTAGGTATGGAATGTGTATGGAATTCATAATTTTACATTCAACTATAAATAATAATAATTATATTTTTTCCTATTTTCTTACCTCTCAAACGGCACAATGCATGATAAAAAATAATCTTAAACGTTAAAATCATAGGTTTGTTCCTTGTGAGAGCTGGAGTCTGTACTAGGCTCGAGGCATGTATAACAGATCTCCAGGCCCCCTTATCTCTAAATATCATGTAATAAGTACTTTACATTTAAATTTCAAATGTAGGTATTTTATAAAATACCTATATCAACGAAAACTGTAAACGTGTTAAAGGTAGTGAAATATATACCGACTACAAAAATACTTTTTTAATTATATTTACTTATTGTATTAAAAGTTCAGATCTTTTACCTTTCAGATCAAACATTTCAGATCTTTGAAACCAAAAAGAATTTAGAGGACTCGGTAAAATCATAGAATTTTTTGTTCAATATATGTAATATTCGTATTAAAATTAGATGCTGATGCTGATTTTCAGCATGACATGAAAAACGTTTAGTAAAAAAACCTTAAACGCAACACCGCTCAACGTTTCAATTTAAAGGATAATGTCGAAAAGTGTCGTAAATAATATGTGCATACGCTATCCAAATTAATATCTTGCATGTGAGACCTTCACGGTAGAAGCCACACGATTCGTTGTCATTGTGTACTTGTTTTAAGACAAGTCACGCTTATAACTTGTAGTGGTTGTGTATAGTTGTATGTCCGCAGCTTTGAGAACATGTATCCCGATATCATTTGAACATATTACTGAATTAAACAATTGAAGGGATGAGCTAGACATATTGCAAACATAGTCATGTGCTTTTAATTTTTTTTTTTTAATGTCGTATATTAATCGGGTGCATTGTTTGAACAAACACTTCGGTTTGAATTCGGGTCACTTTTAGACGTCCAGTATAAAGGTAGTTATCACATATTAAAATGCAGAATTCGACATTAGTAGTAATTGTTTAAGAAGTATTCATATCTGGCATAGGCTTAAATACAGTGTTTTAAGCCTCTGTATAATGTCTTTCAGACATATCGTCACATAGTAAACTCGTTTTATACTGTATGAGGTTTTAGATTAAACCGCTTTGCAAATGAAGTGTTCTCCTACTAGACCTGTACTCAAATACAACGCAAATCAATATTTAGTTAACAAAAATACAAATATATGCGATATTAATAAAGAACCTGTTTCAAATAAGTATAAAAACCAAATAATATGTATCATTAGTATTAATTTATCCATTACATCTGCAAAGTATATATAATTAAAATAAATATACGATTCGCATTGACTACCAAGCGTGATCCCGCGCACGCCACCTAATATTCAATACATTCCAATAAATGAATGGTTGTCTAACAAAGGTACAAACATAGAACTCAACAAACTAAAATATCAAGTTAGTTGCACAAAACAACTAGTACAACCAAACCCGTGTATTAGCACAGTCCGTGGTATAACCGGTAACAACGAAGGAAACGCTGGTACTGTGACTATTAGATGATGAAATGTTGGTAGCGAATAACACCTGTTTCCAAACTGGTCTGAGGGGTAAAAGGTAGTTATTATGGCACTAATGGAGTTATGGATAATTGTAAAACGTGATGGACACGCTGAGGAAAGTAGTATGTGTCGTGTGACGCCGTGGACACGTAATGAAATGGTACTGTGACGGGACATTACGCGTCTGTTACGCACTGGCGAGCTAAAGTGATAATAGTTCTTAGTAAGTATTAAGTAATACATACTTCATCTTGCTTATCTCGGATATATGGTAGTTCCCTGATGCTTTTCACGGGACGGTTGAATATGTATAACATTTGACACAAATAATATGGCTTATGTTATGTGTGCCAAATTTAATGCATAAACGCTACGAATATTTTATTACACTTCTCACAAAAATTAAGGGAACAGAATTTTTTTCCAAATTTTTGGGTGATTTTCAACAGGCTCTATTACAGTGAAAAATGGTCGTACAGAAAATAAAAAAATAAAGCTCTTGAAGCTTGAAAATTCTAGTTTTCAGATTTTTTTGGGTAAAATTTTTTAAAAGCTCCGGTTCTCATGCAATCCTCTGATGAAGCACGAAATTTTTTTTTTACTCTAAGGCCATGTTTTTTTTATCTACGCCCATTCATGTGTCGCATAGCCTGTTTATTCAGCTTCAAGATGCTTTTTACAGGACCCCGATACGACCATTGCTCTCTGAGATATCGAATTTTGAATGCAAAAGGATCCTTTTTCATTCAACTACCGATATCTCTGTAACTACTGGTCGCACCGCGAATGGACAGCGAATTTCATTATCTGTAGAAAATGTCCTTTAAAATACAGTCAAGAGTTAGTGGAGACTAAATTTTTGTCCACCTCTAACATTTCATTGAAAAAAGTAAAAAAAAATTACTTTTTTCCCGTTTTTGGTTAATTGACTGTTTTTCACTGATATGGGCGGGAAAGCTAAGGTTAAGGTTAAAATTCTACAGCCCAAAGAGCCTCTTAAATTTTTAAATCGATCGGTTCAACGGTTTCTTTGGACCAATCAATAAAAATTTTGAAAAATTAAAGGAACAAGGTTTTTGTCCCTTAACTTGACGTAATCTCTTAAAAAATCAAAATATTGATTTTTCCGACAGTACACACACTGTCGTGTTTGTCGAAGACAACATTTGGAAAAAAAAGAAAAAAAAAGAGATAGAGCGATCTTTCCGCATTCAGCCTTTTAGAATTTAGTTAGGAAGTAAAGTCAAATATTGCAGCTAAATTGTTTCTGGTGTTCGGTTGTATGAAAACGCACATACCATGATATATTAATTTATTTAATATACGAACGAAATAACTATCAAGGATATTGAAGATATGAATAAAAATAGTTCTACAGATAACAGATTAATTGGCGATATTTTTGCTAATAATAGAGTCAATTAGCATTCTATACTAAAATAGCAAAAAAAAGATAAATTATGCAAAATTGATCGCTGGCGCCAATGATAACCCGATCTATCGCAAAGATCACGTGCATGTTAATACGATAGAAACATTTATCAATTTACGTAATTAAATTAATCATAAAAAAGAAAAACTACCAAATCTATACACAACTTATAAATACCATTCAGAGTGATGCAGACGTGATAGTCACATTTTTGTGCCTACGGTAAATACATTAGAGAAAAAGTACGTAGACATACTACGTACGAAAATTTATATGTACATATTTGAATTTTCAAACGTTAACAACAATTTATATTTATGAGAAAACCGGTAGGCGGCGCCATAATAAAATAAAGATTCTATTATTATGAATGGAAAAATATTGATTCTCGATATACCTAAATAAATAACTAATTCGGCGTCCACTGTGCATGTACTATTGGTAAAGGTTGTTATCGAGAATAAATATTTTAGTTAAAACATGATTCCACCGTAGCTTAATTGGTTAAGGCATTAGGGGCTTTACCTAAGATGCAGGTTCGAATACTGCCGGTGTTCGTTTATTAATCTCAATTTTGAAATATGATTTACTTGTTGCAACATTCGCTTCTATACGCTGTTAATGTCGACTACTGAACATGGGCCTCGTCTTTAGCAAGCCAGGGTAGTTGGGAGATATTGCCATAGTCAGCCGCAGTCGCTTGGCAGCCGGATTGGTGATTGCAGATCGCAAGGTTACTTATTATCTATAAGTAACTTTAAGCTGATAGATGCTGCTGCCCACCTGCTGTCACCTCTTACAACTGCCAAGGAAGATACGGGGTTGCATCAAAATTCGCCTAAATTTTCTACTCCGAAAAATGGAACTTCGAAAATGTTCTTTCTAACAATCGCAATTCCTATCTGCTCTGTTTCTAATATGCATAATTTCGAATCATTTAACTTCATAAAGTGAGTGTAAATAAACATCTATTAGGTATACTATTATTTCTGGAGATCGCGCGGTACCATATTGGCCGCGGGTGCCATCGGGGGGCCGGATTGCTCATGCGTACCCGACCCCCGCCAACGGTGGATCGAAGGAATGTCCGGGAGGTTTTAGTGGTGTGGGGTCCTCTCCTCGTGGTATGACTTTAGCATACCACGCTATGGAGAGGACGAGTCCCACATATCCCACCGCCAGCGTGCGAATACGCTGCAGCGGTGGTGGTAAGGCGCCAATGCATTTACCCCAGACAAAAAAAAAAAAAAAATTGTTTGCATATATTTTTTCAACAAAACCGTATTTTACACTATTATTCAAAGTCATACCTTTTTTATTTATATTTGTTTTATTCATAATAATCAACATTACATATCTACATTAATTTTGAGTAACTTTATCTAATCTAAACCACTTGTTGCTTCGCTCCTCGTTAACCAAAGCGAGTGCCAGAAGCGACTTTAGGGCGTTTCTGACTGAATATACCTACATCACTTTAGACACTTTAGACATATGAGTGAAAATATTAATGGAAATTATATTTAGGGATAAAAACGTTATGAAAAACCACAGTAGGAGTTTAAATAAATTATCATTAGTGATATTATTAATTACAATTTTCGGAAACATAAGTGTTATGAACATCGTCTGTACACACACAAATGGCATAACTTAAAACTTTAGGAATAACATTTTTAGAAAGAGTGATCATTCGGATTACAAATCGGTAGGAATAACAATTTTGGGTAAACAACTTTAGGTGAGCCAATATGGAACCTTTTTTATTTTTTTAATTGATCGAGGTGCTTGGTTGACTTGTAATAAACATTAATGTATTTCGATTCGATTTTTTCCCATAATAGTAACAATTGTAGCTTAACTTAATATCTAATATAATTTATTAATCTATCTTAGTACAAAGGGATATTAATAACATTATTTATATTATTCATAGCTATTGCTAAAAAACAAAATCTTTTTTTATATTTGGGTTGGTTATATTATAACCTTTCTTAGGAAGCTAACTCGCGAATCACGACTTTTTATAAACAAACCATTTAAATTAATTCTAATTTAAATATATCCACGTGCTTAGGTAGCTGGCAGTTAACGAATACGGTTACAAAGAATTACTACAAAATTTAACAAAATACTGATTATTTTAAAATTGGGAATGAATATAAATATTAATACAAAACAAATTATAAATAGAACAGCAATATTTAAAATGTAAAGTACTTACGTATTCAGTTAACTAGCCCTATACCTACTTATCAACTACATATAGGGTGTAACGAAAAAAAAATCAGCTGCTCCCTACCATGTTGACGAGTTATGTGAACATGAATGTATGGAACAGCTGATTTTTTTTCGCGATTTCAGGGTTGGTGCCATAGTATTGTTTGTTATCATGAGCACAATGATGTGTTTAGGTATCGGTCACTAATTACCAGTCACCCTATATATCAGAAAACTAGCTTACCCGACATACGTTGTCCTGTCTTAACTAAAACTAAATAAGCGTGATATCTCTGAAGTTACCGTGATGTGGACTAAGAGCAGTACGCATTCTGTCAATGTTATATCAAACGCCATAAGGTAACATTAAAAAAGTTTATATTGTGAAAAGCTTTAAGGTTACAACTTATATTATAAAATTTGATAAAGTGGTTAAGTATTTTTGAGATTTTCTGCGCAATTTTCTTATTTTTTTCTCTTGATAATAACAAAAACAATAAAAAAAAGAATAAGCAATATCGGTCCAGCTGTTCACGCGTGATGTGGTGACCAAGGGAAATAGGAATTAATTTTTATATAATATGTAGATATTGAAAATACAAATACAGACATTAAATTACATCACCACTTGGCATTTCAATAAAATCAAATTTCTACTAAATTATATACATACAATCTCAAACGTTTTCAAATCGTGCGCAGTCGCAATTCCTGGTACAATTTACTAGAAACGCCGATTAAATTTACTGTTGCATTGGACAAAACGAACTTTCTTACAAAAAAAATGAACTTGAACCAAAATAATAATTACAATGATGAAAATATTTTTTACATATTGCCGAAAAACTAATAATGACCAAAATATAATTTGGTAAATTGAAATATGACTTTTTTTGGTTTTGGATTACAAGTACTGGTCAAAGTTGATTTGACTCGAAAGTGATATTTTTAGCTGAACAAAGAGAGTAAAATACAGTGTAAACTTAAAAAAAAATTATAAATGTATAATATTAAAGTCAATTGAGCCATTAAATATTCTTTTGCGTCTGTAGTACATCGACACGGCAGATAATATCTATAATTAGGTTCAGACATAATGCGAAAAGCAGCCATTAAA
Organism: Nycteola revayana; assembly: GCA_947037095.2. Classification (NCBI taxonomy): domain Eukaryota; kingdom Metazoa; phylum Arthropoda; class Insecta; order Lepidoptera; family Nolidae; genus Nycteola; species Nycteola revayana. The sequence goes on from OX344844.2 coordinate 9,304,578, forward strand.
CTCACAGATAGTTTTATGATTTCTCAGATTCCTTTATCGCAACTTTCTCGAAAGAATTAGCCATGTTGTGACTTCTTCTTTGCTATTATCATTAAGTGCGATTTTAGTTACTAGGTAAGAGGAATTGAAATTACTAGAATGCAATGTTATTTTTTTACGTCGATAGGTCGTAAACTCGAGATTAACTCTCGTCACACTTGAGACGATGAGTTTACTTGTGACTGTTAGGCGTTACTTTGATGATTTATAATATATTAAAAGAGACGACACGACAGTAGACACTACACACTCAAGTGAATACTTAAAGCCATGTTCTTGCATACCACTGTAATTTGTTCAATTAAATTCAACCAAAAACTTTCTTATTGCAATTGCTTTTTTTAGTATTCTATCGGAAAGTTTCAACACATCTAGCTAATAAAAGCTAAAAATTATATGTATCGAATCTTATGTTATTCGTGAAATACTTTAGATAGCTAGAATGACTGGAAATTCTTCCGTTATTATTCTAGAAACTGCGAAGACAAACGAGTTGTTCATGATAAGGCTAGATCTTATTGCTATACCTTTTTATCAAACTCAAACTAGTTTCATGTTCTTTATTGAGGCTATATGTATTATATATTCTATTTTAATATCATAATCATTTTTACTTCAAACAGTGAATAAGGTGAGTTGAGATTCGACACACATCTATGTAATTATCATGTATACGGAATTGATTTAACACATCGGCACCGAAAACATATCATAATATTATTGCAAATTATATGTTGCAAAAACTTAAAAAATCAATTCATTGCATAGTTATTGCTCATAATGAAGGAAATACTTTTTTTACGATTTCCGCGGGAGTTGTCTTAGTGCGCACGCGTCGCTGTTCGCGCGCTTTTCTTGCGTCGGCCATATTGTGGGAAGACGCGGGAAAGTGGAAAGTGCACGGGTTATCATCTTATTGTCAGTGTCTAGGCCGCGTCATTGTCTTTGGCCTCATGTTCTCTTCCCGTGTGAAAGCCGAGATGTGTGATGCAATGGAAGAAACATTTAATATAATTATAAAGTGATTATGTAAAATAATTACATCGTTAATTGGCGTAATTAGATTAATGTCCACCCTATAAGAGGTTATATTTTAATAGTTACTTGTGAAATGTTCACAAAATATTGTTGTAGCTCGTAAGTCCTTAGTAGCTTTAGATAAATCTAAGTGAAACCAAATCTTAAGCCATTACAGTCATCGTATACTACAAATATCAATTAAATGATATGAGAAACTTCTAGCAAGTAAACCTATATCTGCAAAAGCCGGGCAATTGAGTCTAGGCTGCTGATTTATTCTAATAGATTCATGATTAGATAAGAAAAAGGCAGGCAATTTCATTAAACACAATGGGTAACGAAAGTGAACTTCCAAGTTTAGAAATGATCTAGACCAATTAGCCATTTACACATTAGATATAAAGTCAGTAAAAACTTTGAAACTCGTTTTTGTAAATATAGCGTGCATGTAGAAGAGATATGACACAGTTAAAAGTGTAATATGCACCATCTATTCACAACGAAGCGTTAAGTATAGCTGTGTACCGTATAGGTATACTATATTAGAGCAGAAACCACCCTTGACATTTTATTTCATTTTTAAGTAACAAGTGGCCTCATTGATTCATTTGAGCAAACATTTTTGTTTGTAAACAATGATTCATGCAACCCTCGCTATTATTATAGATATTGCACATAAATCTGTGTGCAATTTCTATATCTGAGTATTTCAGTAAGATGACCAATTGGCGACTGTAATAATTAAAGCCAGAGGAAAATTTACGGGTGTAAGATTATAATTTCCGTGCCAAATTCATAATACACCGCCAAATGGAATTACTAAATTTTTGCTCACTAAATATTGTTGAGTATAACTAAACCATTTAGGGAAAAAAACGGATCAATTATAAGAGTCAAATCATTTAGCTCGTTATAAAATCGTCTTAAAGCTGATCCTATTTTGATACCTATATTTATCTCCCAAAATTGCGTAGGAGTTTGTTTATTAGGTAAGGTCGTCTTCTATTTTTTGGTGACGAAGTTTTTATGACTGGGCTGCTATTGTAGGCAGACATAAAAATATTCATAAGGTATTTATTGAAATCATTTATAATAAAGAGTTTCTGTGTTATGCTAATTTAAAAGTCAGAACTTCAAAATGATCATAACAAATATAATGACTTGTTTATACATTTAAAATTAATCACATTCATAGATAATATTTGCTAAATTGGTAACAGACTAAATTCCGTTGGGAGGCGCCAGAGTTCATATATTATGGAAATACCAACTCTTACAAGTAGGTATCTTTATGGCAAGTTTCGATAATAATTAATTTGCACAGCGAGAAAAAATACGGCAATTTAGAGCCACAGCATCGTTTATCACGGATTTACTTTGATGTTAGTTAATCAAACAGTTAAGACTAAAGAAGGTAAAATTTTGAAATTATATTTACATGTTTAGTAAGCTTTTAAATCAATTCTTCACACCGAAACTAACATGCAACGACGCAATACTCAGGTAGGCAATCCTTTAAACGCATTGCCTCGTTGCCCACAGCCAAAAGTCGGACGCGAGTCCAAAAATACTGAACAGGTTACCAAAACGGTTGCTATGTCTCAGTCTATATGGTTTTATTACTGGCTTTTATGTTGTCGTTTGATGGGAATTCCGTGCTCGGTCGCGGGCGCATGTCCTCGACTGGAATGCGGAGATGACCGCTCGCGCGTACAATTCGTATCTCGCGGAATCTCGGCTTTCTCATTAGCATAACCGAATTGAGATTGACGCCCGGCGCGACCTTTGAATTTATACGTATAATCAATGTCAATATCATCGGTATTAGCATAATGAAAACAATAACATGGAGAATAATTAATTCATGAGTATTAATGAGGATACATTCTGTGGTTTGTCAGATTCTTGTTAGCTTATGTTCGACGTAATGAGTCAGATGATGATTCAGAGTCTTCATAAGACGTTATATAATATAAGCTTAAGATGCATTTCTCTATCCGGTTTTAAATCAACAAATTGCGAATTTCATGCGAAGACTATTTTCCTTTGACAGGCATGTCAAATGAAAAATATTTTAAAACTTCCGCAAATATAAAACAAATGAAGTACCAATTAAAGTTGCGACAAACTCAGCACTTGACTATTTCATGAATTCAATAAATTAGCTGTCGTATCAAAATTTTACAATGCAAATACGACAATGTTAATGCAATACCCAAGATATACAAATACAGTCTTATTCAACGGACAGTCATCCCAGGCGTTTGTATTGAGAACTAAATTTCTTAGTAATTTATTAGTAGTTAGTTCACGTGACCATAAACTTGAGTAGAGGTCAGATCGGCAGACCAGCACGTTTCCATATATTACGGCTTAACGTGACTACTCCACTAAGTATAGGCTTACGTAAATCAAAACGGCTATCTTACAAGTGATTAAAACAAACATTGCAGTAATCTGGTTGGAATAACGAATTAATATAATGATGATATGATTTTATCATATTGAGTTACGTAGACTACAATCATAGTAAATGAAATATCGACAACGAATGTTCATGATTTAAACGTACATAGACCACAAATATAAAATAAATTATTGCTATACAATAAATTTATATCCGTGTGGTTTTCAGATTAGATTAGATGTGTTCCTATGGGTGCCTTAATAGGTTACTAAGGAAAAGGCTGATAGATGGGCAGCAGTAGCCCTCATCGTCTACTTGCCATGGTCTTTTAAGAGAAAGCACATGTTCAGGAGTGGACATAAATGGGCTGGTGAAATTTATGTCCGCTGCCGCAGGAATTTTGATTGAGGATTCTTAATCTAATAAAAATTTCATGAATACAGTTTTGGATGAATCGTTTTTTTTTTTTATAAATGAACATAATTTTTCTCGGTAGTTCTTTCGAAATCAAGATTGTATTCTAATTTAACAATACTACCTAAACTAAACACTTGACTTAAACTTGTAGTTTTACTTGTAGTTGTAGTTGATATTTGTGCAATTAAAATCTTTGAATCCGTTGATTCATACAACGTGCAACGGATGCCTTGAAGTAGTTTCGACATTATAAAATTAATCCCTTTCCCTGCCGTCAGATATTTTCTATCGTACCACTTTCTACTGGAGTTACGTCCGCGGGAACAGCCTCGTCTCGCTTCCGTTGCGTAATGCTGCGAGCACCATATAAAACTAGGTATTTTGTTATTGTCCTCTTGTTTACTTGCCACGTAACATTTCTCAAAATGCAATCGTTGTGTAATAAAATAGAGTTTTGGATGTGGTTTAGATAAAGACATGGTTAAAGAAATTCTTACAAGGTCATAGATTAATGTTTTTAAACTTTCGCGATTTGTACACACAATATATACCCAGTAAACACGGGTTATGGTCAAAGATATTATAATGTGCTAAGATTTAGTTTTACATGTTTTAGGCAAATATTAATTATCTGTATTATTATTTTTTTGTTATATTATTCTGCTACAGTGATCAGTGGCAACTTCATTAACAAACCTCCACTCACTTAACAAAAATAATAAAATTGAACTGAGACTTTAAACCGTAGTAAAATAATTGTCACACATTTTAGTATAGATACAACATCAACAAACCACCACCGCGCCGGGTCAGTAAAAAAATAAGTCCACACATTAATTACCGTTGAAAAACAAAAAAAAAAGTGAAATAAAAAGGCGCCAGGTAGGTCGGCGTCGCGCCGGCCGGGATCCGCGTAAATCCCACTCCTTAGCATTTTATACATTAGGTATATGGACCGCGGGCCTGCCGACCAAATCCGCAATCTCGACAGTACGACGACCTTGGTTGTTATCATTTATGAGCCGTTATGTATAATTTGCAAGGACAAACACATTAAGGTGTGAAGGACACTGTTTACAAGCTTTATTGCCTCAGTTTAAGGTTTATAAATGTGTAAACTCAAGGCCTACGTTGCGGTTACAAAGTACTACTAAGTAAAATGTTCTACAATATAAGTTTGTTAATAAATAAGCGAACCTGTTCCCTTCATAGGTCTGACTAACGGCTTCCGATAAAATTGCATCAAGTTAGCAGAACTAAATGTACTAAATCCTACTTCGTAACTGTGCATCGATTACCTAAGTTGCAGCACTAACCAGTACCTAAATAGCATTTACAGTAAATTCCGACCGTGAAGACTGATCATTATTGATCGACAAAAAACCCTTTAAAACAAATCAGTAATGACTCCGTGTATAAACGATGATTGTCACATTCATCACTAAAGGCTCGAGCATTGCTTGCCTTTATGGGAGAATTAGTGAAAGCCTCGTGGCTATATAGTAGGTACATTCATCCCCCTTGATTTAAAACGTCGCGTCGTGAAACTAATGAATAGAAAAATATTACTACGAAATATTTAAAAGATTTCCTAGTAGTCTTGTGTAGTTCGTGAACGACGAACGAATAGGAGCCGTATCTTCGTACTGTACTAGAAGAAACGTTTCCGAACGCTGATTTGTAATCGGTCTAATAGCTCTTTTCGTACTTCGTACATTGTAAACCGCGAGATCGTATAAGTGCGAGCGAGAACGAATAATGAAATATAACTGACTGATTGTTTTTGACAAGTACGTCATACGAATTCATTCATAATAATGTAGGCGGTTGATCAGAATGACAGTCCTTGAGTCCTAAGCCTGTTCAAGTATGAAGGCAAAATCAAATATGTTAAATTAATACAATAGTAACCATAATTTGGTCACCGTGGTGATTTGGTGGCTGCTCAGTGGTCCGCAAATACGTTCTAAGTACTTAACAATGTACCTAGAGAACGTATTTGCTCTGTGGTCCGCGCTGTCCTATATGGAAATGCTGACCGAGAGCAAAGACCGAATAGAGCTGTTAGAACTTATAGAATGAACTAGTTCACTGTCCGAAATGAACTAGTACGGAGCGATCTTGAAAATGACCGAGCAGGCACAAGACTATTTCCTAGTCCTTGACTATTTTTAGAAGATATACAAATGTTAGACCGTATTTGTATGTTTGAGAACTACAATATTGTAATAATGTAATATAACAAAACAAAACAATGACAGAGTTTGACCTCTACGTCCCAAAGGTATATAGTAAATCTGTTTTGTTTCTAATTTCCAAAAATCTTGTAAATCAATAAAACTTAATTGAAGAGTAATATAATATACACGAAACCACATACAACAAACGACTTACATAATAAACTTCATGGTAAACGATGTCTGAAATATTATCATATTTTGATCGAAGTACTTGCACTTATATAACCGAGTTGCTCAAATAATTAAGTAGGTATAAACATCTCTTACACAACCTTCTGTAAATAAACGGATTTTAAACCCAACTAACTATCAAGAATGTGAATTTTCTAGCGTCAGAACTATAAGTACATTTTATTTAAAGTATAGGCAATGCTTTAAATTGTAAGCAGTTAATAAACAATCAAGAAATACATTTCAAAACGCGTCAACTACCTACCATTGATAAACACAACAAACACTTGATTTGCAAATTTTAATTATTAATGCACGATCAAAACAACAGAAATAAGCACATTTTGTAAACCCACCTAAAATAAGAAATATTTAAGTGGCTTGCCGTGTTGAAATCCCTAAAGAGGTGTGTTTAAAAATAAAGAAATATATAATGTCCAAGGCCTGAGTGCATGACCTAAACATTACATTAAAATTCAAGAACGATCTAGAAACGATCGATACCATATTGATGCTTTGGAAACTAATGCATTCGTTGTCACTTACTTTGTGTATAACGAACTATAAATATTTATTAAACCAAGTCTTCGTAGTAAAACAATGGTAAGACATTTTGCATGCATGTTAAGGGTTAAGCATATGTACATTGAAACCCTAAACTAGGGGTATCACCGTCTCGTAGAGGCTACTTTCCCACTGCAAGCAATATTACATGCCAATGTCTCTAAAAACTAATACAAATAAGTTACAGCACAAAATGCAAAAAAAATGACAGTGTAACCACTGTTAGCTGACAGAGTATATTGTAAGTCTAGCTTATCAATTCTGCCAGATAACTCCCCCAAAAATCATAAAACTCAGTGACACATTTATGTAATAAAAAATATAAATCATTTATCCACAATTTAAGCATTAAAAAATAGGTACATTGACCAAAAGTGCATTAAATATAATAATATTAATACATATTCTTTTCTAAATTGTTGAGCAAGCAACCAACCAAGCATTGACGACTTTCAACACAACCGTTATTGACTTGAAAATTATTTCACAACAGCTACTTATAGCAATAATGTTTTAAAGAAAATATACTACTTTCTTATTTTCCATTCTCATGCTTAGTAAGGCTTTCGAGTTATAAGTACAACGGTACATGCATTACACAGGACTGAATTACGAAATTGTTGGTTTTGGATGATATTCAGCACACAATAATACTACAAAGTAACACGCCAAGACTTGTAGTTTTTTTTTATACCTGGCCAGTGACCACACAAATGTCTCGTACCAACATGATGTTAAAGTAGCAAATACAAAGATAGTTATGACAGTACGGTAGATGTACATCACTAGGCAGCCCACATTCTGCCAGCCTATTCCTCTCATGAACTCTCACGCACAAAAACACAACATTCATCATGTTATTTGGTTGTGGTATTCTGTAAGTTAGTTCTAATTCAGTGATAAAACGGCACGGCTCAGTTGGTACCTTAAGCTGCTTCCAAAATCTAAAAAGCTACTGGCTGTTCTGGCTTTATCCAAATGCAGTAAAAGACGTTTATTTAAAGGCCAACAGAACTCGAAACTACATATATTTGGTCGAGAACTGCAATACAACACTACTAACTTCCTTAGTAAATGTGACACCAATAACAAGCTGAGAATTAGACATTAATTACCTAATATTTAAGGTTGTTATTTAATTTACATAATATTTTCATTTAGGTAAACTTCCAGTCATGAATAACCTGCATAGACAAGTGGTAATTAAAATAGCCTTCAAAAGCGGAAATCCACTACTTAAATCGTAATATTAAATCATTTAGCAATCATTACCAGTAAAATCATTAAAAAAATAACTCCAATATTAATAAAATTCGGTGGAAAATAATAAAAAATAACACATTCAGGTAACTCAATAACCTTGCTAAAAACAGTCGTTTTTAATTTCATACCAAATTTATAAAACACTTAACAATATTTTGGGAGTGAAAAATTATTTAGCAATTACGACCCATCAAATTAAAGACCTAGTATTACTATATTGGAAAATCATTTAACTGGTATCCCTTAAGCGGATATGACCTTTAATTTACCAAAACAAATGTGTTATCGAAATCCCCGAATACAACCATAAAGAAATAAGTTGCAAAATCAATTTGTAATTATCAGCTTAAAAAAATTTAACGCAAAGGATTAATAGAAGGAATTAAAGAATCCTACGGTTTACGATTATTGAAACGTTTTTTTTTTATTATATCAGGTTATAAGCATTTACGTTAAGTATATTTATTTCATGAACCTTTTTCTTACAAAATCTTCTTTTTATTTCTCTTATTGTTTTACTCTTTGACAAAATAATATAAAAAAATAGTATTTGCATAGAAACTTCAAACGAAAAGTATATCACTCACTATGATTTTTTTACGTAAGTTCAAGGATTTAGAAACATTTCATTTTCATACTAAAGGTTGCAAGCATTCAACTATTGAGATTTCGTGATGAGTATTCAGTGATCCCTAATCGGCATTTGGCGGCCTCTAGAACATTGTTCAAAGGGTCCATATAAATTCACGAAGGTGTAAATTACTGTTGCATAAGAAAACCGTGAGTTGCACTGAAGTTGTTCCGAAACGTGCTAAAATATCAGCACCAACTAATTGGAACAAGGCTTTTTATTACGAAATGCCATGAGAATGTATGAAAACTTACTCATTTTACAAAGCATATGTTATTTCATTCTGCTATAAAGCCTAATAACAAAAAATGAATATAAAGTTACTGTCGTCGATGTGAACCTAGATTTTCCCCAATCTCTTCTGTACTAATATTATAAAGAGGAAAAGTTTGTGTGTATCTGTAGGCGGTAATCTCTGGATCTACTAAAGCGATTTTGAAAATTCTTGTTTCAATAGAAAGTCACATTATTTGTGAGTACAAGAGCATAGGATATATTTTTTAATACTAAGTTCCCACGGGAACGGGAAATACGCGAATGTAAACAATATTTTTTGTTAATATGAGAAACAGTTGCGGAATCTTCCATGTGTGTATATTGTATGTGTAAACATATCGAAGATAATAAATACATTCTCAAAAAATATTGATAAATATCACATTTCAAAATTTTAAGCTGTCATATTTCTACGACACCGATTTATACATATCGATTTATAAAACGAATATCTGCCGTTATTATTTCACATTATTAAAGTGATACTTAATATGTTTATAGCTCAATCAAATGATTTAATATCGAATAAATAATATAGCAGGTTATCAATTAATAATTATCAAATTCCATGGGTATTCCTTGAAATTAACAATTCGTGTATTCAACAACAATTTATATACGTCATGACAAGTAATTCGTGCTATTCGCATAATATGGAATTGACATCCAACGTATTACATACATTTATTAATGTATTAAGCAAAAATAACAAGTTCACGTAAAAAATATTTAATAGGCCACAACGAGGTGCTAACGTCACGGAATAATTTGAAAAACGTGTCGAATAATAACAACAAGCGCTTAGAAAAACTAATAAGAATACATTAACATTTAAATTAAGATTGTAATAATCTGTATTAACGAGGGAAGATCAAAAACGACACACAAAAATAATTTTCAACAAGAACCTAAGTACTTGTATATTACCGCGAAGATTAAAAGTCTACACCGTAATGTGTTTACCCGTAACTAGCGAGGTCCCGGGTTAGTTCCCCGGCTCTGGCTAAAAATGGTACTAGAAATTTTTTAATTACAAAAATCTAAGTACCTACTAGTCCGAAGTCTTGATGTTGATTGTGTTTCACCCATGATTCAGAGAGCACGTAAAACCGTCAGTTCTACGCCTTATCTCTCATCAAAATACTTCTAGCGAAAAAAAACGCAGTCGGGGGGATCATATATGGGTGAGAATGTAGCAAAAATTTAAGAAAATATCCTCACAAGCTTTCAGTAATTTTATTGTAAAAGGCAATAAGATACAAAGCTTTCTTCATCACCATCAGCCCGTATAACGTCCACTGCTGAACATGGGCCTCCTCCTGAGGGAGGGTATTTGCCATAGTAACCACGCTTGGCAGGCGGGTTGGTGACAGCAGTATTATCTTGTAACCATACAAGGAAACGCTGCTGCCCGTTCCTTGATATACGATTATCATAGATGATGTTTAGGCTTTCTTAATCGCTTAAAAACAGTCATTCCGCTCAATAAACTCTTAACAATTTAAATATACGTACATATACTAATATAGACTAAACCAGCAATATCATTACTATTCGTCAGTTACATGTCTTAGTAAATTAGATATTAGTTACAAAACACAAATTACGTAATTTGCCATCAGTATATTATTCAACTACGAAGGTATTGCTGGATTCTATAATATTATTCAAGTGAAAGACCGGCTAAATGAACGAAGCTTGTCTTAAATAACATATCCTCGGTGATAGAGGCCAATAAAGTATATTTTCGTCCACCAAGAAAAAAAATCTTTATTTGTAAAGGACGATATATTTAATTGCTACATTCTAACTTTAACCAATAAGGTTAAAGCTTTTGTCACGTGGTATCACACTATCACTGAAGACGATGAGTATAATCGAACTACCACACACCCCAACATATGAGATGAGATGCCACCAAGAACATTCTGTCAGTCAAAATCAAAAGGCATATCGTCGATGATAAAGACAATAGCAAATAAGGTTGATGATCAAATGTAGCATATTGATATTTCCCCCTTTCAAATTCAAATTCAAAATTCATTTATTCCGTAAAAATGGTTACATTTGTTTGGAATCGTCATATTTTTTCCCTACCGTGCAGTGTGTGACGTGGCGACTACTGAGAAACACTGCCAAAAAACTCAGTAGAACCCTCTTTTTTAAAAAAATTATATTATATCACACTATTTTATTAACCTAATTACAATATACTTTATTTTACATTGAGATTAGAGCGATTTAATCCCAAGCATTTTTGTCACAAAGATAATCAGAAAGTTTATAATAAGCCCTGCTGCACAATTTGGCTTTAATAGTCATTTTAAACTTATTTATAGACAATTCTCTTATACTATTGGGAAGTTTGTTGTAGAACCGTATACATTGCCCCATAAAAGAGTTACTTATTTTGCGGAGACGGCTAGCATGAGCCACAAGATTATGCTTATATCTAGTATTTACATTATGTGTGTCGCTTTTTTTACAAAATGAGTCAATATTTTTATGTACATATAACACATTCTCATATATATATTGTGATGCAACGGTTAGAATATTTATTTCTTTAAATTTTTCTCTCAAGCTTTCTCGGGGACCCAGTTTGTAAATAGCCCTTACGGCTCTTTTTTGCAATATGAAAATGCTATTTATATCCGCGCAGTTACCCCAAAGAAGAATCCCGTACGACATAATGCTGTGAAAGTAACTGAAATAAACTATTCTAGCCGTATCAACATCAGTGAGCCGTCTAATTGTTTTTACAGCATATGCTGCAGAACTTAATTTTCCTGACATTTTCTCAATGTGTGGTCCCCATTGCAGTTTGGAGTCAATGGTGATACCTAATAACACAGTGGTTTCCACAGGGTCCAAGCCATTTCCATTAATATTTACATTGGTGGAAACCTGTCTAACATTGGGTGTTGAAAACTTGATTACTTTAGTTTTCTTATCATTTAAACAGAGATTATTAACATGAAACCAATGAACTACTTTAGAGAGTGCATCGTTAACTTCGTCATAATCATGTACTTTTCTATTAATTTTGAATGTCAAGGAAGTGTCATCCGCGAACAATACAATCTCGTGTTTATCCCTTACGTAGTAAGGTAAGTCATTTACGTATATTAAAAACAGAAATGGACCCAGGATTGATCCCTGTGGAACTCCCATTACAACTGGTGATCCCGGAGATAGTTTGCCATTAATATCGACCTTCTGAATTCTATTACCCAGATATGAAGCCAGAAGTTCGAGAGCCTTATTTCTAACGCCATAGTGGTGTAGTTTCCTGACAAGAGTCTCATGGTGCACGCAATCGAATGCTTTGGACAAGTCGCAAAATATTCCTAAGGCATCTTGCGAATCCTCCCAAGCCGCGAATATACTTTTCAGTAAATGTATTCCTGCATCCACAGTTGAGAAACCTCTGGTAAATCCAAACTGCTTTCTGTGAAGTCAATTATGTCTATTAAAATGACTGAGCAACTGGCTAAGCATTATCTTTTCAAATATTTTACTAAGAGTGGGCAGTACTGAAACAGGTCGATAGTTCGAAGGGTCAGAACTATCTCCAGCTTTAAATAACGGTATGATTTTACTATATTTCATCAAGTCAGGACACTCACCAGATGCGACACAACAATTGAATATGATAGCTAGATGTGGAGCTATAGCAGTAATTATTGAGGATATCGTTTTAACAGATATACCCCATAGATCCTTAGTGTTTTTCATATTTATGGATTTAAAGGCGTTCAAAATATCTTTGGGGCTGACTGTAGAGAATTCAAAAATTGTGCCGCATTCTACTACACTCTGCTTGAGGAGCAGCTCAGCAGATACCGAAGAAGACGACAGAGTCTTTGTAGCTATAATCGGAATGTTAGAAAAATATAATTCAAACTCAGTCGCCACCTCTATATCTTTTTTAATGTCTACATTGTTTATTTTTAAGTGAAAGTCACGACTACGTACTTTTGTTCTACCAGTCTCACTATTAATCATATTCCAAGTGGCTTTGATAATATTACTTGAATTTTTTATTTTATTTTTTATGTAAGTAGACCTAGCATCGGAACAGGCTTCTTTAAATAATTTTGAGAATTTTTTGACATACTCTTGAAAAATCGGACAATGGTTGTAAGTCTTTTCTTCATAAAGTTCATACAATTTATTCCGACTTTTATAAATATCAGGAGTTGCCCAGTCACTAAACGACACACGGTAACTTATAGATAGAATTTTGGGCGTAAAAATGGATCTAAACTCACTACTAATTAAATTAAATAAAGAGTTGTACATGTGATCCGCAGTGCTGTGATGGGGCAAGAAATCTATTTTTTCTAATATATTCGTTTTAAACCTTTCTAAACGGCTTTCAGAAAATGGTATATAATTTATACTTTTTTTTTGTGTCGCTACTGAATTTGGAAAAGAGACTAACTGACCAGAGTGATCTGACCGAATCTTATTAATTATAGATTGCTGGAAGGGTTTTATAGTGCTAAAGATATTATCAATACAAGTAGCACTTGTAGCTGTAACTCTAGTGGGTACAGTAAAGATATTATGTAAATTATATGACTTAAACAAATTTAAAAAATTATAACTTATTGAGTTTTTTTCTAATATATTGATGTTAAAGTCTCCACAAATTATAACAGTTTTATGGTTATTGGATAATTTATTCAAGGCATCCTCCATTATATCTGAAAATGCCTCAAATGGCGCGCAAGGAGGTTTGTATAGGCACACAACAATGAATCGCTCCAACTCAATGCATGAAATCTCGACTACTCGCTCAACAGAGAGGCTCACAATGTCATTTCTTATCTTAAATTTCAAATTATTATTTATTAATATTAAAGAGCCACCATGTATATGCTTTTCCCTGATGAACGAGCTTGCAACCTGGTGATTATTGAAGCTGAAAATGAACTGATGGCGCTTTAGCCAGTGCTCAGTTAAACATAAAATATCAATATCACTACAATTCAAGAACAACTCGAATTCTAACTCTTTTCCCATCAAACCTTGAATATTTTAATGCACCAGGTTGATACATTTTTTTGTTACCTTATTTGTAAAATTTATGTTTGATGGGTTTACATTTTTTTCCATACTTTTCTGTACATTATATGGTAAATTATTATTAATTATTTGATTGTTCGACACACTTGTAATATTTTTCATAATGCAAGAGAAGTCCTCTATTGTCGTATTATTTAATTTAAATATTTATTTACAGAAAATTCATTCATTACAGAATTACTTTTATTAATGTCAATATCAGTAGATATGTTACTGATGTTACTTATGTCAATATTACATTGCTCAATAGAAGCAATTTGTTTAGCCAAGTTCTTGGCTGACATGCAAAAAAAATAGGATAGCGAATGCGCTATCTGTCCTTTAATATATTTAGGAAGATAATAATAATTATCTTTGGTCAAATTACAAGTTTTACTAACAAGATTGTTAGTGTCAATAATATGGAACTTCTCCTTATTATGAGCACAAATAGTGTGCAAGTTCAAATTTAATTTATACCGTCTATTGTTTTCCTCCTGTGACAAGCTATTGCTATAAGGGAATGTGAACAGTACAATTTTTCCTATATTTAAACAATTAAGGCTATTCATATATTCAATTAACAGTTTTTTGTTCATATTACCCCTATTTCCAATAAAAAGTACTAAAGAACTATTTTTATTGTATTTAAAATCAATAGCTTTTTTTATAATGTGGCAGTGGGAAGCACCAGGCATACAAAAGTTGATGTTTGAATGTCCCATTGAATTTAATAAAGACCCTAAGTTTTTACCAATCTCATCACTGAATATTACAATTTGTGACTTAATATTTAATTTGTCAGATGTGTTGCATTTATTATTAGTTTTTTGAGTATGGTTTACAGTTGTAGATTTATTAGGCTCAATACATTTATTGATTTTACATTCATTTAAAGAAGTTACATTTTCTAGCGAGGAACGGTCAAGAGAATGATTACATGATATGCAAGTGTTATTATTTGTAAATGAATTGAAACGTTCGTTATTATAATTGCCTATGTCAATTAGCTTATCCATTGCTAAAATATACTCTTTTATTTGTTTTTCTGACAATTTATATTTGTTTGATAGTGAACGGAGAGAATCTTGCAGCCGGAAGCTTTACTATACAATATAGAAAGTTTTTATTGATGGATAAATTAAACGTTATTGGCAACTGTCGCGGTATTGCACTATCACCGATATGTCAAAAGACGGTTTTTTCTGTGTTAATCCTACTAATATTATAAACGCGCAAAAAGTACTATATGGCTTCGTCTAAAATTGTACACGGATTGATTTTATAAGCTAGATAACCATATAGCCTACAAAACATCACGCTACGAACTAGAACAGAGCAGCAATGCAACGTTCTTAAAACCACGGGGCACAGCGGCTACAATTTAAATAAAATCATCGAAATGATTCAAATTGACTTCTAAAAACCAAATAAAACTTGTAGTTAGAAAAATACGTCTCAAGCAAACAAATTAATCTTAACATCGTAAAGGACACGACACTGAAAACCACAAACTTGGCCGTGAACGTCTAAAAGCAATGAACATACAAAAAGATATCATGAATATTCGATTACATAATTTAGGCAGACAACGAATCCAAATGTGGCACTGTGGCAGGCATATCACCGGCGCCTCCGCGGATTCTCTTCCTACTACAGATATACGATTTACAGATAAAATACATTAATTTTATGTTATCTACTTTATTAGTACCGTACCGTCTAAATGCACTGCACAGGATTATAATTTTGATAAACCAAATGGGAAAATTATGGTTACAGGTGTAACCATAATTTTATTGTAACAAAAAATACTTTCAAAACAATGAAATTATAACTAAGAAAACAGTGATTAATTTCTGATGAAAAGCCAATTTTACGAGTACATATATATATTAAGTTTTCTGCTAAGCCATAAAACCACAGCTGTTCGCTCCATTCAGTAACGGTTGTAGAAGTGAATCACTAAACTATTATGGAACGTGACAATTTTCGTCGTCAGCGATAGCCAACGCGAGTTTACCACGAGAACCTGTGGTCGGATCGCCAAAGTTATAAAGTGGTCAAACGGTCTGAGTAAGCAAGCGCCTCGGTGTCGCGGAATGTGGTACGGACGCGCCGTCGCGACACCACCTAAAGATTCCAAGAAAAGAATCATTATGAAAATAACAAACGACCATCGCAAATCGCTACCAAAACTGACGCGTGTTTTGTAGATACGGTACACAATAGAAATAACTTCAATAATTCAAATTTTATAGACAATTTAGTTATGTATATTAGAATCGTGTGTGTGTATTGTGTGAATGATCTCGATTATTTAAGACGACATCTCATATATACCACGATACACTACCAAATGGCATTATGACACACACTTGGCATGTGTTTGCTGTATCAATTCACAACCATGTAAGTAAAGAATGCGGAAGTCTTTTTTAAGGTTTAGTATTTAAAGTTAATCATTTTTGTGGAAATAAACTTAACCAAAAAGTTTTAAGATAAAATGAAATTTGCTAAAATTAATTATATTCTGCAAATAAATCGTTAATAATGACAAATAGGTAATATGTTTGAAATCCGTGCTCTAATTTTTGAATGTATTAATTACGAACAAAATAAATTTATTATCTCCGTATAATGTCAGTATAATATGAAACATAGTTAGGAAGGCCAGATATAAATTTAGTTAGGTAACTATTTAATTGTTGTATAAAGTTGCAATAAAATGCCAAAATATTACGTAAATTCCAAGTTATGTCACCTCCAAAACCTTCAATAGGTATATTACAATTAGCAACAAACATAGATTCCCATACAACAAAAAATAATACAAAAAGATAGGTACATTTTCACATAACACAACATTTAATGATAATACAAACTTCTTGGGAAACCCAGGTACCCGAATGAAATAAATATGTACACAAAAAAACTAGATCCGGCAACACACATACATGTATATAGTGAAACGGGTTGATAGACTGTGTTGATAAAATTTTGTTGAATATATTATTATTATTATGGTAATTTCTCGGTCCCGTAGTCCGTCGCGACCTTCCGAGGACGCCTCGGTGTCGATGACTCGGCGCTTGCGCAACGCCGCCGCGAGTAGATCATCGCGTACGGTATTAGTAAAAGCCGATAGAATTTAGGCATATGTTAAAGAATACGATTTGAGTCAAGGTTATGGTCCTCATTATTACTACTTATTACGAAATCTTTCATGGAGTTAATTATTGAAACTTTTGTCTGCCGATGTCAACAAAGAGCTCGAAGTAAAAAAAAACACATTTAGGAAGATACCTACTAAATTTCACCTGATTTACTTCTTTCGTTACTTTCTACAGTAAATTCGGTTTCAATTGGCTGTAACAGCCCGGATAGACATAAATAACGCACGAGTGATCCTATAAGGGTTCTGTATTGATTTCATTTTTGTATAAACCCTAAAAAGTTAGTCAAAATCCAAATCGAATACTTCAGTCGAATAAAAATAACACCGCCAAGTCATACCGTAGCAATTAAACACACACCATAAACTTGAAGATAATAATTAACTAAATAACAACCGGCTTTAAGTGCAACTTTAATATTTACTTCAACAATAACAACAACAATTTAACAATAAACTTGGCGATGTCATAAATATATCTTTGTATTTTAAGCAAGCAGGAAGGATTTAACTAAGGTCAATGGAAAATCGGAAGGAAAAAAAGATGATCTCACACCCTTCGACCAGAATATACATTTACATACACCCACGACACATTCAATTTTATTGCAATATTAATAATGTAATTTCTCAGAAGTTTGTCATGCTTCTGAGAAATTACATTATTATTTATCTGGAGTACTGGTGTCTCCGGATAACCCTTGGCTCGAGTCAGGCGAGTATATGAATTCAAATCAGAAATAGAACTTAGTCACTTGCAACGTCAAAGAATCGTACATTGACACGTTTGATCATGCCTAAGTCCTCAATGGCTAGTCGTATATGCGTAAACAAATAAGGTTCTGTTCGAGAATTGTCGTCATACTCCTCAAGACCCCCAACAGTGCCAAGTATCACTATAAATATTGCACATGGAATAAAATTGGCATAGATAGTATAAGTTTATATGGAGGAGAAATGTAGAAAGGTAAAATCTAATCGTAAAGTTCCCACGCAGACTAAATTAACTGTATAAATCGATATTGATGAAAGGTACGTTTATTTATACTTTGTTTACTACTATTTCTTCCTGAACTGTGGCTAAGTGGTTCAATTCCCATCCAAGATAATTATTTGTATGAATGAGTTGTTCCGTCTGGGTGTGATTTGTGTCCGTAAATTTTATGTTTGAAAAATCCCCCACGACACAGGGATTTATTTCCATAGTGCGGAAGCTGTCTTAACGAGCACCCAAACTGTTGTATTAGCGAAGAATACAGTTGAGAGAAGTACTGAGAAGTTGTTAGGACACGCAAGGCAACAAAAAAGGCGGTCCATGGCCTTAGGGGAAGTGCCACACTGACATTGGATAATTGGATAATATTATTAAAATGAATAACTGTAAGCATATATTTTTTTATTTGATAGAAGCTATGATACCTGCGAGAACGCTGCCAAATAAACTGTACCGCAGTTTAGCAGAATATTTGAGCAGTGTTTCAATTATTCTTTGATTAAATAAATAATTGTAATGTAATAGCTACTGATACATTATATCCATCTACTAATGCAAAATTTTATTTCATCAAGATCTTCGTGTTCTCATTTATAATGTTAATCAAATGATATGGTCAAACGGTAACAAATCGTAAATCTATTTAACTGTTCGCGTGTAATATATACAATTATTCGAGTTTTATTTTAATATTACAACATTATTGTACAACAATACATATTACATTTTCTGAATTTACGTGAAAAAGAAAAGTATTCTTTAGGTGCTTCAACCCGTACTTGCAGTGAGTAGAACGAACCCCTTATAATCAAGTAATACATACATAAAAGTTATAAATAGAAGCATTTTATTTACAACTAGCTTCCCGCGCGTGGTTTTATCCATTACTTTAGGAACTTATTAATTAAATATAGTCTCTAGTCTTCCTCAATAAATGGGCCATCTAACACTGAAAGAATTTTTCAAATCGGACCAGTGGTCCTTGAGATTATCGCTTTCAAATTCTTCAGTTTTATATATATATTAGTAATAGAAAGTAGAATAGACCACCCCGTGTCTACCCATGGGTGTCGTAAAAGGCGACTAAGGGACATATGGCTGATGGATAGGCAGCAGCGTCTATTAGCCCAAGGTTAACATCTTACTGCGATCACCAATCCGTCTGCCAAGCGTGGTGATTATGGCAATATCCCTCAACGGTCCTGGCTTGCCAAGGTCTGTTAAGAGGAGGCCCATGTTCAGCAGTGGACGTATGACTGTTGATGATGACGATGATGAATAGAAAGTTATATTCTAATTAAATACATAAAAGCTATCAATTTATGTACAATTTAGCCAATATTACTATTCTAATAAAATAAAAACGTAGAAAAATAAAATGTTTTAGTAATATTATATGTTTTGGGTATTGTTGTTTTTGTAATATTCTACCACTTGTATCCTTATTTACCAATAAAAATTACTTTATATTAACAAATTCAAATAATGTTATTCGTTAATTTATTGTTTTGTTTTTTTTTTAAACAAGCCTAAACGTTGTTATAATATACTTTGTACGTCATGTCATGTACGTCATATCGTAAATCCTCAACCTCATGATTAAATCATACCTACGTCATCAATAGTCATCATATTAAGCATTCTTGAGATTATCAAATTTTATATACATTTGGAAGCATCACAGTACACATTGAGTTTTATCCTAGACTAACCCCGCGCGCGGTTTCATCCGCGTAGTACCTTTTTTTTTCGGATAGACTTACGTAGTTAGCAACGAGGCTTTTGCTACTTCACCGGGCATAAAGTCGAGCAGAGCTCCAGCCTTAATAAATGGTTTAAAAACTACAAACTAAGCAACCTGCGCAAGAGTGCGCCCCCTGTGGGGCTTGGACCACGGCTCAATGCGGTCACTGGCGATGAGTTTGAGGGATTATGACTTTTAGTATTTTAGGGGGTCTTGTGCACCGGTCGCTCTACTTAACTTTGAGCGGGCCTCTCGGAATTCGGGTCTACGAGGGCATCGGATGGTTCCCGCGTAGCACCCCTTCCCGTAGGAACTTTATAATTAAACTAGCTGACCCGGCAGACTTCGTACTGCCTCAATCGATACATAAAAGACCTAAACATTTGTATAAAATAAACTGGGCCGTAGAGACTTCGTTTATGCGGTACTCCTACCCCTACACTACCCCTACACTACACTACCCCTACCCTACACTACCCCTACCCTACACTACCCCTACCCTACCCTACACTACCCCTACCCTACCCTACACTACCCCTACACTACCCCCACCCTACGCTAACCCTACCCTACACTACCCCTACCCTACACTACCCCTACCCTACACTACCCCTACCCTACACTACCCCTACCCTAAACTACCCCTACCCTACCTCTACCCTACCCCTAATCTACCCCTACCCTACCCTACACCTACCCTAAAAAATCTTAGCAAAAAAATAAAGCTCAAATTGACTCTACATTTTAGTTAGAAAACGTTTGTATGGGAAAAAGAAAAAGGCTGTTTTAAGGGGGTTTTCAGGCAACTACTAATAAATTAAAAATTAATTAAAAAAACATTGTCCAGCGGACAAAATTGTGAATCTAAACCATTCCCAGATCCCCTTGAACACACACAAAAAATGTCATCAAAATCGGTCCAGTCGTTTGAGAGAAGTTCAGTGACATACACACTCACAGAAGAATTATATATATAAAGATATAGCCTATGTTTCTTCTGGTTAACGTAGCTTCTAATTAAATATGACATGCTTTTTCAAATCAGACCTCCTCCTCATGAGATAAGGGCGTTCAAGCAAACAAACATCGGCTTTATAATATTAGTATAGATCCTATATCTGACATCACTATATGTATATAAAAAAAATAAGTAAACAATCTTTGTAATGTTTGAATGATAAGTAAATCCAAAAAAAGGACGTTTCTCAAAACAGTAGGTGATACAGAACTAACTGGAATTACTGCACCTGCTCGTGTTGGCATTCCTACTGTGGCAGGTGTTTTCCCATAATTCCTATGTTATAAATAGATCAAATAGTATTGGATGACATGAAAACAGTTATATTGACTAAACTATTAGCGTTTCCTAATTTTACTCCTGACATGATTCGGCTATTAAAAAATCAATTAGTTGGTCAGCGCAGAATAATCACTATCCTATCGCAACTATCATCATAAAATTCCGTTAATAACTGCAACAATATAAAGTAGGTACTATAAAAACATACAAACAAGCCAATTTAAACATAAACAATGCGCACATAATCATTTAGATCCAAGATCCGTATTAGCAGGACATTAGGGTTCTCCCATCAATTCGATAATAATACATGTTATTAAGGTGCGTTCTGTCGTCCGTGTGTCAGCAGTGTGTGCCGGCTGCAGCGCTGTGTGCGTAGGCGGTGCGCACGCGCTACGCCGGCGTATTTACACCGGCGCCCCCTACCACCACCGCCACTCATGCGCTGCGCGACCTGCCGAACACACGTGCACCCCACCACAGACCGGCGCGGTGACCCTCACGACACAACACCACCGACATTCCGAAGTTAAGCGACAACAGGGACACTACACCATCACTATGTGCCAGTGACTGATCATCAGTGATTTTTTTATTAACTCCAGTGAAGTGACTTTACAACGTCAACGTGTGATGTGCCTCTGAGGTGAAGAGGAACAGTGATTACAGCCGCAGCCTCAGCCGTTAACAGTAAATGTAAGATTGTTTGTTTACAATCTTTATAGAACATAAGGTAGTTTTTGCATAGACAATTTCTGGTTTCAAAGTTTCAAAGTAACAAGTTCTAAGATTATTACATAGATATGCGCGTTTGATAATATGTTAGCGTACGATTAATGTTTGAGGACAATCACAAGCCTCCAGTCAGGTCCCCGACCCAGATCTCACGGGCTAGACAGTGTCGAAGCCGACTCTAACAATAAGCGCGACTCCAGAAACAATGCAGCCGGTATCACGACACAAATATTAAAATCAAAGTTTCACAGCGGCCAGCCTTCGACATAAAACCCAATGACGCCACTACCAACACCTGTGAGAATATTTAAACAAAGTGTTTTTGAACAAGTGCGCGTAACGTTGCTTAACTACTTAAAATTATGGTCTCAGCATGACTAAGTTTAATTTTCATATTAATTCGCCTACTTGCATCCTATCATTGTGTAGCTTTTGCAGAGTGTATTAGTGCCACTCAAAACACCCACAGTACTTAAGTAAACCTACGCCTTATTTAATAAATAATAAACCATTTGTGACATGCACCAATAGTATACAAATTCAAAACCAGTAAGTCCTTAAAGTTATAATATGTAAAATGTTACGTGAGTCTTAAAGTGCAATAATGATTCCTTCGCCTAATGACACCCGCGTACAAGAAACACAATCATCCTTGCTTAATTAAATTGCATCAACTCAAGCTAAGAACTAGCATAGTATATCTAGTCATCGCAAAATATAAACTTACTTAAATTTACATGCACGTATGGGTAATTCCCAGTATATTAAGAAAAATAAACAATTTAAATAAATAATGTTTTCGTGATCGACTACGGTTGTGATGTATACGATAATTATAGAATCAGTAGATGTACAGATAACGGAACTAGCAGCCGGACCTACATTCGTACGCGTACAACATTTATAATCGTCGATTCGTCAACAACATTACGTGACCATTTTACATACCATTCAATAAAATTCTACAAATACATCGAGCATGTTGATTTTTGAACTTTAATACGTGTCGTTTCAATTCAAATTAATATTCAAGAACCTCCAATATTAAGTTAATAGGCATATATATGATTAATGTTTTATATACATATCTGTCATGTATTGTTAACTAATGTTGGAGTCGTTAAATAAACAATACGGCAATGATATTGGCAGCTTCCTTATAGCCAAAATGGAATCCGACAATATATAATTTTAAGATGTAGAATATACATTTAGTGCTCGTGTTGACGATTCGTTATATCACAGCAGACAGTAAATAACTGTCTTCCGATCGAGTACGTGCAAAAGTGAGGCTAAGAAAGTCGAACGTGGGCTTAATATGACATAACAATAAATGATAGCATTGTATATGTATACAATGTTTAGGGAAGTAGTGTGCATGCAAACCTACAACAAACAAAATTTAAATGTTGTTTCTCATCACACACGGTACAAAAGAGATGGTACTAAAGAAGTTAATGACTCTCAGTACTGCGGAAGAAAAATTCGTCACAGATCACACGCTCATTAAACATTTGACTCGATTGAATTAAAACAAAATGTACGCAGCTACAATCGGCGATCCGGATAAACCGTGAGAAAAAAAAACAAAAGTCAATTAAAACACGGACATAATCTAACTAATATCCGCATGTAAATAACAAACAATTATTGTAAAAAAAAAATTGGAGCGTAAAATATTATATAGATATCCATTTCAGTCGTGGTTTGTTTTTCAAAAAAAACCGTTTCTTAAACCTGATCATGTATTATTAAATATAAACTCAATATACTCAATAATCTATTAAGAATTGGACAAAATTTAATTAAACACTTATCATTACTGCCTACATCATATACTACAACCAGCAGTTATACAAACGATGCCTTCATTAGAATAACGTGTTCAATTTACATTGTTACATGTATTACGCGATTTATTAATTAAAACACGTTAGCTTAGAATGCAGTAGCAGATAATATCTTAACATTTGAAATATTCAACAGGTTTAAACTTATAGTGTTTATGAATAATTCTTATTGAAACAATAGGTAGACACAAGAAACGGAAACAAAATAGTCATTACTTTAAGTTGACGTGAGTCAAGGGTCAAACGACCAACACTTGTTTTGTGCCAATGTGAAGGTATCTTTTGTGCATTACATGTATTAAGTATTTATATAAATACGATGACACATCTGCACGAAGGTAGCTTTGCCATATTTAACCAAGAATGCACCGGTAATAACGATCTACCTTGAGATAAACTTTTAAACGATGCGAACACCTTTAAGCGCGCAGGTGCGAAACATACATTTAACTTAATTAGTATTGGACTCAAATCTATATTAAAAATAATAAGTTACGATCTAATATGCTTTCGTTTTGGTTGATTAATACTTTCTAAAGTAATATTTTAATGTTAGCAAGTATAGATTCGAAAGCAGGAAACCGACAATAAACTGACTACATGTGTTTAAATGTTAATTATAAATTAAAAATAGTAAACAATCATCTTATAAAAGAAACCTTGCCCTGATTCGGAAATAAACAGAGAGAAAAAACAATAACAATTGCGACATTTACTAAGCTAGTGTCAACAGCGTTGACAATATTTATGAAAATATGCAATGAGACGGTTCCATGGTTGTTTTAAATAGATAAAAATTATAATAACACAAACATTAGATTGCGTCATGTGATTGATAATAAAAAATCCGCATCCGGCTCCAAACGATGAAACTTACGATAAAGTTGCAGCAAAAAAGTAGCAGCGGTTATCAAAAACCGGTCGAAAAATATGTCGTATGTCGAGTGACGTTTACTTGCTTATTTAAGAGCCGAGATATATATACCTACAATGAGAAATCGTCCGTGTGAAGCAATTCTGAATGTGTCTTGTGTGACAAGTCAAACAATAGACGAGATCTCAGCAATTAGTTGCGCCCGCGCATCGTCAACACCAACATCGCTAATAACCGTGACGAACATAAGTCGTCATTATCGACCCTTTGTCACGTAATGTAACAAATTAACCAAGACCAAACCTAGAAGGCGATCGGTGACTGCGTTAATGCGATAGACACAGCAACCGTCAAAGCAACTATTCAACCCGCACCGGTTATTACAAAATGTTGTATTAAAATATGCAGCTTTTTCTCGCACGACTTCGAGCGAAGGACTCGGGCGCAAACTAAGGTTGCCTATTATGCGCCACGCTCCGAAAAACATCAAAAGGTAACACAACGGCGCGGCGGAAAAATTTTGAAACTTATTGCACAAGAGACGCCGCATATTAAACAATAAAGAAGTAACTAATAACACCGATTATCTATCTGAAATCAGTTAATTGATGTTTACTACACCGGTAGTATAAGCCACCGCAATATGGGATCCGCCCTCCGTAACCGAGATCCGATCTATCTTACTGTATAGTTTACTCACCGAAACAATAATCGTTAGCGAAATTAAATTCTTACCTGCAACAAAGAAAGGTTCCCGTTAGTAAAAAAAAAAGGAAGATTAAAGATAAAAAAGTTCAAAAGTTAACAAGAGACACGTACACCACTCATTAAGATTTTCCAAAACAAATAGAAAGTTATTATGCAAAAGCAAGGAAAGATGGTAACATTCAGTAATAACAATTATGCGACAAATGAATAGGTACCATACATAACTCAAAACATTACATATATGGTGTCACCGGACACGAATGCACATTACGAAATAATGGACAAGAAAGTTTTAGAACAAAGAAATGAAAGCGCGCGCGCATATGACAAACAAATCACGTATGGACTTTGAAAAGGCGTATTTAAACATTGTTGTAGTTAAGATACCTAGGCAAATTTTAAACAGTGATAAATCTAGGTCCATATTAGATCATGTTATATTTCCCAAGGATTATTCAAGATAAATTCTATATCGGAAGACATGAATGAGGTATCGTGCATATTATTCAACACTGTTGCCACGTGGTCTGTCTATGCGGAAGTTTCTCTATAATCTCTGTGAACGCTAGTACCATACCATATTCCATGCTTTTATTGTTCTACAAAATTCGCTGTGTTTTCTAAATAAACTTAATTTTAATTAAGCAATGTTATTATCTCAGAGTATATAACTATTTTAACGATTGCGTAAAATATATAATATATCATATATGTAATATAAAGTTATACAGCTATGCCAAACTTTACTTGTTGTATATGTATGAACCTTGAACGAAACTATAACTATAGATCATGAATTTCTATGACAGTATATCCAGTAGAAATAGACACTTTTAAATATATCTATATGAAATGACCCCGAGCGCGGCGCGTGCGCACTCCACTATCAGATCTAGTCACGATCTACAACAATCGATTTTTCATAAAACGGTGACCTTAGTGGGAATAATGATAGCTATTTAGAAAAGAAACGGCATGTCAACTATTATTTCAAAGAATAGTAGAATTTCCTGTGCAAATATTAACAAAGCAGTGTACAAAAACAAAGTATAAATGAACATTGATAAAACAATAACTACTGTGAAGACTATGTACATATCTCGTTAACATCACATAGTAAGTGACTACGAAATGAAGCATAAAGCATTGTGCAAGTCGCCAAAAGACCAAGATACTGTGCATAAAGTAAACATTCTATTACAGCAACTGGTTTCCAAATTCAAGATAATTTTAATTTGGAATTAACTAGTGGTGGAATTTATTGAAAAGAATTCTCACATTAAAACCAAGGTTACACAGATTATAATAAAGCACGTTTAGAATGATATTAAATAAAACTCGTGAGATAATGATACTGGGTTGGTACCTGTATAATTAATTTGAAAATAGAGCTCAATAATTGACACAAATAAAACAGGAAATTCTAAGATGACGTAAGTTAGTTTTTTGTAAATTGCTAAAATATTTGTGAAAAATAATAGCCAAGGTTAAGCTGAGATAATATTTTGGTTTTTATTGTGAGCCTTCCGCAACTCGGTTTCAGAAGCTTTTAAAAGACAATAATTAAAAAATACTTTAATTTATGATTTTAAGTGAATTTACTTTTAACATTTGAATCATTCTTGCAAAATTTTCAAGTTCAAATACTAATTAAAATGTTGTTTTAAACGGCCAAGAACTGAATGCCTGACGTACCATCATAATAATATAAATACAATGAGCAGCATATAATTTAAAAGCCATTGAAACTAAATACTAAACAGAATCTTGATAAACAACTGATTAAACGCTATGAAGGCATGCAGATGACATAATAGAATCCAAGATGGTGCATTATATAAAACTGGTCGAGTCTGCGAGCCTTGACCGAGCCGGCAAGACCATAATAATTGTTTAAGTCGTCATTTATTAGCATTTCTAGTAGCTAGAATACCTGAGCGTAACATCTGACATTTAAGGAATAAACTTTAAACGTAGGCAAGCTATATTTATCAACCAAGCAAAATTCTTTCCGATAACGTTTTACGGCTTTGGATATTACCACTTTATTGTTCAGCAGAACACATTCTTTAAAGAAGTTGTGTTGAAGTAGGATTTATGGAATTTTAGGTACCTATCTTGATAAATATTAGGTGAAGAGTAAAAGCGTTAAAAGTCTATTATAAGTATTAATAAACTATAAATCATTGAAAACAGCTTGCGCAACTAAGCTTTATACCAAAACAATTGTTCAATGATAATTAATATTAGATTGGAACAAAAGGCGAGTAATTTGTGAGAGGTTGCTCTTGTCCGAAATAAAAGGAAATAGTAATGAGCCAATTGATCAATCAGACGGCACGCGCCTCGTTTGTGGGACAATTAGGGCTGCCAATTTTAACTACTCCATATTTGACTATAGATACTACATTCAATATATTAAATGTTAAACACAATGGTCCAGCTGCAAGTGAATAATCAATTCGATTTGCTGTGGTTGTAGAATATTGTTAACATTTCTCAGTATTTTCATTGATTATCTCAGTAAATAAAACAACGGCTTAGTTAATCATTCAAAATGAAAAGATCAAATACAAAATGTCAATAGTTGATTTTGTTGGTAAACTTTGTAACATGATGTGCACAAGTCAAACCGTTACAGTCTATTAAGCGATAGTGATTAATTCAATCACATAATCGACCGCACGTGTCCATCACTAGATACACCGATTACTTTGTGTGACGTTAAGGACACTAATGTAATAATTTACGTAGCTCGTGGGCCCCATAGATTTGATACAGTTTCGTAAGCGTACGACAAACTAGCTCAGCCAATACCGTTGCACACAAACGTTTTATTGATTGGCGATCGCAATCATTTATTATTACGTTGCGTAATTTCTTCGACACACGCGTGGCGGAGATTAAGGAGTGGTCAACAAATTGTTACGCCGCAAACAGCCAGTACAGTTTGTTATAAATAAACGGCTGTCGGTTTTCCGTCGTTCCGTAAACTCAAGGAGATCAATGCATGCCATTAGTTGCAATCACTAACAAGTAGGCTGTAATTTGGCGGAAACTTATCAAAGTACGTAAAATATATTGATTTTAGTTTTTAACACAGTAACATTTGTAATGTTACGATACGAACTATTTTACAGTCTGAATGTTTATTTGAATCATTTTCACGGCAAAATGTAAAGTAAAATGTGGTGAATGTAGAGTCCTAATGGTAGAAAATAAATCAAGACAAAGACCAATGGAAAGTTGGCAATGCAGAGCAGGCTTTGAATACAAATCGTTAACAATATATCCGACGAGAGATTTTCCCAACGCTCTGTACGAGAGAAACAAAAACTAGAGGAAAAACTTTGCTATGCATACATTTATTTAATGCAAGTCGGCTAAAAATATTAAGTTATTAACTAAAAAACCACTTCACATTTTGTGACCGCAAAAAATTCGACACCTTGTAAAAGCAAGGCCATGCGAGTTGTCTTAGTTTCCAACTTATTAATATAACAATTGTGCAGGTAAAACACGTCTGATAGTAGGGTTTGTGAACAATTGCAACTATTTTTTGTGAAGGCAAACTGGGTCTCTCGAACGAAAGGATGCAACGGAGATGAGCACTCGCGGCCAAATGTCAAGCCGAAGTATTTGCAATGAACTTTAAAGCTCACCTATTGATGATACCTCTATGAACAGGTTGAGAAATATAACTTCATACACCGCATTAGGTAATTTAGTCGTTTATTAGGTATCCATGCAAAGATATAGCACTCATAGAATATTTTATTAATAAAATTATTATGACCTCTATTATTTTCACTACTGATATACGGATGATATTTTTATAATTAATTTTAACAGACAGGAAATTTCCTGTCAGTTAAAATTACTTTTACTTTAATAGAGCGCTGTAATTGGAAATAACTTTACAAACTTATCAGATTGTTAACAAGGAGAAAAAGGCCACAGTGACCTAGTGTAAGCAATCGTAACAATATTGGTATCCGACTGCGCTACAATCGAATCCAATTAAAACGTCGATGGAGTGCAATATTGCAGCGCTTTGACTCACGCCGCTGCCGCACTAGCTTCTCAATGATCAATATAGTTTGGATACATTTACTTTAGCACGAGCACAAAGCGGGGTATACTTGTTATATCGAGACGGGTGACCGTGCCTTTCACGGAACCCGCCACACCCACCGGACGCCACGGGCAACTTTGCCTTCACTGCCCTAATAGTCTAATATCTACTTTAGCTTTTATACCATCTGGCACAGCTTGGTTGTGATAACGGCCTTACCAACAGCGCCAACTCCCATTGTA
The DNA here is from genome assembly GCA_947037095.2 of Nycteola revayana. Lineage (NCBI taxonomy): Eukaryota > Metazoa > Arthropoda > Insecta > Lepidoptera > Nolidae > Nycteola > Nycteola revayana. The sequence continues at coordinate 9,334,376 of OX344844.2, forward strand.
TCATTGTTTTGATGTTAATGTCATTTTCAAATAACTATAATCATAATACAAACATAATTATATCGTGACTCTAGCGGGAATATTCTATTGCGGAGCTCGTGTCGAATGAAATAGGAAAAATATCCAATCACGTTTCAAAACTCAAAGATTTCTTGTCGTTAGTGGTTAAGAACTAGGCTAATGAACATTTCTCCGGTGAGGCTGTAACATTACTCAAACAATAAAGCTTCGGCACGACGTCGAATTAACAATACGTCTAATAAACAATTAACCATGATAGTTCGATTTTTTCGTATTTAGGCTGCGCGGCCTTCCTGTACCGCGCGGGGCGTTAATACACCGTTCAATTTCCAATTAAACGCTTAATTCTCAATGCCAACCGGGTCGGAGGTGGTCACTCAACAAAACTTGATAAAAGGCGGGTGGTGGTGCGCGGCACGCCAGTACCCGAAACACTGTCCGACGCTTTTGTCTCTATCCGTCCTTTCACTTCACGCGCTCATGAACGCGGACGGCGCGAATTCGATTAACACACAAAACCTTAGATAAGTTTATGGATTTTCGTATAGTGCTTTAAATGTGTAAATGAAACAATTTTACTAAAAAGTGATGTTTTCAAAACTTTCAGATGGTGAGAGGGGCGGCGTTAGCGCTGGTGCTGGCGCTGGCATGGGCGTGCTCGGCGCACGGTAGCGTCCTCGTGCCCACATATGTGCTGCCGCCTGACTCGTTCGTGCGCGACCAGCGCAGCCTCGGCCCGCTGCCAGATGCGGCTACAGCCGAGTCGCAACGAACTATCAAGCGACTTGTCGGCGGACACATCAAAATAAAACCAGACAAAGAATACGGGTCTCCTAAGAATGCATTGTCTTACGACGACAAGAGTGGCAGTGGCAAATTTGCAGGCGTGCTCGCGCCGGACCAGTCGGGCGGCAACGTGGGATGGAATCAAGGAATTTGGGATGACGGCATGCTCATGTCCAGCGCCGGTGCAGGGAAGGACTCGCCAAAAACAAAAGAAGACGATGAAGACAAAAAGACATTGGCGGATCAGGTGGCTGAAGGAAAATATGGTCTAATACAAAATGAAATATTCGCTAAGGCTCCTAAAAGGCCAGGCATAGTCAGTTATGAGCCCAACGTAGAGACGAGGTCGAAAGATAACCTTCAGAGTCTAGGAGGACTCAGAAAAGATGAAATTTGGCTCGCTGAAGACCATTTATTAGTTATAAAAGGGGGATCGTTCCCCGAGCAAACAAAAGAAACAGAAGGTAGACCATGGCCACCAATCGATAATTATGAAGCGCCTAACAGGCAAGTAAAGTTACCGCAGAAACCTAAAGTGCCTCCGCCCTTTCCGGTACGACTCTCCGACAACGGACCGCTCGTTTTCCTCACGCCAAACGGCAGTGTCCCTGCGTCCCTTTTCCCTCCCTTCTTTACGGGAGAAAGCGAAGGCCCTCTACCTCCTCCGCCATTCCTCTTTCCACCGGGAGCGGCCTACCCCTCGAATAATAATCCGGGAAACACTACTACCGGGGGAGCGCCGCAGCCAAGTCCTCCGTTCCCATTCCTACCCGGGAATGCGAGCGAAGGAGCATTCCCCTTCATCCCATCCATGAACGGCTCTTTTCCAGAAGGCTTGCCACCGGGCGCAGTGTTTCTACCACCACCGAGCAACCAGTCAGACCTGTACGACGAAGACGACCCTTCGATATACTATCCGCCGCCTTACAATTTTTCCTACCGCGCTGATTATCATAACAAAGTTCCTGCGGGACCTCTCGTACCTGGAATAGTACTGCCACCGCCTCCAGATTTCTTCGCACCATTAGAAGAGGAGACAACGGAAGCTATAAAAACTACGACAACAAGGCCGACGACCACTCATATGAGGCATAAGACGACGTCGAGACCCACGACAACGCAGACAGTTCATCGTATGAAATACAAGACTCGACCTACTACAACAACTGAGTCCACACGAACTACTGAAATTCCAACAACGATAACGACGCCGCCATCAGTTGAAATATTGAGCACTCCGAAAACCAGAAAACCACTACGCATACCGTCGAGACACCCTGTACGGGTTCACAATTTACCAGAAGAAATCACCACTAGGCCTAAAACTGAAAAACCTGTCTACAAAACACGCACAAAACTTACTTCTAAACCTTTATCGGTGTCTGTCATCTACGACTATCCCGATGCGATATACGACAACAAAGCACCAACAACAACTGAAAAGCCATATATATTATATGATCTACCACAGAAAACTCCTTCAGTTTCATCAAATGAAATAACATCAACGCAAGTACCACTGAGAGTGCATTATTCAAATGTACAAAATGATGTACCTACTACTAAATTACAACCAGTTTACAATAACAGAAAACCAAATGAAAACGGATTTGCCTCATTTTACTATTACGATGAACAACCAAAAACAACGCCATCACCAGCGACATATTTTGATGGAAGGCATTATTATAAGGCGGTACCAGTAAACCAAACTCCTTACCCACAACAACAAAATATAAACACACAGTCCAGCTTTGGATCAGGAGTGGATGTTTCGTTTGGATCTATCAATCAAGCTGATGCATTATTCCTATGGCCACAAAAGCAAGGACCTCGTACACTTACGCAGGAATATTTCAGCATCCAAAAACCGAGACCACAGCCTGTTTACGTGCAGCAAACCAAACAAAGGCCAGATTTCTTCCAACAAATTTCTGACATACAACAAACTATTGATTTATTTACTACAAAGAGGCCCAAATCGCACTCTCACAGGCCACACGCTCATAAGCCTAAAGCTATTACATCTAGACCTGTATATCAATTTAATTATCAACCTCAGTCAAGACCAGAACAGCTACCATTCAGAGCGCCAAAATTAGATCCCGAACCATTCAGGCCTATGGTAAGCTACAGTAAGCCTTTCAATGTAGAAAACGAATTTAACGCTATCACACCATCTGTGGCGCCTGAATACCACCAACAATACCTAGTTGAGAGTGTACCCGTGACTACAGGATCACCGACATCGAGCAGATACTATCCTACAACAAATTTACGCAACGATAACTATGACGACACTCCGCTACCTAAGGAAGTTAGAATTAAGAAACACAGAAATCATATACCGGTGCAAAGCGATCAACCGTCATTAGTTCACCATGTTGCGAGGTATCCCAACAGTACGCCAAACCCTGTCAATCAAGGGTACTATACCAAACAGGACGAAACGTACTTCGACGACATAACAAAGAACTCGTTCGATGTATTCGGTAAGAAACTCGAAGATAACACACACGATGTGAACGGAATAGCGGTGACGGCACCACTTGACACGGTCAGGACACCTATCGATAATAACATCAATCTTCAATACGCCTACGAGATCGTTGAAACTCAGACGAACCCACCGTCTTTGGACAGAGACACACTAGTAAACTACGTTCATCCACGGCCGTCGATCAATCCCGAGAGCGAGCCCATTCCTCAAGTGAACGCCGAGCTGGTGCAACAGAAACCACCTTCTTTGGCAGATGACACTTTAGTGAACGACCGGTACCCGCGACCAACCATCAACCCCGACAGCGAATTCATCCCAATTCCGAACCCGGGCTACAGGCAACCGCAGCAATATAGGGCGCCAACGCAAGTGCAAAGGCCGCAATTTACAGGCGAGCAATACGACTTGAATGCGCCATCATTAGCGGAAGACACGGCCGTTAACTACAAGCGGCCGTTGCCCGCGATTAACCCTGACGCGGAGTGGATAGGGCCGGTGAACGCAGCTGGAGAAGGACAACCTGGCTCATTCGTGTCCTACAGGCTTCCGGGAGAAGGCGCCCATGTGTATTTCCTGACGCCGCAGGCTGCGCAGGCCGCGCAAGCAGCGCGGGAAAGGTATCGGACGCCAGGCCGTGGCCGGTAATACCAAAGCTCTAGTCTGAAATGTAGCGTCGCCTCGGACGCTCCGTGTAAATATAAAGCGCAAATGTGATGTTAAAGTGTCCTAAGTAGTGTAAGATACGAGACTCTAGCGGGTCGGCCCGCGTTGCCATAATATTTAAAAAGCTAGCCTAGCTTTATGTGAGATATGTTCTCTTTAGCGATGTTGTTGTGTTACATGACGGACGCTTATTTTTTGATACGATTATTTATTAAATTATTTTTAAGAAGAAAATGTGGTGCATATAATAATGATAGTTAATTTATTTATGACAGTATTCAACGAACTATAAGGTATGATGTGATAATGTGTGTGATGATTGTGACATTGTTATGAAATGTAATAATGACGACAATTGTTAATTATATGAAAATTGTTATTTAAAGAATTAAGATGACAAAACTTTGTGATTTTGTATTATATTTGTAACGAAAAGAAATTGAAATTAAAAAAATACACAATGGTTCCTAAGATGTTTTGATGTGTCATAGAACACAAAAACCCATTCAAACCCTCAAATATCATAAAATTTCCTTAATAATTCCAAAAATTATATTATTGTGTTGGTGTCCAACATGGGTTCAATCCCCACCCACACATAAATTTCCGGTATTTAAAAAAAAGTCGAATTTGTATCCACAAAAACTAACGTACGTCATTTTTTATCGACAAAACATTGAATGAATGATGCACAAACTAAGTCAGGGATAAAAATATACTACGACAATATTATGTAGTGAATGCATAACAAAAAACCTGCCAACTGACCTAGTATAAGCCACAGAAGGTCATACGGCAAGTTGTCAAACTTTCTCTGATACAAAACATGATTATTCAATATGCACTACTGTACCTAATTAAATACAACATTCACTTAACTTTTGTTGCAAAACTATGTATTTAAATAAGTTATAATGGCAGCATCGTCGGTCTAGCGATAATAAGTTTTACCGTAACGAGGTTCCCGGTCATGCAAAAATTGTGATACTAGAAATTTTCTCAAATTATAAGATTTTGATGACGTAATGAATATCCTTACTTCCTTACTAATATTACAAACGCGAAAGTTTGTAACTATGTGTGATAGATCGATGTTTGCTACTCTCTCACGCAAAATTTACAAAACCCGTTTTACTGAAATTTTGCACAGGGATAGTTTATAAACTGGATTAACATACAGGCTATCACACGACCTACGACCTACGACCCACTGGAGCAGAGTAGCAGTCTAACGCAGGTAACCTCGGGGCGCAGGTAGTAAACATATAAAATTAAAAGAATCAAGCGTTACTTTACGGGGAATCCATACTTTTCTATATTAAATGCGCATTTTTGGACGGTATAAACACTATTTTTTAATATACATAAATAAAAATCAAGTAAAACTTGCATAAAGGAAAGACATGAGAGGGCTCGATTGATATGACTGATTAAATTGTTGTAGCTTTGTCATAGCCTGTACAAGGTTTGTATGCAATAAAATATTAGAAAATGACTAAAATTACGATTAGTTAAAACAACCACGAAAAACTAAGGATAAAAATAATACTCTTCATCACTACATAGTATAAAACAAAGTCGCTTTCTCTGTCCCTGTATGCCTATGTCCCTATGTATGCTTAAATCTTTAAAACTACGCAACGGATTTTGATGCGGTTTTTAATAGATAGAGGGATTCAAGAGGAAGGTTTATATGTATAATACATCAGCATTGTACCCGTGCGGAGCCGGGGCGGGTCGCTAGTTGTCTATAACTAGCTTCTCGCCCGCGGTTTCGATCGATCTCGTAGTAACTTCATCGTGAAATATAGCCTATGTTATTCCTGGATAATATAACACGACAATGGTGCAAGATTTTTTGGAATCAGTGGTTCCGTAGCCCATTCAGTGCATACAAACAATCAAATATTTCCTCTTTCTAATATGTATTAATAATTTATATCAAGCAAAAACTATACAACTATTACTAAGCACTGGTGCCTGTTTCAGTTTTAATTAAGTTTACAAAAACACGTTTATTAACTATAATATATTATTATCTAACTATTTAAAGTAATTTTGCGCAAATACATGACGTTGTTATTGCGTAATTAGGACTAACTGTACAATACGCTTACAGTACATAAAATAATATAAATATTTCATAACTTTAATGTCCATTAAGATGGTAAAAAAATATTTATTTTTTATGGTCAGTAGGTCTGATATTATATTATCATAAAGGCATATAAATAGCAACAGGTCATTTATCATCATCATCAACAGCCCGTTTACGTCCACTGCTGAACATGGGCCTCCTCTTAACAGACCTTGGCAAGCCAGGATTGTTGAGGGATATTGCCATAATCACCACGCTTAGCATCAGGATATTGCCATAATCACCACGCTTGGCAGGTCATCTATACTAATATCATAAAGAGGAAAGGTTGTTTGTTTGCGTTGAATAGGTTCCGGAACTACTCATCCAATTTAAAAAATACTTGCACTATTATAAAGCTATGTCATCCAGGATAACATTGGCTTTATTTAATGATGAGGTTCCCACTGGAGCGGGTGCTAGTATCGGAAGTAAATAAACAGCATTCTAATACTACGTTTAAAATAGGTTATGAATAGGATATGAATTAGTTATCTTTCGAAGTTAATAGCTTACAAAATGCTTCTAGTTAAATGGAAACCACGGGATCCAGTCCCTTGCTTTCCAGAGTCTCAATGTTGAGATTGTAGTTGGGAGTGGAAGAAATGTAACACTACTACGCAGTTGAAACCTCACGGGACAGTTAACCCTTTAATAGGTAGTGGCAATATAGTTACCACCATATTTTGAACTTTATGTACTTGTAATAAAGATCAAAACCAATGAATTCTAAACATACCTACTATCCGTGAAAGGGTTAATAGAAACCTGCGAAGCGTAGCGGTATTTGGCCCGCTTTAAAACTCGGAGGTCGTGGGTTCGATCCCCACGCCGGACAGGAAATCCGTATAAATTCTAAGATTTCTTTACGGGTCTAGATGTTTGAGGGACTACCCTTCGTGCCTCGGAAAGCACGTTAAGCCATTGGTCCCGATTGTTATAACATCATCTATTACAATCGTATATATCAAGGAACGGGCAGCTGCGTTTCCTTGTGTGGTACACCAACCCGCCTGCCAAGCGTGGTGACTATGGCAAATACCCACCCCCGGGAGAAGGCTCATATTCAGCAGTGGACATTATACGGTCTGATGATGACGATGGGACAGTTAAATATTAAAAATAAGGAGTAAAAAGTTAATGGGATAAAATGTGAGTTGGCATGAAATGATACACCAATACGTGGGTGCATCTGCGCGGAACAATACCTTAAAGGCTCGAGCACACTGAATGCGTATGCGTAGACGTGTATGTACCACTGAGTAGCACACACCGCACGCGCACCTCTACGTTACGCAAGAGGTGTGTCCTGTTTCATACGGTTCCATACATTACAACTCAGTGGTACGTGCACGTCTACGCATACGCATTCGGTGTGCTCGAGCCTTCAATTGTTAGAACTAGCTTCCCGCGCGCGGTTTCACCCGCCTAACTCCCGTTGCCGTAAGAACTTCATCATTAAATGTAGCCTATATGTATCACTGGCGGATACAGGATAACGTAGCTTTCTGATGGTGAAAGAATTTTTCAAATCGTTTAATCGTTCAAGCTAATAAACTATTTCTTAAGCTTTATAATATTAGTATATTATAAAGCTGGTATTGGTAGTAATATAATTTTTTATATGATCCATTGAAATATTTGCAGCGGTGAACGAGCAGATACTTTAAAAATATTATCTAGAACCTTCAGATTATACAAATTGCTATCGGTTTTATAAGCCAATTAATTGGCGAAACTGCCGATAATGATACCTAAAACAATTTTATTGTAATTTAACCACTAAACGTTTTACTATCAACTAAATAAAACGGTTAAATGTTAAATTGTACTAAAATGTTTGCATAATTTATTAATCTGCTATGAGTGTAATAGGAAAAACTGTATTTTCGTTTGCTTTAATAGTGTTATGTATGTTCTTTTTTAAATAAAAATATATAGGTACTAATATTATAAAGGTGAAGAGTTTGTTTGAAGGCGCTAATCTGAGGAACTTGGTCCTATTAAAAAAAAACTTTCAGGGTTAGATAGATCTTCATCGAGGAAGGCTTATAGGCTTAATATCACTATTACTTCATCATCATCAGCCTGTTGTAGTCCACTGCCGAACATAGGCCTCCCCCATCGATTTCCAGGGGGAACGATTGCTATCGGCCTGCATCCACTGAACCCCCGCGACTTTTATGAGGTTGTCAGTCTATCGTGCAGGAGGTCGCCCTACGCTGCGCTTGCCAGTTCGTGGTCTCCACTCGAGAACCTTTCTGCTATTACTTGACTCACGTATAATTGTTATTGCGATTTCTCGACCACGGTTTCGGGAGAGACCGAGAGCCTTCTCAACAGGCTTTATATTACTACATATTTGCCTTGGGGAATTCATTGCTAAGATATAAACGATTTTAAGTTCATTCGGTATTTTCGATGCGTCTAGGCAAGCAAAAAAAAATTAATTCAAGTGCTTCAAATTTCTTAAGAGGCCAACATAGGTATTTCGAAACTAGATTGTCTTCAAATCTATTTTAATGAATATGTACTTGTTTTTTCCGTTCTAGATAACACCAGATACTCGAAGGGCGCCCAACATTATCGTCCAAACAAATACAATGCTGAACCCGACGACCAAGGTGTCCGAGGTAAAATAGTTCACGATCGAATAATATTAATGATGAGAGGGTATTACATAGAGTCGGACAATAGGATCAAAGGTTTGGACCACATGAGGTTTATGTATGAAGAAACTGGGTATTATGAGAGCGGTTATGTAGTAGGAGAGATCATTGAAAGGTAATACCCTCGAACTATATATACTAGCATACAATATTTCGCGTTCCGAACATACAGTCTCTTCACTTGAACTGTACTGCAGTTCGTACACCTTATTTAGTATGGCGTCTAACGAAACTCGTAAGCGCCATGAAATGCACGGCGCTTCCAACCTTTTGGTCGCGAGAAATCAGTGCAGTAGAAGTGCTTTAGCACTACATGTTTAAACCCTTTAAATAGACGAATAGCTATTATTGCAGCTCTGCACGCCCGGACTCTTCTTCAAACTCTTCAAATTGGCACTAGTTTTTAGCTTGGAATAGCTTCTCTAGTTCGTACTTGAGAAGCTATTCTCTACTTCGTAGTACAGATATCTCACTGAATTTTTTTTCTATTATAATAAAAGATTCTCTCATCCTTGAGAGAATCTGTATATGGCAATATGTGCTCTTGTGCCTTCCAATATAAGAAAATATATGGTGTACAAACGAGGGAACCTAACACTGAAGTACTTTTAATCTGTAATTTTAATGCTATTAAAAAGCCTGCACAAAAATAGATTGATTGCACTACCAACAATATTTCGCTGAGTATATATTATACAGCAATGAATAAAATACTGGCCAAGTGCGAGTCGATCTCGCGTGGAGAGGGTTCCGAAGAATGCCAAAGTTTTTTTTTTTTTTAAATTAAATTTAGGCTTACGTTTGACCATAATCTCGCTTGATGGAAGGCGAAGATAAGGCCTTTCATTTTTTTAATCCTCACTGTAAGAGGTGAGTTTGCAACTACTAGCGCTATCTAGTGGTGTTTTAGTGAACTGTTTTCCGTAAGTGAACGCATTATAATGAGTTAAAATTAAAGTAATATCATAATAAGAAATAATTAATTAGACCTAAAATAAAAGCTTTTAATGTTTCTTTTATTCTTAAACGTGAGGGAATTGTTTCTTTACAATTGTTTAAATGTTAAGCATAACTTGTAAATAAAATCTTAAGTCTTCGATTTATTATTGAACCATGAAAGGGAAACACTATTATATAATAGTATCCAGTTATTTAACCACTTTATATTCAATTGATAGCATTCTTATAGGTTTACAGGAAAACCTATAAGAATCTCTCATCTCGAATCTACAAGCAATAAACTACATTCTGTATTTTTTTTTTCAAAATTTTAGGCAGTAATTTCGAAAATTAGAGGGCGATTGGTAAATCGTCTTCTTTCACAAATAAAATCTAAATAATTTGTTTTAAAATAATAACATACTTATATTTGAGATCTTAATAACGAACCCTTTTATTTAATATATGACACAGTAAGGTTATTTTTTATTTCCTAATTCTTCCCCCGAATATGACCCATATAAAAAAAATATATACATTTATTTGGCACATCTGTGTTTGGGTCATAGGATTACACCATCCTACCAAATTTCACCTGATTTAGTCAAATAAAATATTGGCTATGACAGACGGAAGAGTAGAAGGACAGACGCACGAGTCATTCTATAAGGGTTCAGTTTTTTCATTGTTTTCATTGTACTGAACCTACCCTAGTAAAAATCACGGTGTTTATTAACGAAAATATTCAACAATTCTAGATTCCGCAAAATGGTATTCATCGCCAAACGTCAAACTACCGCGAAGTACGACTCTCTACTAAAACATTTCAAAGAACTAGAAAAAATGCAAATGTTGTACATGGAACTGTACCATCTAGTCATGATGATGCACGAGATACCTAAGAAATATAAAAATCTGCCAGCCGATAGAGTTGCAGATAGAATGCCAACATCATCTGAAGAATTACTGTCTCCCGCCGACATAGAACGGATTAAACAAGCTCAGATACTAGCGGAAATCGAAAAAAGAAATAAAGAGAGGGAAGAGAGAAAGAGAAAGAAGATACTGGAGCAGTTAGAGGAGATTAATAAGATATTAGCGGGACAGAAAGTTTCAGCTAAAAAGAAAGATTACAATAAATGGTGGCCCATTGATTATGGATGGGAAATAGATTACTATTGGTAAATAACTGACAAGAGGAAAACGATGTCTTGTCCAAATTTTAATACTTATTTCTCGACGTATGAATCACTTCGTCGAAAGTACCAATAGATGTCAGAACAATTTGTCCTTTATCAGAAAATGACCCATTTGACCAAATGCTTCTGTATTATGGTATTTTCGACCATATGCTTTTGAGGTCTGCATCCAAAATGCATGTTTGTACTGTGTGTAATATTCTTTTTTTTTCTATTATTATATTCCGACCATAATGTTTACTAAATATTTATATCCCTTCAACTATGCTATTCTAAGGATACTTATTCATACTCTTTTTTGTCACAAACTTGAAAAGAGTTTTTCAATGGTGATCTATTCATTGCACTGATACACTATTGCACCAGAATTTTAAAGGATCCAAGTGACTAATTCAAAAATCTTCTCGTCAATTCTGAATTATCATCGCGACTATTCCTTTCAATGAAAAATTTAAATTATTAATATTTAATAAGAGATTTTTATTACATTGCTTTAATTATAATCTATGCACTGAGCGATTGAATTATAACAATATTGTTAAGTCTTTGTTGTCAAACTATAACGGAGCGGGAGGCGAGATGAGATTGATTGAAACTGTTCAATCAATCACATCTCGCCTCCCGCTCCGTTACCGATGAATACATGGTGGCGCGGCCCACTGCGTCCAATATTTTATATTGTTTGTCTGAGGCAATTCGTCACCATTATTTCGTTAAAAAAAAAATATTACTGGCCGTATTTTCTCACCCTATTAGTATTCTTGTTAACTCGTGCTAAGCTATAATGCTTGAGTTGCGAGTGGGTTCAGTTCGGTAGTGCAATGTTGGTGGATCGAACCGGCGTGAAGTGAACCAAGATATCTGGGATCAGTGTTTTCTATGAATAAAGTTTATGGTGAAAAGTCCTTTCTATGAATAAAGTTTATGGTGAAAAGTCCTTTCTATGAACAGATATTTCTGTCCACAGGGCTTCCTATGGACCGAGATATCTACGAACAAAATAGTTTTTGGCCAAATATTATGTCTAGGAATAGATTTCTTTTCTCTTTGATTTCTGTATACAGTGGTATCTCACAAGCGGGTTTATGTGTTACGTTCGAGGCTCGTTTAGTGTTTGCGAATGCAATGAATGCATGCTTGCCCTACCTGTGTCGGGCTCCTTGGTCTGCGGCACGTCCTGCAGCGGCTGCGTGTGCAGGCGCAGGTACACCTGCAGCGCCACGCGCGCGCAGCGGAAGTAGAAGGGGTGCGCGCGCAGCACGTCCTCCAGGCGCAGCAGCCCCACGTACGAGCGCAGCGTCATCTTGCGCATGCAGTACGAGTGGAAGTCGAACTGGTCCTCCATTATTTCAGAGAAGTGCTGGAATAGGAAAGATGCGAGATTACTTTCTGTGGGTTTGGTGACAGAACGACCCCGGAGTTTCTTTCTTCCTTTCTTCTCCGGGTCGTCCACTTAGGTAGCTAGTGAAAGGTTGTAGTTTAGCTAGGGTAGGATTCTCGACGGCGAACACCACGTTGAACCCCGAACCTTGCCCTGTGATTGAGCGCCTAGCGCCTAGTCGGTGCCAGTGATCCCTTCCTCTTTACGTATCTGCCTTTCTACTTCAGTGGCACCCTGGGTCGTAGTCCTAGTCGGAGTTTTCGGCTAGTGATTGTATTTTGCATGTTGTTACTATCTCTCCTGCATATTGTGCATAATGTTTGCGGGCGGGAGGGCGATACAAAAATTGCATTACAGCATAAAGACACATTTTTTGCGGAATGAATACTACATATTGTTGCCTTTTTAATTTAAAAGACCTTACCCTATCGACTTCATGTGCCTTCTTGAGAGCTTCGCCCCACTGCTGTTGTCGCTGGTACGCCGCCGCAGCCTCCGTTTGGAACCACATGCATTGCATCTCATTCAGGTTCTCTGTTGCTGGGACACCTGAAATGAAACCATATTTACAGTTTTGTTAATCTACATAAATCAAAACAAAAGCGGCCGTAACCATTGGGGTCCGACGCCCTAGCCATTGGGCTAGGGCGTCGGACTTGTGATCTAGTGGTTGCCGGTTCGATCTCCACCCATTGCACTACCGACATGAACCCACTCGTTATACAAAGATTTAAGCTTAGCACGAGGGGTTAACAAGAATACTAGTATATTCCAAAAAATCAGCAATTTTTTTTTTTTTATAAAAAAGCATTGCTAATTTGCGTTAATCCCCGTTGGATTTAATCCAAGGGGACAGCAGTTAGTCTAAGATTTTAAAGAGGTAATGATTGTAAATTGTTCGAGAGGTTGTATGGGTAATCTGTAAAACAACTGAACAGATTTTAAAAATTTATTTTATCAATAGAAATCTACTTAATTTGTGAGAGTCATATGCTATTTAAAGTCAAGGTTTCTAAGTGGGTGAAACCGTGCAGTAAAGCTAGTATACAGGGTTATTTTTGAAAAGCCATTTTTTTCGCGATTTCTGTATTGGTCTCACAGTAAAAGTTGTTCATAATCCTCAGTACTTTCACCCCCGGAAAGGTCGTTGGTGTTTTAAGAATAACCCTGTATAACAAGGATATACCTTCTCGTGTGAACTTGGCGCACATGTCCTCCGCCCGCTTGACGTGTCCGGCGCGCAGCATGTACCGCGCGCACTTGCTGTTGACGTAGCGGTCGGCCGTGTCCATCGCCTGCGCCTCCTCCAGCCACTGGTACGCCGACACCGGGTCTCCGGCGTGCTGGGAAATGTTAACAATACTATCAAAATGGATAAAAACATTTTTGATTTAAATAATTTATTAAGCTAATTAGTACAAGTCAAACATGCAATCTTAAAAACCCTTAGACCCTGGCACTTGTTTTTATTAAAAAAGTATCAGTAAAATCTATAGTCAACTTTTCCCGATACCTGTTAGGTGCTAAGAAGATTAATTAATGTTTGACAAGAGCCTGTAATTGGTTTATGAAAAAAAATCGTAATTATACGGACAATAACAATGCTTTATAGCAGGGGTCTCCAAACTTTGAAGTCTTAGGGCCATAACGATTGTTTCAATATATTCGAAGGGCCAATACAGTTTTAATTTTTCTATCGTTAACTATACTCTTATTTCTAGACTAGTCGCAAAGTGTGCCACCTGTGGCACACTTTGCAACTAGTCTAGACATAAGTTATCATTTTGTGTTTTCCTTTTCAACTTATCACAGCAATTAATTAATTAATAGTAACAACAATTAGACATTGGGTGTCGCGGGCCAGATTGATGACACTAGTCTACTGTCGCGGGCCGGATTGTTAGCACTGGCGGGTCGGATTTGGCCCGCGGGCCGTAGTAGACCTCAGTTTTATAGTATTGGTAAGATCACTCCGATTTGTTCGTAAGATACCTAATAACTCATTATGGCGTGTCCAAAAATAAATCGCGACAGCTTAACGTGCTCTCCAAGGCACGGGTGAAACATCACCAGTTTCCGAACTTTAGGCGTATATTCAGATTTTTCTAAATAGTTTGAGGCCTCGGACAGCATGTTAAGCAGTTGGTCCCGATTGTTATAACATCATCTATGTGTTACATATAATGCGCAGTCACCCTCCCGCCTACTAAGCGTGGTGATTATGGCAAAAACCCATCCAAAGAAGGCCCATATACAGCAGTAGACGTTATACGCGCTGATGATGATGACTTTAATCCTTTAATACTAACCTTATATATCCTTCCCTTAACAATAAATAGTTCTATAAGAGTTGGCGTGTGTTCAATCGCAGCATCAATATAATGCAATGCTCTATCAGTTTCCATCTTATGATCAAAGTGTTGAGCCGCGTAGTAATAGGCCCATAATAAGGCACTGGCTGGTTGTTTCACATCACTGGGCTCAGAACTAAACGCGCCATTCGTTGACAAGTTCTCTATGTATTGAAGTATTAATTTTTCTATCGCGTCTGCTTTATTCTGGTCGGCGTATAAGGACCTGTAATTTGAGCAAATCAGTTTTAGTAAATATAGAATCAACATGGAAGGAATAAGTGCTCCTCGCGGATTTAACGTACTGAAGTATACATATAACTCAATATATAGGCGCATTCTTTACTCAGTTTTTTTTTTCGGATTGACATATGTAGACAGCCACGAGGTTTTTGCTACTTCACTAGGCATAAAGGCTAGCAGAGCTCCAGCCTTAATAAATGGTCTTTTCTCAGAAAGTTCTGTTTTATATTGGTGAAAAATGTAATATCAATTTCACACAATCAATCAAATTTAAACTTGATTGACTTGAACTTGATGGCGTTGGCAATAGTAATTTCTAAACTCACTCAAAGGAATTCACACTTATACTTACAGTGAAGGCATATCAATCTTCACGGGTAGGCCGGCCTTAATGCAGGTTAAGACTTGAGTATTAATATGAACTACATTTTAATGTAGGACTTAAGTATTATAAATATCTTAAGTATTCATATCAACTACATTTTAGTACAATAAGATGACATAAATATACTGCACATTTAATTCGCAGTTTGCGCGCCATTAGGAAAAGAGGTATTGGCCTAATAGACCTCAGATTAATGTTTTTATAGGATGTAGTTGTGATAACTAATGTATGTGAAAGAATTATACACAGTAATTATCAGACCTAAAAATTTCGTCGCAATACGATGGGGCGTCACTTTAAGCGACGACGTTATGAACGGTTTTTATTACAATAAAAACCGTTCTAAATAGTTTATTGGCTTGTTGTGCTTATACTTTATGTGACCATAATGATTGACTTTACCTGAGATCCACAAATAGTGGAGGTATTCCTTTATGAAGACCGTGTCTCAGATATTCGTCGACCAGTCGCTTGAATACCGGTGGGTCGTGCGCGTCCGTCAACTGTAACCGACGGGGCGCTATTGCTTTGGGATACTCTTTCCTGAAAAAAGTAAAATTGTTCTTAGAAAATATAATAAAAATCAAGAATCTACACATTATTACGACACTAATATTATAAACGCAAAATTTTGTGAGTTTGTATGGGTGAGTGGTTCAATGGGTGGATTTTTACTCTTATTGTTATTATAGTTTGTTACTCTTACATGAAAAAACTACCTTAAGGATTTTGCTGAAATTTTGCATAGGGATAGATTATTATCTGGAGTAACAAATAGCCTGCAATACCCTACGACCCACTGGAATAAACTCCAAAAGCAAACTGGCGGCCAGTTGGCTATAGTGCTTCTGAGAACTGGTATTCTGAGTCAGAGTGTTGTGTCTATGAATTTTGTATTTAAAAAGGCCTCTGTGATACAAGGATTTATTTATCTAGTTTTAAACTTTATAATGTAGACTGGTATGTGTGAGTGAGAGACTTAAATGTATTAAAACACTATTTCTTCTTTCTAAAAAGATGTTTTTAGAAAGAAGAAATAATGTTTTAAAACATTAAGACATTAAAAGATGTTTTTAGAAAGAAGTAGTGTTTTAAAACAGTTAAATCTCTCACACACACAATACATGTAATAATGTAACATTTATTTGAAAAATATTTTTACTATAATGTTACAACAATAAAATGAGTAAATTAAGTAAACATTATAAAGTTTAGATTAACATTATGATCTAATGATGAATATTATTAAAAATACTTACTTATATACATCGAAGAAGGCCACTTTTTCCTCAGGACTACTCAGTTGTTTAGATTCTACAAGTTTTTGGTAATACATAACATTTTCAGGATTTCGTTTCAATAAATCTTCATAAACTCCTTCCGCTTCTTTGAATCTGAAATCATAAATTAATAAATTAAATCAAAAAAAATATAGGACCTCATTTTGATAATTTGGCGTTAGCATATAAAACCAACTAGAAAATCATATTTAAAAAGGTATTGTACATTAGAAAGATTTTCAAAATGGACATAAGCAGTTATTGACCTGCTACTTCACCAGGAAAAAGGTGAGCAGAATTTGAGTCTCATAATATAATTTAAAACGAAGATATCTGCTGATTAATTTGAAGGCATATTATATCAAGGGTATGCTGGCCTTGATGCAGGTTTGTATCTTAAGTAAGTATTATATCTGAAGTATTAATATCAATTACATTTAAATGTAGATGATATTTTAATACAATTAGATGACATAATGGTTTTAATATTACAATAAAAACCATTTATGACAACTCAGAATACACCTCAGATTAAGGTTTTTATTTGACATAAGTTGTTATCCACCTGCTACTTCACCAGGAAAATGGTGAGCAGAATTTGTTTCTCATCATATAATTTAAAACTACAAACTAAGATATCTGCCGATTTGAAGTGCATCCATTTATTTTTGTAATGTGAAGAGTGAGCTGTACCATGTTAACTATAAAAAATATTCCCCCAATTTTTTTTTAGTTTGGTAAAATACCTACTCTGCCACCACAGAATGCAAGCTAATACATATTATATATATTTCCAGATTTAACAATAACAAAAGCAATTATGAATTTGTCATACATTGAAATAACTAATTAATCATTTTTGCATAAAAAAATTACCAAATTCATACACTTGAACACACAAAAATTTTGATATTATAGAAATGACTAACCTTTTCAGTTTTAAATAATATTCTCCACAAGTCTCTTTAATAGATAACTTATCAAGAATTTGAGTTTGGAACTTATTTAGATGTTGTAGGGCCCTGTCATACTGCCCTGATTCCGCTAAGACCATGTTCTGGTATAATAACAATTCCGAGTGCTCATAATCATAAGGTCCTTTCATTTGGTTGGTTCGGAAAGCATCAAGGATGCTGTTAGCCATCTCATAGTCACCAAGTAGATGGTAACTCATAGCAAATCCAATCCATGATGCCCTTTGTGTTGGTCTCAACATGAACAGTTGGTACCGAGTATCCTGAAAGCAAGATATAGATTTTTAATATTTTAATTTGTTTAACATACAATATGAAGTATCTATCCTGTACAGCATGAATGATGACAGTGAATGAAGTGAAGTGTGTAGGGATTGTAGCAAGTGGAGGTCCATTGTCTCTGCCTACCCCACTGGGAAACAGGTGTGAGCTTATGTATGTGTAGTATCCTGTACAGTTTCTATGATACTTTTAAATTTTTTTTAAACATACCAACTAGTCCTTTATACAGGATGTAACATTAATAGTGTCAGATCTGCAGCAACAACTATGTTGGCTTCAGGAAAATATGTCCTATCCATTAAATATATGAATAACACCTACACCATTGCTTAAGAATCAGACAACAATAATTTTACACCACATTTCTGAAGAGATTTTTATAGTTCGATATTATTTATTTTATATTTGACAGATTCATTAGTACTAGTGGTCACAAAGTGGTCGAAACTCAACCATTATTTTTAAAAATATTAGCATTCTACCCTCATTCTCTGTATTAGATATAAGTGTGATATATTCCACACTCCTCCTTCCATGTAATTATCTTAAAAGGGGGTACAAGTATTTGCTTAACATATAATTAGTGCTATTCTTTAGAACCTTGCAATAAAAGACTAATTAATACTTACTTTCGCAAGTTAGAAATTCCTATGAATAAACTCTACTTACTTTATATCCTTCCAAATCTCTCATCTGAATTTGTAACAATGATAAATCTCTAAGGATCTGAATATTTTCCTTCTCCCACTTGAGAGCATTACGATAACATTTGATGGCCTCATCATACTTCTTGTCAGATCTCTGAAGAAGACCATACACATGCCAACACACAGGAGACTTGAGATCATTGCGGAGACCTCTACGTACATACTCATAAGCTTCATCTTTGCGACCCAAGCAGTTTAGTGTTAATCCTTTCATTGCCAATGTTTCTGAAACACAAAATATTAATATTTATTTTAGAAATAAAAAATAGTGAATTAACATTAAACTACTTAAATCAATAATATGATATGATTTGCAACTATATACTAGTCATATAAGACATAATAACAGGATCCAAGTAATGAGGGTCTATATAATAACATGTAATCCATATCTATTACGTATTGAAATTAGCGCGGGAATATAAAACGATTACAATAATATTGCATAAGTAGTAGTGTTGTTCTTATGTAGAGACTGCTTCTAAAACTTACCTCCATGTTCTGCAAATTTGGGGTTGGAAAGTATTTGCTTGGCAAATTTCAACCCATTTTTATATTGTTTATGTTCATAGCAGCGCTGCAAGATAACAATACAATTATCATTCAAGGTTTAACCTCTATTATTAGATACCTATACCCAAAAGAATGCTAGCCTGACACAAAATGTTTAAGTGTAAATTAATATATAATTGAATAGGCCTACTCAGCTACAAATTAATAATATGAGATACATTGCTATTAAAGAATAGGTTAGTGATTTTACTCCGGACTCAATTTACAGTATTTTTTAAAGATAATCGGAAATAATGACAAGCAGGGCAAAAATCGGTTTGTACATGTTTACAAACGAACTTACCAAAATTCTTTTGAAAAGCGCATTTTCTTTAGGTGGCAAAGGATTGTTGGGTGGCATTTTGTTCGAATAAAACGAACTATCTTTTTATTATTTCACTAATTTAATGAAATATTTCTAAAAACCTCGTGGCTATAAACCAAAGAAGTCGATGAAGGATTTCAGTCTATGGTTATTAGAACTTGAAACTGGTCACGTGACTAACATAGAACCACAGATTGAAAATCATTATGTAAAATAATGTAGATTATTGAATTTTTAAAATTAACTAAGCTATTCAATAATTGAATGCCTATTTTTTTAATAATATGAACGATTGTGAGTACGAAATTGTATATGATAAAAATCGATGTTGTCGTATGGCTGATGGTCGTCGAACTGGAGTAGTTTTTAGATTTCCAAACTTCCAGATTTTCTATTTTTAGCAAATTTGTCTTCCGGTTTTAATGGGACCTAATATACAGCAATGATAATGAACCGGTACGTATATACAAATATTGGATGTAGGTATTCAATATTTATATTCAAGGAACATGTATATACTCTACTAATACATTTGTAACTGGCACTGTGTTACAGAAAGTTAACAAGTTCCTTGGTTGTATTTTGTTGAACCATTGTCTATGATATGACATTTGTCGTGTCTACAATTATTTTTTCTACGATGAGTTGTTGTCTTCAAAATGTCACACAGTGTCACATAAATGTCAGAAATTCTGAAGGCTCTGAAGCTGACATTTTAACTGTAGAACAACGACAGAAATCAACCGCAATTCGGAATAATAATTACTTTTAATAAATTAATTGTGATCATTCGGATAATACATTTTATTGCAAAAGTAACATGGGAATAGAAAACATGCGTCGTTGGCCCGTTTACATCGTGTTCTCAGTGTGTATCCTACTGTTACTTTCACTATTTAATAGTTGGAGCGCGGAGACTGAATTGCGGAATCGAGTTTCAGACCTAAGTAAACAGTTGCAGGACTGCTCCAAACAGCAGACATCATGTATGGAAGAATCATTAACACTTTTGGAACAGCGCGACGGGTATGTCGTCAAAGTGAACGATTTAGATAAACAAAAAACGAAGTTAGTCGAAGATGTCGCAGACTATAAAAATAAACTGTCACATTTTGAGGCGCAGGTCAATCACACCAAAGTGGACGTTGAGCTTTGTAAGACGGAATTGCAATCTTTGAAAAATTTGCAAGTTAGTAAGTCTGCCATACTGGAAACCTTGAGGTTGGATAAAGATACTTTAACGGCTCAGTTAGCAGACAGAAAGCAAAAGATTGAAGAATTAGAAAAGGAGATTGATAAGCTAAAGTTGGCATTAACAACTAAAAGTAGTGGTAATCAACCATCTTCTTTCAAAGTGACTCCGGCTGGAATACCACCTAAAATCAGCCCAGCTTTGGACGCACACAATCCTATAAATGAGCCTGTGTTAGAAGACAATGCTAAAGAAGAAATAGAGGATAATAATGGGTTGGGAGATGGCAATGATTTTGATGCCCAAATAAAATGAATTGTTTATAAAAAAACAAGAATTTAATTGGTGGCCTGATGGTGTGATAATATAATTACTTTGTAATGACAAGTGAACAGGATGGTAAAAAGGCAGAGGGTAGCTATGATTTCAGTTATTATTAAATTTGATAAAGCTATAAATCATCACAATAGTATAAGTATTAATTACATTCCTGTTAATTTACCATGTTATTATATAGAGTGAAAAAAACAATGAAATTAGGATCAACAAATTAGGAATTATTATCATCAATTTAAAAATGGAATAAATAGCAGCTCCGCTTCAACATTTTAAAATTGTATTCTAAGTCATATATTCAAATAATTTCAGTACATACCTATACAAATATAAACTAAGTCATTGATCTTAAAATTATATTAATGTTATCATTGCATCATAAAAATGTGATAGAAATTGACTCGAAGATGTGTGATTAGCAAAATTATTCCATTGATTTTCTATTCATTAATGTCATATTTAGTTGAAAAGAAGAAAAAAATTGAGTTAAACTTATCACAATAACAGTGGTTTTAACACCCAACATGAAACAGAATATAAAAAAGTGGTTCATTTAACTCTAGTGGGATAAAAAGAGATGGCATTATTCAATTTGATAAAATATGCAAGGACATCTAGACTGACCCTTCCCTTGCTACTATTGTTGGTTATAATTATACAATATTATATATGTATACCTAGTTAATGTAAGACTTGTTGTATAAAAATAATATAGTCAAATAATTATATATACATACAGTAGGTTTTGTGGTGCTTATGTTAGTCAAATGTCTGGTTAATTCCTTTCTGAGGTCAATGTCTTCAATGCATTTTAATATTCAAATCTTTTATTTTTATTAATTAAGAGTAATATAGTTTCATGACATTCAATTTGCTTTTAATTTTAATGAAAGCCATAAAATATGTTAAGAAAAATATAAAAAATAGAAATATTTTATTACCATAATGGGCATGAAGACTACCTAAAACCTATTTAGTCTGCCAATAATCTATTATTAAAAAATATTGGACACATTTTTTTATTTATCAAATCAATTAAAATATCCAGAGATACAGAGCAAAAACAAACCATAAAGTTTAGGCAGAGAGGGGGGCTAGTGACGTCACTATTAGGTAAAATTGTACCTAGAAGTGATGTCACACAAAATTTCAACATCATGATTTTTTGTTTGAGGATTGAAAAAAGAAATACATGTCGAATATTTTTTTGTAATCTAACTGAGGGACTAAATAGGATTTTTTTGTCTTCATGTCCATTGACATAGTTAGCCAGCCATGACAGTGCCAGAAAGATGTATAAGATCTATAAATGAGGAACTAAATTGTTTAGTTTGCTCACTTTTTTTTATTATTTTCAACTTTCTGATAATACCTTGTGAGACTGTTAAGTATTATTGCATTTAATATACTACTATTAGTATGGCTATGACTCGAAAATGACTAACAGATATTGCTCGAACATCAATAACTTTATAAGTAGGTAGTTGTTTTGCTATATTAGGTATATAAAGGGATTTTCATTATGACCTTATGTTTGGTAAATAAAAATTAAAAAAAATACCTATTTAGATGATGAACTTATATTGTATTAAAAAAAAAAGGTTTGGCAATTAGGTATGAATGGAATATGAATATAATTGATACAGATGTCATACTTTACTTTTCTTAATATAATAATCAAAATCTATTGTTATATTTACAAAACAAAGGTGTTATTGAAAAATTCTTTATGATGTGTATTTTTTTAAGAAAATACAATTTTAGTGATAAAATTTGTCAAGTCCAGTGGATGTACACTATATCTAAACGCAATTACCTTTTTGTTTAAATTTAAGGTTCTATGGCAAAACCCATCACATACATCAATTTATTTTGATAAATATTTGTGATACATGATTATTGTATTATTATGTTATAAGAAGTCCATATTAAATTGTTTCAATTCCAATATAAAATAGATTTATCACACTAAATAAATAATCTCAAAACTCTTGGGTTGATGTGGAATTTTCCAAATTTTAGTTTTAATCAGACCCTGAAGTAAAATAATCATAGCTTCTGAGTAAGTAAATACTCTACATCTAGCCATACTTATATTGAATAATAATGAAGCTACAATGTTTTTGGGAATTTCTACTCAATCTCAGACAATGGTTTGGACCATGGGAATGGAAAAGATATTATATTCTTTATAGATAAATGATTTTTCTGCTGTAGGCTACCTACTGTTTTATTTAAGTAGGTGCCTGCTTGTACTGTGTAAACTTTAAGAATAAATTGACTAGATTTTTTGACACCTGTTTTTTTATTTATGAAATATTTATGTAGGTTTTGTAATTTACCAATTCCAACAACATTATAGTGACCATAGGTATAAGCAAAATGTTTTGCTTATATCTATGATGGTGACCCTATTATTGTTATGAAGTGTTAACAATATAAATTCTCTACAATTATGATGTTCAGGCATAAGGTGACTATAGAATTATTTAATTTAAACTTTTTAAATACATCTTATTCTATATTGCGAGATCCCATCTCGCATTTTTCTTTCTTTATAAGTATACGAAATTGTCTCGATAAGTAAACGAAATGTCAAGGGGTATTGTAATAGGTATATATATTTAGGTACCTACATATTTTTCTTCGTAAATAAAATAGTCTCAACACCATAGATTTAATTAAGACCAATAAAGTGGGATCATTTGGAACATTATGTACGCATTACAAGTGAGTTCAATTTATTACAGTGAACGATGTGTAATATAATAACGTCGTCGTTTTCATTCTAGAACGTTTAGATACCTTACGAAGTGACAATACAATTAACAAGCATTTGTAAACATCACTTTACAGTCGTACAGCTGCGACCTTAGAAAAATACAATTTTATTCATGTAAGGCTGTCATATTTTTTATTCTTAATATAATTCGATTTATTTAATTATAACTAAAAAATTGCAGAGATATTCAGTTGATCGATGAGTCTAAGTCACGCAAAAACTTCGGGAGGTACCTAGGTAAATTACGAATATACTGTATCATTTTTGTAATACATTTTCTATGTTTTTATATTATTAGGTAGGTATGTTACCTACATTAAGTTTTCCATAGCCACGTCGAATAATTTTTGGTGGTTAAGTGGAAATCAAGTTTGCCTCCAACTACTTAATTACAACCGTCAGCAGTACCTACCTAATAGTGACAGCAATTACCGAGCAGTTCAGTCACAATTGTCAAAACGTCTGCCTCGTGGTCGCTGACGCATTTTTTACGTAATCCACGCGGGGTTAACACGGATTGTAAACATCACACTCCGACCCACTGGAGCGGAGCAGCTATGTAACATGCGAAGGCGCAATAATATATACCGTTGTCTGCGTTTCTGATTCGATCATATTGAAAAAAATGTATTTAGATAGCTTCTTTAACTAATATCGCGGACTTCTCTAAACAAATTTTTTATAAGACTTTAACTGTCTAATTAAAGTAAGTACTTAGGTATTAATGTAGGTATCCATTCCCACCGCCGCTGCAGCGTATTCGTGCGCTAGCGGTGGGATATGTGGGACTCGCCCTCTCCAGCGTGGTATGCTAAACTCATACCACGAGGAGCGGACCCTACTACCACTAAAACCTCCCGGACACTCCATCGATCCGCCGTTGGCGGGGGCCAGGTACGCATGAGCAATCCGGGCCCCCGACGGCACCCGCGGCCAATATGGTACCGCGAGATCTCCGGGGCCTCACTTACAGTGGCCCATTTGCCCAATTAGGTATAGGGACGCCCGGAGTGTAGAGGTGTCCCTACTCCTCATGGGTCAGCCTCGAAGGCAGCGGGGCCCATGTCCCCCACTCCCCGACGCCGAGCCTAGGGCGGTAGGCGGCGGGTTTCGGCCCGCCGCCGACAACCAACACGCCGTCTGCGAAGCGGTTGGGCGGAGGGATCTACTTCCCTCTCCCGCTCCGCGGCCTCCTTCTGTGACATTACTTGTCTACAGAAAGAGGCAACCGCCTCCCACAACCTCTCCCTTTAGACCATCTTCGAAATGATGGTCGGCAGCGAGAGGTCGTCTCCCACCACGCCAACGAGCTCCTCCCGCTCGTTGGCCCACGCCGGACACTCCACCACCGTGTGGCTGTGCCGTATCGTCGGCACAGTCACAGTGGTGAGAGCGAGTGTCCGGCTCTCTCTGCGCCACGTTGCACAGGTAGTGGCCGAAGCAGCCATGGCCTGTTACTACCTGTGCAACGTGGTAGGTGACGTCGCCGTGACGGCGATCGGCCCACTTTTTTAGATGGGGCCGAATCGCCTCCACCGTACGCAATCCGCTCCGCGGCGCGGCCTCTACCCGCTCCTGCCATTTCCGGAGGGTTTGGCGACGGACCTGTCCGCCACCGTGCAACACCCTCCGGGAAGGGGTCGCGGTCAGAACGCGCCCCCTCACACCTCTGCCGGTACGCGGCGGCCAAAACCTCCGCTTCCAGGTCCCACGGAGGTCACGCCGCAAGGAGGTAGGCCGCGTCAAACGCGACCGTGCGGTAGGCGCGGGACGCCCTGATGGCCATGACCCGCTGCGGACGTCACAGCAGAGCCATGTTTCGCCTCTTCAGGGCGCCGACCCAAATGGGGGGGCGCCGTAGAGCGCCATGGAGCGGATCACTCCGGCATCCCAACTAACCTGTATCGCGCAATACAAGATCGCAAGCCAATTCGAATATATACAAGTTCTGAACATCAACAAATGGCCGTCGGCCGCCGACACACAACACCTCGCCCGGCAAAGATCTTCTGGGGAGGAACACCACCAACCGTTCCTATACATACCTAGGTTTATTTTTTTTGACGGGCATTTATGTTAGTCAGCCACGAAGCTTTTGCTACTTAGCCGGTATAAAGGCTAGCAGGGTTCTAGCCTAATTCAATCTATACTTCTATACTAATATTATAAAGAGGAAAGATTTGATTGTTTGCATTGAATAGGCTCCGAAATTACTGGACCGATTTGATAAATTCTTTCACTGTTGGAAAGCTACACTATCCCCGTATGACATAGGCTATATTTAATTATGAAGTTCCCATGGGAACATGAGTTACGCGGGTGAAACCGCGCGTGGGAAGCTAGTCGTATATATACTAGAAACTAAGCAGGTACATAGGTACCTACTTAAATAATATGAAGTATAGCATCGAATCCTCCGTGGCGTAGCGGTATAATTATCTCTTTGAGTCTTGGAGGTCGTGGGGTCGATCCCCACATCGGACAAGAAATCTTTGTATAAATTCTTAGATTTCTTTTCGGGTCTGGTTGGTTGAGGAACTACCATCCTTGCATCGAAAAGCACGTTAAGTCGTTGGATACCAGGGAACGCGCAACAGCGTTTCGCTGTGTATTACGAAATCATACTGCGGTCACCAACCCGTCTGCTAAGCCTGAGGACTATGGCAAAAAAACCTTCCCTTGAGGAGGCCCATGTTCAGCAGTGGACGTTAATAGCTACAAATCATCAGCATGGTTTGTGTTTTCAAAGTGTTTCATTCAATCTCATTAAAGCTGAATAGGCGTTATTACAAAACAAAAGTCACTAAAAATCATTTCTAAACAACTTTATTTACCTTATACATCTCTAGCATAATCAAAACAAAAATATTCCGCCTGCCATTACTTCACAAGTAATGAGTTAACAACATAAAACTTAACGTAGTTAAACTAACACTATTTGACAATCTCATTTACAATACATTTGTCAACTCCTTAGTAACGCAATATTACATTAATTGTTACCGTAACATTCCAAAGATGATGAGTAGTTAGGGTGTTATCACACCAATATACCATTGGCAACTTTGGAGATTAGGCGGAATACATGGACAAAAAAACAGACAGACCACTTTTTTTTTAATTGAGTTTTTGATATTAGTATCCATATCATATGCATTTAGTAAGAACCGGTTATGTGACACTTCAATTATAGATAACTAACGATATCAACGGGGATTGGAGTGGTAACACCCTCAAATAGAAATTTCACAGACGAAAACGTGTTACTTTTAACTAAGAAAGCTAGGTCCATGCATCAAGTTTGGAATTTGTTTGTGTTAGCTGTATATTCCCTATTACATCCAAAGACGACAAGAATTGTATCTAACAATGGAAAATTTAACAGTACTCTGTAGCCTAATGCTAAAAGATCAATATTGTGAACGCCAATGTAGGCCTTACTCGACAAGCGCATGCGCAAACGCCATCTTAACTCGACAGTAAACAATAACATAAATACAAAATAAACATATTTTATCATTACTAGTATGTGTTTTATAGATATATTACAAACTGAATGTCCAATTATTACCTTATTAGGTAATAATCGAAGATTCCGTTTCTGAACTGTTTTTTTTTAAGATTACTAGCAGAGTTTTGCAGTCTACTAGTATTCTGGTTAACCCCTCATAAAAATACATAACAGTTGTTCAGATATGATAAAAAGCAACAATTATATACTGATTTGCGGGCTTGGCGTACAGGGCGTGAATGCCCTTATAGTGTGGCGTCTAATATGTAAAAGCTTTTCATAATATGGCTACATAGGTACTCAGTGTGAATGATTTTTGTGCTGTAATCTGTAAATCAGTATTGTGTTCATACAACTAACACAAGCTTTACTAAATACAATACCTTTACAACGAACATAATTGAGTCATATATAAAAGAGAGAATTTGTTAAGAATTTCATGAAGATATGAGACATATTTCTTTCTTCCAATCAACCACAAAATGTTGAAACCACTTGAAGAGTAGTTACACATAACATCTAGGGCCTAAATCAACTTTAAGTTACGAATCGATAGCGATCAAATACTTTGAACCTTATTTTAATAACATTAGGTGCATATTCAGTTCGGACAGTTCATTTATTTTGACAGTCGAAAGTTACTATAATTTACACGTGATAAGTGTACTGTTAATGTTTATTGACATACAATCCACGCTACATCCAGATTGCGATCTGGATGTAGCGTATATACATAACGCGGGTTATGTCTCACGGTAATTGTGATGGAAGCAAGAATACATGGCATCCCTCGAGGCAAGAAATAGTAAGCAATAAAAAATGCCAAAACACTTAAAGAATTACCAGTATCCAAATGCCCCAAAATCGTCAGATAATTTTATTTTTATCAGTAGAATAAAAACTGTAAAATTAACATTATTACAGAACTATAGTGCTTAAATGCCATTTACAAATGTATAGGTACCATATACTATATATATGTTACATAAGACTTCCCTAAAATGTTATTCAAATTTCAAACTATTATGATCAAGCATTTTATGACTTATTAATAAGTCATGATGCTTCACCATAATAGTTTAGTCTTACTAAAACTTAACTTTGTTAATTAAATGCGCAAAAATATAACATAACATTTTTTGCTACTAATAGTACCAACTTGTCGATTGAATGAAATTTCTTAACAAATTCCCTTGTAAATCCATGAATAGTCGTACTAAAACATTACATACATACAATAACTAAAATTAAAACTATTCCTAAAATTATAAAAACTATAGGTCGGTGGTTAAAGAACAGTGGAATGACAGAGATCGGGTAGGAGGAGAAAACTCGAATATCATATTTTCTATATTGCAATATTTTAACAAATCTACAGATAAATAGAGATGATCAAAAGCTTTTATATTACAAAAAAACCCCAGTATCTAATTCAAATAAAGCAGCAATCAACTAAAATTGCAGTCAAATTTGACACTTAACAATAGTTTTGACAACATATTAGTTAATTTTGATCATTCTTTCAGAAACTGGGTGTTTATGTAATATTACCTACAGCATGGTATTTACGTTTATAGTGTTACACAACAGTGTTAATTTCATGTTTATATTTTAATAGCCACTACTAATAGATGAAACACGCAATGTCACGGAAAATACAATTTATATTACGAGACCTTAGAAGCATAATGACGGATGTACTATGATACTTCAGAAACATTTGGTCGTAAGTGCCAGTCTACGATAAAGGCACATACGACGAATGTTTCTGACATATAATGACACATCCGACTTTATGGTTCTAAGCTCTAGATTTCTTTCGTGATATAGAAACAATATTTTTTCGTTGTTTGGTTTGATTTATATTACCATATTATAACGAATTGAATGCCTATTCTACAAATCCATCAATAATAAAAACAATGATGTGACGAAAATTAATAAATTCGATCATATCTAATAACATTTAAAATATTGCAAATAAAAATATAATATTAATACATTTATTACCGAATTAATTGTTTGATATGAAGCCACAAAATCGTAAATGAGTCTCAAAGGCACTTAAAAATTACGCTCTTGAAGAAAATATACTTATCGGAAAGTCCACAGAAGGTTTAAAACATTTTAGAAAGAAACACTAAAGTTACTGAGCTCATAAACAACTAAGATACTCCCTAGACTAGACAATAAATGGCTAATAATTTTGAAAATATGTACTTAATTTGTGACCTTTCATGTAATAATAGCTATTCCAAAAAATATAGTTATGTCTAGTGTAGAGATTACTTTGAAACTAGAGTATAAAACTTTGGCCTGTAAAGTGTGAAAAAAGAGGGTATCATTATTAAAATGATTATTAAGATACAAATTCATAAATCTAGAGGTCAATTGGTCACAGTGTAAACATCAGTATCATAAAGGTACAACATAAAAGTAAATGCTCTATCATAGAAAAATACAATATCTTCATATCACATAGTTATAAAAATGTGTAAATTGCGACAAATTAGAACTAAATTAAATTAAAAATT
The DNA here is from genome assembly GCA_947037095.2 of Nycteola revayana. Taxonomy (NCBI): domain Eukaryota; kingdom Metazoa; phylum Arthropoda; class Insecta; order Lepidoptera; family Nolidae; genus Nycteola; species Nycteola revayana. The sequence continues at coordinate 9,364,125 of OX344844.2, forward strand.
TAATTTTACTGGTGGATTTTATACATGAGGACTAAAAAATTTTATTTAGTCCGTCAGTTAGATAACCAAAAAATATTGGACACATATTTTTTTTTGTTCCTCAAACAAAATATGATTAAGATACAGCGCGTGGAAATTTTGTGTGACATCACTTTTAGGTAAAATTTTACCTAATAGTGACGTCACAAGCCCCTCTCCTGAACTTTATAGTTTGTTTTTGCTCAGTATCTTTGTCAATTTTTAATGATTTGATAAATAAATAATATGTACTCAAGAAGTAAGTGTAGTACTCAAGAAGATATTCCTGTTAATATTTTGATTGGATATTTTCCAAACAAATTCACCAGTAAAATTAATTAAGTCACATTATAACAGTTTTTTTAGTTCCTCTTCTTTAGCCACTTCCTCAAAAGCAGCCAACAAATTTCTTCTGCACTTGGTCTCATCTGTATACCTCAATGCCCATACAATGTACTCCCCCACATTCAAAGGGTCTTCAGAATAACTAATTTGTACTTTACACTTTCTTTCCCATTTCATAGCATCAGTACTCCTACTGTTTCTGGTCCGTGTAAATTCAATGTAACCATTGCATTCTACAGCTAACTTAGGCAACTGAGCATTTAGCGTATCATGTGATCTGTCTGAATCAGTACCACTCGTAGATGGTAAACAGTCACCCTGTCCCACTTCTTGGTTTGGTGGTGTGACTAGCACACACTTTCTTTTTGCTTTCCGTATTATTCCATCACCATGATTATTGCAATCAGAATCATCGTGAAATGATCTCTTAAGGGTGATTTGACTGAGTTCTCCATGATTATCATCAACACAGTTATCAGTCTTTAGTTTTTTTTCTGCAATTATGTCTTCTTGCGGTTGACAACCTTCTGCCCATTCAGGGCTATTGCCATTAGAACTGAGAAGCCTTCTCTTACGACATCTGTCTTTTGGAATAATCATTTCAGGTGAATGTAGTGGGCTGGCCAGTAGAGAGTCATCTTTCCTGAAATATAAAAATAAAAAATAATTGCACCTTGTTTGAGAACTAACATTTTATAATATTCTTAAATGACTAAAGTTAACAAACAGCATTAAATAATACAAACCTTTGTAATCTTTCATTTCTGCTTTGTATTTTTTCTATACTCTCAACAGTGGTGAAATAATGACGGGAACATTGCATATCATGTTTTAGAAATGCAGTGACTTTTTTCCTACTTTTAATAGTTCTGCCGAACCATTCAAATGTCACATCGTCAGCTAAGTATAATCCTAAATTAGCCCGTTGATTATCTACCATACATTTATACCACGCAACAAAAGTTCTAGCTTGTTGACGTTCAGTGAATTTGTTATTTGTGTTGTTGTTATTTTCTGGTAATCTTCTTGATATTTTAGTTTGAGTGTTACGTTTACATGGAGTGGGTGGTGACAACATTTTCTGAAACATGGAATAAAGAAATATTTAAAACATCATTACTCATAATCAAGCCCAGGATTTTTTTTCATAGATGTTTATTGGATTCAAATTGGAATTTTAAATGAAATATAGAATCTAAGAGGAATATTAAATTGACATAATAAAAAAAATATTTTAAAAGAGTAGGTACATCATAACAGACAGAGCGAGTGTGGTGTTTAAGTCACAATTGTATAATTGATTTTGTTATTTTTAAAGAAAGCAATGATAAATCATTGCAGAAACTAGAATATTAATGTCTGATTAGACTGCACAGTTCATGTGATTCACTCAGAAACAGTTTTCAGGGTGGTGTCAGCACCACATCAATTGCTAGGCTTCATTATCACAGATTATGGACTTTATAACAAAATGTGGCCAGTGGGTGGTTTTATGGGAGGAGTTTTCAATTAAAACTTTTGAATTGATTAATTGCTAATTTTTATGATAAAGATACAAATTTACTCACATTTATCAGATAAAATTTCTACAACCTTCTGAGAACTTTGAGCGTCGTGGGCTAAATCCAAGGTAAGCCCCGAAAGACGTTTCTTACTCTCTTCGATGTACGCAGTTATTGAAAGATTAATTTCAAGCAGTTCTTTATGTAAAGCTATTACATTAGAGCAGTTTGTGGATATGTTTTCTGAAATAAACATAGTTACAAAAGTAAATATTGTTATTTGTCAAACAATAAACAAAGGAAATACGATCAATTTCGATATTTAAAACATAACCTACTTAAACACTTTGCTGCTTCAAATGTTAGTTGTTCTCGGGATAAATCTTCAAATATTGTCGAATTCATCTTATGATTGCTTTTGCATTAAAGAACATTCGGTGATTTATTCACAAAACTCAAAATCTTTTGATAAACAACTTCAATAACGAGTCAAAGCGTCGTTTGTGCGAAACAAAATGGCAACCATCATTGTGACATAACGTGTGACTTTGACATTGAATAACTTTTAAATCTTTTGGATTGTTATAAATTTTAAGATGTCAATACCATAATATTTTTACTAAAATGTACAGAATAGAATAAAATAAAATGGATATTGCATATTAAAATATGATTCTAAAACTAAATACTATAATATCTCATATAAAGATATCAAGTTTAGCAAGTTGAATTTTGCAGCAACGGACTTTTTACCCATTAGCTATTTAATATTTTCAATTACAATTACTAAATACTTTGAATAAATGAAGCAATAATAATAGCAAGACCAAATCGCTGTCAACTAGTCACATTTTTGATAGTTTTCCGAGATAGGCTAATTTCCACCATAGACAATGTCTTAATTACGCGCGCTTCTTTGGGAGTGGTAATGCTCCGAACTCGGCCGAACCAATCTACTGCGTTCTTGCGATCATTGACTTCGGCCATTGGTCTATCTTTTGTCAACCAATCATCGAAAAACCAGTGAGGACCCAATAATGTAAGTTAGCAATATTTGTTATTTTCATCGTATATTCTAACGCGATGGCTGTATTGGAAAATATTTGGAAATGTCTAAAAACTTTGTGTTTTCGATTAAACATTTTGTTACTGTGTGATGGAATTACGTGAAGAAAAGCAGCCATTTTGATTACGTTGCTTTCATAAGTCTCGAAAGAGTGACGTGTTGATTTTTACGTATGCGTAAAGGTAATGTTCTTGATCTTAAGTACTTATATTAAGCCAATTCTAAATTTCATATAAAAGTAATAGGAGGCCCTTGAACAGCTTTAAATAAATTCTCTATATGTCCAGCAATCTTAGTTCTTATCAGAAAGAGCGACTCGTGATTGACATGTTAATGTTCTTTGAAACAAGATTAAACGATAAGCTTCGATGACCTTCTACCTATTCAGTCTTTTATTAAATATTTTAGGAATGTAAAAATCTTACTAAAAGATATTGATTGTTCTTTTTAGTGTTAATATGGAGCATGCTCAGATCCAGAGCACGGATGGAGGTCAGGTGATGACAATCAATGGCCAACAACTACAAGTCCTACAGATGAGCAACACTCCACACATGATACAAGGTCCGAATGGACAACAAATTGTAGTACACGCTGTGCCTGCTACGGCACCCACTATTCAGGTACTTTTATGACACTTTCAATTTATTTACAATTCATGAATAATTAAAATTCATTTTGAATACTTTGCCTTGATTAATTTTGTTCTTCTTTGTGAGGACTTTGAATAAGATTAAGTATATAAAAAAAAAATTGGACAAATATCTTTATAAAATATTAATAATTTTGTTACAAATTATGATGTATTTCATATGGATATACTTTTGTTCATGCTATCAGATTGGAACACCACAACTCCAGGTAGTAGTATTATTCTATTTTATATGTTAGTTGTTATTTATTTACATCCATTACCATTACTCAATTTTTGTCGCTTGTTGTGTGACTATAATTATACAATTTTATATTTATAAATAAATACTTTAAAACCCTTCAGAAAAGTTTTATTAGCAGCACCTACTAGCATGGTTTTGGTTAAAACATTAAATAGAAAGAGGAATGAATAAGAAATAAGGAAAGCTTACATTGTTACCAATGTTTGTACAAATTAAATCTCCTACTATAAGTTGTACATAGATAAATGAGAATGTTTCCTAATTATATGCTCAATAATAATTATATATGTTTGTAATTTCAGGTGGCGACACCAAATGGTCAGCAACTGCAACAACTACAAGTACTGCCCCTATCAAGTCTTCAAGGTGTGTATCTTTATATTACTGCCTTGCTGTATTCTGCAAGCTTTTTGGCATACAGTTCAAAGTTTATTTGAGCTTGGAAGTTACTCTGGTTTCTCACCTGAGCATGTTTAGCTTGGGTAATCATGGGATCTTTTAATTCTTTCTTCCAATGCTAGGCTGATGGCGTCAGCATCAAATTCTGACAAAGTGGATCTGATTGGTGTCCTTGTAGTTATTTCTTTGAACAGATTACCAACAACAACTAAGCATCCATGCTAATTAAGCATGTATTTTTGTAATAAGAATCTCCCTAAATTTTGCAACAGTATAACTAACAAGTTTGTGTATATCTAATAACAAAGGTGTTTCATATTTCCAGGTGCCAGCAACCCTCAGCCTATGCAGCTGATACAGACTCCTGATGGACAGACATTTATATACCAACCTGTGGCTGCCAACCAACCAACTATTGATCAGCATCAAGTCATACAGCAAACTGGATGTAAGATATTTATTCTAATATTTCATAATTATATAAACATTGACATAAATGTCATAGGTTTTTTGATAAAATAAAGCATTTTTTCTGGTAGATAATGTAATATTATAGAAGGGAAATAGGTCCTATTTTAATCGAGGTAATTTTTTAAAAACTTATTCTTATCGTTTGCAAATATATATTTTTATAATCCCACCAAATAGTAATGTATGTTAATTCTGGGACCAATCCTGCAAAATATATAAACTTGATAACGAAGAATTTTCCTGTGGTTCACACTATTTCATCTAAAAAAACTGGCCAAGTACGAGTCGGACTCGCGCACGAAGGGTTTGGTACTAGTTGCAAGTGCATATATTTTTTTAGTTTTATCATTCTCTTATCTTAGAAGTTGGCGGGGGGGGACACATATTTTACCACTTTGTGTCTCTCGCGCAAACTATTCAGCTTAGAAAAATATGATATTAGAAACCTCAATATCATTTTGAAGACCTATCCATATCCACAATTTTGATAAAAAGGTTTGATAAAAAATAGTTTTTTTTCTATTTTTGTGTGAAAATCTTAATGCGGTTCACAGAATACATCTACTTACCAAGTTTCAAAAGTATAGTTCTTATAGTTTGGGAAAAAAGTGGCTATGACATATGGACGGACAGATAGACAGACATGACGAATCCATAAGGGTTCTGTTTTTTGCCATTTGGCTACAGAACCCTGAAAAGGGCAAAGATGAATATTCTTTGTTTTGGCAATCCATGGCAATTTGTTGGATATAACAATAAATGGATTATGTCTCATATATTCGAACTATCTATATTTCTGCTACTATTTATATTTCCTTTAGGAGGGTATGTATAAAATTAAAACAAGTTTTTTTATTTTTTATTTCAGTAATGAATCTTAATGGCAATTTGGTTCAAGTGGCGGGTGTAGGGTATGCAGTGCAAGGACAACATGTGGTCAATCAACCCAATATTGTGATGGTGAGTTAATTAAAACCAATATTTTTAAATAATTCAAATGAATGTTGTTTAAAAACGATAGACCATAATACTGAATGTCTGACCCTTCAAGGTCCAGCTGAAAATCAGTGCTGAGACAGGGGTCAGTGTTTACAGAGTTGAAACCTTTGCCAAAACTAAAATTTATACTATTGTTACTGTTTGTTTAATACGACTTATTTCAGTACTGTCTTGCATAAATAAACGGCTTATATGGTTCATATTACTAAACGAATTTAAAATCTATCAGCACAGCCGAGAGATGACTATGTTGATGGATTTAAAGTTCGTTTAGTTTTATTAGAAATGAAAGACTAAACAAACGTGTCCTGCAGATGGTGAACGGCAACAACGCGTCAGCCGCGTCCCCGGCGGGCGACGCGGGCACGAGCGCGGGCTCGGACGAGGAGCCGCTGCTGTACGTCAACGCGCGCCAGTACAAGCGGATCCTCAAGCGCCGCGCCGCCCGCGCCCGCCTGCACGAGCTGGGCAAGATACCCAAGGAGCGCCCGGTCAGTTGTGTTTATGTTTTTAGAGGTCGGGAGCATAAGGGTCGGATGTGCCATTATATGGCAGAAACCTTCGTAAGTACCTTACCATAACCTGGCACTTATGACCAAATGCTTCTGAAGATAATAGAACATTCGGTCTTATGCTTCTGATCTGAGGTCTAGATATAAATAAGTTCCAGCTTGGTTTCCAATAGTTTCTCCGAGTCTCTTTGAAATCTTTTCATAAAATATAAGCTTTGCCACTCAGATTCATCCTTATAGCAGATGTCGCAAGTCGTCGGAATCTATTGATAATATATAACACTAGCTGCGCCCCGCGGTTTTACCAGCGTCTGCTCCAGTGGGTCGGAACGTGATGTTTTGTAGCCTATATGTTAATCCAGCTTATAAACTATCCGCGTGCAAACTTTCAGCCAAATCCATTCAGTAGTTTTTGCGTGAAAGAGTAACAAACATACTTACATCCACACATACAAACTTTCGCATTTTTAATATCAGTAGGACTATCTTACCTAGAAAACAAACAAACTCTGCAGCTTTATAATATTAGTATAGACCAGACCAAAATACAGGCCATTCAATGCTTAAGAGAGCAGCTAAATGATGGAGTATAAAATCAGCAATACCGTAAAGATCCTAATTCCCTTTTTTTATTATTTCAGAAATATCTACATGAATCGAGACATAGACACGCAATGAACAGGATACGAGGGGAAGGTGGCAGGTTCCATTCAGGCAGTAGAAAGTGAGTAATTACTGCACTACATAACAATTGCACTAAAACAATTATACTAACCTTATTTTGCTGGTACATGATACATATTAGTTATCATAATCATAATTATAATTGTTATTAGATTTCGCACTTTTTATTCTGCATTTTCCATTTTTTTTCCAATGTTGATTTGATTGACAAATTATAGCAATAATATATTTATTAGGTCGTGGGTTTGATCCCCACGCCGGACAAGAAATCATCTATAACGATTGTATACCAGGGAACGGGCAGCAGCGCTTTCTTGTCTGTTACAACATAATACTACGGTCACCAACCCGCCTGCCAAGCGTGGTGACTATAGCAAAAGCCCTACCTTGGGAGGAGGCCCATTTTCAGCAGTGGATATTGTACGGGCTGATGATGATAATTTAAGATGTGAGTGGATGTAGGTGATATGTCGCATTTTCGAGTTTTTGTGTTTTTTTGCATAGATGAAGGTGATATGTCAATACAATACCACTACAGATCTTAAACCGTCCATTTAAGGCTTTACGAGACAACTAGATTCATCTAAGCACCTCATTAAACTTGCAGAAATGTTTACTTTCGTTTATGAAAAAAGGAGCTATGTCAAGATTTTTTCCAAATAGAATAATAAAAAAAATAATTGTTTGGTTGCTTTCATACCATTAATAATATTTCAGGTTATTTACTCAACTTGGCATCATAGTTTAATACAAATATTACTTTTGTAGCGACTTATCTCAAAAAATAAAAGTGAAACTTTAACTTCGATTTACTCGAAATTTAAATTATGTGACTTTATCACCTTCATCCACTCACGTCTTCAATTATTTTAAAGTACAGCAGTGTTACATTTTTCTCTTGAATAATTAAAGACGTGAGTTGATGAAGGTGATATGTCGCATTTTTGAGGTTTTGTGTTTTTTTGCATAGATGAGCTTGAAATGTCGATGACTACAGAGTACTGGCCTTAAACCGTCGATTTAAGGCTTATTTTTCAAAATAATATGTTGAAAAAGGTGTTATGTACAGTTAACTTTGAAAATGGCACTGGATGAAAGAGATATGGGCCCATACCACCTTCTTCCAGATAAATAAAGTAAAGACTTTGTTTTTCTTTCGTGGAAGAAAGTGATATGTACGTACATAACACCTTCTTCCACTCAGCTTACGATGATTGAAAGACGCGATGTCACTTTTTCGTGAATGAAGGTGTTACGTGACACGCATATCACATACATTTATTCACGACATTTAGTTATTTTAATTCTCATTCTGTCACATTATCGCGCATGTTTAGGGTTCCGTACCCGAAGGGTAAAAACGGGACCCTGTTTCTAAGACTTTGCTGTCTATTTGTCTGTCACAAGGCTGTATCTCAAGAACCGCGATAGCTAGACAGTTGAAATGTTAAGAAATGATGTATTACTGTTGCCGCTTTAACAAAAAATACTAAAAAATATTGTTAAAATACTGCTGATGGTCACCCAGTATGATTTTATTATATTAGTTTCTTTAAGTTAAAATTAAAAGTTAAAACATTAATAAATTTACACGACCAGGAGTAGTACAGGAGTTGAACTTGCATGTTAGGTATACTTAGCCTCTAATGCCTAGACCATTTGGCCACAGTGGAACCCAACCGGTAGTTGAAATTTATCAACCTCTTTGTAACGCGTCTAACACGGTAACACGTAGAACAGATGCCATCTATCGATAATAGTTAACAAGACAAACATGTCCAAAGTTGCATTTGGAATTACATTTTTAAACGATGACACCGCCCCCGTATTTACATATTTAAATTTTAGAATATTTTGAATTGAGCCTTGATTCGAACCTGCATCTTATGTATAGCCCCTAATACCTTAACCATTCGGTCATGCTAGAACATTCCTTTGGGTAGTGATGATATTTTATTTGCGGAAAGCCTTTCGATCTGTATTTCTTGTAATGTAAGTAAGCAAGCAGTACAAGGCAAAATTACCTTATTATTCTTTCTACTAGTAACCAACACGAACGTGAAGATTCTGAGATATTAATATATAAAAAACCAAAACAAATCGAAAAAACACCTTACAAATACGCAGTAACGCTAATAAGTGCAACGTAAAAAACGGAGGAATCACTAAAGAAATTTCGAACATTTGTGGGATATACCAAATAGTGTCTAAAACAATATAATATGATATAAGTAAAGTAAAATATAATATTTATATTATAATTAAGACAGTACAACTTACATTCCTACTTTAACACCTAGATAACTAAACGTGCAGAAAAGTTGACTTTTGTTTATGGAAGAAGGAGTTATGTGTAGTTTTTTTAGAAGTTATATATTAAAAAATATTAATTTGTTTAATTGCTTACGTATCATTAATATTTCAGGTTGTTTACACAACTTGGCATCATAGTTTTATTAAAAAATCTGTTTCGTAGCGAATTATCTTAAAAAATAAAAGTGAAACTTTAAACTCGATTTACCCGAAATTATGATTTTGTGACTTATCACCTTCATCCACTCACGTCTTCAATTATCTAGATACAAAATCGCCAAGAACAAACAAAATAATTTAAAGTTGTGATAATGTAGCAGACAATATTTACCATATACTTACAAGGTGTTTAATATCAAAATGTATTTTATTTAACAGGAACAGGGAGAATTCAGATCACCTCACAGATGCACAGAAAATGTTAATGACAGACGACATCAAACCCGACACAGTATCAATTACAATAATACAGGTATGTCCCTTTTTAGATTACTTATTAAAACATTTAATATTTCTGTAATTTGACTACTGTAGTTTCATATCTAAGTAGCCATAGGTAGCCCAATGGCTAGAGGCGTCGGACTTGTGATCTTTTGGTCGCCGATTGGATACCCACCCATTGCACTACCGACGCGAACCCACTCGTAACACAAGCATTTTAGCTTAGCAAGAATACTAGTAGAATGCAAAAGTCTACTAGAAATCTTTAAAAAAAAAAATCGGCGAATCACAATTTTTATGCAATAAATACTTATTATTTACTTTATCAGGCCCTTAATATCCATTACTGACCATGAGCTTTATTAAATAAAATAAAGAAAATATTTCATAATCAGATCCTTTCCGTACTCACTATATCAAACTAATACATGTTTTTGGGTGAGTTGATGGTAAAAAAAAAAAATAAGTATTTTTGATATATCAATAATGGTAAACTATAATTTAGGACTTATAGAACTTCATACTTGCAGACCACGAGAACAAGTCTCCGCGAACCCCCATTATTCTACAATAAAGGGGATCTTCATACAGATTTCCCAATATTTTAGAACGAATACATATTGCTCTAGAAACAATAATATTATTATACTTCTTTTTTAGGATGACGAGGCAGAACAGGCGCCGACGCAGTGGAGACGACTGGCACCACAACAGACGCTACAGTCTACATAGCAGATATACCTCGAGGACGATCAATACACGCTTTAGTGATCGTTATGTGAGAGAACATGTTACTTTGGACACGAGAGGTAGCAACGTGAATTGTGAAAGTGTTGAAATTGTGACCTAAGAGATCTAACTTACTTTTGGCGCATATTAATTTTACAACAGTAGGAAGTGGGAGTTTGGCGTCCGTACATCCGCCTAGATTGCTTAATTTCACAATTCTTTACTTATATTAGAAACTAGCTGATGCCCACGACTTTGTTCCGCGTGGTGTTTGTTATTCGTTCGATTTTTTTACTATACCACGGGAAGTCATTCATTTTCTGTGATTAAAAGTATTTTAAATGTTTACTGGGGATGTAAGGTACCACCAGGCAAACTTCATTTAAATAGTTTCGAAAATTAGCCCGTACAAACAAACAAGCAGACAGAAACAAAAATTAATGAAGAAATCTGGATATGTTCTATTTTACTTCTACCATCCCCCTTTCTCGTCTGGCTCGGTTTTTAGCGTTTTTTTTTCTATGTACAGACATTCGACCTCTACAAGTTTAATATATGTATAGATAATTAATGAAATTTAGTTTTGGTATAAGTATTTGGTTTAATTAGGTAAATCCGATGCGAATGATTTTCTAGAGGCTAATTTGGTTTAGACTGGTTTTTATTTGACAATAGACTATGATCTTATTTTACCTTTTGTGGAATTCGTTATCAATTATATTCCAAAAATTAAGGCGTTATATCGGCAATACTGTTATTGTTAAAATCGATCTAAATATTTTTTTAAAGAAATGAAATCATATTATTATATCAATACTACAAGTGTGTAATGTTTAAAAAACCAAAGAGTGGTTTCGGTTGTTTCATGGTTGGTTTATGGTGTAGAGTATATTATTTGATGCATTGTATATAATAATTATATGTATAAGTAAAACTATTATAAAACTGTGAAATTTTTATAACGCAATTTCAGTACAAAATAAACATGCACTTGGAAAACTGCTTTTTATTTGTAGAAAGGAACAATTTGCAGACATTTCTTATTAGTTAAAACGTTATCAAAAGAGATTCATAAATCTTAATATTTATAATAATACATGTTATTTAAGAACACTTCTGTTATTGGCATCGAACATTGTTACAGAATATAAACATATAAATACGACGAAAATAATGATAACTTTATCGACATACATACAGTCATGATAACGTGTGACAAGTATTCACAAATTCCCCCAATTCATAATGCTAAAAAAAATAACATTATATTTATGTATATTTGTCAGGGATACACATATTACAAGCTTCAGGTAAATCTGAAAACTTAACCTTTTGAACGCCAGTGTCGGCTATACTCGATAATAAACAATTTATAGAAAACAAAATATATACAATAAACATATTGTAAAAAAAAAACTACAAACAATAAACACTCCATTCACCATTATTAGTCTCAACAATAAAATCATAGAAATTAAAAATAAAATATAACACGATTAATCATAACAACATCATGCGATCGTATTTATAAACATTCGATAAAAAACACACTAACATACATCAGCACATACGGGCGCTGGTCCCGTTGTGCTGTTGTATGAACGTACGGTTATGGTATGGCATTTTATATTACTGATCAAGTAGTTTTTTTATCATTTGAATAAGATTCAAAAATTCATGTTGATTTATTTCGATACAATGAGATATTTAATCAAATCGCGACACGTCGCAAGTGTTCTTTGGACTTTTGGGATGTCTGAAATCCCGTGACGTCACTCATAGCCGGATTTTAAACTACAATGTCAAATTCAAATTTGCAACTGTATTTTACTTACATAAGAATTAAAGGTAAGTTCTTTAAAATTGATTTGATATATCGATCAAAATTGCGATTACAGTCACTGATCGAATTTCACAAATGGGATATTTCTTATCTGCAATGAAAACAATATATTACTTTTATTGCACATTCTAAAAATAACTTTTTCCCCGTTTAATTATATTTTGTTTAGTACCTAGGCTAAAATTTACTTATACTAGGATTTTAATATCATTTTTAATTAACTTACAACACTTCCAAAACCTTACAAAGTATACTAATTTGTTAAAATGATTACCAATTTATTTATTTCTTAGCTAGTCATTGCATCTAAACATAAAATATTATTCCATTCAATAAAAATAAATATAAATTTTACAAAAAAAGGTTAAATATTATACAATCAATTATACCTTTTGAGTCGAAAAAGTACAGTAGGTATTTCAAATTATCTTATTAACATATTTTTAAAAACATACACCATAATAATCTCTCCCATTATTTCTCCCTATTTTACAACTTACATACTTAAAACATGACGATCATTAAAACTATAATACTGAAAGTAAATAACAGTATTTAATCACGTGACTTGAACGTGTTTTCCGTTGATCCATCCAATATTTGGCATTACTGATTGGTAGGGGGTTTAGTAGCAGTCTCTCTGATTCGTTCTATCTCTGTCTTGATTGCGGTGATGAGCGGGATAGCAGGGTCCTCGGCTGGTAGTCTACCCTCGGTGAGGATCAGGGCTGGGTTGACCGCTGGCCGACCTAGGGACTGTTAAATTATCATCGTGTTGGCGTCCCATTGCTGTGTAGAAGAATTTTGTGGTGTTCTGTACTGTGTTGTACTGCCGGTTAGTGGTTTTGGTTATTTTTTTTGTGATACCCGATTATCTGTTAAGTGAAATTGTGTTAAGATGGGTTATTATATAACTTTTTCAAAATTATGTCTTCGCTGGTAAACATACCAGTAATGTAAAAAGTCTGTAATGGTCTCATTTTTCTTAGGAAAATCTATCTTTGAGAGTAAGGTTTGAGTTGTTCATCAAACAGAAAATGTGTCAATAGTTTTATCTATAGGTGTTGTGGAGACTTCACAAACTAGGCACATCTAAATTCATAGGCGATCAGCAGTTGTGTATCACATATTTCTCTAGGTGTATGGATGACACCGACATTCTGTAACTGCTATGCTAACAGTTTAGTCTGAAGTAGTTTACATTTAAATGATTAAGCATAGAAATAACGTTAACGCACACCTACAATTTTAAACATAATTTTATCGTAAATGTTACCTATTTATAATCAATAATATGTGTTCTTGACAAGTACAAGTGTATGTAAATACCTAAGTGCTAAATAAATATAGTTTAAATTATCATCGTGATCTCAATTACTTGTAAAATAACTTAAATATCGTATGTGTAATATTTGATGAACAGGTAATTATCATTGACCAAAGTGGTTGTTCCGCGCCTTAGGAAAGTGCGGCTCGGTGGGGGCGGGGGTGGGAAAGAGCATGACTTCACTTAGTGTTGCCAACTTTCAAAAAAAATCTCAATGATTATATTATTTTTTGTAGCATCAAATATTTAACGAATTTCTATCACGAAATCAGAAAAATCGTTAGACTGTTATACACAAATAGAGAGAGACTGTTAATACGCTCATGAATCGGTACAACGGTTTCGGACAAACTATGGTATTTATCTACATAACGAATATACCTGTGGTGGTGTATGAGCCCAGGCCCGCGCTGGTGGTGGTACCGTGCGTTCAGCGGCAGTGCGACTAAAGGATGTTCGAGGTCTGGCGCCCGTTGCCTCTGCCGTACTTACGGCACGTCTATAGTTAAACATATTTAATTTTATTTTATTCGTCTAAAACATTTTTTCACTGTGAAATCAGTTGGTCCTAAATGGATGAGGATTATGGCCCTTCAAAAAATATTTTTGCAGGAAAGGTTAGGGACTTAACTGATGTTAGAAGGTGGCTGTAGCCTATGAACTCTGGCAAAACGGGTGGTTTCACAACAATAAAATTATAATCCCCAATTCCCTTTAATGTTTTGGAAGTGATCATTATTAAGTTATTCTCGTTATTTTTAGCTTTTGATAGAGATCGATATTGAAGATACCGAAGTATCTTATACTTCATCATCAGCCCGTATAACGTCCACTGCTGAACAAGGGCCTCCTCCCGAGGAAGTGTATTTACCATAGCCACCACGCTTGGCAGGCGGCTTGGTGACCGCAGTGCTATGTTGTACCACACAAGGAAACGCTGCTTCCCGTTCCTTGATTTACGATTATTGTAGATGATGTTATAACTTTGAATTTGAAACCAACCAAACCCGGAAAGAAATCTTAGAAGTAACACAAAGATTTCCTGTCCGGCGTGGGGATCAAACCCACGACCTCCGAGATTTAAAGCGAGCCAAATACCAGTACGCTACGGAGGTTGCTAACTATCTTATACCTTCTTAAGGAGAAAGGGTTAGTGATAACTAATCGATCCCTCCACAGTATGCGCCCCCACGGTTTTACCCGCGTTACTCTGCTCCAGTGGGTCGGAGCGTGATGTGTTGTAGCCTATATGTTAATCCAGCGTATAACCTATCCCGGTGCAAAATTTCAGCCATTTCCGTTCAGTAGTTTTGGTGTGAAAGAGTAACAAACATCCATCCATACTTACAAACTTTCGCGGTTTATAATATTAGTAGGATAAGTGACTTACGCAGGCCCGGGACCGGCTGACCGTCCCCGCACAGTATCGAGCGCGGAGTACGGAGACCCCGGCAGTCGCACGTTGTCGTTCCTCGCCTGGGCTAAATGATCAGCTGCTTCTATCACAATAGGGAACAGAAGAAAACATTTTTGAATAATTACACAGGCTAACGATGAAAAAACATTTTCAATCATTTTTGCTAAACATTATGTAATTCGATTAGCAGACATGGAAAAAAAAAAGTTGTATCAGCCACCGATTTTTCATAAATTTTTCATTATATATTAATTTTCTCTGCACCCGGTGGTGTTACTCCAGCTGGTCGGAGCGTGATATTTTGTAGCCTATATGTTAATCCAGCTCATAAACTATTCACTTGCAAACTTTTAGCCAAATCCATTAGGTAGTTTTTGCGTCGTAGAGGAACGGTTGGTGGTGTTCCTTCACAGAAAATGAAGATCTTTGCCGAGCGAGGTGGCATGCCCGGCGGCCGACGGCCTCTTATTACTGTTCGGAACTTGTATATGTTCGAATTGGCTTGCGAACTTGTATTGCGTGATACAGGTTATGTGAGACGCTACCTGGTAGATGGCGCTGCTCGTCTACTAATAGTTTTGTGCGGCTACTATAGATGTCGCTATACGTGACAAAGTATCAAACATACATACGTCTACACAAACAAACTTACGCATTTATAATATTAGTAGGATATCCGCTGCTGAACATCGGACTCCTAGCGGGGGAGGGGGCTCAAAGATTTCTCGTCCGGCGTGTGGATCGAATGCAATCGCCGGACGAGAAATCTATTAGTTCTAACATTACTTCCGGGTCCGATTGATTGAGGGACTCCGTGCCACGGAAAGCACGTTCACCTGTCGGTCCCGATTGTTATAATATCATCTATAACAAGCGTATATCAGGGAACGGGCAGCAGCATTTCCTTGTGTGTAACAACATAATACTGCGGACACATTTTTTTTGTGATTCGGAAAGACTTACGTAGTTAGCCACGAGGCTTTTGCTACTTCGCCGGGCGTAAAGGCGAGCAGACCTCCAGCCTTAATAAAACTACAAACTAAGCAACCTGCGCTGCAGGGCGCTCCCTGTAGGGTTTGGACCTCAGCTCAGGGCAATCACTGGCGACGAGATTGAGGGATTATGACTTTTAGTATTTTAGGGGGTTATGTGCAACTGTCGCTCTACTTTGCAGCTTGCGGACCTCTCGGACTTCAAGTCTACGAGGGCATCAAGGTGATAATGGTAACATCCCTCAACGACCCGGGCGAGAAAGCCCATATTTCCAGTAGACGAAAACGACCTGATAAAGTAAATACATACCTTTCCTATCAGGTTTAGTCTCGGTATCAACAGTGTAAGTATCTGGTGAATTGCTGGATCCCACACTGCCGAACAACGTGAAGGCATCGTCCATCAGCTCGTTAAACCGTTGTCTCATGCGAGAGGGACCCGCTTCTTTGGAAGCTGTCGATTTTGCGGGACTTGAGGGTTTTGATGCTGATGACAATAAAGTATAGGGTTTTGTTCATCAGTTTTAGTATTATCATCATCAGCAGGTTATCAGGCAAAAGAGCACTAATATTTATTTTCCGAAATTGAGATATGCACATGTAGAATGAATGAAGTTCCTTGAAGAAAATGAAGATCTTCTTTGCCGGGCAAGGTGGTATGCCCGGCAGCCGTGGTCATTTGTTATGGTTCGCAACTTGTATGTGTTCGGATTGACGTGCGAACTTGTACAGTGCGATTCAGGTTAGTTGTAATGCTAGGTGCTAGATGGCGCTACATACATATTTGTAATCAGGAAAAAAGGCATATCTATCAATTTTTTTGTAAAATAAAAAAAAAAAGATATTTATGTAGATACAGTCCCCTTGTGGAATGTGGGGCTTGGCTGCAGTCGGCCGCTAGCGGGGGAACGATTAAGGAATCAAGACTTAGATTGTAAGTGGAGTTTTGGGTAATTGATGCACTATGTTATATTAAAAATTCAATTAGTAAACTGAAAAAAAAAAACCTTTTTTCCGGACGGACACAATTTAGCCCGAAGGCGTAAAGGCGAGCGGAGCTCCTACCTAAATAAATGGCTTAGAAACTACAAACTAAGCAACCTGCGCAAGAGGGTGCCCGCTGTGAGACTTTGACCTCGGCTCAGATTTTTAGGGGAATTTTGTGCAACTACTGTCGTTCTACTTTACAGTTCGCGGGCCTCTCATACTTCGGGTATGAAGATTGATAGAAATTGTTTACCATCTTTAATCCTCTGACAATGTAAATCCCACACCAACGGTCCTATAACTCCTGGGTCTTTATCAAGGCTCCCCAACCTGACCAGTTGTGAAGCCATCTGTCTTCGAGGTACCACTTCTTTGTTGTGCTTGTTTTTAGGTGATGTCACAGGAGAATCGATGTCTAGATGCCTAACTGATACTGGTTCTAGGATTCTGGAAAGCGGTTCTACCACGTTGCCCCTGAAAATTATTAGGGTAGTTAGATTTTGGTTTGGAAAATTACCACCAGTCCGTATAACGTCTATTGTTAAACGTGGGCCTGCATCCGATGGAGGGATTTTGCCATACTCACTACTCTGGGTAGACGGGTTGGTTACCGCAGAATGAAGTAATAACACATACAGGGCAAAGTTCTGTGTTGTATACACAGTAGTTATGCTATAGATGATGTTATAACAATCAGGATTAACCCGACCAGAACCCACCACTTCCGAGACTTAAAGGAGGGAACGGGTGGCAGCATTACACTGCGATCTCCAACCCGCCTACCATGCATGGTGGCGACTATTGCAAAACCCTTTCTCGGGAGGAGGGGCATGTTCAGCTGTGGACGTTATACGGGCTGATCATGATGATGTGTTATTTCGTCATGATGACTTCTTAAACTTATTTTCGCTTATCTCTTTCTCACTCCCTATACATGTATACATCTCTCTCTTTCCAACTTACCTCGGGAACGCGTTAACAGAAGGCATAGACAGATAGGAGGTAGGTGTGTGGGGCGCTGACGGTTGGCCACTGTCGGAACTGTCTAGTCCGGCCGCTTCCAACAAGCTGTCAGTTGTACCCACTGGAATTAAAATAATATAAAAATAAACTAACATGTTGATTATAAATGTTTTGAAACTTTTACGGAAAAGTTTACCTTTAATTTTGAAAAAGATTAATAAAATTCGACTACCGGCGGGCAATTCTGAATCTAAGAACATTTATGATGAATAATATTTCTAACATTTATTAGTGTGACCCTCGTCCCCGTATTTCTGAGTGCGACAGTTACCAATTATTTTTTTCCTAGCCCATACTGTCCCACTGCTGGGCAAAAAAGCCTCCCCCTTTAATAATACATTAAAAAATAAAATAAAATAAGTCTGTATTTCTTGCAAGCATTTTGAATATAACATAGTTTGTTAGTAGTTGTCATTTAAATAAGGTACTCTATCTATACTAATATTATAAAGAGGAAAGATTTGATTGTTTGTTGGTTTGTTTGTTTGAATTAAATAGGCTCCGAAACTTCTTGACGGATTAGAAAAATTCTTTCATAGTCCATTGAAATGTTACATGAGTTTTACATTTATTAGAGGACGCAATTTTATTTTTGGGATAAATACCTACAATAATTTATCGCTATATAGTATAAAACAAAGTCGCTTTCTCTGTCCCTATATCTCAACTACGCAACGGATTTTGATGCGGGTTTTTTAATAGATAGAGGGATTCAAGAGGAATTATTATATTATGTTTAATACATCAGCATTGTACCCGTGCGGAGCCGGGGCGAGTCGCTAGTTTACAATAAAAAAATCAGAAAACAAAGTTAAACATTTCGTTTTGACCGGATTCTCATGAGCATTGACAAACCCGGTCAACGTTGGAGTGCTGTAACAGCGTTTTAAATGAATGAAATTAAAAAAATTATAGAGATAAAATTTCCTCATCATCTACAAGATTGACATGAGGTAATTTTTTTGTAAAATGTATAAAAAAAAAAGTTATAGAGCAAAAAAGAAAATGTTTATAGAAATTTTCTCACTTTTACGCTTATAACTTCTTTAATTTAAATTTAGGTAAAAGGTTATATGAACATATTTGTAAGTAAAGCGATTTGCTACAAATTATGTCTAAACTACTTTTTTGTAGGATGCATAGTTTCCGAGATATCGCGAAAAAGGTGTTTGCACCCCTTTTTCCAAGATGGCGGCCGGGGGACAAGGGCGGCAACCCCACAAACTTTGGGTTAAGCTTCTATTGACCACCCACACATGTCCCAAAAATAAAATTGCGTCCTCTAAGAAATGCAATATTCGGTCCTTAAATTGTAACATTTCAATGGACTATCACCGTTGGACACACTCTCCGGTGAACATAGGCTATATTTAGTATATTAATATTTATTGTTAGTTAATTCGTTTTTTTTGTATAATTTATAACTAGTTTGCAGGTAAAGGTGTCCTCCAAATTTTGCCAATCCAATCTCGAGTTTGCAGTTTGCATCCTATTTCATCGTCCCATCTTTTATTGGGTCTTCCTTTTTTTCATTTGCCTGCCGGACCTCTCCACGTTGTAACACTTTTAGTCCATCTTTGGTCTTGAAGGCCAATAATACAATACTTAAACTACATATTATTATCAAGCGGAAAGATTTGATAGTATGTTTGCATTGAATAAGATCCAGAACTACGGTTCCGCTTAAAAAAATGTTTTCATCATTATATACATACATAATAGAAAGAGAAAGGAATGTTGAGATGATTTGGTCACGTGGAAAGAATGGATGAAGAAAGACTGACAAAACAGGTATACATGGCAAGTGTGAGTGGCACAGTCGGAAGGGGAAGACCTCGCCGAACGTTCTCTGACCAAATTGGAGACATCCTCGCAAAAGGTGAAATAAGATCCACCCTAAACCGACGTGCTTGTATGAAGAATGTTATGAGAGTGAATGGAGCGAAAAATGTGTGTAGGGATCGTAGTAAGTGGAGTTCCATCGTCTCTGCCTACCCCACTGGGAAACAGGCGTGAGCTTATGTATGTATATCATTAGAAAACTACTTTATCCAGGAGTTACACAGCCTATATTTAATTATGAAGTTCCTACGGGAACGGGAGTTACGAGTGTAAACGGCGCGCAAGGAGCTAGTCAGTTATACAAGAAAAACCATTTACCTCTCTTTTTCTGCGGCATTCTGAGTGCGTGGGGTTTCTTATGTCTGCGACGGAATGCGGTCGCTGGCTCTGACACTCCTGACGATGTCGTCGACGTACTGACACACAAATAAATTATATTTGTATTTCTTATTACATAGTACAAACACATTGTAAGGCACACATTGTGAGCTTAGCTAGTACCGGAGGACCAACTTTTTTTTTAGATTATTAGTTGCATTTTGCAGTCTCATATTCTGAAACAATAGTTTACCTGGAAGCACTGGCCGCACGATAGATAGGCAGTAGAGTACTACTAGGTCTTGTCCTACTTGGTGACACCACAGAGATCAGCTGAAAATTAAACATAAAAATATTACGGAAATGAAAATTAATGTATGATAAAAAAATTGGTGTGCCTATTTGTAATGAAAAAATAAAAAAAACTGGTTTTTAATAAATGCGTAATCCATAATCTATGAAAAAAATGTATTTGTCTCTCTTTGTCGGTAAAATAACAGAATTTTACTAAATTCATATGAATCAAAACACAATTTAAAAAAATATGTGTAGGTACTAAAAGTTTGTCCGTACGGCCTCATCAGAGAACCGATTTAGGTAAAAGTCGATATTATAAGGAGTAAACCAAGTATTATTTTATTTAACAGTCTTCCGAAAACTGCATTTTCCTTATTAAAGAATACCTTCCCATCCTTTTCTTCGTGCACTTGTTTGAGTTGGTTCCTTTCAGCTTCTCTCATCAGCTCATTTCTGTAAGCTCTCAATGATGCCGCTGACTTTATTGTCTTCCTTCTGAAAGTAGTAGGTACATTGAATCTACCATCTTACAAGTAAACAAATGTAAGTATCTACATATACTAGGCAGGATACAAATATGGTCTCAAATTTCATGACATCACATTTCGAAATCTATATAATGTATATTTAAACTAATTGAAATGAAAATAAAACTAATTTTGTAATTTTTGTTTTAATTCCATAATTTTTAGATGTAAAATTGTGTGATTGCGTGACGTCACAATAGGGAGTAGGGTGTCTCAGAAATGTGACTAGCTGCGACAAAGACGGGGGGAAGGCTTAAAAAATTATGTGATTCGTGTGACGCACTTTGTGGTTGACCTTGTAAGTTCATGTTAAAATCATTTTAGCATTTTAAAATTTAGTTCCATTACATAGTAGAAACACAACCTCCGTAGCGTAGCGGTATTTGGCTCGCTTTAAATCTAAGAGGTCGTGGGTTCGATTCCCACGCCGGACAGGAAATCTTTGTGTAAATTCTAAGATTTCTTTCCGGGTCTGGTTAGTTGAGGGACTCCGTGCCTCGGAAATCAGGTTAAGCCGTTGGTCCCGATTGTTATAACATCATCTATAATAATCGTATATCAAGGATCGGGCATCAGCGTTTCCTTGTGTAGTATAATATAATACTGCGGTCACCAATCCGCCTGCCAAGCGTGGTGACTATGACAAAAACCCTCCCTCGGGAGGAGGCCCATGTTCAGCAGTGGACGTTAGACGGGCTAATGATGATGATGACATAGTAGGAAACAAGACACAGTAGCTTTAGTGAAAAAATATATGAAGAAGAACCTGACTGACCTATGAGCAAAGCAAAGTAAGACGATCAGTATCAATATTAGAAGTAGAGCAATGGCAGCACCAACTGCCAGTGCCCATAGCTCAGTCCCATGGATACCTCCAGTAGCCTCGCCTTCCAGACCTTCGGCAGTTTTCAGGTACGCTGCTGGAAACCATACACATTTAAATGATAATAGTCCAACTTGAAAAAGTACGAAGCAGCGTAGTAAGTGCTGAGTTTGTTTCACTGGATGGCACATTGGATCTGGTGGTAGTATTGAGCGCGTCCATCATTATATGCTCATAGTCCACTCAAATTAGAATGAAAGAAAAACATTTAATGAACACACAAAACGAATACAAAATAGTAATTACAGTCATTAAAAAATTTAAAAAAAGAAGTACATAAGTCAATTAAACATTTTCTAACGTAGGTAATATAGACAGAAGAAGCATTTTGCCTCACAAACAATATAAATCAATTAAAATAATTCATTTAATTATAAACTAATTTGTGCCTGCAACTGGTACTGCTAGATTGGATGGCATGACGTAGTACAACCATAATTTAGTCTGCGATTGCAAAACCTTTTTTTTCGGACGATAGTTTTTTAGGGAAGTTTTATGCGATTGTCGCTCTACGTTGCAGTCGCAAACTGCGGTCTGATCTCTCGGACTTCGGGTCTACGAAGGCTTCGGAAAGTTCTTTGCCAAATATAGATCAAAAGGGGATCGCAAAAGCGTTAAGAATGCTTACTTTTAGGGTTTTAAAATCTGCTTATATCTAAGAGGAGGCTAAGTGCGAAAATCCTTTTGCCTAACTAACTAAGGATCGTAAGACACTCACGCTCAGCTTTAGTGGTGACGACAGCGCCCAGCTCCCTGGCTACCTCAGCGTCCCGCACCAGTCTCATGTCACGAGCAGCTACAGCCGCAGGAACAGCTCGTCCACCCACTAGTACTACGTATACTATCTGCACACTGCCTGTCTCTGGAGACTGCAATTATTATTAGAAGCAGATTAGAAGTCAGTATTGGCAGTTCATTTATTCGTTGGCTTCAGAATATTTGTTGACAATTACACCCAATAACAACGTTGACAATTAAACTTGCAGAACTTTTTTCAGTTATCATTTATATGAGCTTGTATAAGTCAACTGATAGACATAGACCCTCACGAGGAGGAACACCAGCAACCGTTCCTCCACAAAAAGACTGCGATGCATATTTATTTTTGGAGCTACGTGCAAAATCACATTCAGTTTAGGCATGTGAAACTTCTTACATTTGTGCATTTTAAAATATAATTGAATGAAATATTAAAATTATATCACAGAAAGTTACACATTACTTCTTAGATTATTATTACTTTATATTTTTATGTACTTTACAGATTTTACTCTAAAACTGACCCCACATTAGTCGTGCGCGTTCCTCGAGCATGTGAACGACGACGCGTCGTGAATACCGAGTTCGCCTCCGTCACCAATGTAGGGTCTAAGGGAGCATAATTTAGCATAAATACTAAACGTACCTCTGTAATATTTTGAATGTGAACTTGCACAGGCGGCTGCTGCTCAGGCTTAAGTATTTCACGTTTGAATAGCTGAGTTTCATTCCCATCTGACTCTAAAGGTATATCAATTAAATCCTCCCGCATTTCCTCTATTTCTTCCGTATCGATCACTTCTCTTTTACGGAGAATTACTGTAGGAGTAGCTAATATCCACGACTCAACTTCACTAAGTTTAGTTGCTCTGATTTCAGAATTAGCTGATACCTTATTCATGTTATTTATTGAAAACATTTCTATATTTACAGGGAATACAAAATCTGTTGAAGAGTTCTGAACTACGCTTGAAGACTTAATATTATTTACTGAAGTATGTCTAACTGACTCCACAGGAGTCACCATAGAACTATCTAGATTATTAAGATACTTAAATGGAGTATTCGTGGTGTGAGGACCTAATGGACTAATATTATCCTTATTTACTATGAATGAATGAACATCATGTTTTTTTCGTGCGGGTGGCGCGTCTAAAGACTTGATTATACCCAGATGACGTTCTTGTTGCCTGAAATATACAAGCGAAAGTATAACATGGGAAAATATTTCAAAAGTGACTTGGAAAATTTGTACTGAAAAAGCACCAAAGCCAAAGTTTAGTTGTATTTATAGTTAGATTAGTCTACCAACAGTAATGGATCCAGAATGTTGGATTGAGGTAGGAATTGGTCCTGCTATTAATTGAGTTTATCAAGGTAAACAAAAAATGTTTGACGCATATGCGGGTTCCCATGCTAGGTGGTTAGCGACTTTTATTACACCCTGAATCCACTACTGTTTCTTTTATAGCAAAGAAGGCCGAAAATTATTAGCTTGAACACGAGTGTTAGTTACCTCAAGAAGGCCTTCTGGTACAACCTAGCGAGTCTCAATTGTAGGCTATCTGGAGTAGATCCCTGAATGACAGTGAGGAGCCAGTACCTTCGGTCCTCGGGGATCTCGGGCTCCAGGCTACCTGGCACGCCGGCCTCACCGCAATTGAGCACGCACTCGCCCGTCGTTCTGTCTGTCACCGCCTGTAGTATGTTTAACATTAATAATGGAGAATTACCTAAATTGAAAAGAGACTGATTAAGTAAGTATTTGCTCTTATAATATGATTTTCGTAGATAGTTGCACTCACTTGAGGTGGATATGAATCCAGGTAGACAGTAGCAAGGACAGTGGTTGTCTTAACCACTGGGGTAGATGGTTGCACTGGAGTTGACAGAGCTGGGTCTGGAGGAGGCGGGGGTCCATCGCCGGACCCTGTCCAGAAGAAGTCTTCCAGCCGAGGAGTGCGCTGGTGCTGGTCGGCCGATACCAGCATGTATACTGGTGGTTTATTTACAAATGTTAACTAATAAAGCAAATAGCTGCTTATATGGACGGTATCTGCGTTTTTTAGTTGAAAATTGTTCAGGTATAAAATTTACTAAAGCTAACTTTCTGATCCTCGTCAACGTCTCATCGTCATGGCTCTTAGAGGACGTTAATCTATCCGCCCAGTTGACATATCATTTTCAATGATAATTGCATGTTCTAATTAGGTAGGTAGGTATTTAAGTAAACGTTTTTGCTCGTGTTCGCATCACGGGCAGAAGCGTGAACTTGAGCGGCGTCTTAGGGAATACGTAAAACATTTACAAGCCATTCATTACTTTACAAAAGTTAGAATCTAGACACTTTTGAAAATGAAGTCGACAGTTCAACAAACAAATCACGAGTTTTGTTTCATCGCGTGCTTTACCGAATAAATTGAGTTTACGGTATATTGGCCCTCCCTGTAACTTTCAGTAACTTCAACTATAATATTGTTTGGTACAACGTGAGGGTTACAGCGATTTCTTAAACGAGACGCTCCGGTGTTATTACCTCTGTTGATGTTGTTGGTTTTGTTGAATTAAAGTTAGGATTTTCAGCTATCTGCGCTTCTTATCGACTATAGCTAAGTATGATTAATCCTTTACTCAGAACGGTTGCTACTATTTAGGTATGTGGAGATCAACTTAATGCTATTTTCATTTATTTTCTCGTGCCGAATCTAATATTATTGAACATGTAAAAAATGTACAAGTAAACCTATTACTAAAACTATACAATAGGTAGGTAATATTCAAATGAGAAGTATTCTTCAGAAAGCGAATAAAATAAGTAATCACAGTATCATGATATTAGAGTTTCAATCGCTTCAGTTTACAGCTTAAGGACAGGCTTGAACGCTAGGATTTGAACCAACCCGTACCATGCTCCAGAATTTATACGATACCAAACGCATTTCCTCGTTGTACGTTACATATACAAACTATCTATACTAGCTGTTAATACTCGGCATGGATGCTCATATACATAGATAAGCATCAGTATGTAAATAAGCTCGTCACTCTTTTTTTATAGTTTCATAAATAAGTAGAGAGGTCCCTTTTTCAGTAGCTCAAGATATTTAATCAAGAGAAGGTTTTAGCTACCGATATAATTGAACGCTTTATTAGTGGAAATACTGGAACCCCGTAAAAGAAGTGCTATTTCAGCTCAGTACTAATAGGAGTTCTAAGCAATAGCTACAATGAACTAAAATGTGCAACCTAATTCTATCAATCTACTATAAATAGTTAGCCCTGAATACCAACATACTAAAATTGGTATCAAAATGGCTACAAAAACTGCAAACAGGATAGAAATGAATGGGAAATATTACCGTAACGGAAACGCGAAAAATGTTCGGTGCACCGGTTGGCACCGATTTTATCGCTTCAGTCACGACATAGTGTTTTGTAAAGCCCGTCAGTATTGTAACAACATTAACATTTAAATAGCTAACTAGTTAATATGTTTACTTCAAAAGCCCGTTTACGTCCACTGCTGAACATGGGCCTCCTCATTACGAAGCTTGGCGAGTTCGGGTCGTTGAGATATTGCCATAATCACCACGCTTGCCAGGCAGGTTGGTGATCTTAGATGTTAAGTAACCTTCAGATTACTAAAAATCTAGGATTTTAAGAACGTCTTCTGGGGCCCCACGAGGGTGTTCTGTGCGCCGGAGGGTGCCCAGAAAGTGTTCCTGGGCCCCTCACCAACGGCGGACGGAGGAGTACCGGGAAGGATTTAGTGGGTACCTCTCCTCGTGGTATGATTAGCATACAACCGCTATGTAGAGAAAGAGTCCCACATACTCTTTCGCCGGTGCGGGAATACCGTAGCGGAGGCGTTGGGGATGCGGGTTTTTTCTGGGCGGTAATGCAATGATGTTAATCATTACATTACCGCCCGGAAAAAAACAATTTACGCTTAGTCGCCCCCAACTACACCCATGTGAAGACATGGGGTGATCTATTCAAAGCGGAATCATATGTTTCATATTATTAAATGAAAATAATATGAAACGTACGTTTATTCTCTACTTAATGACTTATAGCCAGTAGATTTATATGCTCTTAAATGTGCTACCTTATCTGGAGTATTCGTATGTAACATAACACATTCGATTATGAGCAGCCCAGTAACCTGGAGAACAAAGTCCGATTTCGAATATTAAATTAAGTTTTTTTCTAAAACATAAGATTTAATTTTTTCGCCTCCTTTTACGAAATGGTCTGGTTTTTCTCCAAACCATAACCCAAATAATATAACCACTGAAGATTAGAAAAAAAACAATATTTGTATAGCCTATGGGATACCAGCCAATTACCATTTCATTTTACGTGCCCTCGTTGCATAGATTCGGTAACTAAACTAGACAACTGTAACTTGCGCTAACAAAAACGGAGGAATGGACGAAAATAATATTGATTTGACCGTATTATCTATCCATGCCGTACTCAAAAGTAAGCAAGGTAACTAAGGTCGCTGCCATAAACCAGTTGATGCAGAAAGGGACACAATAAAGCTTCTGCAGTAGGCACTAGTCCTTCAAAACTTGGTATCATCATTGTGTAGGTACTCCACTAATATTATTCAAAACCACTGATGTTGATACTCAGATCTGTACAATTTTAGAGCACGCATCCTGTCAGTAACCAGAATTCGTTTGTACACAAAAACGAACAAAAAGGCATATAATAGCGCTGTAATGGCGGTTACGTGGAGTCAGCGCACGCACCTTTTGTGATCATGTCACAACGGAAGTTCAGATGCGGTCGGCTGCCCCGAGTGATGTGCCTTTACTTTGATTGATTAATATTATAATTGTCCACTTTGTTGTATGCAAGGTATGGGAACTGTTTGTTGACTACAACAGTACGTAAACTGTAACAGTAGTGCGTTCTTCACCATTCATGTCCACTGCTCAAATGGGCCTCCTCGTATTAGACATTGGCAAGGGACATACAGCTGATGCTGCGGCTTATTTATCAGCTGTATGTCCCTTAGTCGCCTTTTACGATGCCCATGGGAGGATATGGGGTGGATTATTCTAAGTGGGGAACCACATGGCACTGACAAATACAAATAACTCGATAAATGCTTACTTAACACCAGTGGTATAGAGAATCCTAGACGTATCAAAGATTGTTGGAGAGGCCCTTTACCACTCACTTTTGGGGCCCTTGTTCCTCGGGGCGTATCATTGATACGGCTGATACGGTGGTAGATAGATCGATGCCAAAAACAGAAATATCAGTACACTCATGGAGTTGATCGACTGAAAAGTAACCACCTGCGCTTTTCAGTATACCACAGCCAAATAACATCGAATTTGTTATTATTTGGTTAATTGTTGTTCGCTTGATTAACTGCTAAATAATCATGAAATTATAGGTAGGTATATAAGTATCTCAATCGGGTTGAATATGAATGTAGAGGTAAAAAGGGACGAAAACCAAACTCGATACTACAACTTGAATAAACCTACCATATTGTGGTCATACCTAAATTTTTTTTAATACAGTTATGTAGGAACTATTATGTGACTTCCTATTTTCTTATGGTTTCGTCCCATTTCTCCCCGCATCCCTATTCACACCAATTTACGTAAGTGAGAAAAGATCAAAACTATTTTGTTTATATAAGTAGGTTTTTTTAAGACACTCCCGCACTATGGAAATTAATCCCTACATAGCGGACTTTACGGGCATTCAATACACGAACACAAAGCTTACCCACACACATTACAAGTTTATGTAGTTCACACAACGATATCCGGGTGGGAATCGAACCCAGAATACCAGGTCTCGGAAGCAACTACCGTAACCACTGAGCCACCGGTGCAATCAAATTTGAAAACAATATTAAGGTGTGCGCATTTGTGGAAGACACAAACATAGTAAATTTAATTATCTATTTTATTTAAAATTTTATTAATGTTAGTTTTTCGCACATTCTGTAAGAGAAAGGCACTAAACTGTATTCCTTGCTGTAATAGTATAATTAAAAAAAAAACTTGCTAACAATATGTCTGTAATTATCATTATGATACGAAATTTATTTCATTTAACACAGAAAATATATTAATAATAATATGTATAACGCAGAGTCAAAGATTTTTTCGCGATATTTTTTTATCTATCTAAACTTAACAAAGATTTATTTATCTAAACTAAATTTCTACATAGTGTTTAATATTTATTTTATTATTAAATTAATTCGTTACTTACGTTTTTCATCATCATTTTCATAATCATCAGCAAAAACAAAAACTATGTAATTTAAAAACAGGAACCGCAAATTAAATTGTAGCATGCTGTTAACAGTACAGTGTCTTAAACGCACATTGTAATCACTATCCTAATATTTAATTTATAAACGTTTTAACACGATTTAGATGTCTGCTATGTCCAAAATAGTTTAAAATATGTATGTTTGCACATTTTTCTGAGTATTTAATAATATAGTCGATCTAGTAATTTTACAAAGAACGAACATGCCGTGGAATATCAAATATTAATCAGGACATCAACCTACTGCCAATATCGGCCAAATACAACTGTGCATTTAGAATTATTATCGTGTTGCTAAGCAACTCCATTGAATACCGCGCGCATGACCATAAACAGTCTACTTCCGAGAGATTCTACGTATCGTAAATTGATCCACATGGATGAAATATTACAACAGTGATAAAAACATTTTTAGAGCGCTAGAAGTACAGTAAAATTTGTCTGAATTATGAAAATATAAATAAATAATTTATAGAAAATATTTTTCCTGCAATTTAAATAACTGTGACGTGTTAACTTCTAGGTGTCTATGATAATTTTAAGTATTATTAGTATTGTCATTGAAATAATTTCTACTGAAATGGTAGAAATAATATATCGGATGACCTGCATGCTATACTATTTCTTGGTGATGCGGTGTCGTGAGGCACCTCGATCTCAAAATTCACGAATTTTGAGATCAAGGACTTCAATTTTCGTAAGAACTCATTCACTTATATAAGAATTATTTAAATCAAATGAAATAGGTGCACTGACGATAGTTAGGCGTAGTCAATTGTTTTTCAATGCTTTTCCAGCTGTTTGATATATCATATAATTAATATTGATATCATGGCACACTTCACTGCAAAATAACTTTCCATATTAAAAATCTATATTAAATTAAAATATTAAAAGGTCAAGAATACAAATCTTATCTCTTTATAATATTTATATATATGACATACAAGAATCCGTTTAACAAAGTTACAGGAATTTATAATTTATGACAAAATTTATATATTTATACGATTGAAGTATGTACATTCTTATATCCTGTAAGAGTAATTTCTTTTACATAACTTTTGTTTAACAAAATTACTTCCACGGTCCACCTAGATCACTTAAAAGTCGTTGTTTTAAATTATCTGTTACCATTATCAAGTTTTTTTTAAACAAATTCGATAAGTATGTAATGATAGAATAAAACAGTTGTAGTTGTCAATAGAACATTTTATTAATGAATAATATATATTTGGACATTGTAAATCATATACATTTTGAACCGTACAATCTCCTTCCTTAGATAAAAATTTTGAAATTTATAAGTAAAGGTCAACTGACTACTTAGGACAAAGTTAATATGAATGTAAGCTATAAGTTTATTATAACTTACTTATATCACCAATCTACCTGTTAAGTTATTATGACAATGCATTTCAAGGATTCTAGCTTAGCAAGGTCTGGTTAAGAGGAGGCTCATATTCAACAACGGATGTTACGGCCTATTAAGCAACTTAAAAATAACACAGTTAAATAATAGCAGCTGTATAAACATTATTTTGAACTTAAAAAGTTATACTTTAACGAATAACTTTTGATTTACATTAACATCAGCATAATGTTTGTTTCGCTATATAGTAGATATTTTAAAACAACTATGGCAACTCTAACTATAAACGGCTCAAAAGACTGAAATATTAAAGCATTGAACGCTCGAAAGAAAGAACCTTGGCACGCAAATCCGCAATCCGCAGCTCCATTCGTGTGAGTTCGTCGCTTTCGTCCGTCAGGGACTTTGTGCGACGTAAACGGGTGTGTGCGAAAGTATGAAGTGAAATCGTACATAAAAGTGTGTGAAATGTTTAGTGTTAGTTTTTAATGTGCTAAGAAACAAAAATGAGTGCGAACGGCTAACAGTTTTTCTTCTTTCGGTTCCTAAAACATTGTACATATCGGTACACGTAACATTTCGTATGGACGGTTTCAAAATGGCTGTGTTTTGAAGGACCCTTTGTCCACTTTCGTGAGCTTCTTTCAGCATGATAGTGGGATCATACCGTCATAAATTTGACTTAGAGAGGTGAGGAAGTCCCTAGCTAAGCTTAAGTGGTCTACGTGTAGAAACTCTGAGTGGAAAATTACTGGTTCCCGCCGCTGAGCGGTGTCGGTTGATTGCTTTCTACTCGAGCGATACCCACGAAACGTTCGCTAGCAACGTGTGAGTTTCTAATTAACTTTTTATTTTGTCGATTGTGTACTGATAAAGTTGTTGCAGGTATGCGGGCTGACTGCTTCACTCGATTATTATTAATTTTGTGTTGGTTTTGTGTCGTCAAACTGGATGGTTTGTCGTGGCGAAGTAAACATAATATCACAAGACTAAAAATAAACTTTCCATTTGTGTATCTTTTTGGAATACTTCATTGAGCGATCACGTGTTTCGTTGCCGTGTTATGTATGGTTTATCATGGTATTATCATATCGTGCATAGCTGTAAAATATTGACGATAACTTTGTTTACTTACAGGTTAGAACATACTTGTTTAGATAGGACATGTTGGCATACAATACATACCTCATCATCTGGTTCTAGTCCTACTACTTTTATAATACAATTCTATCTACATACTTTATACTATGAGTATATCTTTAAAAATATATAGGCTCAAAATATTAAATTTGTTATTCAATTATTGATTACAAATTAATATTTTGTACCTCATGCAATTTTAAGATTTTTCTTCTTTATGATTCTCACTCATTGTGCATCATTACATATTTAGTATACATTTGTTATCCTCATGTTAATCTTCTATATTAATATTATAGGTATCTTATCTTACATGTTAACTGTGTAACTTGAATAACTGCACTCAGTCCTAGTACAAATAATATATTGTACACAAAAATAATATTTACTTCTTTCCTTTTTTCATAAAGCATAGCAATTATTAAGAAGAGGTAATTAAAACTATGGAACATCATCATCTTCCTGTCCTGCTCCCATTATTTAGGGTTGGCACAGTATGTCACCCTCTTCCATTTCTCCCTATTAGAGCCTATGCACACCACGTTTTTTAAACGCGCCGTTGCAGCGCGTCTGTAGCGATACAGACGCGATACGCACGCGAGTCAGACGCAGCCAGCAGACCTTTGCACACCTGCACGCTTATGAATCGATACAAACGCGCGTGTGTATCAATACAGACGCGATGCAAAAGCCACCAAATTGCTAACGCGCGTGTGTATCGATACAAACGACAACAAACTGCTCTGTAGGATAAAAGCGCGCCGTCGACGCGCGTTTCTAAAACGCACGTCGACGACGCGTAAAAAAGACGTGGTGTGCATAGGCCCTTAGATGTCTCTTCCATACTCACACCTTTCTAACACTTGTCATCTTTCACACAGTCCATGCATCCATTTTGTGGTACATATGAAATAATAAGGTTGGTATTTTTTTATAATAGAACATAGTCTACTGGTATTGAAAACAATAAATACTACAATGTAAATTATCATTGACATTCTAACATCACATATAACAGCTGCTAATGCAAAAATCAAATGTAAACTGCCAGCATTGATACAATTTTTGCATTTCACTTCCTTTCCATTAGTGGCTCTTTTAAAATAAATCTTTTGAAATAGTTTCTATTGGACATTCACTAATTGGCTAAAACAATTGGTCTGCCAAAATTTCTAGCAAATGGCATCAAAATGTTGTAAACATCATAAAATTACTACACCATGGGGATAGAACTTCAATGACAATATTTGCATTCAAGATTTGAAAGACACATTTGTTTTGTTATCCACAAGCCACATAATATTCATGTTAAGTAAGTTATATTATTTGATTATTAACCACACAGGTATATAATAAAATAATATAAATATATATAACTAGGTATAGTTCTAACAGGAGAAAAACTAAAGAAACAATCCATAACATTATGAATTAAACATAACATTATAGTTTGTGTTTATGAAAATCATTCATTCATCTGTGTACACAGTATATTAGTGGGATATAAACCTTGTGTATGGGATCTTCCCACACATAGTGCTTCATGCACAGATGAGTTGAACTGTGTATCTGTACTTGTTAATTTTCATTATTGCATTCACAATCCAAACATACAAATAGGTGATTGCTGAAAGGTTGAAAGTAAAAACATAATATTGCTTGTGTAAGATAAAAAATGCTGCTATAACTGTAAAATAAACAGTACCAGCTGTCTTCCCATCCTCAATTATCCTATAGGATATTATCTGTAGTAATGTTGGAAATTAAAGTACAATAGTAACATAATTTTATATTATATTGCTACATTAAGCCCAAAAAATATACATTATTTTAACCATTTTTAAATAAAATTTCAAACCATACATCTAACTGGAACTTTCTCATGGCATATGGGCTGGGTTTAAAAAAAAACCCTTCTAGCCTTAATCATGTGAAAGTAGGTAACTTAGATGCGCAGCTTGTAAAGCAGATGGTAAGGCTGTGAAGGTAAAAAAATATGATTTTTGAGGCAATAATATCAACTTATGTACTATATACTATATATTTATATTACTAATTAAAAAGTAGGTGCCTAATTGTGATTATATTAAAAATATATCCCTTATTATGTGTATAAGTAAAGCACATAACAATAATTTATTGCTTAAATATAATTAAATGACTGCACCAGTAGCTCAGTGGTTAGGGTACAGGGTGTTTTAGGATTGATTCCCATCTTGGACTGTTCTGTGTCTACCCAGACACAGAACAGTCCAAGATCTCAATGATCTCAATGCTTTGTGTCTTTGAATTGAGTGTTTGTTAAGTTCCATGTTTCAATAAATCCCGGATTTATTTCCCTAGAGGAGTTGTCTTTTTTAAAGCAGAAACGCATTTTTTTTAATGGTTTAAATGTAATTTTGTGTTTCACATCGCCTGTTGGTTTTCACGTAATTATTGGGTCTGAACGTCACGCTTTTATTTATTATTTAGGCATGTCACTTTTGCTAAACATGTATCATATTACCAACATTGTAGTAAAGGTCATACCATTCAAATCCTGTCTAAACCTAGCCTAGCTAGTCGAGGCGTATCGTGAAATGTCGCAGGCACCGTTACGAACTATTGTCGGCAACTCGAAAACCGAAACGCATAACGGCACGTCTTTGTGTTGGCTGCGCACACGCACCAGACACTAAACGATCTATTTTTCTAAATGTATATCTTTTAAATGGTTACACGTTTTTCTCTGTGTAATTATAATAATAGCAACGTCAACTCGCTGGAATGTTTGCTCCGTTCCAATGCTTCTTAGCGTGAAGTGTTTTTATCATATGTATTTTAGTCAGTTATAAACTATCATGCCACCTAATTTTAACCAAATATAGCCTGTACTTTTTGCTTGAGAGACAAACAAATTCCTTTCTGTTTATATTAGGGTCATTTTCAAAAAAAGTGTACACTATTAGAAAAATGCCGGATTTTTTTTTTTATTGTAATTCGTTTTTTTAATTTAATTTACAATAATGATTCTTTTCAAAATATGAAAATTATAATAAAATCACATAATAAGGATTATATCCTTAAATAAAACTATTTTTTTGCCCCTGGGAAACAAAATTTGTTCCGTTCCGAAACTAATAGCTGTCAGTTAAAGAAATGAAATAAAACTAGTCTGGATAAAATCAAAAACTATAATTGGTTAACGATGTTATGTACTTTAATACAAAACAGATGAAACATAAAATCAACAATAGCAAACATACATAATCAACATTTTAATTTCCATTCTGTTACTATTTGGACCAAATTAGTTCAATACTTTTTGGTATGTTTCTCAATTAACATATAACTTAGGAACTATTTTTTTAATCACATTAATCAAATGTTAACACTCTCATTTATCAAAATCTTATAACAATTAAATAACTTTTCGCTCTCAAAATAATATTTAAAACAAAATAAAAAATAGGACAGTCACGGAATAGATCGTTCCTGTAACGGATAAGAATTCTTAAGACTATTGCACATTATCAAGTTAATGAGATCAAATTATTACAAATTTTAACATAAAATTGCACATTGTCAAGTAATTTTTTTTCTGTGCTCTCCATTTTTTTCTCTGATCTAACTTTTCGTTTTCTGATAATTCCGTTATTTTCTTATTCTTTAATTTTATTCTATTCAAATCCTTTTTTTTATACTCTTCATACCTTTCGGGGTCTTTCTTTAATTTTTCCCGATATCTTTTCATTTTCTCGGCTGGTGTTAGTGGCATCTTTAAAACCAAATAAATATCATTAAAAATTTGACAATTGAAAAACGTGAACAATATCCTGTGCTGAAAATTGAACCTACATCCTAGAGCAAAATAGCAGGTACATTATAACCGTTGCCGGTATTGAAGAATGCAGTACTTACCCACCTATTAAAAATTTGTTACAATGATCACATTCATCTTCGCAGTAGTGATCATATATGGCATAAAATGTACATAGCTGACACCAAAAAAAGTCAACATTTATTAAATTCTTCACTTTTGTATTATCAGATACAATAAAGTGGTATGGGTTATGGATTAAACTGGTGGGAAATCCACAACCGAAACATTTTTCCATAATTCGGAAATGAGTTATTAACCACGGCCATATTGATTCGTGCAATAACATAAAATCATTTTTGTTTAGAAATTTATCAACGTTTGCGAGGACAACCATTTTTACTAGGTAGGTAAAGTACCTGCAAAAAAAACAATGCATATGTTACATATACGACCATCATCATCATTATATGTCAGCCAAATGACGTCCACTGCTGGACATAGTCAACCAATTCAAATAATGTTATGAAAATGCATACATTTTACTTGTGTAATTTTGAGCACATTCATTTCAACAATATTTAATATTATCATAATAAACACATACACTTACTGTTCACAACTACATATTTAGCAAAAACTCAAAATATAAAAACATAAGTCTTTAGAGTTTTTTTAACAAAATGACCCATTTAGGACCTTACGAATAATATTTGACAGTCGTCGCTTTGATATTATAGTAAATAGATCGCCAGTACTACAAATATAATGTATCATCTTCCTAAGAATTCCATTCCGAAACATTTCAATTCCATTTCTACGTTACCTAGGTTTTGGTTACGGAACGGAAGTATCGGAACTCTGACTTTAAACACTTTTGTTTTAATTATTTTAAACTAACACTTTAGAACAACAAGCTTGGTATCACTTTATGTTCACTGAAAGCTATTAAAGATATCAAAATAATTAGCAAGAAATAAACTTGTAAACTTACTTTGGAATTGGTTGCGGCTTTGGAAAATCAAAATCGGACCACTACTGAGGAGTATTTGTTCGTTCGCCGGCCGCCGTCAAAATGACCGAATTACTTGTTAAAACCCGTTGACAGTGTTCAAAATGTTGCCGATCGAAAAAAATACATATCATATGGTAGTTTTGATTTGCACATCTCGCAAAAATTGCGGTTTCGGAAGGGAATTTTCCATTTTAACCAATTTATGTCCTCACAAAGATTAAATTATTTAAATATTTTGTGACAAATTAGACTATTGCTGTAATCGTATAACAAATCGTGCATAACTATACTTTTCAAAATATTAACCACATTATTATATTTAGGTCAGCAACATGAATTAAGGTTACGTTATTTAAATGAAAATGGTAGTGGGACAGTGCTAAAATAGATACCTTCTACCTTATTTTTTTTAAATTATGGTAATATGACTGTCTTTACAAGCTGCAACATATACAATACTATCATTAAACTGACCACAGATTAATATTTTAAGTTTTGTTTTACTTAAACATAGATATTTTTCTTAAAAAAAAATACTAAAGTGGTGGGACACACCCGAAACACCAATGTACACTTTTTGTGAAAATGACCCATTAACAATAATTTCGTATTTATAATGCGATATTAGAATTTTATTTATATAGAACAGGATTCAACGTAAATTATGTACAAAATAGTTGATTAAAAGAAAATTATATAACGTTCTCAACATTCTATTTCATCAGGTGATTGATAGACTATTTATTACGTAAGTTTAGAAGAAAACGTAGGTACCTAGCTATTGTTATCGCTTTTAGGTCACCAAGTTTCTACAGTGATGATGTAATTGTAAATTAGACTGAGGTGTATGTAAATGGAAAAGAGTAGCATCTAATGCAGGTTCCTCTGTTACAAATTCAACATAATATTTCACTTCAATAGTCGGGGAAGTGGGGGGGCACGTTAAGCTGTGGACTTAAACAATTAACAGACCTTGGCAAGCTAGGGTGTTTGAAGAATAATGTCAATATATAGGCATAGGCAGGCGGATTGGTGATCGCAATAAGATGACATACAGTAACCTTTAGGGCCTATGCACACCATGTTTTATAAACGCGCCGTCGACAGCGCGCTTTTAACTTACAGAACAGCTTGTTGTCGTTTGCGCTGCGTCTGTTTCGCGTGCGTATCGCGTCTGTATGGGTACGCGCTTCAACGGCGCGTTTATAAAACGTGGTGCGCATAGGCCCTTGGACGAAAATATTGCTGTCCATATGCCCTTGGATGAAAATATTGTTGTCCACCCATCAGCTTTTTGTGGTGGTTTATTCTTAGTCTGAAACCACGCGGCAACTTGATATTAAGTACCATTATTATAATCGCCGGCAAACAATTTAGATTGTAAAAGGCTTTCGATTTTTAGCAAAATGTCTGCTAATTTGAGAAACATTCTGATTTCATTACGATATTTTGACGATTGTGGAATATTTGGTAGAAATTCTTCTAAAACTTTACTAAAATACATAAGAACTTAAGTTAACTCAAACCCAGATATAGATTATTGACATTAGAATGGTGTATGAAGTGGAACAACATTTTACTTAATTAAATACCAGAATACCAAAGAACCGTCTATCAACATTACAGCTTGCGATTCCTTTGAAGCGTTTTAAAATTTGCAGAAATTGGGTTCAGCTCTATACATATAACTATAATACAGTACATTATTATGTTACATGCGGCTGTGTAGATGACCCGGAACTCGCATTTTATTTCACTCGCCGAATTAGGCTGTCACTAATGGCTTGTTTTAATGACTAACCCACTTGTGTGTAATGAATGTAGTTTGTTCATCTTACTAACATTTTGTTTTTCTAAACGCGCAATTCATGCTTTTTGTTAACTTTAACTTGCTGTGCAACCGACGGTTGAAAAACATCGAACTATTATTTAGCAGATCATGGCAAATTTGTTCAGGTGTCCACTGAAAATACACAACTCTTACCTATCAGCTGTGTGGTGTACACGTTAAAATAGTGTATTTTAATAAATAATATACTAGGTATTTCTGAAAAGAAAGTACATAAGCAATTACATTACATAGTTGTAGGACACAATTATTCACCAAAATAAATTAATCACCTAACTAGACTATAAACAATGATTATCAAACCTTCCGATGCCCTCGTAGACCCAAAGTCCGAGAGGCCCGCGAACTGTAAAGTAGAGCGACAGTTGCACAAAACTCCCCTAAAGAAACTAAAAGCCATAATCCCTCAATCTCCCCGTCAGCGACCGCCCTGAGCCGAGGTCCAAGTCCCACAGGCGACGCCCTCTTGCGCAGGTTGCTTAATTTGTAGAGTTTAAACCATTTATCTAGACTGGAGCTCTGCTCGCCTTTATGCCCGGTGAAGTAGCAAAAGCCTCAGGAATAACAAAATACGTCCGTCCGAAAAAAATTAAAAATGATTATCAAAATGGTTTCTCTTTACAAATTTGTCACCACTTTTCATCCTCTTAGAGGTGGAATTTATAAAAATCCTCTCTCATCGAATGTCACCGTCATACAGAGTTTATGTCTCAAGTTTCAGGTCTCTTCTATCAGCAGTTTAGGCTGTGCGTTGATCAGTTAGTTAGTCGTTCAGGTCAAAGCGTTTTATTAATACCTTTATATTTCACTATTATACAATGTTACACACTTTAAGAATATTGCAATAAAACCTTTGTGAATACTCTCTACTCTTACCTCACAAAGAAAAGTTGGATTCGTTCACTTCTATGCATATCACATCGACAAAGACGTGAAAGCGAGCACTCGCAAGCTATTTTTCAAGCCGATAATGATCATGCTATTACACTTTATGGCCGACATGTCAATTCAACGTCACGTTTTTGAAATAACGTAGGTACCCAATTTACAATATCAAAGGTTTGGAAGCTTATAGACATAAGTAGCGCTACATTCTTTCAAATAGCAGTGAATTGTTTGTTGGAATAATATTAGACAATAAAACATGATTACTATGATGCGAAATAATAAGCCATAATTTTGGTAGTTATTGTTTTATGATTTTAAATCATTATGATGTATCGTTATTGCAATAGGATGATCGATTTAATGAACACGAAGAACATAATATGATTTGGATATAATTGGTTTGTTATTAACAGACTATATATACATACCAGTTACTAAATAAATTAACTGTGCCATACTCTTTGTTAAACATACATACATGCAATGCGTTGATTTAAAATTGGTGTGGAATCTATAATATGAACAATTATTTGGAAGCTTTTCTTCCAATGTAGGCAAGCCTAATAAAGTTATACAATACAATTTAACTTAAGTGTGTATCAATTCTACGGGTATTACAATTATAACGTAAATTATTATATAAATTAAGGTGTCAAGGAGTAAATTCGTGACGGAAGAGACTCATTTTTCAAGATTTCTTGAAAGTTTTTCGACTGTAAAATATCGCTCATTTGGAGCGACAGTGATACAAATGCAGTTAGTTAACTTTACACCAGATCAGAATAAAGATTATTTATTACTTCAAAAGAAGAATATTGCTACAAAGATTTTTTGCCCTCTATCAGACGGTTTATGAACCTACAAATGTGGCGCTTTCACTGCCAACGCAGATGATTATGCCATAGTATTTTGGCATTAATAAGTAATTTTCGCGTATTTTTGCAAATGTGTCACTGTCGCTCCAAATGAGCGATATGTACATTCTTTTTAAAGCATACTAACAGTGTTTTGCTGTCTACCTAGTATTCTACATTCAAATTAAATTTATAATAACAAGAACTTAAGTTTAGCATCATAATTATTTTTAATAAACGATATTATAACCCCTGGCACGCATGTACCCCAAGATAGAAATCTTATTAGTTTGTTTATTACACAAACAGGCACTCAAAATGATACCAAAACGCAGATCTAAAATTGTATAGTTCATGTTTGCTTTTATCGAAACCACTAGTTAAAAAATGGAGACATGGTATCATTATCCGTAAACAAGCCTACCATCTCCACTTATACTTAGCAACTACTTGCTCATTTCCATTCGAGAGCCCAATTTACCATTTGTAACATGTCCGGCCGTTTCACCCACGCAAACATTTAGAAAGTCGATGGGATCTTTGATAAATACTTGGGTTTCGGTCATACCATTCGGTTATTGTTCTCTAAATACAATAGGATTATAGAATACTATACTACAATACGGTTATTTCCATTTCCGCACCAGGTTTTTGGCACCGATTATGCCTTAATGCCTCAAAGTACGAGTTTACTACTGCTGTAGAAACTAAAAGATGTTTATTGTATATATAATAAAATACAAAAATGACTGAATAGATTTGGATGAAATTTAAGTCCGATACAATAAAAGCTTATATATTACCCGCTGGAGCATAGTGGGAAATCGAACGTGGGTAATGTAATACCTACTATTATACAAAAATTGATCCTAAATCGTATTCAATTGTGTTGGCCGAATTACACGCATTTATTTTTTAAATTTTCGCATGGCAAATGAATATTCAACAATTTTATGCGCCACAGTGTTATATCTTGGAAATTTCTTAGATCTAAGCTGACAAATAGATTTATAGGACACAGTTAACTACGTATTTTTTTCAAATCCATGAAAATTTTAATAGTTCTAAAACAGTATTTATGTTAACTATCAGAGCAGTGTCTTACAGTAGTGTCTACCTAAATATGTGTATTTGATTGTTTCCTATGTTGTTTTATTCAGGCAAATAATATATAGTTAGCTACTAGAATTTTATTACCGGGCATAAATGCGTGGAGGGCTCTAGACTTACCCAAACTCCGCATGTGGGCGCCTCCTGTGGGGAATTTTCTATGCATCCAGTTATTGTCACACTGAGAACTAAACACTAATGATGTGCCAAACTTTATGAGTGATGTAATTAATTGCCATAACTAATACCAATAGTACAAAATGAAAGTAGTTATGAAGCCAGCTCAAAGGGTTTACATTTAATTCTGTAATAAATTTTCTCTTTGATACTAAACTTTTAATGATCTGCTAATGAGTTGGCAAGTTTAATTAAACAGAAGCTAAATGGGTTTGGCTGCAACTTCCTGTAGTATCTATTCGATGTATCTAATTTCTTAACACGAACCATTATTTTGAATACAATAATATTTGATACTTAGGTAGAAAAAACTGTTTTTTTATGCGCAGCAAGTTCGGTGAACCCACGGTGTTAATTCGTGTCGCTGTTTGTTTCTTTTCAACTTGTGTAATTAGGCACAGTATTTTAGCAACTTAATTTATTTCTACATGTTACTGATGCTATTGATTACAAAGTTTGTGAGGATGGATTACTGTTTCTCTCAAAATTAAAGCAACCTGGATTAACACGGGTACTGAAATATCACCATAGGAATCAATGGAACTTAGTAGCTATTTATTATGTCTCAAATTGTATATACCTACTTGCTTAAAACGATTATTGACTAATTGTTACCAAGGGGAAACCTTGCAAGCTTATGTCTGAGATTTTATAATCATAAGCGGATTTTACGTTCTGTCGAGGTTCAAGACTGTCTGAGTATTCAAGGCGAATCAGGTTTCATTGTAAATGTAGATCGTTAAAGTCCACTCGTATTTCCATTGTGATAAAATTTTATATTTAGGTAGACAAGTGGGTCAATTATGTTGTTTTATATAAGTACTTAGATATTTTGCGACAACTCCCGTACTAAAAACATATATCCCAGCGTCGCCGAATCCTGACTATGAAGATCTATCTGCGTTACGCACTATAGGTGTTCCCGGTAGGATTCGGAACATCAAGTCTTACTTGCAACTACCGTCATTGAGCCACCAGCGTAGGGTTCATAAGAGAACTTCATAAATCTTTGAAATGGGTATTGTTCAAATTTGTTTGCCACCAGTGTAGGGTTCTATTGGAACCGCCATCTTGTGTTATGAAATTTAGTAAGTACTCCGCAATTTGATAATGAACATGACTGTAACAAGATACTGTCGTGTTACCAAGCGCAGTTCACTTCGTCTTTATGGTTTGTTTCATGGCAAGGAGACATTCTTCACGGTAATGGTGGCTCTTAGCAAATGAAAACTCGATTTTACGACGCTTTCTGCTAAATTACTTTTGTGTAGACGCTGAAAAATATTGAAATTGTGTCTTCCGTTCAACATTTTTGGCCTTCTGGACTTTTACGACTTTAAGATATTTGTAGTTTGAGTTAGTTAGGTATTTTCATATCTTTCAATTCGAGTAACAACAAGGTAGGTACACTATTTGAAAAATATTGAAGATTCAAAGAAAATCTTAAATTAGTTGTTGTTAAGATAACATGGTTAATTTGCCGTTTAAACATACTGCAAAACATGTTTATCAACATTAATCTTAATTTAGATGTATCCGTTTCGTGCAACTTTAATTGGCACTTACTTAGTTTTCAAAAATACATAAAGTTACGACCCTTTCACGTGATTCGACAGTTGTATACTTCCTAAACATAGCGCCATAGAAGGTTTTCTGTTGGTCAGGTTGCTTAGTTAATAAACCATTTAAGAACTCTGAGCCAATGCGTTTATGCCCGAAAAAATATCATTGACTTAATCAAACTTTTTGCTAAAACTTTTTATATTTTCAGGGAATGCATGTCATGTACCCGGAGCCGGGTGCACAATACCACAGTAGTCAGCCTCAGAGCACGCAGCCCGAGTACCATCCGGCCGTATCGCCGGTGCACCAACCTGCTAAGAAGCGCCGCGTACTGAGCCCTACGCTCGCGCAACATAATCAACAACAAGCACTTCAGGACAACAGCGGCTACAAGGTAATTAACAGATAATCTTATGTTGATATAGTATTGCATTTTATAAGGTTAAAGGTAGGTAACGACTACAGTGTTATATATATTTAAGGGAGGCAAGATAGTCTTGCCTTCACTAAAATTTATATACAGACATGTTTACCCTTTTGTGCAGTATTATAATATTATTAAGAATATGGGATCGATAAGATGCGATAAAAATAGTAGATTGTTTATCTAGGGAGCAAACAACTATTTTAAAGGCAAGTATGTCACTCGAGCTTAAAATAGTGTTGCTCCCGAGGTGGACACTCTACTTTTTATCACCCTCTATGAGAAAATAAGTAACAATATCCACACTCCAAATTCAAATCAATTTTGGTCCCTAAGGGATTAATGAGCTATTTTGGTCCCTGTTTACGAGGAATAAACTAGCTCTTTTTGAATAGATGTGATAAAAATATAATTCTTTATTCCACTAAATATACAAATAAATGAAACACAACATTTATAATAAGTGCGAAATATGCAACAAAATAGACATTTGCTGATGGAGTGCGTTAAGAACAAAAGTAAAAGATTCATTGATTAGGGAGTTTGGTTCGAATATTTTAGATCTTGGGCTTATTTTCACTATTTTAGCGAATCCTAAATCAAATGTTGCAAAAAAATTGTGTGGTAGTTCAAAAGCTTAACCAATGAATAGATAAATCTGTTAAATAATAAGGATTATAAGAATGTTGTTATTATATTTTAATTTTAGTGGTGTAATAGTAGTTATAAGGTACAATGGGGTTGACGTATCCATGTGGATAAAACCCCCCTATAAATATTAATAAAACAAAAAAAAAACATTTATAATATTGTCAAAAAAATAATTTTAATTCCGAATTTATGCAACAATTAAGGCGGAAACATTATTA
Organism: Nycteola revayana; assembly: GCA_947037095.2. NCBI lineage: Eukaryota > Metazoa > Arthropoda > Insecta > Lepidoptera > Nolidae > Nycteola > Nycteola revayana. Next base: position 9,408,090 of record OX344844.2, read on the forward strand.
AAACGCGACGCGACCAGTTGAAACGCGACGCGCGTTGATTCGAATCAAATGCGCGTGCAAGCGTAGTAGTGTGCTAGCCACATGCAAAAGGCTGCCCCGCCGCCTCGCGAAATATCCCGGTGTGCGCTATCGTGCCGGTTGGCGACCGGAGAGAGGGACCCGACGGACACGTTCGGGCGTCCCCGCAGTCTCCAGGCTAGACTCCAAGAGGCGCTTGACATTGTGATGAATGGGGGTAAAAGTAGGCTGTACCTCGACTGGACTCTAACTATCTCCATCTCCAAACTGTCTGTTCCCAATGTATTGTTTTCTATAGACCAGAATCACACTATGAACACGTCGCTTCGCGTGATAATATTTTCGTACAATCGACACATGACGATAAATCTCAATCTCAATCAAAATGTCGTCAGTTTGACCTTTTGAAAAAGTTATGTTTATTTAATTATTCTTCATATTTTCCATATTCATGGCTTAAAATCATACACTTTAGTAAAAACATTTCTTACCTTAACTTCTTATGCTTGCTTTGTATTAGAGGCGCATGTATACCAGCTGATGAATATGTAATCACGTCAACACTGTCAGCCCACAAAGGGAGGAGCGGCAGGATATTATGTATTATCATGTAAATCACACGTCAGACCTTCCTCCACTTAAATACTCGATATTTTTACTTCATAGTGATTAATTTTTAAAATAGTTATATAACATACCCTTAAACAATGTTTCCTCTTGTTTGCTCTTCCTTTTCATTATGATTTCCCGTGAGTATTTACTCCAATCACAGGACAAAAAGACCTTCATAAATCTTTGAAAAGGGTATTGTTCAAATTTTGCTCCTTTACTGATCGAGCAATTTCAGATAAATACTGTTTATTTCGAAATTCGAAACGTCCAATAAGTTCGCAGTTCTCTTGATTAACTTGTTGAAATGTTCGTACCAATTTATGTACAAAGAACCCTTTTAACTAGATTTTCATTAAAATATTTATTGTGGGTGGTCCAAAAAACCTCCTCCTTTCCTTTCGTCAAAATTAAGCAAAATTCTCTACCACGAAATCAAAAAAGTTGCTTCCAAAATCATTTAATTTTAAAATTCATTGCCCCTCGGTTTTGCAAATCTACAATATGCAGTAGCGCATCTGTCGCGAGATGGTCTTTTTACCGTTAATCAACATCTGGGGCACTTTTGAAAGTATCGCCCGCACGCCCCAGCCCGCTTTACGTCGCAACCGAAATTGGTTTACAGTCCTTTATTGTGTATTTAAACATTCGGATCTTGGCTTTGCCTTTTGTAAGATTTCTGTAATTATTCAGTTTTATTTAAACAGAAAATTTAAAAATTTCCTGCATTCCAAAAGTTAGACGAATGTTAGAAAAGAAACACGACTTCGGTAAAAGGAAGTAAAATTTCACAATCTTGCAAAACACTGTGCAAATTGCCATTCGCAATTGCTTTTAAAGCCAAATGTCTGTTGTTTAGTTAATGCATCTTTGTTCGCGTCCTACATTTGGTTTTATTTAATTTTATCATGCTGTGATCGTTGGCACCAATGCTGGGGTTTTTTAACATTAATTTCAAATCGTACATCACGCAAATTTTGATGACAATTATTATGTTATATTTGGCTAGAGCTAATATATTTTGTTTAGAGGAACGTACTGTCAAACTGTCTTTTTTGTTTTAAAAGTTTAATTGTACCGAGTGCTAAATAGTCAAAATATTCCGAGTTTCAAAACAACATAAATGTTTGCGTAAGCGACTAGCGAGGCACGTGGATGGGAGCGTAGGCCTCGTGATGCCACAACGTGATCGGGAGGTCACCTCGCCTCCTGAATATACAACTGGTCCCAATTCGTTGGAAAACATCTAAGTTGCAGACTCCCGTTTTCTAAGTTGTTAAGACTTTGGCATCTGTTTTAAAACAAATTAAAAACAAAGTTTGCCTTAAAGGTTTCTTATTCTTTTTAATGTATGAAATCGTAAAATGTAAGGAAAACGAAATAAAGAATTAAGTTAATTTAAATTGGGAAAATAAAAGTTAACCAGGCCACGTTTTACGCACATTTATTGAGTGTTTAGAGCAGATTTGTTAACAAATTTGCTGTTGTATTTTTTCCACGAGGTCATTGTTTAAGCACTATAACTATTTTAGCTACTGGTTCGAATATAAAAACGTTTCTGTTGAAAACCAAATTACTTAAACACGCATTGAAGTAGTTAAATCCACTGCTAGTCAAATTATTTCTGTATATAAAAATTTCGTGAATAACGATTTAATCAGAACTGGAAACGTACGTTTAATTTAGAACTCAGCGCGCCGTGTGTTTAGGTATCATTTTGTGTGTATCGATGTGTGACGCAATAGTGTTTGTTTACGTGGAGTGAAGTGGCTACGTGCATTTAGTGAGCGGATGGTACGACGTTGCCAAGTCGCGCTTGCGCCAAATTTGGCGGCGCGATGATTGTTGCCTACCGAAGCTTACAACGGCATGACCACTTTTTGCCAATAACGAGAATTGAGGCACAGTACCAAAACTTGTTCGTTATTACCAGTTTCGTCTTTACCATAATGAGACTGGCCACGAGCCTGCGGTCCGTCTCCTATAATAAGTATAGTGCTCCCGAATACTGAAAGTATAATAATATTATGAACGATATTTTAGGTAACCATTTTTGGTTTCCCTTAGGCTTAGTATAGTTCTACTATACTTTCATTAAACGCCAAATGTTATGATGTCTATAAATTAAGAATATAAAAATAAGATTTCGGCCTTTAAAGTCATATATTGCAAGTTATATTATTTCTTCCATACATAAAATGAGGCTTTAATATGATAATAGTTTGTACGAAACACTAGTTTAATATAATAAATAGTATATAGAGAGGTTAAGCATAAAGGGCTGGTGCTGGTACATATGTATCTACTATAATAGCACTAATTGTCCTTGTATTTGGAACCGTATGCCAATTAACATCAGTTAAAGTTGTATTTTTTAATTATAGACTGAGAAATCTACTATATTTAATAAAATTTGTCCGTATTTACTATATAGCTTTACGATTGGTTGACATAGTAGTTGTTTTATTTATTTTATCAATGCACCCATTTGTTTGCGCTGTGGTTTGCGGTCGTCAACTGTTAAATGGACCTGACAATTGAATGTCATGATTATCTTATTGTAGAGATACGTTGCAGAGCGAAAATGTCGAATTACTTACAGTCTACATCTATTTGAATAAATGTATTCATCAATTTATCTCTCATTTTTATCGTATGTTATTAGTGAAGTGATATTTAAGTTTATGATTTTAGTCTTTTTTTGCTTTGTTGTGTATTTAAATACTTTATTTGTTTAAAGACAAAAGTTCTTTATTTATTTTATTGAACTTAAAACGTATCTCTTTTGGGTTTGAACTGAGTGCCTGCCAATCTTCTTGAATATTGACCAGTAGCATACCTTAATATAAACTTCATCGATGCGTGAATGTGAGAACACGTACAGCCGAGTCAGGGTAAATTATACGCCTTGACATGATTTGTAAATCCAGCGCGAAGGATCGCTTGTTTTTTTGTTAACAATTCGATGTTGCATCGTGTTTGTGCAATGAAGATTTCGTGATGTGATGTGATGAGCGAATTGGCACGGTCGGACCATACAGGTCAGTCACCCGCGATGCCGCTCTTCCCGCGCGTCCCTCACCTTACGTAATCGCGCAGTTGCCACACCGGCGACGACATTGCCAAAGTCGATACCTCCATGCCGATCGTTCGCGATCGCTAATCTCGTCTTATCAGAAGTCACTCCGCCCGTTTCCAATCAACCGGTTTATGAACATTATTGCTTTCGTAGGTACTCAAATATAAACTTTATTGCTATAGTGATCCGTAGCAGGAGCACTGCTGGTAAACTTTCGTATTTAGCGACGTGAACATCCACAAAAACGACCCGGCTTTCTGTCACATCGATTAGTCAGTGTCACAAACTTTCACCTCCATCCACCGTAGGATCTCCGGGTCGGAAACGTTAACTTTCACGGTTGTTACCTATATAGGTATAATATCTTTTGTGCTTGTTCGGGGTCACTATTAATGACGACGATCAATTTGTTGAGCGGTATAGCGACGCGGCCAGAGCAAGGATCCTCACGAGTTTTGTATTCGCATGTCAGGTCTCATTCCCAAGATGGCTACGTTGTAGCTACCGACCCGGCTCCGTTTCCATCGATGTCAATCGATACATTCAACTCGTTCCGAAGTATGTCGTTTGCTTGCGAATGACCTACCTATCGACTAATATGACCGAGTCGTGTTACACGGTGCCCGCGAACGGTACGTGTCTCTCATGATTTATAGACGTACTCAATAATGATATGACTTGAACCAATATACAACAGGTCATATAACGCAAGTTGATAATAATGTACCTAATCAGGCCTTAATGTGGACGATTGTCCGTTACCTGCTGGTCTGTATACCGAAGTACTTTAAAACATAGAATCTAGTCAGTTGCAGAAGACAATTTATCAAAAAAATTACAGACGTAACACCTGTCCAGGTACACAAACTCATCAATACAGATATTATCATAAACTCACTTCATTTAGTATAATTGTTTTTTTATTGACTTACTTATAAGGTTTAGTGACGTGCGAGACCTGACTGTTCATCAACAGTAACTGAATGTTTCGTGATTTTCTTTGCTAAAATGTGTCGTATAAAATAAATCAAATAACAGGTAATACACACCGGGACAATACACAGGCATGACTAGTATTGACTACGACTGGACAGTAGTCAATACTAAATGCTTCTCAAAAATCGAACAAAGCTGAAATTTTCATGTGAGCTTTATAAGATTTTTGAGAAAAAATATTAATTTCGAGAATAATCCAGTTTTGCTTTTTAAAGTCCAATATCAGTTTTGCTGTTTATTAAGTTTCAAGTTATTAAAAATGCAGACTTCAAATCTGTTTCGCATTAATTTTGTTTACTATAAGCCAGTTTGTACTGTGAGTATTAAAAACAAAACTGTAGAAGCATAAAAATACATTGTAACTTTAAAAATAAACCTTAAAACTGGAATTTAGGATCTTGTTACTCGACTAAAAGTTAATAAAAAATAAAGCACTGACTAGCAGACTGGTTGACATTGAATTAAATTATATTTTTGAGGTTTAAAATATATATTCTTGTATCATGAGCCATAGTAGGTACTTTAAGAGATTTCATAATGGTATATCTAAAATAATAATATCAAAATGGCATTTGTTTCTATTATATAAATATTACGTAATGAATTGAATTTGACATTTCGGTGTATAAGGTTTAATAATAGCTTTTACGTAAATAAAAACTTAATATCTTTTTTTTTTATGTAAACCTTGTCCGTTATCAAGTTTTTATTTTACCCGTGGATTTTTCTTTTTTTTATATAATCCTTTTCCACATAATTAAAACATAATAAAAAAAGAATTTGTACAAATTGGTCAATTCGTGCTTTAAGTTATGGGCGTACCTGCAACTTGGCGAATTATAGTTATTAATTTATTTTCTTTGACTTTGAATTACTGTCATACGTGACTCACAATTAAGTCTATTAAGTATACACGCGGAAATAATGACTGTAAACTTGATTAGCAATGAAGCTTGTTAGTGGGGTTTCCTCCTGCTGTGAATTACGAAACATAAATAGGTATATTATTTTCTTACTTTATAACCTGCAGTTACCGACCTAATTGACATAACGACCTTTATCAATGTTTGTATAAGGTATATTTGAAAACATATTATTTATAACCAATTATACAGGTGGCAGACGTGAATACATTACCTTTGAAGTCATGTGCGTACTATTTATTCATGAATTCTACGCATATTAAAGTAACAATATCAATTCATCTATCTCGCGACCTCTGACTGTAAGATATTTCCCTTCGGTCTAAAACGCTGATGACGTCAACGTAACATTTAATATGTCTGTACTTTTTCCAACCGATGCATTAGACGAAAGGTTTTATATCGGTGAACTCGTGTTGGAAGAAGTCTAAAGTTAGGGATGCCTCCCGATGATCTGATTCAAGTAGCGTTGGATGTAGACTGCCTTTAATAATTATTGTTCTTCGGACGGACATATTTGGTTAGCAACGAGACTTATTTTACTTCACCGGCAAGTAGGGCTCTCCAGAGTCATCGCTAATTTCTGCAAGAGTGTTATTAGAAGCCGTTAATGTAAAACGATAAGCTGGCGATGATGATGCATTTCGTTTGATATCATCGTATTAATAAGCCTTGTAGGTCTTATAACTTTTATTTTCCATACGAAGATCAAAGTGGTACTCGTGTAGGCGTATCAGGTGCTTGTCAAGGTTTGATCAATTGATAAACCTTACTGGAATTGTGCCAAATCATTGTGCTTAAATTATAATCGTTAATTGTGAGACACTGGTAGTATAATAAAATATGTCTTATTTAATCAGAAATTAGCCTCAAGTTCTTCATTGATATGTTGTATGTATAAGTCGTCAGCATGTGAAACTGCGCCGCAAGATAATTTATAAACATCCTTGCAAACGACGTTGTGATCCTGTTTTAATTGATCCAGTCAGTTTAATTGTAAACAGATGATCATGTTTAATTATTTTAGTAGAATTTTCTTGAGATAAATGGGTTTGTATTCTCATCTGTGAGAATCGCCAGTTGCTGTTTTGATCTGATGCGCTAGAATGATGAACACGTACGTAGTAAAATTAACACTAACTTTGTGTTAGTTATGCTTACAAAGCTTAAACCGCATTTTAATAAAAATCCATGGATAAGACAAACAGGAGTAGTAGTTTAGTTTGACTTTCCTGGGCCGCTCATCAACTGTGGACGGAGGAGTACTCGGGGGGTTTTAGTAGGTAGGGTCCTCTCCTCGTTATGACTAGTATACCACCGCTATGGAGAGGACGAGTCCCACAAACCCCTTCGCCAGCAGCGTAAATGCCGCAGGGGCGGGCGGAGGGGATGCATAACATTAATGCATTTACTCGCGGACAAAGAAAAAGTACGCAAGCCTACATTTAGTTCAGTAATATTTAATTATAATTTTGTGAAATGTCAACGAAATATATTGAATGCAAACGCAATTTGTTAAAATTCTACATCACCATAATTATGCAACAATCACTGCGGTATTCTACACAGAATACTTGATTTGGCGGTGAACATTATAATGCCGAATACTCAATGATGCGGTCAGCGATGTTGTTTCTAATTTACCTAAAATGATAAAATAAATAAATTACCAGATATTAATTACTTAACTCTATTTTGTACTTCATATAAGACAACATATTTTGCGAATTTAAGTACCTACAGGCAGAGAGTAATGTCCAAATAAATACGTTTTGAGAAAAACGCATTTAAAAGTTAATAATCATTTCGGTCATCATAAACAAAGATGTTTATTCCACTCTATCTGTTTACATTTTTTTTAAGTTTATGATTGGGCATTTCGAACTGCCATAGATAAAGATATGTTTCCAATAATAATTGTAACATTGTTCTTTGCCCAATGGCAATCATCAAAAAAATGCCTCTGTATTTTTTGAACACTATGCTGTAACAAAGTTTAAAGAAATAAAACCAAAAAAAAAATTGCAATAAAAACCTTATTCCAATTTATGCTTTCACAATGACTTATGTAATAACAATGTAAAATAAAATGGTTACTTCAACAAATAAAATGAGAATGCACAACTGTTGATGCAGTTATGCTAATGTTCTCCCAAATAAATCTGAACCCACATTGGGCGGGCGTGTTGAGGGCTTGTTTTGTTCGCATCGTTCATACGCGCTCGAGTAACGCGCACCAATGTAGGGACGGTCTTAGTATTATTTCCTTATGTACGTTGCCTATGTTAATAAGTTACTTAATATTACAAGTTTTCCTGTTTTGTTTCTTTGACATCAACAGTTTCTTATGTATGATACTGACTATTACTGACCATTAGTTAACTCTGCGAAGTGATGCGTCCTGTTCATTTTACACTCCGTCTTTAAGTGTATAAATTGGTGCAGTGTAAGAGAGTAGTCACTGAACTAACGCAGCAGACGTGCAAATATGTCGGGCATTTTTAAAGTAAATTGTTCGTTACCTAAGAAGAAATAAAGTTTAGAGTACTATGCACCATTTTAGACTATAAAGTCGTTCTTCATCACCTCTGCACGGTCGGCCCTGTTTCTAACAAGTATTTATCCTGCTCATCACATTTTCGACCTTAGTAATAAAGATATAGAATGCAATATTATTTACTGATCATACTTAGCTGGGAATTGGAAACAAATGTGTGTAGTATATTAACTACAACACTCAATAAATTAATACCGAGTCAAATGGTCCATCTATTCAGCTTCCTACTTCGATTATTGCCGATAGTCTGATATTAACTTTACTGGCAAACTCATAACCTTGTCATTAATTTTTTCGAGGTTCAATATTTCTTATCTCAATTGCCTTGGTTTTCGATTTACTGAGTTACCAATGTTTACTAATTAAAATAACGTACCACTCAGTGGCGTAGGTAGTCCTAAACGGGCCCCGTATGAGAGACCCTCTACCACACACTGTCGGAGCCCTTGTAATCAGGGGCCCCATAGCTATAATAATCTATGAAGCTGACAAGTTTGTGTTTGTTTGCTTGAACGCACAAATCACTTGAGCAACTAGTCCGGTTAGAAAAATGAGCACATTTATTGAGGAAGGCTATATTTAAGTATGAAGTTCCTATATTAACTGGAGTTACGCGAGTGAAACTGATTCCTGCTTGTTATAGATACGACAGTTACTCCACTCCGGGAACCTCTCTCATAGCTTTAAAAATAACAAAAACTGCTTCTTCTTCTTCTTCAACAGCCCGTTTACGTCCACTGTTGAACATGGGCCTCCTCTTAAAATAACTTGGCAAGCCAAGATCGTTGAGGGATATTGCCATAATCACCACGCTTGGCAGACGGATTGGTGATCGCAGTAGGATGTAAACCTTGAGCTAATAGATGCTGCTGTCCATCCATCAACCATGTGTCCCTTAGTCGCCTTTTACGACACCCATGGGAGGACATGGGGTGGTCTATTCTAAGCCGGAAACCACACGGCTAAAACTGCTTGTACCTTATATATTTGAATTCTTCAGCAAAAACTTCAATTAGAAGAAATATTATCGTAGTGACTGCTTGTTTATTAGTGCGACAGCATGTGGAGCATAGTTCTGCTTTTAAAATAATATTGCTAATATAAAACTATATATCTATCCAGTTTCATATTTGTCTTTTAGTTACATTTAACTTTTAAATTGGATTCTTTTAAATAGGAAAATGTTAGTCGTCTATCTTATCAGAAAACATCAACATAAATATTTATTCATTGTATCTAGACTAAAGCTATTTGTATTAATGCTGTATTCTTTATAACCGCTGTTGTTTGAACCCTGGCCCAGGTATTGTTAGTTTTGTGCCAATGAGATTTATTCACAAGGTTATTGTGGATTTTTTAAATCCATGATTAAATGTTATCTTAAATAATAATAATATTTATCTAGTGAAGTAGATTGCACAAATATACTATCAATATCACATTAAACAGAAGAAAAAAACATCGAACAAATAACTAAAGGATCGCTAAAGTCAACCTGACTTCGTTGAATACGTTGAACCTCATTGATCAGTGAACTTTATACCTCGCATTAATCAGAGTGGAAGCATAACTTGCAACATGTCAGTCCTGCAGTTGAGCATGGTCGTAGCTAAAAGTGGACAGGGGTGAGGGGTTGCCGATACTATTGGCTAAAGGCTATATCTTTAAAAATATCGCCCACTTACATAGTATATGTTTACTACAATTTTCCTTCATGCAGAAAATTGAATGTAAATCAACGCAATAAGTAGATTTTTAATGTTACTAATTAACATTAAAAACTTACTTAATGCGATACGATTTACATTCAATTTCATTAATCACATTTAGCCTTTTTTGGTAGAAGCCTTTCCTGCTAATATTATAAACGCGAAAGTTTGTAAGAATGTATGGATGCATGGATAATAGATATAATTATGTTTGTGACTCTTTCACACAAAAACTACTAACGGATAGTTTATAAGCTGGATTAACATATAGACTAAACGATCACGCTCCGACTCACTGTAGCTGAGTTACGCTAGTAAATTTAAACTCTTTGCACCCAACGGTAACCGACCATGAGGCCCTTTAATTTATCTGTACCTACGGCCCTGATGTCGAGTTCGCATCGGCCTGGCTGTCAGGCCCGTATTGGCTGCACCACACAGCATTGTGCGATTGTGTCGAAGTATGTCGCTCGTCACATCTATATGGGACCGTTTGTCGTCCATTTGTATGCCGCAGTCGACATGTTATCTATTGTGTCAATGTGTAGGTACCGTAAATACAATAACTATATTTATGTATCTATGTCTGTGTGTGTGACTCCACAAGTTATTGTGAATAGAAAGTAGTGGTTTGTGTTAATGCGTTGATTTGATAGAAGCTGTTGAGTTACACATCTATCTTCTACATATCACTACATAGTATAAAACAAAGTCGCTTTCTCTGTCCCTATATCCCTATGTATGCTTAAATCTTTAATAATACGCAACAGATTTTGATGCGGTTTTTTCTAATAGATAGAGTGATTCAAGAGGACGGTTTATATGTATGATACATCAGCATTGCACCCGTGTGGAGCCGGGGCGGGTCGCTAGTACATATATAATAGCAGAAACTGACTGACTGATCGATCAACGCACATCTGACACTATTTAGTCTGGAACCACGAAATTTTGCAAAAGTATTCCTTAAGTGACGTAGGTGTGTATGAAAAGATTTTTGGAAATTGTATTTTTGTATGTTTGTTTCGAATATACTCAAAATTACTAAACGGATTTTAATAATTCTTTCACCGTTAGAATGCTTCATTATCCCTGAGTAACATAGGCTATAAAAGTCCACCCGTGCGAAGCTGGGGCGGGGCAGCCGGGGTTGCAAAGATTGTATTATGACAGCTATTTTTTATAAAAAAGCAATTTAAAACTTTTAATGCTGAATATACAAGTTAAAAGTAAAATTTACCTTTGAATTCATAAATTACAAGAATTGTGCGTCCTACACACACCTGAAATATTGTATATTTACCAAACATTTCAAACTCCCACAACAGTGTAATTACTAAATGAAACGAAGTAGTTATTAAACACAATTTCTAAAGACTTCTAACACAATGTAGATAGATATACTCGCAAAGTGTAAGATATATGGTTTTAGATGACGCATGGCAACGGCTACATTGAAGAGTGCATTGCACCCTAGAACGCGAATGTTTGCCTATTTGCACTCCGAGATAACAATTGACGTTGACGACACCTATTGTTACTCAAACGTACTCAAACGCACTCAAATGCTAACAAAAAGGCACTGTTCTAGTCAAGCGTGAAGAACATTTTTGTTGATAACTTACAGTTTACACAATAACTATTACTATTACCTACCAGTGTTAGGCACTACTTAGTACTATACTAACTTTCTATAAAGTTGGCTTTTAACGTTTTTGTATATGCATCTATTTAATGATATACCTATATATAAATATAGACATATACAAATAAATGTATATTGTAATATACATTTATTTGTATATGTCTATATTTAATTGCATGGAAAAATATATTGTAATATCTATGAAATAAGGCTCAATTTTCTTTAGGGAGTGTACTTATGTATGCTTGGAGTAAAAGTCAGTGATCGATGTTTCCTACACTGTCACGTTGGGAGCGATAACATCGATATGTACTAGTTTAGATCTCGCTAGCAACAGCAACTGAACCATTGTAATATGTTGCGCAGACGCAACTTTAATCTATACTATCTATAGGTAGGTGTAAATGTAGGTACTCGGCTCTATAGTTACTTGTCATGCTGCTATCGGTAATATAGGTAAATATGAGTTATATCAATATACTTTTATATACTGTTCAATCCATCCTTTCCCAAACCATAGAACTTTTAAAGTAGAGAGGGTTTTGACTAGAGTCACAAACGTTAGTAAAGGTAGTTCAAGTCATCTGTGTGCGTAGCGTTATGTGCAACCATGCACAGGATATACAAGCTTCACTCACACATAGCGCCGCTACCTCAAATGAGTTATTTGTATATACTTTCAAACTACAAATCTTCCCACTTATATATTAAAAGGATGTGAAAGTACATATCTTTGTTTGTTTGTTGACTTGTTGTTGATGCTAAAATAATTATATTATGCTATAATTTTTGAATCAAAACACAAAAGAGTTACAAGGTTATACCAGGCTGCAGGTAGAAGCAAGTATTTTTTGTATTAATTATAATAACATTTAGCAAAACAAAGCACCTCAAGGAAAAATAATAATGGACTTGTTTTCCTTCTTCAGTATACTTAATGTTGACTAATATTATTATGCATCTATTGACACATCAAACTGACTTATTTTAACCATTTACAAATCAGAATGACAATGCATTTTGTACATATCTATCGAAACTGGATTGCAACTGTTTTGTAAATCATGTTATATCCGTGTCAGTCTCGGAGGTCGTGGGTGCGATCACCACGCCAGACAAGAAATCTTTGTGTCAATTCTAAGATTTCTGCCCGGGTCTGGTTGTTTTACGGAATACTCTCCGTGCCTTGGAAAGCACGTTAAGCCGTTGGTTCCAATTGTTACGTCATTTATAACAACCGTATGAGAGGGAACGGGCAGTAGTGTTTCTCTGTGTATTACGACATAATACTGCGGTCACCATCCCGCCTACCACCATGCGTGGAGATTATGGCAATATCCCTCAACGACCCTGGCTTGCACAGATAACCTTTTCGTGGTATAACTTTCATTTATAATCAGGAACAACCTCTATCCTTCATGAATGGTAGTGCACTGCATAATTTGTTGATAAAGTGAAACAGAAAAGTCATTGCGCTAAAGGTCTGATTACGTCATTCAGGGGTCATACGTGTACATTGTTTGCATGAATAAGAGGGTGTGGTAATAGTAATTATATATTTACGATCATTATCAATTTGCATTACAGGGCTTTTCCGCCATGAAGAAGGAAGTCCATTTTAATATTTTCTATAACTATACCAATAAAATTACAGTGTCCGTTTGTGATGGAAATATAAATGTGTATCAATGAAGGGCAGTACTTAACGTAAAAACACATTGTGTTTATGTTATTTTTTCGGCTAATTTTAACAGCGGGTCCGATCTGGACGGAACATTCACTTGTAGATTTGTCTATCCATGTATTCCGCCTATTCTCCAAAACAGTAAACAATAATACTTTAATATAAATAACACATGGATTTTACCGCGCATCTTAATAAGATGTCGGACTTATATTTACATCAGCAACATTAATGATAAACCAACTATGGACCAGAAATGCGTCAGCCAGGCTGTACGAAACCGCTAGGTTTTTGCGACTTCAACGGACATAATGGTAATCTATGGACTCCACCCTTATTAAATGGTGGTAACTAATCAATCTGTATCAGATGGGTGTCCCATGTGGCACTTAGACCTAGGCTCAAGGCGGAGTCTTTGTGAAGAGATAAAGTACATGTTAAACACAGTTCAAATCAGTTTATTCCTTTAAAAAGTGTTTCACTGAAACTTCCAAATCAAGTGCCCAACCCCACCCAACCAGTGCATTTCCATATCCTATGGAAATGCACTGGTTTGTTAACTTTTAGCAATTTTCCTTGAAACGAGGTGGCCTGTCCTCAGACTGACGTGTCGGTGCCCAACCACATTACTATGCATTGGACGAATTTCGAATGCTACCCGCTACCAAGTTTGCTTAACACGAAACGAAATTATTTATCTATTGCATAGTAATCGGATAAATTTTGTAGCTACAACTTGTTTACATTTACTAGGAAAGTAGGTACACACGCTTAGATATAGCTGCTTAATTACAATTCTATGGCGAACCCTCATCCGTGTTCAACTGGGGACGTTATACAAGCTGGAGGAAGAAGTGACGAAAGAATTTGTAGTGATATCTACAGTAGCCCTACAAATGACAAGAAGTACTATGATCAACGCCATCTATCACGTAGCATAACAATTAAATTCGAACATGTTCTGAACAGTATTGAATCGTCGCGTCGGCCGCCGGACAGGAACACCACTAACCGTGACTCTACATAATAACTACTGTGACCACATCAACCTATAAGCAAGTGCAAACATGATCTTAGAAACATGCATTACCGACTACCGTAAAGTAATTCACTGAAAAACAATTATTCTGAGTTATTTAAACACGGAATTAATTATGTATAAATTTCAACGTTGTATTTTAGTGATTTTCGAGTTCCATTAGTTGCGGCCGCTGACCGTTCCTATTTGCTGAGTTCGACGGCCGCCTCAAGGCTCACGAATGTGTTACTCCAATCCAACATACGTGATGTTTCATACATCGTACAAAACGTTGGCTAACGTTGGCGTAACCCCACACCACTCTAAATAAACGATCTTGCCAATTTAATTGCACTGCAGTCTAATTTAAATGACTTGGCTCTTATTTTGCTAACGGTACTAATTTTGGGTATTTTATTGTCTTCATGTGTATGAATCTGGCTTTACTACAGGAATGGAGCAAGTCAGTAGGTAGTATTTGAAATGTGTAATACCTTTCGCAAGTACTGAAATGGACGCAACATTCATCCATGCACACCATGATTTCGTAGTCGATGCTTATACTAAGCGAAACTGTGCTATAAATACTTATTTTTAGTAGTACACTCGATCTATGTACATATATTGTATATACTTTTACAATATCATTAAAAATTACAGATTAAAATGACTTCGATTAACCTGTGTTAGGGGCGCCCGTTCATGCGGGAGGAGCTCGTTGGCGTGGTGGGAGACGACCTCTCGCTGCCGACCATCATTTCGAAGATGGTCCAAAGCGAGAGGTCGTGGAAGGCGGTTGCCTCCTTCTGTAGACAAGTTATGTCACATAGTGTTGCCTATCGATAGTCGACTATCGATAGTCTATCGATATTAGTGATAGTATCGATACTATCGAGAACCAATATGTGGGTTGGTCTTCGATAGTATCGATAGTTTTACAAACTATCGATAGTATTGATAGTATTACTTTAAAAATATCGATAGTATTATATTGTAATAGTATCGATACTATCGATACTATTGCTTCCAATCAATAGTATTAGTTAATTTGTGATATCGATAGTATCGATACTATCGATAGCACTATCGATATTGTTACTATTTTTGAGGTCATCTATTGATAGCGAAACTATCGATAGTTGGGCAACTCTAATGTCACAGAAGGAGGCCGCGGAGCGGGAGAGGGAAGTAGATCCCTCTGCCCACCCGCTTCGCAGACGGCGTGTTGGCCGTCGGCGGCGGGCCGAAACCCGCCGCCTACCGCCCTAGGCTCGGCCTTGGGGAGTGGGGAACATGGGCCCCGCTCCCTTCGAGGCTGACCCATGAGGAGTAGGGACGCCTCTACACTCCGGGCGTCCATATAATTGGGCAAATGGGCCACTGTAAGTGTGGCCCTTGAGATCCCGCGGTACCATATTGGCCTCGGGTGACGTCGGGGGGCCGGATTGCTCATGCGTACCCGACCCCCGCCAACGGCGGATCGAAGGAGTGTCCGGGAGGTTTTAGTGGTGTAGGGTCCTCTCCTCGTGGTATGACTTTAGCATACCACGCTATGGAGAGGGCGAGTCCCACATATCCCACCGCCAGCGCGCGAATACGCTGCAGCGGTGGTCGGAATGCGTCAAAGCAATTCACCCCGGATAAAAAAAAAAAAAAAAATGGGCGCCCGTTCATACAATGTAGATTATTTTGTATTGCAAGACCCTAGAGCTCATTTTACCATGCATATTTATCATTGTTGTCTCAATGAAGGGGTTTTTTATGTAAAATACATTTTATGTGTATTTGGATATTTTATGGTTACGTCTTATTGCCAAAGATTAAAATAACACTGTGTACGAATATAAGGATAGCAAAATGATAATATACAACTACATTTCTAACCCCAATTAAACTGGTAGCTTCCAACGACGATTTAGATATCATTAGAATACCTAATTACTTCTGATAAAGGGTTAATCATACTTACATATCGAAGACACTTGAATTACGTTCTTATTAATGTTATACTTTTAAAATATTACTTTTAATTTATGCTATGAAATACCGTTTAAAAATGAATTTTCAATTTATAATTTAAAGTTATTGAACTAATATGCACTGTGCGGTCACTAAACGTAGTAATTATGGCAAACCCCGTTCAGGGGAAGTCCTATATCGCCTGTGGCACGTGGCAACAACGATTTTACTTCCACTGATGAACATGGGCTTCCGCTTTACAAACCTTGGCAAGCCAGGGAAGTTGATGAATATTGCCATTTTCACCAGTGATCGCAGTAAACTGGTACGTAACCTTGAGCTGGTAAATGCTGCTGCCTGTCTATCAACTCTATGTTCCTCTTACGTCATCCTCGGGATGTAAAGGGGTGGTCTATTCTAAGCTGGAAACCACACGGCACATTATAGGTGGTGATTATAATGTTGAGAGGCCTATTGATTTCAGGTAGTTTAGCTATATTTGGCATATTAAAGTAGGATCTGCCTTTATATAATAAAATGTACACAACTACAAGTAAACATCGTAGACTTCCTGAGACAAAACAAACATGCATTTTAGAGGGCAGAGCGAGATAAAAGTATTATTCATTGTGGTGGACGAATGAAAACGACTTGTGTTAGTTTATTCAACGAGTTGGAGTGTTATCTAAGTGTGCTAGACTGTAAACACGACTATTACTACGTCCTAAATGGTTAACTGATGAAATTGACTTGGAGGTCGTATTGTATTGGCGTATGTTAGCGTAGGTCAATAGTTTTGTCCTTTTTGTCCTACTGTTACTGACGCTGTTTGTATTGTGTTGCACCGGTGGAACAAGGACACAGGATTCGTACCCCGATAAAGACATTTCTTGAACCACGGATTGTTGTTCTAGGTGTGCTATGGTTAATTTGCGGAAGTTTATGTGTATGTAAAGTTGCCATAAGGCTTTATTTTGCCAATGAAATTGTCGTAAAATCTATATGAATAAAATAATTTACAGCTGACAGTGCATTTCTTTACAACTTAAGTTACAATAAGTCTGTACACTGTATTTCAAGACAATATGGTTTTTCTTTGTTTTACGTTTCAATTCAGTTTTCAATATTCAGTTGAAAGTGAAATATATCCTCAATATACTACTTGAATTAAAATTGTATTGCAATAATTGTGACCAATATTAATCATAATTACTTCTCTTGTTTCAGGTAAACAAAGGAATTTATTGTAATCACTTGATTCTTTATATAAGGTCAGTAAATATAAACATACGAGCATACGTATTATTCAAATTTATACAGAGGTTTTAACCATAGTAGGTATGGTTATTAGTGGGTGGTGATCAATTTGTTTAAACAAGGTATCTATATTAATATTTATTTATTTTATAATGAGAATTAAAATAAATATACCGCTTTTTAAAGACAAAAACTCATCACCCAATTTTTATGTGTGATGTTATAACAATCGATGGCTAAAGGCTTTAAACATGGCATAAGGCTTTCCAAAGTACGTAGTTTAGTCTCTCAACCAATCGGACCCGAATATAAATATCAGATTTTACACAAAAATGTATTTTCCGGTGGGGAGGATCAAACCCTTCGAGACTGAAAACGAGACTCATATCACTAGGCTTATTTTTCATACTGCTTGTATTATTGAAATTTAATTTAATCGCTCTAATTTTAAATACAACCTTATTTAAAGTTTAAGCTCCACTTATAAATAATTAAGTAATGTATTCAATTATTATAAAATCCAGTCATACATAAATGGAATCAAGTTCCAATTGACTAGCAATGTACTTTTGTGCCTGTTTTCCTAATGGAATAAAATAATAATATGGTAATTTTATTAAAAGGTTTTATGTCCATATTTCAACTTGTTTTATAAATACTAGTCTAAACATTGGTAAAACGTAGATATACCCTACATTCCAAATGTCATACTCCTGCCAGCGACTGCCCTGAGCCGAGGTCTAAGCCCCCCACATTTATTAGTTTCTAGCTTTTGCCCGCGTCTTCGACCGCTTGGAAATATTAGTTTGGACAACATGTTTCGCAAAGCAAACAGACTAGATTTGAAAGACGCTAGAACACAGTTACTCTGCTCAAGTGGCTCGGAGCGTGATGTTTTGTAGCCTATATGTTAATCCAGATTATAACCTATCCCGGTACAAAATTTAATCCAATTCCGTTCAGTAGTTTTGGCGTGAAAGAGTATCCATCCATCCATCCATACTTACAAACTTTTTTCGTTTTTAATATTAGTAGGATCATGTGCCTAAATACAAAGTTTTCAAAATAATATCGTTCTGTCATCCCCATATTCCATATTACTCCACTATTTTCTGTGATAAAAGGTTGCCTATGCTCTTCCTCAAGGTCTAGTCAATCTCTGTGCCTAATTGACTGATAACGGCTCAGTGGTTTTGGCGTTAAAGCATAATAGCCAGACAGAGGTACTATCGCATATATGTATAATATTAGCATAGACTAGAAAGTAGAATTAATATGAAAATATCGTATATAGGTGTTGGTATTTGAGGTATCGCTGAATAACACTCACATACATAAAATTGGCCATTTCTTAACAAAATATCTCCAATTTTCATCTTAGCCTTACCTTACCTTACCTTGATATGAGAAAAGATAATCTTTATAGCTATATCTATAATAAGATTTGTATGTAAGTATGTTTGTAACGAATTGGATCAAAAAGAACTGGACGGATTTAAAAAAATCTTTCACCATTTGAATGCTACATTATCACTGATTAATATCGGCTATATTTAATTATGAAGTTCCCACGGGAACGGGAGTTACGCGGGTGAAACCGCGCGCGCGAAGCTAGTATTTTATATTATTTTTAACAACACTTAACATTTGTAATATTTTTTCAAAGACGTGTTAGTAGGTCGTGAGATTGTGAGATATAGCACGGAAACAGATTTCTTCTGTACCCAAGTATTCTTATATAATCTTATAGATAAGTGAGCGCTAAATATTCTCGTAGACCCGAATTACGAGAGGCTCGTGAACTGTAGAGTGACCGTAGTACCGAACTCCCCATAAAATCTAAAAGTTATAATCCCTCAATCCCCATGCCAGCGACCGCCCTGAGCCGAGGTTCAAGTCCCACAGGCGCCATTTTGTTTTGGTACTTCACGCTGAACGCAATGTGTAATGCATCAACGCCGCGTATCCCATCTGGAATGTGACTATGTTTCTATCTGAAATTAATATTTTTCAGATTCTCACATGGTATTTCTTTAAAACTAATACTGAGTTACTAAATAGATGGTCTATATATAGTTGCAGCCATAGCTCTTTCATTCTTTGAATATTAAAATGTCGAGTTCACTAACTTGGAACATTGTTTTGAATTAATTTTCCACTTGCTATTTATCGTCCACACCCCGTTTGTACCGAGCTATATTATACTTTCTGCTCATTTATTTATTATTCGTCTAGCTCTGGAAATGCTAACGTTGTAAGTGCTAAAATGTTTTCATTTTGCATCGATGTGTTGGAACCACATTCTTCTATTACATAATAATATGTTTATGATGTTCTTAATCTTCAATATTGATTTTGCTAATAACTAAAAAGACACTGCTCATCTTATTGACCTTCGCTTCTACATATGACCGTCTGAAAAAAAAACCTAAACCCACTTCTTCGTTATTGAAATTTAATGCACAAGTAATTCTGTCCTTAACTTTATAGGCCTTACGTATATACTTGCGAATTTATCCTTTGAATGACATTGTCCGAATATTTAACTGAAATAAACACAGATAATGCTCTCCAAATGACTTTAGCTACATAACTATAAAGATATCCCAAATAACACACGCAAACCAAACTGAATACCAATTTGCGAAGTTAGACATAAAATTAACCGAACCAAATTGAGAAAAGGATCAGATACACTCTTGACAACATGTTTGTTGTCATCGTCTCTGTGAGAACCGCGTTCATTCGCTTCTCAAGTTGGAGCGGAGTAGAGGGTGGGGCGTGACGTCATACCCCCTACGAGGCCACCCTTGGCCCCTAAAAATAGATGCCTCAGCCCGGGAGCCGTTCAATGGAGGCCTGAGGGACGGCTTGGGTCCTGAAGAGTGAGCTGTAGAATGAAACACACATGTAAATATTCACATACTTTAGGGATTCGAGACAATTTGTGTTTTGCATCTAGATCAGGGTATTTATTATTTCAGCAACTTTCTCTATTCAATGTAGCGGAGAAAAAACAATGAGAGGAGTTTTCTTAAAATTACAAACAAGGGAATGTATTTGCTTTCTTTTTTTTATTTATACAAACTTTTGAAATACTGAAAGTTTCAAAATAAAGGAATACCTACGTAAAATAGTTTCTTGCATTGAATTACATGGGCAGTTAGTGTACCTAATGTTAATCTACCCGCATACGTTACTGCCATTTATGACAGTAATCAATAAAATATTTAATTTTATTGACACTGTGCTACGCCGTAATCAGCCCCATAAACATAAATCCATATAAAATGGGATCAAGAGAAAGGAAGGACTCGATGCAAATATACATTAATATAATTATAATATGTATGTAACCGGGTGTATCATAATTGGTGTGCGATCCTTAAGGGCGTTATTCAATAGATTCCGAACAATATTGAGTAGGTATTTTATAGATTGGATGATTTCTTTCAGTTTGTTTTTGAGTTTTAATCTTAGCGGATTTACACATTGATATTGATGCACGCTGTAGGAATAAAATGTTAAGTGTATGTACAGGAGTTAAAGAAATACAATTGTTCCATCGTTTTCTTCAATCACCTTTATGTTGTTCACATTTTAGCTTTACTGCCAGAAAAACAGAGTCTAACTAGTTCTTATTTTTGCAACTTAATGATAAAAATGAAGGTATAGAGTTTTTAAAATATCCGAGAGATATTATCGTATTACCGGGGCGCCGCACCGCCGCCGCGACAGCTTACATCAGCATATTTCGGAGCCCCGGGGATGCTCAACCCCGGCGATTCATTAATGTTGCTATTTAGCACGAACAATGAAAAATTCCGGACGACTTGCATACCCCATCTCCACCCCAGCATATTACAGTCCCTAGCATTTGAAAGTATTTACAAACATTAAAATGCGCGACATAAATAGAGACACTAGAGACACTCATTGCTTTAGTTTGTTTGGACAGAGAGAATACGGGATTTAGTTATTAAACTTTTATACGTGATATATGTACCTATATCCAGTAAGCTGTATTACATATGAACTATTCAAATCCCACTAAACAAGGGTACATATCTAACCTGAAAACACAATTTTGTGATTGTCTGAGTATGAGTTACCATATCATTTTTTATACGGCGTAAATAAGATGAATCAAATGAAAGTTATTTGTCTAGTTGAGAAACGAAATCGTATATTTGAGACGTACGTTTCTAATTACTATAAGTGATTAACACCCGATTCTCGACATACAGCGTTTCTGCAATGGAAGAGATAAATATTAAATATGCTTTGTATGTTTATGTATAACAAACAAATCCACGAATTATTATACGGAAAGAAGGTAAGGACAGGTGTCCTTTTGTAAAATTCAAATCCTTTATTAAAACTCTTACTTGTTTTTGTACTTTATATGAGAATTGACTTCAATCAGTGCTGCTTCTTGAATATACTATAGAATAAAGTATAGATTTAGCAATTTTAAGAAATTGAAATCGATTTTGTACAGTTTGTAAAGGCATTGAGGCAAAGGTGAAACCTGACTGCACGGCCTCGTCTAGATACGATTGGGTAACATTTCGTGCTTCCGTTTCCAATGTAGTAAGGTACTGTCGCCTACTTCTCGGTTCGAGGACAGCGCGATTCAACTCTTGGTACACTTCAAATATATTATAAACTTTGTAGTTGGTTCGCTGGGCGCCTCAACTTATATTATCGAACACTCGATAACAACACTCAGATGTTGAATAATTTAGTTATGTAGACTTCAATGACTTTCAAGATAACCTTAACAATGTATTGGAGTCTATAGTAGATTTAGCAACTCGGAGCCGTGTACGTTGAACAGTACATTACATGTATTTGTAGATTTACTTTATAAAATATTTTCTTCATCATCAACAGCCCGTTTACGTCCACTGCTGAACATGGGCCTCCTCTTAACAGACCTGGACAAGCCAGGATCGTAGAGGGATATTGCCATAATCACCACGCTTAGCAGACGGATTGGTGATCGCAGTAAGATGTAAATCTTGAGCTAATGGATGCTGCTGCCCATTCATCAGCTATATGTCCCTTAGTCGCCTTTTACGACACCCATGGGAAGTCATGGGGTGGTCTATTCTAAGCCGGAGACCACACGGCATCCGGAGACCAAACGGCATAAATTTTATCTTAGTAATATTATAAATGCTAAACATGGTGGGCAAGTGTTGAAGGATGCTTGATACTAAAAGTACTGAATAGGTTTGGGTTTTATTTTCATTCAATTTATAATTTCACTAGCTTTCCGCGCGCGGTTTCACCCGCGTAACTCCCGTTCCCATAAAAACTTTATAATAAAATATAGCCTCGACAAATGGGCTATCTAACATTAAAAGAATTTTTCAAATCGGACCAGTAGTTGCTGAGATTAGCGCGTTCAAGCAAACAAACTCTTCAGCTTTATCTATTACGGCAAATAACTCTTTATTAGGTACCAATTCCTTGCGTTTTTATACTCGTGATTTTTATACTCGTGATAATTTCTCAACGAAATGTCCGATTGGAATAAAACAAAAAGTATTTTACTTCTACAAACATACCCTTAATAACATTATGCTTAATTTGGATAAGGATTAATATAACGATATACATTTAACGTAGTTTCTTTCTTCAGACGATTTAATATTTTTTTATGAACATAAAAGCGGTTATTGTGACTAAACTATGATAGTTAGATATATGCTCTCGTGGACTTTTTTGTAGATCTTAATAAGACCTACAAACCCGTATTACATCATTTTGTTCTATTGTCAATAGTTTTTGCAGCGCACGCATAAATAGGTTTTCGCTTTTACACCTTGAGTTACAAAAACGCAATTTTCTTACGGATCCCCAACTTTTTTGAAAATAAAATATAGCCTATAACCTTCCTCGATAAATGGACTATCCAACACTGAAAGAATTTTTTAAATCGGACCAGTAGTCCCTGAGATTAGCGCGTTCAAACAAACAAACAAACAAACAAACTCTGCAGCTTTATAATATTAGTATAGATTACTATTACGTGGAATAAAACCACGGTTCCCAACTATTTGAAACAAAATACTTTGTTCTAAGTAGTTAACTAACTGCAGCATCCAGTAGAAACAAAGAGCCTTATCGCTATCGTGGTTCGATACGCCCGAATGAGATATGCGCTGATAAACCTATCTTGTTGTACCCAAGCTGCGGACTATATACGAGTACGTATTGACTTCATCTCAAATAATATCCCAATAAATGAAAAACAGTAATAAGCTACCCCCGGGATAATAGGAGCCGTATTACAAGGGAATATAAACTAAATATAGATAAGGTTGATCGATCACAGAAATTATATTACAGGGCTGTTTGACTCGTAAAGGGCGCGTTACGCCTGAAGTTGCCACCGAAACATTAATTCAGGCACGTGTAAATGGGTGGGTAGATGTACAATTTGTAGTTGTGTGAGTGCGTGCTTACGATGCTCAGTGCTCAATGGGCGGAGGTATTGACGCGGGTGTTGGAGGGGCGGGGGGGGCTGCTCGTCTGAGAGGGGCGGGGCAGCTGCGAGTCCGACCTTGGCCGTGACTCCCGGCTTCCCCCGAACCACCCCGGGAACAGAAGTTACGCACCACCACCAATTGATTTTCGCGTGGTATTCGATTATTTTCGTCTAACGTCTTTGAGAGGTCGGGTTGTCTAATATAAGAAGGAGCTCTCTTTTCAATCGACTCTCAAATGAAGACAAAAAACTTGATTAGTAACGTTATTATCATTCATTATTACATCACTCACAAAAAAAATAAGATGTATTGTGGAAAAACCTGTTCCCATACATTGTAAAGTACAGTTTGAATCTAGTGACTGTTAGCTTCATAACTGATAAGGCATACCTAATCAAGACACGTAATATTTTGATAAAACGATTGACGCCGTTGATAATGATTGATTGTATTTTTAATTAAGTTGACAGATAAGATGTACAGGTAAATATTGAAAATATGAAGTCTCACATTCAAAAAGAGTAAGTATTTGGTTGTGCAAGTAGTCACATTTAAAAAATCAGTGTGACGATCGGCTTGGATCCACTGTGGCCGAATGGTCTAGGCATTATGTGCTTTACTGCAGAATGATGTAGGTTCGAAAAATCAGTGCTGTCTAGAAAAATACTTCATGTGGTGCTATTTATTTTTTAGCAATTAGCTATTTATTTTTACTATTGGTCACCCAGTGGTCGAAATTTGTCATTAATAAAAAAATATTAACATTCTGCACTCCTTCTCTATATAAACGTGTGGAGTTTTATAGCCTATGTTACTCAGGGATAATGTAGCATTCTAATGGTGAAAGAATTATCGAAATCCGTTGAGGAGTTATTGAGTTTATTAGAAACAAACATACAAAAAAATACTTTTCCTCTTTATAATATTAGTATAAATAAGTGTGCACAATGTCATACTCCTCCGTCCGCGCATTGTAAGAAATATTTGTAGCTCATTGTAGACAACAAATAAAACCGATGCCCCAGAAGCCATTTAGTTCAAATAAGTAGTCCAAAGACTTTTTTTATCAGCTCATAAACTCATATTACTCCTACATAGCACAAACATAAAACTACAAAACCCTTTTACATTATCTAAATTGTTCGTGTCCCGACGTACGTAGCGACCACGCGAGGTGTCCAAAACTAAAATAGATAGAGCCGTGTCTTTGTTGGAGGCCGTCAAGAATAAATTGTGGAACTAATAATAGGTGAACACTATGTCTTGCGGCCCGGCTAGTAGCTCTTAACTTGAAGCAGGAGATCTTAACACGTGCTATCTCCAGTGGCATCTGGAAACTTTAACATTCTAAATGGGTTCGTTATCAGCGAGTTGTGAGTAAGGAGTGTAGGCGTAGGGATTTTAGTTGATGTATAAGAGATGAAGATGATTCGTATTCCTGAATGACATCGATCGTATACAACGAAGCAATTTTAGAAATGGTGAATCAAAAGACGGCGTCGTTGCGAGTGAAAACTACTATTTCTAAATTTGATTTCCGTGTTCTAAAATACATTTTATGTGAATAATATTCACGTGTTTACATTTGTTTTTATAGCTAGTGGACTTTAGATTTTTTTTGTACTAAATACGAAATATTGCGTCGTATTATTTAATTGTTACTTAGTAAGTTTAAATTATTGTATGTAGTAAGCATTAACTTAAGGTCCACATAAATATTAATTCTTTTTTATTTTTATTGATGTCGTGGTTTGCTAAGCATACAACTATATTATTGTTACAACATAAATCGTATTCAGCAGACATCGGAGAGATAATTCTCATTAAATTATTTCGAAACGAATTCTTGGCTGCGTTGCACAACAGTTCATAATGTTCAAAAATCAAATGAGTGCACTTTATTTGCGGATATCTTACAATCCCACGTTATATATACTAGTACCTATGTTTCAAATGAAAGTTCCATATGCCATTTGCGCCATAATACTCAGTTCTCCGCCTTCCGCGTCCACTCCACACCGGCTTTCCGTCTCAAGACATCGGCTCATCTTGCAGGGGTGTCCTACCGCCTACGTTACGTGACGCCTCTGTTAGACGACTAAATCTTAGTATCAACCAATTCTGTGTTAAAGTTGTTTTATGATTAACTTGTATAGGAAGCTGAAAGTTACCCCTATTGTAATGTATTGATTTAAGGTCAAATACCTACTCAAAACTGTAGTGCCAGTGCATGATTTGATTGATCATCAAAAGCCATTCGGTCCTCCGCCCCCTGCATCCAGGCTACACGGAAATTTAAATCCACATTAACAACATTCCGTAAAGCGTCCACTGTTGAACATTGGCTTCCCTCAAAGTGGGTGTTGCCATAGTCACCACGCTTGGCGGGCGGGTTAGTGGCCGATGGTATATTAAATAATAATATATATTATATAAGAATTGATGACGTTCATAATGTATGTTGCAAAAAAAAACGTGCTATGAAAGTTTTTTTTTAATCATGTCATCCGTAGTACCTATGTGTTTTAATTAGATACTTGTTTTGAAATTGGCTACCAGGGCAGAAAAGAGGTTTCTAAAGTTGAAAGTAAGGTTTGAACTGATATGTTAGCAGTTTCCGGCAAAACATTTTATTTAAGTTTTACTATGAATAAATTTAACCTAAACTTTCCAGAAAATAATCTTATCTAATCTAATCATCGGTCTTTTTTTTACTATATGTTGCAATCAAATCATACGCAAGTGTACTTAAATAATAAACATTTGCTTCCTAAGCTAAACTAAACGTATTGTCATAAACAGAATGAATAACTGGGAATGTTGTTAATCAGTACTTAACATAGATGTATCACGCATGCTCCATAGATAGAAGATTATATGTAGACCGTTCCACGAATCCAGAACACCAAAGACAATGCGTGACTCGTAACTGTTATGACTATACCGCTTAGTTACCGGCACGAGTATACAATTGACATCTTTATTTTTTTTTAACACGTCTACCTGGTTGTACTACTTCTATTCACATTTAATAAATATGTACTTATCTAGAACAGATCGTATATGTGTGTATGTTTTTGTAGGTATTTATACACCACTAGCTGCCCTCCGCAGTTTTACCGGGTCGTGGTGTGATGTTTTGTAGCCTATAACATATAGGCTATCAAACATCACGCATGCAAACTTCATCAAAATCCATTTTGTTTTTATTATTATTTAGTTTTTGCGTGATATACAGATATAAATCCATACATTCTGACAAACATTCGCATTTATAAAATTAGTAGGATTAACTGTGAAATTTTTAAAACTATGAAATATTATGAGACTGCGCCAATGAAACGAATTTACTTTTATGGGAAATTTATACTTACTTTAGCACTCCTTAACTTTCCCCCTTGAATTAGAGACGAAATGTTATTATCACTCGTTTATCGCAGCCTTGTTCTGCCGGCATGACTTGGAACCGGTTGCACCGAGGTTGATCTTCACACCACCAAAGCAAGATGACCCGCCACGCCTCTCCACAATGAAGTATTCCACATTCAAACTTGAAAACCAACCTGTAGTCAGACGGGTCCCGATAAATTGGTCAGTTCTTCACATGACGGACTGCGGGCCAAGTTAACACGCACACGCGTACATGCGGGTTATTCTGGCCGGTTCGGGAACATACCTGATTTTTGAGTTTGAACAAAATTCGTGTGGGAAGGGCTTGAAAGTTGAACGTTTTCGTTTGGAAAGTATTTCGATTTGGAAGCTAAGAGAGTACTGTCTTAATGTTATTCTTCTCGCTTTCATGTTTTTCCATTCGACTTACCGTATTATTTTAGCAACTTCAATGTAATTATTTTTTTAACCACGGTTAAACTTAAGATATTAATAATTTCTTCTTAGATTTACACAAAATATTGAAGTGCCCATAAAAAATCAAAAGAAGCCTTGGCTACTTCCGTATTACATAGAATTCTAAAGATTTATTTCTCAGATATAATGTTTTATTCGTTTTATGACAAGGAAATTCAGCGATTTTTTTCACTTTATAAAGATTTTCTAAATGTTTTTGAAAAGTTTACTATTCTATGTTTCAAAATTGAGATTAATAAAATTATTATGAACATTAACAGTTAACCTCAGAAGAAGGATATCTATTATACTTCAGAAGCGATTGGCACTTAGCCAGTTAACTTATAAGCTCTAGAGTTTCGTTTTATATTAGATCAACACTTGTAAGCAAACATTTTCTAACCAGTTCTAAAGACTACCAAAAATACAAATGTGGTTTAGTAAGCATTATGTATATCGACAGGTAATCGACACAATGGGCAATAATAATAATATAATTAAATATAGCTCATTTTACCCCTATTTTCCCAATTTTTAGATCTTTAACACTATCGCATCACTTAAGTTTCTTATTATTGAACAATTGCCATTTAAATAACAATTTCCAATTCTGTATTGGATGCTAAAAGGCAGGGAGCGGCATCGTGCCAAAACCCTAATTGAAGAGTTGCCTTGTTAAATTTGATGAGAATCCACTAGCCCTCAAAATGTCATCAGTTCAATTATCGCAGAACGCAGTATATTTCATAAATGCCGACAGCTTTATTATGATATTTCACACAGACCAGATTTTACCCCAGTCCTGTCGTGTAGCTATTGAACTAGACTATATGAGTAAGGGAATAAATATTTAAAATGAAAAATAAAATAAAGATGAATACTAAAGTTGAACAGCAGAAGGTTATAGGTTGTTAAAATAGATGTTTCAAAAGTTGAGATTAATAAACTTTGACCATCGTCAGGATTCGAACCTGCAACTTAGTTTTAGCCCCTAATGCCTTAACCAATTAGGCTACGGTGGAACCACAACCGGTCATCTAAATTTATCAATCCCTAAAGTAAGATAACTAAATATCGTGTAATATAGGCACACACCCTTAGTATACATTATATATACTTATCTCCGTGCGGTAGCGCACATACCTAATACGTAATATCATTTGACATGATCTGGATTATAAGTAACAGGAAAATTTACTTACAGCTTTATTTTTTTATTTATTAATTTATGTAGTCCACAACATGTTATACCAGAGAAATATTAAAAATAAATCTCTTCAAGCAGACCTGCAAGCTGAAATACGAAAAGAAAATATGGATGGCATGAATATATTGTATAAATTTTTGTACACTGAAAAAAATATTTGTGAAGCTTCAAGTGCTTATTCAGATCAGTATTCCAGAGTAAAAGAATAACTGATGACGTGTTTTCGCACAAACTCCTGCAATAATGTTATATCCTGTGCAGATGCTTAGTCTCCTTTGAGCTCAGCCGCTGTGACCGAAATCGGTCAGGAGGACATCATGATCAATGATCTTCCCGGAACCCGACGTAATATAAACGTCTGCACTGTAGCTGGGTTATTTTCTCTTATTTGCCTTCCCGGTTTATTTTCGATAGGTCGTCTCGAGCTATGTGAAGTACGGCTTGACCGAATTTCTGATGGAAATATGGCTGTGCTAACATACATTTATTATTGAGTAATATCTGTATAGTTTGCCGTGGAAAATATTGAAGAGCATATATTATGATGAGAGAAAACGGGAAATATTTAGACACGTGTTATAATTATAAAGTTTGGATCGAGTGGGACGTAGTTGCGAGAAATGAATAATATTATGTAGGTATTGATTGTTTATGAGTAAGTACTCACGCCGGACAGGACATTTTTGTGCAAATTCTAAAATTTATTTCCGGGTCTGGTTTGTAGAGGGACTACCCTCCGTGCCTCGGAAAGCACGGCCGTTGGTCCCGATTGTTATAACATCATCTATAATAATCATATATCTAGGAACGGGCAGCAGCGTTTCCATGTGTGGTACCTACAACATTATACTGCGGTCATCAACCCGCCTGCCAAGCGTGGTGACTATGGCAAATAACCTCCCTCGGGAGGAGGCCCATGTTCAGCAGTGGACGTTATACGAGCTAATGATGATGATGATGTGAGTAAGTGTGGATGTATTTTTGTTAATCTTTCACGCCAAAAAATTCGGAATGTATTTGAATGAAATTCCGTGAAACATCACGCTAAGACTCATTGTAGCCGTTACCACAATATAACTGTTTAATGTACTAAGTACTTATACTATACATTAAACGAACTATGTACTTACTAATAAGTACATAGGTACATAGTCAGTCAGCACGTATTTTATAGGGTATTTGTGATTGAGGTAAAAATGAAACTTTATAGTATGTATTTTGCTTGAATCCTAGGCTTCATAGACCGGTATGAATACTTAACGTTTTGTGAGCCACTATATTTTATAT
This sequence comes from Nycteola revayana, assembly GCA_947037095.2. Classification (NCBI taxonomy): domain Eukaryota; kingdom Metazoa; phylum Arthropoda; class Insecta; order Lepidoptera; family Nolidae; genus Nycteola; species Nycteola revayana. Next base: position 9,438,384 of record OX344844.2, read on the forward strand.
GCGGTGGCATTAAACAGGTTTTATTTTGTTTATGGTTAATATTCTAGATAATTATAAGTAAAATATTCACAATGTGCAGTTGCATAACTTTCGATTTAGGTCAACAAGAATTTAATATACAGAAATGTAATGTATCAGACAGCCAAGCAACTTGCCCTATACTAATTAAAACCAATCATCAGTTGTCGGTCTCACTAATTGTTTGCGACGCAAGTCACCTACACATGTCAACGTGTGGGGAAGTCACCGAAATAGAGTAAATGGACCGTGGACTTATTTACCTGGCCTGTAGACAACTATTTTGCATTTGCAGAGACTGACTGCACTCAACAGTGCCAAAAGAATATAATAGTTAAAAAAAAGAAAACTCGAAAAAAATATTTCAGCAAATTATAGTGGTATCACTGAATTATGCCTTAAAGTCATAATCCCTTGATACCTCTTTCAGCGACCGCCCTGAGAGTGCTTTTCCACCAGAGACTACGTTGCTATGGATGCGGTTGATATCCACCAATCATATTCATTGGTGCACCTAGCTAAGCACTGGTGGAAACGGATTCAACTAAGATATGTTTTTTATAGCATTATTTTATAGAACGCATCCTTCCAGGATGCGTGCTATAGGTCGTCGCGAGTGGTGTAGCTATGTGCAGAGCAGAGTACCTACAGTATGCCCGATTGCGATTGCGGCGGCGCATCTTCATAGCACATCTTCCTCGTACCGCTACACAGCTTAGTATCAGTGAAAATGGTCACATAATTTCACAGCTTAGCTATTACATCCTCGCAGCATAGCTGCATAGCACATATCTGGTGGTAAAGCAGCCTAAGCCGAAGTCCTAGTCTCACTGGGAGTGCCGTCTTACGCTGGTTGCAGGTAGCTAACTGTTCCGCGCGGTTTCATCCACGTGGATCCCGTTCCAGTGGAAATCTTGACTTAAAATGTAGCCTATCATACTCACAACTAAAGAAGCTTTTTATTGGTAAAAGAATTTGCTAAATCGGTTCAGCAGATCAGTCCCACAAACAATTCACAAACTTAACCTCTTTATAATATTAGTATACTCTCTTTGCTCCTTTATTCCCGGTGAAGTAGCAAAAGCTTTGTGGTTGACAGCAAACATGTCCTCTTAAAGTACTCAGTTATATCTATATCCTTACTTTGTCAATACACATGTTGTCATTAATACTTTGCTACCGTCTGTGAAACCCATGTAAAAATAGAGTCCAGCATAACGAGAATGATCGATAGAATCTATACATAATCAGAACCACTTACGTATATCCCTTCAATAACGACTTACTAATAGACGTTTACGACTTCATTTATGATGGTTTATATTTGGTGCCCAACCTGACCTTCCCTGTCAGCCGTAACGACGTCAAGAATTAAAATTAGACGTTGAATAATAAAGGTATTCCGTTAAGGCTACTTAAAAATGTATGCTGCCGTGAGCGTAGAGTAAGTACTTCGGGACTCAACATTCACTAAAGAAAATGCTCACAAAGTTTTTCTTGGAATAATTTTGCTTTCACTTCAATTTATATAGGTACTGTTGAGTTATTTTCATCTGAGAAGCAAGACGTAAGACGGCAGTTTCTTTTCCCAGGAGTAATGATAATCATATTCAGACGAAGAAAGTTACTTATGTACCACTAGTAGTGCAGTTCTGTATATCATTATTTCTTTTATTTTTTCTTTTAAAAATGGTGCCGCGGATTCACAATGTCCACATAGGCTTAGAATAATTATTCGCGTTCACATAAATAATTGTCCCTGGTATGAATAGAACCCATAATACCAGGTCTCATATGCAACTGCTGCAACCACTGAACCACCGGTGCAGTTCAGTACATTATGTACACAGATTACATAAGATGAAAATGTTGATATGGCTAGCTTTAAATCTCGGAGGTCGTGGGTTCGATCCCCACGCCGGACAGAAAATCACAAAGATTTAAATTCTAAGATTTCTTTCCGGGTCTGGTTGGTTGAAGGACTACCCTCCGTGCCTCGGAATGCACGTTAAGCCGTTGGTCCCGAATGTTATATCATTTGTTATAATCGTATATCAAGGAACTGGCAGCAGCGTTTCGTTGTGTGCTACAACATAATACTGCTGTCATCAATCCGCCTGCCAAGCGTGGTGACTATGGCAAATATCCTCGCTCTAGAGGAGGCCCATGTTCAGCACTGAACGTTATTCGGGCTGATGATGATGATGATATGAACTTATTTTGCACGGACGACGTCGCGGGCAGCTAGTGAAGAAATAAAACGGATTAAGTGTGTAGACTGCTGTACCATCACAACCTTAATGCGACCTATATTTACACCAAGCCTAGTACGTACCATGTGACGTTTGATATGATCGATAGTGGCTAGTAGGCTGTGGCGTAGTGGCCTTGGGCGATTTCTAATGTACGTGACATGATAAGTTCAAGGTTCATACCGTGACGAAGCCATTTCAGACCAGGCTCACGGGCCAACCATTATGAGGCTATTGTAGAAATAAATGATGATAGTACAATAATTACGATGCTGGTACCAAAATACGATGACCGGCAATTTATTATTATACTAGCTAGCAATTCGTATCCAACGTCGTTCGTCCATAATTTCTGACATTACCTACTAGTGATGTTTATAATATTTTCTTTTGATAAAATTTGTCCTATCAAGTTCGGTACTCTAAAAACAATATCGGTAACTATTATCAAGTGATACTCGTACATGCATACAGCCTTTACTTTTTTTTTATATGATGAGTACCTGCATGCATAGATCAGGGAATGTCCTAATAAATAAATTTTGTTAGGAACGCAATTGTGTCCGTGAAATGAATGTTTGTAAAGTCCCCCGCGACACAGGGATTTATTTCCCTAGTGCGGGAGTTGTCTTTAAAAAAAAAAAAAAAAATTAAAAGCAACTTCTTTCTAATATCTTTTCGTTTAGACCGTAAAATAAAACATTTTTGGGCTCTGTGTTTACTTTTTTTAAAGTTTGTGATTCGGTATTATACTACAATAGATATATATTTGCTTCCAATAAAAAAAGGAAAAAAACCTGTTCCCACATATATACAAAACGGCGAGATAAGTGAGACAGCCTCCGCTTTAAATCTCGGAGATGGTGAATTTGATCCCCACGCCGAACAAGAAATCACTGTGAAAAATTCTAGCTTTTTTCCCGATCGGGTTGGTTGAGGGACGTTCCTCCATGACTCGGAAGGTACGTTAAGCAGTTAGTCTCGATTGTTATAACATCATCTATAACAATCGTATACCAGGAAAAGGGAGGGGCAATTATACGGGCTGTTGATGATGATGACACTAAAAGTTTTTAAAACTATGTAAATAAAAAATAATATGTTAATCAGAAATAGTAAATCTTTATTGTTCTCCTATCAATAGTAGTTGTAAATGTTATCGATATCAGTTCTAATCCTTCCTATTGTAGTACAAATAATGTGGCTGTTCGTTTGCGTGTACAGATTTCCCACCCATCATTTGGCACTCCTTACATAGGCGCAGTGCCAACGTTATTGTAAATGAACAATGTTTTGCCTTAAAATTTACGTGCAGAAACGTCATGTTTATATTGTGACTCATGATCTCTGACTCTAGTTATATACTAGGTGTATATAAGATTAATTCAATCCGAAGTCTTATATTATCTAAATAAATTAAATTGGCATTAACAATAACTTTAAGACTTCTTACAGCTACTTTAATATAGTTTGTTAATTGTTCTTTCTGAGAAATTTCGTTTTATATACTTTCGGAATCTCGCGTTTTCTACTGCATTGAATTTCTTTACCATATAGCGTGAAGTTAGTCTATAATTTTATTCATGTACTTATTTGCGTTTTGTGCTGACCTTTCCCAACGTAAATTATGTTGTTTACTTACGCTGCACTTTACCAATTAATATTATAGTCCAATTAAACCCACCCAAGGTGACCGTCAAATTACTTAATTCAACTTTATTTTGTGTGTGAATTTATATATTAAATATCTACTTGTACTCTACTGCCTTCAACCTTTTAGGATTTGTGGAATGCAAGGATACGAGTTTCCGAGTTTACAACTTTGTTGGCGAAAGTTAAACAAACAAAAGTCCCATGAGAGGAAAGAGTATATGAACTTGAAAGGCATACAGATATAATACATTTTTTGGTCAAGTTTATAAGTTTTTTTTTATATAAAACTGTTCATGAAATATTTCTCCTTATTATTTACTAACTTACTACCTTGTGCGTGATGTATCGAAATCAAAGTAACGTTTTAATTAAAATAACATATAACAGTGGGAATCAGTTATGACCAGACTTCACAAAATTAAAATTTACACTTAATCAATTTCACAGACTCTTTCGACTATTAAATAATAAATGTATTTGTCACACTGTACCACAAACCCGTCGTTACTTTAATGAGCGTTGTTCTCTCTAGCTTTAATACTATCGAGCTAAATTTCAGTTTTGGCTTTTTGTCATATTGTATCCTATTTCTTCATCGAACTACCAATAAATGTAAATCACTTTCTAATACATGACACTTTCGTGCACTCTTCGTATCTCTATGTGGTAATAGTGTTGGTATCAGCAGAACATATTTAAAGCATTACTCACATACCAAATTGTTCTTGTTCTTGATATAGGTACCACAAATAATTTCGATTGCATATACATATTATGTACTAGTAAATATAGACTTGGAGACACAACATGTGATCAAAAAAAAACTTTTCCCATATAAAAGAAATTTCCCAAATTGAATGGTAGGTTTCCAGATAATAAAACGCTTTGTCCTGACTGACTATCGGATCAACGCACAGCCAAAACTGTTCATTGTTGAGTCCTGAAACTTGGAAACTAGTCGTATTCCCTATGTGTCGTAACCATCAGATAAGAAAGGATTTTTTTTTAATCCCATCCCTAGCATGATGAAAATAGGTAGGAAAGTAGAAGAGTAGGTAAAGAGAAATCTTAACTTTAAGCGGGCAAAGTCATGGGCAACAGCTAGTAAAACGATATCTCCAAAAGTTATTTCATTAAAGCGATGATGTAAATCATAAAACTGACGTAATTCTATTATCGTAGTTGGTAATAAACAAATGTGGTTTGTTCGAATGGTCATTTGGGGTGCAGTTAGTTATCCCATTAGCTTAATAAACTGAACCCGCATACCATTTCATATTAGTGGCCATGTATCAATCTACTATTAAATACGCTACCTTTATATAGAAGACATTAAAATGATTAATGTGTGCTAGATGATCGTTTGTACGTTATTATTTCTGCGATTGATTGGGCAATGACCTATTCTCAGATTTCATAGATGTATTCTAAATGTGTGCGAACTATTTGTAATACACATTAGCCAGAGCATAAGAGCTTGCGTATTAATTAAGACGCGCCATATTTATCTTTCGCAAATATTTTCAGACTAATGACATGGTTTCGAAATTATTTTTTTATACTTACTCAGTATTTAATTTTGGATTATTTATGGAAATTTGATTAATCACACAAGGACATGGATTTAGTTGAAATTTGGCTCAGTGTTTTTTTTGTCGTTGCTATTTTGGGTAGTAAAATCGGTCCGTATAATAAAATAGTTTTTTGTACTTGTAATTTTTCTATAACATTATACATTACAGATAAAAATGAGTTCGAACCGTTTGTCTAACCTCAATTATATTGCATTGCAAGGTACTAGAACTCTGTCTGCCATATAGATCTCCATGAGGGTACACTTTTTTATATATTTTTCAAAACTAGAATGTTACTTTTCGATATTCGTACTGATGGCAAAAACTACGTTCCGGTTATGAGTAACGATTAAAAATCACGGTGTATATATATAAAGATTATAAATAAGTGTGCTAATGGCATAATTTATTAAACATAATTGACATAAGAGTTACTGTAAAGTTTGATCATTGGAATCACATTAGCATTCAAGATGATGGTTCAAACGACTCTTATAGATCGCATTCAAATACTATTTTTTGTTTCACTCGGCTAGAAAATGACTTTTCTTTCCGATTGTTATCTACAAATAGAATTCACAGAAAGGTTTTTACTTGGTTATTTAGCTTCGTTTCTAAATATTCAATTCAGTCTTTACGTCGACGTTGGGTTTATTTATTGCTTGTAGCAATTAATGAGTAATAGTACGAAATACGTTAAAATTATTTAGCTTATTTTGTATTTAAATCCTTTAGGAATAGTGGTAGATAGTCAACATTTTTATTAAGTACTAGCTCCGCCCCGCGGTTTTACCCGCGTCACGTTGCTGCAGTGGGTAGGATCGTGATAATTTGTAGCCTATTTTTTATCCAGCTCATAAAATATCCGAGTGCAAACTTTTAGCCAAATCCATTCCGTTGTTTTGCGTGAAAGAATTACAAACATACATACATTCACACATACAAACTTTCGCTTTAATAATATTAGTAGGATTGAAAAGAGTTTCATTAAATTTTACGTATCACAGATGTAGCAAGTTACACGAATATAAATGCAACGTAGCAGAAACAATTCATATACAGAATCGAAAGACCACTTTTCTAGTTATAATAAAACTAATATATTAATAGTAATACTGTTTCCCATTATAATGAATGTATTCTGGATATGACTATCATATAATTTCATATTACATTAAATCATTTTATTAAATAGATCTTCACTCTATTCCAGGTAATGAAGAGTCTTCAACGTGTATTTTGAAAAGAAACTGGGAATTTTATGAGAGGTAAATGTCTGAAAAATGATTATATATTAGTACTAACAATAAGCTAACGTTTGTTTGCGCTTCACACAAACACGCACGTTTATTAACACTAGCAAATGTACGTAAAATGTCGCAATATTAACGTAATTGAAATAAACAGCTTACTATTTCTAAACACAAGTTTGAGCATAGAGTACAATAGAGATATATGAGGCAATTCCAAATATATGCCTTCCCTTTGATAGCAAATGGAAGTATAATCAATAGTGTTTTTTAATTATAACTGGTGTAAAAGAAGGCAAAATATTGTCACAGAAATTCACAGAAAGCGAGAATTCACCCGCGTAATTCCCGTTCCCGTAGAAATTGATAATTAAATATAGCCTTTCTTGATAAATAGACTAACTATACTAACAAGGAAATATTTTTTTAAATAGGATCGGTAACCAAACAAACTTTTAAGCTTTATATATTTAGTAAAGATGATATTTTATTATTTACTGTTAAAGGAATTGCATGTAGTCTTGACTTGCTGCGCCCCGCGGTTTTACCCGCGTTACTCTGCTCCAGTAGGTCGGAGCGTGATTATCTGTAGCCTATATGTTAATTGAGCTTAATAACTATCCCCGTGCAAAGTTTCAGCCAAGTCCATTTAGTAGTTTTTGCGTAAAAGAATAACAAACACATACATCCACACATCCAAACTTTCGCATTTATAATATTTTCTTGGTGTTACTTATGCATAGGAGCGAAGAAACTTAACGCATTTGTGAGTTATAGTAGCAACCAGCTAACAAGTTTTGTTTTAAAACTGCTCGTGTTTATCTTGAAACCAACAAACTTGGCATCAGAAAGTTTCCTTTTAAGAAAATGATCTGCCCTAACACGTTCTGCTCTGCCAACTTAGCACTTTTTACTTCTAGTTTAATATAGGGATATACTCAAAATATTAAAAATGACTCGACTCTTAGTACGTACTTAGCACCTGTCTCCATGGACATTTAATAATAAAAAATAGAATATGTTACTCCTGAATAAAGTTAATTCCTAGTGATGGAAGAATTATTTTAAATTGGACCAATAGTACAGTTTATTAGGAGTTGCAAATGAATCATCATCATCATCATCATCAGCCCGTATAACGTCCACTGCTGAACATGGGCCTCCTCCCGAGGGAGGGTATTTGCCATAGTCACCACGCTTGGCAGGCGGATTGGTGACCGTAGTGTTATGTTGTAATACACAGGGGAAACGCTGCTGCCCGTTCCCTGGTTCGTTTGTTATCGATGATGTTATAACAATCGGGACCAACGGCTTAACGTGCTTTCCGAGACACGGGGGGTAGTCCCTCAACCGACCAGACCCGGAAAGAAATCCTGCAAATGAATACAAAACAAATAATAAAAATCCTATTGACTATTGAATTTAATTTATACTAGTGATCGAAATTTGACCTAGGTAGTGGTTAAACATTGTCTATAATTAAAAAAATATAAGCATTCTGCTCTCTCTTCTCTATATAATGTATAAGTGTGCGAAATGTCATACTCTTCCGTTCGCGTAATTTTTGTAAAAAGTGGTTAAGAGTTTTTGCTTGACGTATAAATCAGTGTCTTTCAATCTGTGGGTCTCGATTTCAGGGGAATCGCGAAGCCAGACTCGGTGGGAGCCAGCAAAAAGCGGTATATTACAAAAAAAAAATCATTTACGTAGTTTTCAAAATTATTTATTGATTTGTCTATATGACATAAAGGGGTCGCGATATCTAAGATTGAAAAACACTGATATAGATAAACTTATAGATAGAGCGTTGTTAAACTAACTGGCGCCTAAATGAATTGTTATTCAACTGTAGTTTGTAATAGTGACGAAATTATGCCTAGAAATGGTACCGTGTATATATTAGTTGAGTCACTGTATTGTTGGTTCAATAAGTGGCATGTTCCCTTTTATAGGCATCAACGTTTTTGTCGTCGATACGTTTCGGCTTACTCTATTATCATTTGTCTGGGTGTATATGGTATGTGTATTTATGTTATTATTATGTCGGAAATTTATGAAATAACTAGCTCCCCGCGTGCGGTTCCAGCCGCATAACTCATGTTCCCGGAGGAACTTCATCCATAAATAAAGCCCATGTAACTCCTAGATAACGAAGTTTTTTAATGGTGAAAAATTTCACCATTAGAAAGATTAAAATCGGACCAGTGATTAGCGTATACAAGCAAACAAACACTAAACCTCTTCAGCTTTATAGTATATCATATTAACCCTTAACTGGGCCGTGGATACCCACGATACTAGTCTTGTGCCTGCTCGGTCATTTTCAAGATCGCTCCGTACTAGTTCATTTCGGACAGTGAACTAGTTCGTTCTATAAGCTCTAACAGCTCTATTCGGTCTTTGCGCTTGGTCAGCATTTCCATATAGGACAGCGCGGACCACAGAGTAAATACGTTCTCTAGGAACATTGTTAAGTACTTAAAGCGTATTTGCGGACCACAGAGCAGCCACCAAATCACCACGGTGACCAAATTATGGTTACTATTGTAATAATTTAACATATTTGATTTTCCTTCATACTTGAACAGGCTTAGGACTCAAGGACTGTCATTCTGATCAACCGCCTACATTATTATGAATGAATTCGTATGACGTACTTGTCAAAAACAATCAGTCAGTTTCATTATTCGTTCTCGCTCGCACTTATACGATCTCGCGGTTTACAATGTACGAAGTACGAAAAGAGCTATTTGACCTATTAGACCGATTACAAATCAGCGTTCGGAAACGTTTCTTCTAGTACAGTACGAAGATACGGCTCCTATTCGTTCATCGTTCACGAACTACACAAGACTACACGATACCAAAAACCAATCAATTCTAAACATACGTTTAGAATTGATTGGTTTTGCTCTTTATTACAAGAACATAAAGTTCAAAATATGGTGGGTTCTATATTTCCTCTGCCTGTTTAAGGGGTAGCTTTAGCCAGTAGCTTTGCCCGCGTTAAAATTGGGGTACAGTAGTTTACTCTATAGAACTAACTTAAGACCCCTATTTCATCCACTTAGGGTGAGAATTATGAAAAATCCTTTCTTAGTGGATGCCAACTGAGTTGCGTGCCAAATTTAGTAGGCAGTTTTGGCTGAGGGTTGATAGATAAATCAATAATAGTTGTCTTTTATATATCGTAAGTAAATCTTCAATATCGCGTAAGTGACAATAACTGATAAGGTTGAAAATAAATTGAAGCAAATTGATTTCTTGCCCATTACAACATACATAAAGAAGATATTTCTTGATATATAAAATACACCTTATAGTTACTGTTAAATTCGCGGTATTGCACATACGATTTATTCATAAACTTTGTTTAGTCAACTATTAAATTAAAAACTGTACATCTACCACAAAGTAATTATTTCAGCTTAGTCTTATCAAATTGTACTGAACGAGTAATTTTCTTATCGTTCGTTGTATATTGTATTCGCTTTATTCCTTTTGACCGCACTCTAGACATGTGTTAGATTAAATACCTATACTACTCAATAACAACATATGTGATTTGACACTATTAATAAATCCTGACATTAATGCTCTTTGCTATATCAGGTGTCACGACTCGACGCAAGCCATATTTAGTTTGCTTTACTTCAAAATAAGTCGTTAATATCCAATTAAAAAACTGGTGTGTTTTGTGGTTAATGGCTCACTTTGTGATGTATTTCGGTGTTATTGTTATTTTATAGACGGTGCTTACAAAATACATGACATCCATTTAACATTAGGTAGATAATATCATGTAAAATTAATAGTCTGTATTTTTAATATAATTTTATCTGCACAAAATATAGAAATCAGTAGCTTCCACGCATTAAATGTCGTTTTATTTATATTTAAAACATTTTTCTTAAAATCTAATTTATAATTTCACTGATATCTCACCACTAACATAATCAGTATTCATGATACTTTCTACTATTAGAGGGATGGCACATATTTTAGAATCACCATTGTTACTTTCCACATCGGTATAAATTGATAACGTCCTTAGAGCTAAATACTAAAGTACTCACAACCATCTGGTTGTTAATGTAAACTGTGATGTATTGCTTTAGAAACAAGGTGCAATTTAATTTATCTATTGATGAGTGGTGTAACTGTCTATTGTCTATTCGTTCAAAGAGTTGAAAGAATTATGCTCTTATCCGTAATACTCAGGTGTCGATTATAAGTTTATTTGTCTTATTTTTACTAACCTTTCAATGTCCTCGTAGACACGATAGGTGCACATAACTTCCCTAAAAATCGGATCATCATTCCTCAATCCCCTCGCCAGCGACCGCCCTGAGCCGAAGTCCCAAGTTGAGACTTGGTACTTGAGATGGTATGCCCTCTTGCGTAGGTTGCTCAGTTTATAGTTTTTAAACTATTTATGAAGGCTAGAGAACTGCTCGCATTTAACCGGTGAAGTAGCAAATGCCTCGTGGCATCATCATCATCATCATATCACATATTATATTCGTCCGAAATAACTTGGTGATGGTATAAGTTGTATAAACAACTTGCAACTATCATAACGTATTATATTTTTCTATTTAAGAATACTATGCTAACAGCAGATGGCCACATATCGGTAATGTTATATAGATGCGAATGATTACTTAGTTTTTATTTATCATATATATTTTTAATAGTTAGCCGTCCCCACATACTAGGCAAGGCTGACCGTGTGTCCTGGAATCGAGAGAGCCTCACCGCGCATGTACTATGTTTTTTTAAAGCATTTTTAATTTTGTAAGAAAATGGTAATATCACTAAACACTAAACTATCGTCTATAAGCCTAAAATGTTATAAATCACATGTTTAATCATATCATAAATCGTCTAAACTGCTAGTACATACCAATTTGATTGTTTACTGCAAACAAAAACAATATTGAAGTAATAATATTAAACGAGTAATAAACTTGTAATAAACAGGTTTGATAAATCGATAGACGCCGTTTTAATAACTAATGGTTGTGATAGAATTTACTAGTTGTTTAATTGCTGAAACATAGTTACAAATTGCAGGCCGCTTATAATTAGTGGTTTATTGTATTTCATGTTAGCACTAAATATAATATAATACATTATTATTTTATGATGGAAGTTGAAACAGTTCGCAGTTAGTCTGATTTAGTTATTCTAAAAAATAAATAAGTATATTTATTTCTCCCATAACACATACATGCTTAGATTTAATTTCACAAATGTTATTGCAAGGAAGGGAATTAGGAGCCCATACTTAATAGAAACTTGTGTCATGGGTCTCTTGCCCTCCTTAACAAGGACAAGTTTATGAAAGAACTAAAAAAAAATATTTATTCGAGGTTATTCCAATTAATAAGATGTATTATTTTATTGTGTCAATTTATAACATACAGTAATATTTTTATTATAGTCTACCTAACGAACACATGATGGCTGCCGAACAATAAGTGATTTTAACTTATCATACGAATCTATTCCAATAAAAAAACCTTTGTCTTATTTTAGCTAAACGGGTTTTTTATTATCTTCAGTGACAGCAAAAATCTTACGAATGTTAGATTTTTGCTGTCACTGTCACTGTCACTTTCCAAGTTCTAACATTTTCATAAAACTAACAAAGTAGCAGTAGATTTCCCCTTGATTTTTATTTTATGTTTACAGTTCTTAATATCGTACCGATGCAATGTAAAAGACACAAAATTTATCTGAATCAATTACCTAGAAACAATTCTACGAAGTTGTAATTATTTCCTTTGACTATAAATTCAGTCATAAGACAACCTTGGCCCTTACAAACCTTCGTAACATCTAGTCTAAATCAATAAATTAGTCTACTAAGAAAATACTAAGAAATATAATAATACATATTTAATCTTTTAAAATGGGATCTAAGCGATTCTCTAAATTAAATCTAGCTAATAAAAACATCTAGACCGTATCTAAAATAATCTAGACCAGGCACCAAAATGAAAGAAAGCCAAAGATAATTCCGTTCAGTAAACATACTTTCAGCTGAAATATCATAATCCAGTGGAATAGCGATTCGACACGTCTGGATATAGACTAGTTGCAGGTCACGACAGTTTTACCGGGGAAATTGGAGTTTTACCTGCTATCTGACCTCGGGATGTTACTGAGAAAATAATCCACTAGAACAGGGGCTCTTAATCTTTTTCAGCTCAGGGGCAATTACAAAAAATATATTTTCACGGCAATAGGTACCTACAATAATAGTAGCTATCTAACTAAGATAGGACCAAACATTAAAACATTTACAATTAGAATAGAGTATTTTTATTATAAATATATACGTAGTCAAATGTGTGATGCTTGGTGATCACCACAGCTAAAAATCCAGCTCGAGCTTGTGCATGTAAAGGATCATCTGCAAAGTACTTCGAAACCTACCTATGTTCTTTATCTATGTTATATGTAGCAAAAGGTCTTTATATGAGAGCGCAAAAAAAAGGTACCCGTGAATATTTGTGGTTTTAGATAATGATAGAGGATCGACTCACGGCGCCCCTTTCTACGGCGCACAATTTGGGAACTTGCACCTTCACTAAAATATATTGGCATTTAAAAATATAAATAGTTGGACCAACCAGGCAGTTTACCAAAATATAACTAGCTTTCTTAATGAAGATTTCTACTAACCTAAATACAGGCAATCTATTTCTAGCCAAATTATAACCACACTTGATGCAATAACCCACATTCAGATAAAAATATTCATGATACATCTCTGCGATGATACTTTAAAAATGAACGTTATTTTTTTTTCAAAAAATTATTTATTCATATAAGCACAATTTAAATTGCTTCCATGTCTTTTTCTACTACAAGATTTGGATTTGGCAATTCTAAGAAGAACTGATAATAAACTCAGATTTTTTTAAATAAATATTTTATACAGTAGTAGTTATTTTAGCTTAATTAACTACTTAATAAAGTTTTCTCAATATTTTATTATTTAAAGGCCATTGCTTAATAAGACAGACGGACTTTCGACATCCGCTGACAAAAAACAGTGGGCGGCCTTCCGTGGAAAATTACTCCAGTCTTCAATAGACCTAACTAATGAGATAGTAGTTATATCAGAGCCTAAACAATGGGTTCGTATCTATGTAGAAGTGATAATGAAATAACCTGTTTGGTTTGTGCCAATTACCGAGGTTCGTTGGTAAATAAATAAGCACGTATTGTAGAAAATTGTAATGATTGCCAACTCAGGCGTGAACACTTGATGTGACCTTTTACTGATAATTATCGAAACCAGCGGCTCAAATCAATGTCCGCAAGCAAAGTTCAGTGCGTTCAATGCAAATGACAATGTATTTAGCAATCTATCACATTGTATTTTATCAATAACTGTTTCCTCCAGTCGATTCTGCTGTTTTTACTGGTACTTTCAGATCATATATCTATACTAATATGTTATGCTAAAGAGTGTGTTTGTTTGTTCGCTTGAACGCACAAATCTCAGGCACTACTGGTTCGATTCATAAAATTATTTCTATGTTAGATAGTCTAATTATCGAGGAAGGCGATATAGGCTATATTTAATTACGAAGTTCTTATGGGAACGGGAGTTACGCGGATGAAACCGTGCGAGGAAGTTAGTGGTCACGTAAATTCATTGTAGTTATTGTATTGTTCCTTACATTGTTAATTCATTATACATCAAAATACGATTGTAGCATATGGACAAAGAAAAAGAATTTCCTAATCCAGCTCGATCAATTCTTCATCCCAATAATCTCCAACATTGTACACCCAAGTCGTTTTTGGGTTTTCAGGTAGCTTAAGTATATTAACACTAAAATATGATCTTTTACAGCAATAGGATATCTGTCAACACACAAATAATGATGACAACCTAACAAAATCTACATTCCCATAGACATTTACCATTATATCTCAAGCACACCACTCCGCCTTTAGTCGCCATTATCTCCAACCAGCCCTGATAGTGGCGCCGCCGTCTAATATCTCCAGCGAGATAACTCCGAACACTCGGCCCATTACATACATCTTACTTTAGCTGGACATAATGTATGAGGAATTTAGATTTATTATTCGAATTACTCTGAACATTGAATGGAGTATCAGTATTGAAATAAATATTCCATATAGTGATCAGAATTTATTGAATTCTAGCGACCCGCCCCACTTCATAAGACAGTAGCATAAGTGGGGCGGGTTTTTTTTTTCATACATAAACATTATTTTTGAACCTAGTCATTTTTGAGTTAATCTGTTCCTTACCATGCCGTGACAACTTGTAAGTAAAGCAACACTCAGCACGTTATTGAAAAAACATATTTGTAACAATGTATTAGTGTATGTTTAGTAAGATTTCCTAAATAAATATATACATAATATAAGCTATAATGATTCTTCGATAATAAGTTTTATTGTATTTCTATTTTATAATATTAGCCTACAATCTAATATTACATTGTAACTAATCCATGAAAACATACTTCAACAATACATGTCTCTAGGACAACATCACGTTGATACTCTTGTCTTATTCATTATTTCGAACCAACGTGATAAGGGGAGTGTTTGAACAACGACTGTTTTCAAACAACATACTCTGTTTCCCAAAGATAAATTCAAGGTACCCATGTACTTATGTACTTCTGTAGTCAAAACAGTTTTTTCCCTTCTCGCCTTAGCAAACCATCCTATCATAAATTTTACGTGTAATATTTCTCTAAGCAGAGAGGTTTTGCCGAAACGACTTCAGATTTGGGAATGAATAGATCAGTAGTTATGATAATGAGCTGTATTATATTTAGACGTTCGTCGTTTATAATACATATAGAGATCTACTATCACGTTTTTTGTCTATTGTCTTTATACAGAAATGTTCTATCTGATAAGATCGCATGGTTTCGGTTTTGCGTCGAAACATTAAGCCGTTATGCAACTGTCTAAGACGGAACATTGTTCAATGTTTTTTAAGGATAGCTAGCGATATACTAACAAAGTTCATTTCATGGTACGAAACTGGGTATGTTGGATTTCTAAATAGTAACGATTTTTAACCTTCATATAATTGTGAGTCTTATTTGCGTAATAATCTGTAGGTTTACCACCTTGAAATGATTTCATTTATTTAACTACTGGCTAACCTCGAAATCACTAACGTTAGACACCTGAGATCAGACGTTAGTTCATCGAAATTGTTTATAAAACTCGCTCTCGTTCCCGTGGAAACCTCCTCTTAAAGTAGCGTATAACAAATAATGTGGCTTTCTATTGTTAAAATATTTTTCTAAATACTTTAGAATAGCATCTATGTAAACTTGAAGTCCATCTGTTATGTAGATGCTCTGTTCGAACAAACACATTTGATATTATTGTAAAATAAGTCAAATAATATAATTTTATTTAAAATAATAAGAGAGAAAATAGCGTAATAAAGATTATGATGGAATTCAAAAGACAGGGTAGAGTTCAACTTTCTCAAAATTGTTCTACACCGGTTTTCCAAGAATCCCTGGGTTTGAACAAGTTCATAAACTATGAGCATTCAAGAGTTTCAGATTTCCAAGAAATAATAATAAGTTTTCTAAAAATTATTAATTAATACCGTGATTTAAGTAACGAATTTTTTGATTTTCTCAAACTCGGTCACTTATGTTTTTATTATTTTTATTAATGAACCTTCAGTCTTTTTAACAAAGTATTTATTAATCCTCTATTTTAATTGCTTATTGTTTGTATTATTAATACCTAAAATGTACAACGCCCCAGGTCCAATTCCAACAAGGTAGCTCACCTTAATACCTACATAAATATATATTTTATGTACATGCTTAATTACGTGAGTTTAGTCAAAAATTATGATTAGCTAAGATGTACACAATTTGCCAAATTCTTAAAAATGCAATAACTTGATAGTTTGGCTAAAGTAAGTAAAGACTGGCTTACGATAAAATAGAAAAGAGGACTATTATCACTAAGAAGAATTATTTCAGGGCCCTGTTCTCTTGGTGCAGTTTCATTAGTTCACGTCTTCGCTACTAGAGAAAAATAAGTATAATATGTCTATGTTACTTTGTACTTTACAAAGAGCAATGGCTTATAAAGTTTATTGCAAGTCCCAAGACATTCTTTTAGTCTTTTATTTATGAGGTAGATATGTTTATGCCGTAACCCCCTCTCGTCTACAATATACTATTGAATATATTCATACAATTAAAATATTATTGGTATAGTAAAAGAATAGCTAGTAAAATTACTATACTTTATAGGGCCAAAAAACATCAATAGCTTACTATAAAAAGAAATTGAGATAATTGTAAATTAAAATGGACTTGAATTATGATTCAATCGTCATTACAATATGTTGTTTTAGACTTTAAGCTTTATGAGCATTTATTTTATTTAAACTTAATTAGAAGAATTAAAAAAAAAATCCTCAAGGCGGCAATGATCACAAAATGAGCTCTAGTGTCTTGCATTACAAGATAATCTTGGTTTTTAACCCCCGACGCAAAAACGACGGGGTGTTATAAGTTTCACGTGTCCGTGTGTGACTATCTGTGGCATCGTAGCTCCCGAACGGATGAACAGATTTTGTTTTTTTTTTTTTTTGAAGGATGTATTAGTCTGGAGTGTTTTTAGCTATGTTTGATGAAAATCGGCCAAAGACGGCCGCCGCCACAAAATGGCGGAATGTATATTTTTTAACAACTTCTTCAATATGGATATCAAATGAAAGGTCTTTAAGAATAGTAAAATAATGAACACTATACTTTTTCCGTTGGGGGATTTTTTATATTTTTAATTTAGATTTTTTACGAACTTTACGATGTTTTTGCATAAACACAGATTGGAAGTCATTTTAGACTGTATTTTTATGATATTAAAAAAATATGTACATACATCGATTATTAACAACGAACGCTGTCTATTAACAACGACAAAAAATCACGGTATATTAGTAATATTATATTTCGTACAAAGATATAAGAAAAGCAAACCACATCTATATATATAGCGCATATCTTATATAGATATGCGCTATTCGTCTTGTGTTTTGCTTTTCTTTTGTCTTTTCATATAGCTATAGACCAAAACGCAGTTTAGGGTCACTGAGCTAAAGAAGAAGTCAGGATCTTGAAATATTATTCATAATTTAACTCCATCCGGGCACTACCTAATTGAATTTCCTGTTGTAGTGTAGATAATCATTTGTTTTAAGGTCTTTGTTGTTTCCATTGACCAATTGCCTTTGTAATCTATGTGTATTTATATTACAAATAAAAATGAATCGAAAAATAAGACATACTGACCAATTTGGCTAATTCGTTTTTTATGTTTTTAGAAATAATAATTATAAACCTAGTCGATTTGTATGAAAGGCTAGTTTCCGCTGGCGGTTTCTCCCGCGTACCTCCCGTTCCCGTAGCAGCTTCATATTTAGCCTATTGCCTTCCTCGAAAATGGGCTATCTAACTCTGAATTTTTCAAATTGGACCAGTAGTTACTGAGATTGGCACGTTCAAGCAAACAAACAAATTATTCAGCTTTATATACTAGTATAGATAATTTTGGAAAAATACACGGGAAATGTCTGTTTTTTTTAAGGGTAACAGGCATCTAAGTAAAATATAAGATATTAAAAGCATAAAAAAACCCTATTGCTTGCCGTATAATATGAATGATACAGGCAACTTATGGTGTTGCATTAATGGAAAAGTATAGTTCAGCCCTATTACGTGGTCGTTTGACACAAATAAACATGTTTGGTCGATGTCGACCTACTGAGGCGACGTTGTAAATAAATACGTAGGTACATGTGAGTTATGTACGCGATTCCAATTTACTGTTAATTAATGGAGTGAGCATTTGTTGACTGTTTGTGTAGCTCTTATTGATGTGTAAAGTTTATGTTTTTACTTGGTCCGCTTGGTCATAGTTTTAACTTTAGCGGGGAACTTTCCTACAAACTTTCATACTAATGGTAGTGCATATCGTTGGTGATACTGCTCCGATGCCCTCGTAGACCCGAAGTCCGAGAGGCCCGCGAATTGTAAAGTAGAGCGACAGTTGCACAAAACTCCCCTAAAGAAACCAAAAGCCATAATCCCTCAATCTCCCCGTCAGCGAAGTCAGTATCAGTAAATTTAGTACAGAGAGACTAGACCTTGGGAAAGTATATCGCCGGTAATACTACAATACCGCGTAAGAGACAATAGCTAATAAGGTTAAAAATCAAATGTAGCAAATTGATTGTTTTCTCTTTAAAATATAATTAACGAAAATATTACTTGACAGATGAAATTACACCTTATAGTAGCTATAGTGTCACTTACGCGGTATTGCAACACTACTGGCGATATACTTTCCCAAGGTCTTGTCTCTCTGTACTAAATTTAATCAAAATTGGTTCTGTGGTTAAGGCGTGAAAGCGAAAAGATAGAGTTTATAGATTACTAGTTTCCTCCGCGCGGTTTCACTCGCGTAACTCTCGTTCTCGTGGGAACTTCATAATCAAATATAGCCTATATCATCCGGGGATAGTGTAGCTTTCCAACGGTGAAAGAATTTTTCAAATCGGTCCATTAGTTTCGGAGTCTATTCAATACAAACAATCAAATCTCTCCTCTTTATAATGTTAAGTATAGACTAGCTGTCCTGCGCGGTTTCACCTGCGTTCCCATGGAAACTTAAAGTTAAGATATAGCTTATGACACTCTCAAATGACGTGGCTTTCTATTGTTAAAAGAATTTAAAAAATTTGGCTTAGTAGATTGCCGCCTACAACGTCAGAAATTTACAAACTTTACCTCGTTATTGTATTAGTCTAGAAGTATAGATATCTTGGCATAATAATATTATTTTACATGCTATTTATGTTGCATTGACGATATTTACTTTAAAATATGTATTAAGTTTACTGATCTTTATTTTTAAAATAAGATTTTGATTAAATTTTTGTAAACTTTTTGGAATATGCAAAATGGATCAATGGCTAAGGTAGCTACGGTTTCTTTTAATTGGTTTATACGTTGTTTAACGTTTAATTAATGTCATCATCGATATTGGATACCTTTTATACTGACAGTCCTCATCGCTTATTTATGGTATATGTAAGCACCCGCCTGCGCTTGGCATTGTAATTTCCGTCAATCGGCCTCGGTGTTCTTACCGTTGTAATGTAACTACTGTTCATCCTACTAATATTAGAAACGCGAAAGTTTGTAAGTATGGATGGATGGATGGAAGGATGTATGGATGTTTGTTACTCTTTCACGCCAAAACTACTGAACGGAATTGACTGAAATTTTGCACCGGTATAGGTTATAATCTGGATTAACATATAAGCTACAAAACATCACGGTCCGACCCACTGGAGCAGAGTCACGCCGGTAAAACCGCATATAAAATAAGTACTTATTGCTATTAATTATGGGGTTAGAATGCTATTGACTCGAGTCCACGGGCATATGATCGACCAATGACATAACGGATCGTATCACGTCAACAAAACGATCAATCTTAACCATGTCATTAGCCAAGGGTTGGTATATAAATATATTTCTCTGTATACGGTTTAAGCTCGTTCACTGTTCCTTAATAAGGCTGGAGCCCTAACGCCTTTATGCCCGGTGAAGTAACAAAAGTCTTGTGGCGAACAAAAAAATTAAATGTTAAAGTTTAAAACAAAAAAAATGTTGACGTTTCACAACCTTACCGCATCATGTAGGATAGTCTGCAACACTAGCACTATATTCATATTAACTACACGAAAACTGTTTTTTTATTGCTCTGAAACTACTATACTTTACGTTCACTTCTAGGTCTTTATTACTATTTGATTGCTATGTAAAAATATTGCATGTTGCCCAAACGAAGTCTGGTTCATACCTACTTCTTTATCTTTATTTTTGCCAGACGCTCGCTATTTAGATAAGATTTATTTAATGGGCACCTATTTGAATAGGTTATTTTTTTAATATTTACTCTATAAATTGTTGTGCCGTTCGAATTATGTATTAAATATATACTATAGATTTTTTTTCCGTTTTCCTAGGACATGCCCTGGGAAGTCCTGGATAGGTTTTAAAGCGCCCTAATAAAGTGATGTATTTTAAAATTCACAAGCCAATTTTATTTTTATCTGATTTTCATTTACTAACCAATTTTTACCTATACCTATATAACCTATTTCGTTACTACGTGCTGCTTTAAAACGAATTGTCCAGTTTTTTCCGAATTCAAGTCCATTTTTTAATTGTGGTTGTTAACTCTACTATAGATTAAAGTACGATTCGGATTGACTGGCTCGCCTCAGCCCCGATCGGACGGCTTTTTACAATTTCGGTAAATACAATTGGTACTAAAACGTGGTAACTGTAAATTACAGTTCATTTTTGTCGTGAAGTCCGTCGATAGCTGTTTGGAGCCCATAAGAAGAGAACAAGTTCGGAAATATTAACTTTAATTCTTGTTTACACGTTTTAATTTCCTTTACCACATTTAAACGCTATCCGGCTCGAGCTGTTGCGAGCTGGTGGTCGGAATCATACCATAGGCATCAAGTTAGATTATCCATATATACGTATGTGTTTAATAGTATACAAAAATGTCAATCTAGGTATAAACAGGTTTTAGAAGAACCAATGTGCGTAGTTTAAATTCAATAAATGGCGTAACACAACTTGATGTAGGTATATATGTTTGTAATCAATCAAAGTTTAACTCGAAACCAAGCTGCATAGTAAATAAATTTTCTCTACCGAATAAATCTCAGTTCAACAGGTATATAACAGTTTACAATGTACGTGTGACCGACCTGATATTTATAGCAGACCAATATCAATATCAACCAAGTCTTTGGGGAAACGCGTGATCAAAACTACCAATTGCAGCTTATAGTACTCCTCTCAGAATAAGTTAACAAACTTCGGGACTAGCTTTAAAACTTTAAAAAAATATATATTGGCGTCGTTTACTATAAACTGTATATATACACTACTCAAATCTTCCATAACTGAATTGGAAGGCAATCTGCCGATGCTGCCACCCTCCTAATTACACCACATGGAGTCTACAGTCAGATAAAATGAGTTTTTATTGGCCGTCAATGAGTTTGGTTGGGAGTACTGCATGGAACGCGCCTTGGAGTTTCATACAATACGTTTGAAATTAATAATTTAATTGTTTGCCCACGTTTACTACTACATAATATCATTATAAAAATCAATTTCGTAAATTTCGCCAAATCTGCATTCATTTTGTTTGGTATAAAAAATAAACTACTAATATTATATAAAAAACGCTAAAAAAGATTGCTAGACTTATTTAACGATATAAAGTTTTGTCCGTTTTTAAGAGCTGGTATTGCCTAATAATATTAAATAATGCAACCTAAATCGATTTACCGTAATTAATATATTATGTAATGAACCTAGCACCATAATTGAGCAGTACATACAGCATATTTGTGGTATATGAATGAATTTATTGCAGATATTATTAATAATAATATGTCGAATAACTAACATTGACGTGCGGTTACAATTTGTTAATTAATTCTGCGACGCAATTAGGCACCAGTTTAATTATTAAATTTATTGATGTTTTGCATAATAGCACGCTTTCATTTGGTGTTCAGAAACAAATGGGTTCGAAATATTATTCTTATTTTAATGTTTAACATAAAGAATGTATCTTTCACATTCTTTATGTTATAATTTTATTTATGAAACCATTTGTTTTCGTGTTGTGTTTATATTTGCACTTACTTTGATTATATTTTCTAACAATTGTTTTGTTTTTGTTTTAGGTAAATATATTATTGCAGTTTATATAAAGGTATCTGTGTTCTTAATTTTAAGATTTTACCTCATATTATTTTGTCTGTAGTAGTAATAACACTCCATAATTTGGGGCGTGGAATAATTTAACAAATACTTACATTTTGGGTAGTGACTCGGACATACGTATTATAGGCATAGACATTGGTAGGTTACTGTCAGATTTGAAAACGATTTGACTCGAAATCGATTTAACAATAATTAAATCATTTAAAAGGTACGATAAACTGGAATGACGTAGTCTGAGTTTTTATTTGATTTAGATATACTTTAATTAAGCCTGCATCCTCTCTGCAACACCATGTAACTAACAAATGGGTTATGTTACCCCCTATAATCATTTTGTAAGAGCTCAGGACATGCTTATTAAGTTTATTTAACTTGAGAGACGTATGTGAGAGGATTTAAATAAATAATATTGAATTAATAATATACTCCATAGTAGTTTAGTCTTAATTATACTGTATTTAGGCGGTGTACGATACTAAATCTTTCAATTTATTGTTATGGGTAGATCCCAGATTATCTAAATAATGCTAACACCTAGTAAACAGAATTACATAGCGCTTTTTTTAACCATGCCTTTTAAGTATGTGTATTTTATACACATAAAGAAAAACTACAGATTGTATCTGTGCACTCGCAGGTTTTCACGCGATGTCCACCAATTTGTAATGTTGTAATTGGACGGTGTGCTAGAAATAGTAAATCCACTTATTTATAATGACTATTGTTTCTTGAAAAAATAGGAGGTCTTTATAGATTGTCAACTTTTAAAAACAAAACATTTCCATCTTCATTTAGATCTGTGTTTTACTCATTCAGTAAACTTTATATTAAATAAATAGTTTTCCCATTCATGTTGCTACTTGCTACTAGCCAATGTATTTGCATATAAGAGATGCACCTCGAAACTACATTTACATGAAGTACTTACATATACAGATTCCAAATCAAATAGGAATTACTCGGCTCGCAATTCGCACACATAACATCTGCAAGCTAACGTAGTTAGCTAGCAATCCTGTTTCTGTAATGCAAAATGTTCCCGTAATTCCGTGCCCGGAGCTCCCACGATTCATTACATTTTAATATTTATCGCCCAGCGCCCAGTCGTAGCGACGGCCTGCAACTCATTACGACAAATAAAACGAATAAAAAAGCACATACACCCCGTTATTCACTGACCGTCAAATGGTTTATGTTTATTGTGTCTCGTTCACTGTATCTATGATATGACATTTACCATACTATGTAAGAGTACTTCTCATGTTACATTACTGTATGAATTGGGTATGAAATCTTGATAAGATCTTTGGATTCGACTGATTGTTTATTTATGTATAGTACTAGAATTTTATGCATTTGTAATGTTCTGTATATTTAATCACGATTTGATCTAATCTATTGTTTCATCATGTGGTATATAACCGATGGTATAATTCTGCCATGTTTAGAACAACAGTCATGTCTTAGTGGACATTGTATGAGTCAACGATGCGCTAGACGTGTTTAACTTCGTACCAGATATGTGGGACGTTTCGAAAGTCGCTGGCGCCTGCCAAACTTTGATACGCGTTGCCAACGGCGTATTGCAGACACACGCCACTTTCACAACACGTTTCGTTTTAGTTCACCAATGTTAGATGTCTATTATAATTAAGGTTTTTTGTTGGTAATCTAATACATTTACCTAAGTGGGACAGCATAAATAGTACAATTTACAAAACTAAGTATAATTTACTATGGTTGTTCTGATTTCGATGTTGGTTACAGTTTCTCACGTTCTATTACACAAAAGATGCATCGAGTACGATTATTTGATGGTCACATCTTGGGACAATCCTTATCGTAGTTCCAGATCGCTTAATAAAAACATAAAATATTTATAGTCGGTTATACACCGCAACCGTTTCCTCGTTCGATAGCTGAAAGCCATCGGACGGAGGCTGCGGTCAGGGCGCGTCAATGCGGTCACGTTTCGCTTCACGTCGATCACGAGTCCACAACCACGGTTCTCGTGATGTGTCCCTGGTGGTACCTTCGATGCCATTCTAACACTTGAATGAACTTCTGTGTTCAAACTAGCTATTTAGTGCAACGTCACTCACAAATAGCTTGGTTATCGTTCATATACATATATATATCTTTTAAGTAAGATTATATTAATGTCTTCTTTTGGATTCTTCGGCTTAGTCCTTTTGAATGAGCCCTATACCAACCTTCAAAGCATTTTATATTTAAAATATTTTTTTTTTAACGCAACTGCTACACTTCTGATAAAGACCAATATCAGAAATTCTTTAGCGTACTTTTTAAATGCCACACCCTTTTGAAAGTGTTCAAAGCATAGTATCCAACCTTTAAATGTTGCAATCAATGTCGCACAATCACATCAATAGCGTTAACAAGTCAAGGAAAACGTAATTCTCTGGTTAAATGCACAACTGTTTTTTAAATTCTTAAAACGTGACCGAGTGTATATACTATATACTGACGAATATTGTTCGAGCACTAAAATGTTCTTGTATACACGTATTTGTAGCTGTGTGCAGACTATATGACGCACTGAAGGAAGGTAAACAAGGAGTTTTATGATCCTGCCGAGATGTTCGTATTGGCCACCACTGGCTTGCCAGAATAACAGCGCAAATGTATTGTCTGCCCTCTAATTTTAGGACACAAGGCACACTTTTATTTATGTGACTGTTATGTATATTTTATCTTCGTAAATAGTTGACACGCAACTCATTTTACGTCACGAGATAATTGTTGTTTTGAAAGAAGCATAGGTGCAGAAAGACTGTCTTCAAAACATCTGATAAGAACTTTATGATTATTAAATTTTATCATTTCATAATACATAATAATTGTTATGCTTGTGATAAATACAATAATGATTGAGATAAATAACAATCTATATCAATATTTTCGGTTTATTATGATACATTATACCTAAAGTTATGGTGCTGTTATTATTGTTTAATTTGGATTCTAGATGTAACTCTAAGAAAATTTAAGTCAAATCAGTTATATAAGTAGCCATACTACGTCAGCAACGATTACGTTATACCAAATTGTGAAAATCAATCCACAAAATTACATAACCTTTTCAGCTGTTGTTTATGTCTTATTTAATCTTCATCTTTTGTTAACTCGGCAACAATAAACTAAGTATATAATGACATTTTAATGTACTAATGGATGGGTTCTGAATATTTTATATTCTTATTTCATAAATTGGCGTTAAGGTGATCAAGGACTGCTTAATACTGAATCATGATTTATTGTGATTACTATTTTCTGGTAGATCCGTTACCGAATGTCGAATTATAAATTAATTAATTGGCATACTCAGTATGCGATCTGCCGAATTTAGAATTATTATCCATTTATACCAATAAGGAGAAGTCAACCAATTTTGAAGGCGGCAATTTTTATGTCGAAACATACCTCTGTATTAATTTAAGACATACCATTACACAAGCTGAAATATCTTTAATTAACAAAAATAGCTGAGAGGTGATATCTAGATTGTTAAGCTCGTTAGAACAATGGATTGGAGTGCAGTGCCAACAACGGTAGAAACTCGGCTCTCGAGGTCGGAGCGGGTGACGATAATGGACGACTTTCCCACAGCTGAAAAAACTTGTTAGTGGTGAATGTCACAAGATTCGCAATGGTATTGCAACTGGAACTGAAAAACGAACTGACAATGACGACAATCACAACTGTCGTATCTAGTTGACGGTAGCTCAATGAATAAATAACTAATCAATTTCTAGGCCTTTAGGGCTCCATACAGTAGAGCAAAGGTACAACTCAGTCTGTTCGATAACGATTCATTTATTAACATTTCCATGGTTGAATTTTGTAAGTTGGAGAGTTTCGTTACCAAAATTATTGTAACTTGATTATTGAAGGGCGTAAAGAGACAATGAAAGGAAACTTCGATCTTCATTTAGAAACTTTCTTGTTGAAATTGAATGTAATCATTTTGGAGTTGATAATTTGTGTTTGAAGTTACTTTTAAATTAATATGACTGGAATTTTCTTTATAACATGTACTGAAATCGGCGCTTCATATCATTCATAAAATAAATGTATTTTATAAGCTTACATAATATGTTTTATTATTATTATTGACAGTCTATTACCGAAATAAAAACCATTAAAATAATTTTGGATTATTTTCTGTTATTGTACGCCTATTCTGAAAAGAATCTTCAGTTTCCATTTTACATTTTTACTTAGCCAGTGACTAGCATCTGTTGATGTAATACTATGCATATAACAGAGAAGGTGTGAGTCGAAACTCTGTCTGCTCGTAAATTTTCTGAATCTTAGCCAGACTTTCGCTCCCTTAGGAATTTCTTTTTCTCAAAATGAAAGCCATAAAACTGGAATGTACTATTTTATGTACAATTTTACAGGTTTTGGCTATTTCTCTAACAGATGTGAATAAATTCGGTCTCCAAATAATTGCTTATTGTCTGGAGAGTGTCACTTCAGTAGACCTGTCGTCGCCCCAAAACCCGTAACGCTACTAGCTACAAGGACGGAGGACAAATAAAGCAATATAGACAGCTGTATTTGGAGATTCGAGTATATCGAGCGCAAATTATACGACCGTCTCGAGTTGCGACCTATAAACCGCGGCCATAACTAGCAAGACTGCTTGTAGGACGTATGATCATTTCGATGAGTTGGCTTGTCTTATTTTGTCTCGTTACAGAAATACTTCTAAATGTTATGCTTACAATTTTCTGTGAAAGTGGAAAAGCTGGCGAACATTTTCGACTATAATCTGAAGACAATCTTAACGAGGACATGACATAACAATATCTCATTAACAGCGACGCGGACTGGTAAAGCCAATAGCGTTGTCGCGCAGTAAACGTGGCTTGTCTAAAATTCAATTAACGTCATGGTAATTAAACCGGGTATCGGGCTAATCTCGCGGCTGGCATTCATCTGATCGGCATGCTGTATAGAGAATGCTTTGCGGAAAGCGACACGTCACTCGATTTTATATTAACGTGTTATGTTTATGGTTCTTTGCATTTCCATTGATGAACTGTCTGGTATGATAGTGAACAGAAATTTGGATGTTTTATTATAATAATATGGGTTCAAAATAAGATAAACTTCGAATTCTCGTCCAATCTTTTAAAGGGTTTAGTGGAACATTTCGTCATTGATTTTTTTTTCTACTAAAAACTAAAGAGAGTCATTCCTATCGAGAAGTTGCTGTAACCCTTTTCTAACATCATCATTTCGGTGACTTATATGTACTAGCAGTCCCGCGCGGTTTCACCCGCGAAGATCCCGTCTACGTGGAAAAATTATTTTCAAAATCGGCTCAGTAGATCCAGAGATTGCCCCCTACAACGTCACAAACTTTACCTCTTTATAATATTAGTATAGATAAATGTCCTTTTTGGTTACGGCTCAAGTTTTAACTGCCGTACATTAAGACCGGTCTTATTATGGTCTTATAGCTATTTAGTTTAAAAGGCAACCTTTTATCGCATAAAACATCAGTTTCTTCTCGCCATTTTACCCACACTGCTGCTATTTAGTGATGAATGTGGAATGCTGAATTCCACGTTGCCAGATCTGTGCACGATGGTACCCAAATACTTGTATTGGTCGCACTTGACCATTTGTCCGTCGAAGAAGACTGGGCTGTTGTCGTTTAAATCTGAAATATATTTTGGATGTAGGCGGATTTACTCCAGATCAAATTATAGTATAAATAATTATAGTCATATAAAGTCCTATTACCCTCCCGATTCACTATATATCAAAGCGGCGCACTCGATACTGACTTGGGATGAAACTGGTATTATGTTTACACTCGCTTCATTATGTTAAATACCGTTATTTACTAACTAGGGATTCAATCGATTTCAGTGTTTGTGTTCTATAATAAAATCCATTGATCGCTGCAGCAGTAAAAGTGTAATGTCTATTTAAAAAAAAATTAAAACTCTTGGGTGCAGTGACTATCAAAATGTATTTTTCATTATAAATAAATTTCACTTTAATTGATAAAAATGTCCAATATGACGCTGCACATTTAATTCTATATATAAAATAATAAGTCGCTGTAACTTATTGCGGTAGTTAAAATGGTTGTTGCGGTGACGTCATACCGCTGTGGGCTTTCCTCGGTGATTCATATGAGCTGCCGGTACTTAACGATACTGGCTTGTACTTCAAACGAAGAACTGAAATATCTTTATTTACCTATATACTAGTATAGCTATAAGTATACCTTGATGATTCCAAATAGTAACTTTTAATGGATATGACGGTGTGGCGAGATTGAGGTAAAAATCTACCCATAACATATTATAGAATTGCTTGAAATCTCCACTTCAGTGGACAGATCGCTCGCTTACTGCAGAAAAAATATTACTTTTGATTATTTTCAAAAAACAAGATTTACTTGTACTTCGAAATAATATTGCAAATGAATAACAATAAAGAAATGAGTAAGCACTGAGCATAAACTACCTATTTATTGACGATACAAATTACTAGTGCCTGATGACGACGGATATGCTCTAACGCCATAATTATTGTTCTAAGTAATGTCTTACTTCCTTTACAATTCAAGGTTTACTTAGGATGCCTTAATATCAATTATATAAAAATTATAGGTATCAATGTAAATTGACTACATTTTTATTTATTAGCGTTGGGATAGGGTTTGTTAGTAATAAGGGATATCATTAGGAAATATAACACATACAACCCTTCTTCATAATTCATTCGAAGTGGCATATTTTAAATTCTAATGTCCTCGAGATTTAAAAAAAACTATGGTTTCGGCAGAATGGTGTGCCAATATCGAATGGGTCTTAAAAGTAAAACTAACTATAACGGGAGTTCTATAATTGACATTTGACAGTACGAAAAGACAGAATGCTACAACAAAATGGAATGAAAAAAAAACTTGCTAACATTATTTCTAAGTTAAGTACGTACCTACTTAATTTATTGTCTATGGTGTAAGGAATATTAAAACGATGATTTGTAAACAGGAAATTTGTAAGATTCATATTTATTATTGTAGAAAATATTATGGGTATTCTAATATTTAATAAATTATTTACGTAACTCTTAATTATCTGCCATAGAAAACTTGTGTGGATTGAAAGGCGTTGTTTATGGAGCCAAAGCCAACATTGAACAGTCACCATACGCAGAATGAGTTGGGCTATTATTACTATTTAATTATGTTTGATTTATTATGAAATTCCAAAACTATTCAACTATAAATCAGTCAAAACATTTATCGCTAACACCTGGCGGTTTCCCATCTATGTTAGTCACTACACCAAAACAACCATTAACGTTCCGTTACCATAATAGCCGATCTTCCTATTCACATACAAAGTCTATTCTAAAACAATGTACATGTAAAATCTTTGTCACACATTGTATAAGAGAGTCACTCGACAAGCCAAGCTTGCTCGCCAGTTTCTATTGAAACCAGAAATCATTAAGTATATTAATACCATTCCTGGTTGGGTTTGAGTCATGACCATTGGCTCAATTCTGCTAATTTAAGTAAAGTTATAAAAAAAAACTTTGTACCCCTTTTTACGAAAATTGCGCGGATGGAGTATGACATTTCGCACACTTATAGTTTATACTTATAAAGAGAAGGAGCGCAGAATGTTTTTTTTTTAATTATGGTCGAATTTCAACTACTGGTCGACCACTAGTTGAAAAACGTTGTACAATCGACGTTGCAGCGATATCCAGAGACTCCATTGAAATTAATTTCCGATTGTAACATATTTAGATGTCAAAATACATCCATATACTTAACGCCTTTTTGTGTCTTTTGGCAATAAGACTCAATCTACCCCAAGAAATTTTAAAATTACAATCGTTATTCAGGCAGTATGTTCCAACAGTGGAACATAATACGAAAACGACAGATTTTGTCTATCGACCGTCCATTGCGATTATTCGGAATCGTTTTTACAGTAGCAGAATCGGGACCCTTGTCGTTTGAAAGCTACCTTATCATCATGTCGGTGTAGGCTGATTGAAACGTGATACTATGTAGGTAGTCAAGACTTGCACTTTGGCAACACTCGTAGGTTGGATTCATTACAGGCGCCTACTGCAAGGCCGAAACCATTTATTGCTCGCAATCGTTGATAGGACATACAATAATTGTCAATATAAATATATTACTGGCTTGTTTGTAGAGTCATATGAAATCATTTAGAAGTAGAAATAGAAATCCTTGAATTCGCATAATGTGCATGTGATTTTTTTTCTTAAACATGCAATATTTGAACCAACTAAACGCCAGCGACCGATCGGAGCCGAGGTTCAAACTCCACAGGGGGCACCCTCTTACGCATGTTGCTTGCGTTTGTAGGTACTTTTTAAACCATTTTATAAGACTGGAACCCTGTCCCTGTCCTTTGTCACTTACTATATATTTTCGTCTGAAAAAAAAAGACAAACCGGCCATGTTTCTCTAAAATTAATGAAGTTCCCATATACGATATTATGTAGACCTTAGCTTTCTGCACTTCTTTATACAAACAAAATTTGTAATTTTCTATGTATACCCAACTATTTTTACATTCTAGAAATATAATTACTGAGCCAAGGATTTCAACGTTTCTCACAGCATTCTTTGGGCAAATTTAAAAATTTGTATAAACTTATTAAAAATATAATAGTCATTCGTTATGCAATTAAACCTTGACATGTTACTGATGATAATATTATTACAATTGGTCAAGGATGTAATTCTAATGCCTTCTTTTCTTCGCCTTATTCGTTTTTTTCAGCTACAAATATATCCCAGCCCTTTAGCATGGTCGCTTATAGTGTCGTAGTGAAATAATGATATAGAAACACATGCTTCTTGTGAAAAAAAAATGTCGTCCCGCAATGATTCTACATGATTGTATTAAAACTTTGCCAAGTAACTTTTAAGTAATAAAAGATGTTGGAAAATTACACACAGATTTTTTCACGTAATCGCTATTACATTATTTGTACTATCGATTGTGACAAAACATGCCACATATTTTGGAAGCACATTATATAACAAAATACATTTTATTGTATATACGTATTATATAAAATAAATGTAAGTTAAACAATACGTAGGCTTCATAACCAATAACATTGTCCCGTGTCTCAGGCTGTCATGCAAAGTGGGCCGGTCAACAATGGCCCGCAGGAGGCCGTGCTACCTAGGGTTGCCTATCTTACATGAAAATATGTTACTTTACTTTTTCTTTTACGTACCTGTGTCACTTTCAGCAGCTTTTGTTTTTATATAAAGTTCATTTTACCAGCCTTTAGACGTCCATGGCGGAACAAAGGTTATCTTTATCGATTTCCAGCGAAAACGATTGCTAGCGGCCTGCTTCCAATTGCTTCCTGCGATCTTTATCAGGTCTTCGGTCCATCGTGCACGCAGTCGGCGTGGACCTACATTTCCCTTGCCAGTTCGTGGTCTCCACTCGAGAAACTTTCTGCCCGAATGGCCGTCAGTTTTTCGAACTATGTGCCATGTCCATTGCCACTTAAGCTGGATAATCCGTTGAACTATGTCAGCGACCTACGTTATCCTGCGGATCTTTTCATTTCTAATACGATTGCTAAGGAAAATGCCAACTATAGCTCTGTTCATAGGTCGCTGAGCGTCTGTTGAGTTTATTTTATAAGGCACATAGTGAGAGACTACGTCTCATGTGGCACAGCTCCTTACTTTTAATACGGAGTATTTATAACAGATATGCAACTACATATATAGCAGTCGACATTATAATTTCTACGCTACGATGACGCTCAGTAAATAAAACCATTTGACTCTGTTATCATTAATAATAATTATTTATCTTCATTATTTAAAAAAAAAACATATTTTTTTAGGAATTGGTGTGTTTTCGTAGTTCTTAATCATAACAATCAATAGACAGCCCTACGACCTGCTAGTGACACTTCCACGACACTGTTTATTCTGTATTGTCCTAGTCAAGCGTCCTCATATAATATTATGTTGAACTATTTTCTGATCAAAAACGTCTGGAAAATGATTGTCCTTGACAGTACTTTAATATTTTTGTTTTGATAATATTGCGAAATTCATATTGCTAGATGATATAACGAATGGATATCAGATAATTCAAATACAGGTCGGCTACACTTTGTCGAAATGATAACTCTTAAAACGATTGATGATTATTGTAACAATATATATAGCTTATTAAAAAAACAAAATAGTTATGTACTTCCTAAACCAATCAGCGCATATCCCAGATCTGATAAACAAATACGAAATAATTTCATGAGTACCTCTGTCACTTTATTTAATTGCTATTCTGATAGGTTTACTTTGCTCATTTAGTAATTGAGTGGGAGCAGCTAAAATGAATGAGTTTGTATGCAAATACCGTCGCCCATACATAATGCAGGCCAATGGCCCATCTTTATTAAGCTGTTAACGACTACCACGGGTTTGAAAATATTTAAACCATCAAGTTGTTTTGAAAATTTTGCATTTTTCCCGATACAGTATGTTCTACTGAAGAATTAAATTGAGAAGCTAATTTAATAATAATTTTATACAGTTGGAGTGGATCTTTTTTATATAGAGCATCTTCGCTATTAAATAGTAATAATATGTTAGTCACATTGGATAGGTACTATTAACAGTCATATGACCGATAAACAAATCGTGATGAGTCATTCCCTAAGCATTCGTCTAATAAGCCTATTCTAAGATATAACGATAAGAAAAACCATAGCATTTCCTCTGTAGCAAACCCTTGTTTGAGTTCTATAGGTATAGCCAGAGTTGTTATTTCCGGCGACCGGTTGCCATTTTGTTATCAGGGCAGGATTTGTCGTCGTGTTTCTCGGCATCCGTCCCTCGCCGCCTAGAAAATGAAATAAATAAACAAATTGTATACGCTAGCTATACTATTATTTGTTTTGCAGTAAACATGAGTGTTATGATAAATTAAATGTTATATGACGATTATGTACTATGTTATCTTAATGTTTAATTAGATTTATAAACATCACTTATTGAGGTTAATCGTACTTGATTGATAATAATTATTAATAATGCATTAGGACTTTCGAAAGGCGTGAGGCGTTTAAACTGACGTGACTTATTGTTATAAAATAATATTGAATACATTATAGATACTTTTTTAAACTGCATCAGTGTCTTCTATACGGGTCAAAGGTCAGGTGGGTGAAGTATAAAGAGTAAGTCAAGTCGTTCCAAACACGGGGCTCGGAGCACGTCAGCGATCCTTGACACATATCACCGCGAATACCACGTAATTTACTTTCAGGAGACATCTTGTCTCTCAAATTTACGAGTATCTCGAATTCTTTTAAATTTGAACGCGCCTCGGTTTTTCATGAAGAGTTACTCAAAGTCGGTTGTGACACTAACTTTTTACAGACTCTGTAATTAGAATTCGAGCTTATGACATTATAAAAAAGCCTTTAAATTATTAAAATTAATTGAAATATTTATTTTACTTCGGTTGTAGCTATAATCAACATCATTTCAATATGTTTTTTCATACAAAGTATGTTTAACAACATTACCTTCAATAGAGTCAGTTTAAAATGTTGGTATAAAAATAATAAAAAGCTCCATGTATTACCAACTTGACCTTCGCTGAGCAACACAAGACTCAACATCATTACCAAAAACGTGTACGCCTACGAAAAATGCTAGTTTGTACAAAATGAATGTTCACAGAAGATCTTTGTTCTTTTTTTTTTCTTTGTTTTTTTTTTTTTTTTCTTTTACACTCCAGACTCTTCGTCGAATCTAGCCCACGTACTTAGACTTAACACCCATCCGTACGGATTACCAACGGCTGTCCCAGTTTTTGAAAGAAGGACGTGTGTGAAATTCAAAGCTTTGACACAGCCATTGATGGAACTTTGAAAGTCTTGCCTTCTTTGGGAGCGAACATTTCTTTTTATGTCTTGACAGTAATTGGAGTGATGTCGTGTCTGTTATTGTGACGGCAGAAGTATCTTTGATTTCAACTATTTTTAACATTCACTGTAGCAATAACAACAATATTGTTGTATTATTTGACTGCAACAATGTAATGTTATAGATATAGAAGTATTTGAAAGTTTCAAATGTGTAGTAATTTTACTCCAAGTCAAAATCTCGAGTATAGTCTTATCTAAGACATTACGTTCTGCCTTGTCGATATATATGAACAATGCTATAATAATATTAATTTACAAGACGACATCTGTAACTATCAATAGATATTTTTACTCATCAGTATTATTACAGGTAATGCAACTAAAATGTGATATGATAATTTGATACTGGCAGCGTAACTATTACATCATGATTCGATTTGATGACGTAGATCATTTGATATCTTAAAACTTATAACGTTTTAGTTCTTAGTTATCCCTAACTTTAATTTTATAGAAAATGATGGCGATAAAATAAATAAATAAATAAAATAAAAATCATTTTTATTTACGTAAACCTATTACAGGCACTTGCAAATAGTCAAAACAATAATTTAGTGTTAAGTATTATTTAGATAATATCATATTTTATAATATTATTATTTATCATATTTTATAAATTTTCAAATTAAACAAGTATTTAAGGTATTATTTTAATAATATTTTAGTCTTAACGTCTTAGTTTATTATTTAACTATATTGTGTCAAAAAGCTTGTTCTGTCTATAGTAGGTTAGAACAATTGTCATTATTTAGGTGGATCATGAGAGATAACGACGGACGCGCTTTAATGCTACCACCGGATCCAATACGCCCCAACTGAGAAGATCCGGCGAAACAAACTCAGTGGGTTATTCTACTGCCGGTCTTAACACGACCCACATGAGACGGTCCGACGAAACATACTCAAATGGGCAGAACGTAGGTTTTGGTCCAGTTACTTTAACTATTTATTGGCATACACATTTTTTGCCCAAACGGTTGTCTTTGAAATATTTGTTTATTGTGTTTTTATACTAGGTAATAGAAAAATAAAAGAATTTGAGACAGAACTAGCGGTCTATGAATATAATATATTATTATGTAAGTAGGTCAATTACAGATAGTTCACAGAACATCACACTATTATGCGTACTACTATTTTATTTGGGTACAGGGTCTCTAGGAAGTGTTACGCAAGTAGGTTTATGAAGCCAAACGTCTTTATCCTCAATATAGTCCTTAATGCTATAATAGCCTTTAGATATGAGGACCCGTTTAATATATACTTTAAAAGTTGGATCAGGCAAATCAGTTACATGACTAGGGAGTTTGTTATAAAACCTAATGCAATTTCCCATAAATGATTTATTGGTTCTACTAACTCTAAAACCGGGTATGGCAATTTTATGTTTATTTCTCGTGTTAACATTATGAATATCACTTTTTTTGCCATATTGATCTATATTTTTTTTAACAAAAATTATATTTTGGTATATGTATTCAGAGGAAACGGTAAGAATATTAATCTCTTTAAACCTGGTACGCAAGGAGTCGCGACTACCTAAACCGTAAATAGCCCTAACTGCTCTTTTTTGTAATATAAAAATACTATTGACATCAGCGGCTGACCCCCAAAGCAGTATTCCATAGGACATAATGCTATGAAAGTACGCGAAGTACACTAGTCTAGCAGTTGCTTCGTCTGACAATTGCCTAATTTTCCAGACAGCATAAGATGCGGAGCTAAGTCTACCGGTTAATTTTTCAATATGAGGGCCCCATTGCAGTTTTGAATCTAATGTTATACCTAGAAAAACTGTTGATTGAACTAGGTCTAACGGTTCTCCATTTAATGAAGCAATTGGTTTAGCGTTAGCGATATGATTTTGTGTAACCTTTTATTTAACTTGTTTTAGCAGTATTATAAATGTTGTGAGATTCTTTGATTGCCAAAAGAGTAGCAGTTGGCATTTATATGCATGGTGTTTGCTTGCTTTGTGTGCCTTGTTTACTTTTTGCGATTTCAAAATTTGGCGTCAATACTAGCTGTTTCAGTGTACATCGCTGTATTCAGATTCCAAAGACGCTACATTAAAACTGAAAGTCATTGTTGTGCATCAGTGGATACTATGCAATTATGATTTTCAGGACAAATAAATGCACGCTTATTACTTGTGTACTTTTTCTATTCGGAAGAAAGTGTGATGTTTGTATAATTAATAGGTCTAATCAATGAATTACTGGCTTTATCGCTGTTGTGTGTAAATGGTTGTGTTATATGATTAACATAAGTATCTCGCTACATGTAAATTGGTGTGTAATTTTTAATTTTGCTGCATGTCAATTTTTATCCGTTTTGAGCATACAATTTTTTTAATGTTACGTATTTTTTATTCGAGTTGCTAAGTGAAAATATTGCTTAGGTACTAAGTGCAGTGACACGGTTTATCGTATGACCTAAAGAACTTATTTATGCAAACGAGCAATAAATATGGTCAAGGAACTGCCTCATCGCATGTTGAAAAAGAAACAATAATAAAATTATACTAAAAATTGTCTAGCTACCGTTCGCACAGGATTATTCGACGCCAACCATGGAAATTAACAAGTTTTTTCAAATTCTTATTGATTTATTTGTTTGAATGTGGTGTGACATTTGCGCCTTCTAGACTATGGCATACAAATATTCACTTAAAACTAATAATTTATCAATGCATCTAAACCTATTAAAGGTTTACAATTTAAATATCCTTCTATGGAATAGAAATATTTTTCTTTCAGCCATTTGCGCAGTTGAAAACCAAATTTACTAAAACTTTTTACTTTGAGATTACTCTTTAGTAGTCTTGAATGTACCATTTGGCTACCAAGCGGCTGTTTATTTTTCTGTGAGTATTCAGTATAGTTCGCGTGTTTCGTCACTTGATTAATAATGCAATCTTTTCGATCGTTTGTTGCCCATTGCATGAAAAGTTAAACTCGCCAGATAGCTCTTTCATTTTTTACCGTATTACTGTTTGTCAACATATCATAGTATCAGCATAAGCGTGATGAAATGGACCAAACCTGCTTAATAACCACATTTTTCTTCTTCAAGAAAACGTCGGTGTTTATTTACCGAACAATTTTCATAAAAAATTATATCTAATATTTTTTTCATTTCATGGTACATAGAAGGCGCTTGTGCCCATGAGATAGCAGGACTGTATTAGGGGGAAATGGCGCGAATATATGATTGATTCAGACACAGATCCTGAGCTACCCTCATATTTCACAACACTCGGGGGCGTAATGGTTACAAGATGTATGGGTTGCGCTTGGTTAGGATATATTTTGGAGAGTGTATGATACAATACAGGTTAGGAATAATTTGAAACGTGAATAAAAATATATCGACATAATTTATTCATTTAATTTAAAAGTGGGATGATATTTGTGGGATACCGATTGACATTCAAAACTTAAATTTTAAACTGAAAATCATATATTTTAATACTATCCATGTTAAGTATGTTACGCCTCCAATATGATCATTAAATATTTCGTATTCTTACTCATACACACTACTCGCATGTGTAGTGTAAGCTAGGCTAAATTATAAATAGTGATTAAAATGTTAGACGATAAACTATTTATTAAAATTACCATACCTATGCTTGTGTCTAACAAAATATAGGTATAGACCTCAAAATTTTAATGTTACAAAAAAATTGTCAAACAGTCTCTGTTTTGTATTTAACCATTTCAAATTATGCTCTTTCCATATTGTTATGATAATGGATACACTATGTTTAGTCTGTTGCCATAAACTCTTCCCACATGTAAGCAGTTGGTTTCATTGTGACGTCATGTCTTCCTGTTTCACAGCAACTAGTGACCTATATTAAACTTATTAGTAGAGACATTTTTATTGGGATATTCATATAGT
Source organism: Nycteola revayana (assembly GCA_947037095.2). Taxonomy (NCBI): domain Eukaryota; kingdom Metazoa; phylum Arthropoda; class Insecta; order Lepidoptera; family Nolidae; genus Nycteola; species Nycteola revayana. The sequence goes on from OX344844.2 coordinate 9,476,942, forward strand.
AAATTATCACTTTGAAGGCGACACTCTTTAGCATATTGTATATTTTATTGATGACTAGCTGACCCGACAGACGTTGCCGTGTCTTAACTAAAACTCTTATCAAATTGAACTTTTAATATTAGGACTAATATAGCAGCACGCATTCTATCAATGTTGTGTCAAACTTCATAAGATTACATTAAAAAAGTTAATAATGTCAAAAGCGTTACATTAGAAATTTTAATATGGTGGTCAAGTTTTCTTAATTTCTCTAAATTTCCGCATAATAATCTTCCTTCCCCTAACTATTACGAATACAACAAAAAAATAATTCGTGAAATTGGTCCTTCCGTTAACGCGTGATGCGATGACCAAGGGAAACAGGGATTCGTTTTTATATATAAATGATGATCTACCATTCCGTGATAAACTAGGAAACTTTACCTATCATAAAGTCTTTGTTACTACAGATTAACGTGGCTACGATTCTGTTAGAATTTTGTTTATAGGTCGAGGATTTGTAGTGAAATGTAGAACCTATTTATAACAAAGATGAGGCGGTAACACTTAGCCGTTGGGTTTTGTCATTCAAACTTAGTATGAATAACTTAAGGGTCCCTTTATAATGAATGCTGAGTGCTACTAACTCCCGTCCATCAGAATTATCATACTAATTCTCGGTGGCATATAATATAACTGTGTTGGGCAATTTCTAACGCAACCTTCATTAACATAGGTCGACCGTTTACTTGCACTAATCACCTTTCATCATAGCTCCTAAGTATATAAGGCAGGAAATTGCCATTAGTGAGGAGTCCCGCCCGTATTTACGTTTTTATTTGTGTTATTTTTTATCAGCGGATTGTATTTCCATATTTTTGATTATATTTATGTTTTATATTCTAAGATCCGAACCTACATCGACCTTCACCGAGCTGATAATAGAATGAAACATGTTTTATAATAAATTAAGTATATTAGAAAATATATTAAAAATGGGTTGGCTAAAAAAATCCTGGGCAGTCTGCCCAGGATTTTTAATTATTATTTAAATAAATATTTTAATGAAATTTTAAAAAGATTAAATTAAATTAACGCAAAATCAGCGCTTGTTTGTTATTATAATTTTGTAATTATCCAATCAAGTGAAAGTAACTGTCATCTACACACCTTTTTGTACCTAGTAACCCAGTAGTTCGTCCAGGTCCAACCTAACAGCTGAACGTTCTATACGTTTAATAATTTTAGTAATAATAAAATTTACTTATTATCTTTTCTTTTTTTTAATGATTTAATTTAATTAAAATTAATTAATTTAATTCAAATCATTAAAAAAAGTCTGTCCAGGATTACTTTAGCCAACCCATTTTTAATATATTTTCTAATATACTTAATTTATTATAAAACATGTTTCATTCTATTATCAGCTCGGTGAAGGTCGATGTAGGGTCGGATCTTCTACTATTAGTGAATGCAACCTATTGTAATCAATACTTACTTAAGTAGTCGCTGAACTTGGAAACTAATAAAACTATTTTAAAAATCTGTTTGAAACTTTAGATTTCTAGGCGAAACATACCTATAGTGTATATAGGTAGGTACTTATATATTGTCTAAAGATTTTTTCGGCATATTTTATGTGTGTTGAGACAAGACAAATGTAACGATTTCACGGAGAAATTAAGTAGGTTACGGAGGTGTAATCAGCATCAAAATAATAATATTATTATAAAAATAACTAGCTTACCATGAAGCGAATCAAACACATACAATTTTATTAAAAAAGTCAAATTTATTCACTCCAATTTCAAATCACAGAACCATAATAATATAAAAATTATACAGTACAAAGTCTAACGATTTAAACTGAGCCACGTCCTTCACGGGTCGTCTACACCTAATGTTGTCTATGATCGTTTATGTTTCAACCTACTATATCTTTGTGTGACCATGATATTGTTGACGCATATAGATAATATGTAGTATGTCTTATAGTTTTCTAACATAGTGAATATGTGTTCTAAACAAAAGCAAATCATCTACCACAACTCACTTTATTATCTAGTGTAGGTACACACTTCTTTCCGACAGCTATATTGATTTAGTTACGAGGCTATTGGCTACTTCACGGGACAATAACGAGCAGGGATCCAGGCTAATTAAATGGTTTTGAAACTACAAACCAAACAACCTGCGCCTGCGCAAACTACAGACAAACAAAGGCGGCGCCTCGTGTGGGGCTTGGACCTTATACACATTTAGCTTACTTATTTTATCAGATATCACTTGATCCTGACGGTTGTTGGTCCCTGGCCCATTAGTTACGCTTTCATGCTTTATAGAGGATAAAATTTGTATAGAGTTAATCGTCACTATTCCACGCGAACGAAACTTTCCTTTTAATTATTATGTACGAATTTCTTTATAATTATTTCCCATTTTTTGTTTTATTTCACGATTCCTATGTAACATTGCGGAAAATGTGTTAGCAAATTCACGCGGATTAGCTTCATTTGCTTAATTGAAAATCATATAATAAGGGAAGTATCATTAAAACGAAATTGTAGTGTTGTTTCTTATTTAGTTGTAATATTCGTAATAGGCGTCCTTTCGGTCAACGTTGGAGGTCAAATTCTTAGGAGATAGGCCAACTATACACTAACCACCTTACGTATAATTTTATTTCCAAAACACCCGGAACATCTTACATCATATTCATTATTGTTACATTACATACTATGTATGTCATAAAAAAAATTACGAAGCGACCCTTCAGCATAATTTTATTTTACTTAACAGCTTTGAAGGCCTATATCATTACATAGTTTAAAAACAAAGTCGCTTTCCGCTGTCTGTCTGTCTATGTATGCTTAGATCTTTAAAACTACGCAACGGATTTTGTTGCGGTTTTTTTTAGAAAGAAAGAAAATACATTTAATTCAGCACAACACACAAGATATTACATATAACATTTAGCTAAATGTACAAAACAATAAGACGCCTTGCATGTTCTGCCGAAAAAGTCGCCACCTCAGCATAGGCCAGCGATACCTAGCGCTGGTAGATAGAGTGGTTTATAAGTATAATACATCAGCATTACACCCGTGCGAAGCAGGGGCGGGTCGCTAGTTTAATATAAAGACAGTTTTGTATGCGTTTAATAATTAAGTGTATGGGCAAACGTAAGTGCGCTCTATTCGTTTAGTTTTAAAATCCAGTGGGACAATTTTGCCGACATACCTTAACGTGATTTCCGCGCCATGGGTAAATTGGTTGCTTAGAAAATGTCTACGGTCAAACATAATACCTGCTGCTAGAACGATGTTCTATATCAACACTTATAAGTTCAACATGAGCGTTTAACAACATTGTAGGCAGCAATAAATAGGTAAACGTAGATAGGTAATTGTATCCGCGTCTCATTTATAAAAACGTGACCATTGTCGCGTGCGCAGAAGTTGCAACAGTTCATACGTTAGAGTTAGCTAAATGCGCTATTGATTATTTGATTAATGTTAAGTTACTTAATTATTGAAGTGGTTACGATTCAATTTGTTAGGTTTCTCTGGGAAAGAAAATATAAAGTTGAGCATTGTTGCTTGTTGATAAACAACTCTTATCACAATGACAAAAGGACCATGCGTAGATGTATAACCATAGAACGTTTTTTTGTAAATATAAACTAAAAGGGGTCCATTAATTTATCTTCACAGAGTTTTTATATAAACCTTGACCGTGACGTACATCATGCTTTATACAATTTAGAAGGATGACTCCATAAAATATAAAAATAGTACCTAGTTACTTATTAGAACAAATAGAAACGACCTATACTAAAAAAAAAAATCTGGCATTGTTCTAATTAATTAATGTTGCCATTAATGGGAACGTTTCAACGCAATCAATAAATTTTATGGTCATGTCATAATTACATATTATTATACTTACTTAACTACCAGGAGTTGAGTTCTAATAGGATTTAGTTGAATAAGCTAGTAATTTAAAGATGATCGTCTACAAATTACAAGTCGTGATGATTACATTGCGGATATTTGACTTTAGTTTACAATTATTTTTCAGCGAAAACTTTAAAAATGTTAATGCTCCTTCAATCAGATTGTATTTAACAGATGAAACCAGTTTTTTTTACAATAAAATTATATTATATTAGTAGTCTACTTAAGTACTTACTAAATCTTTACATCAGCTTTTATTAAAGTATCCCACAGTAGAACTGTTGTTTGAAGACAAACTGTCAGTACCTCCCAGTAACAAAAATATAGTGCGCCAAATATGATTGAACAAGTTGGAAATTAAGGGATCTTTTAACGAGACTTTTTAATCGGAAAATAAAAAAAAATCTAATAAATTTTATAATTAAAATAAATTTTAAATTCACATATTTTAAGATTTATACTTCCGATAATATTTATCTAACTATTGAAAAATCAAAACATGGCAGTTTTTTTCTTACAATTATAACTGGACGCATTTATTTACACACCTTGTGTTCACATATTCCACAATAGGTAGCTATAATGTCACATGTATTAGGATCAAAGATTGGTTATAAATGGAATCTGGATTTTTTCCAAACATTAAAATAGATCTCTTCCAGTTTAAAGATTTTTGAACTTAAGAAGTTTAGGTTAATCATGTTTATTTAGAATCTAGAAACATAATTTCTCCTATGAGTATTGTGTATATATATAGATATATATATATACTTCTTGACTATCGTCACTTCAATCTAGAGTCACGTAACATTGTATCCAAGTTAACCTCACGGCTTTCACTTCACCTATAAAATAATGCGCATAAAACTGTAATAATAATTACACAATCCATCTAACAATTTCTAATGTAAAACGCAATGGCGTCGTCGCGTGCGCATCTGCATTCGATCAGTTCCATTTTTGATATCGTTGATCATAGCTAATGGACAGAAACATTGATGATTGATACTTCCGTAAGAGTGTAGCTGCTATTTAGCGCTATTGATCATTGTCTATGGTTGTTGGAACTCACCTAGATTGCCATGGATCATGATTTAGGTTTCACATTTTTTAGAGGCATTAGATAGATAGATTAGATATGGATATCTAATGATTTCTATTGATTTATCTATCTATCTATAGCCTACTGACATTTGCCCGAATTATAACTTATGTGTGAATTCAGACGATTTTACTGATATTTATCAAAATTAAGCATTTTGATAAACAGTAAATCCTTAGCAGACTATCAAACACTGATTAATTCTATTTAATATTTATACTTATTTTGCGATTTTAATTCCGATAATCCAATGATGAATGTTAATTTAGAAAAATAATAAAAATTATAATTACTTTCTTGTCTCCGATAGTCGCTGCGGGATTTCTTACGTACATACCTACAGTTTTGTCATAGTGCAGTGTTATCATACAAATACAATAGTCTATGGTATATCTGTCTACTTGAAGGCTAACGACCTGTAGTTGCGAAATTATTCCATTGTTTCACTAAAAACGTATACCCAGCAATGGAGTCGACGGTACAAAACTTGGATTGTTGTATATTTTTATGTACTTAATTACCTACAATGAGTTTTTTTTCTAGTCTTAAAGGAATATAATGTTATTTGACTACTTCTTAATGTTTATGTATCTGAAAATATGCACATTTGATGATCCAAGTTCTTTCTTTCTTTATTCGTGTTCTTTTTATTCTTTTAAAAAGATTATTAGCAGAGTTTTGCAGTCTACTAGTATTCTTCTTAACCGCTCGTGTAAGCTAAGATACTTGTGTTACGAGTGGGTTCACGTCGGTAGTGCAAACGAACCGGCGACCACATGATCGAAAGTCCGACGCCGTAGCCATTGGGCTACGGCCCAATGGCTACTGGTCGCTAAATGACGTCACTGATTAGTTAGGCAAAACTTTAGGTTGCTGACAAGGTAGATTAACATAGGTATTACTTAACTAAAAGAATGTTAAGTTTAACGGAATTATATTATCCATTCGACGAACAAGACGTTTTATTATGTTTATGCAAAGTTGTTATACTTTACTGTCGGAACGTTAACCAAGTACGTACCTAGCTGAAATTCTCTAGAAACTACGACATTTTACTTTTAAGTTCTGAGCAATATTCTGACTTTACAACCCTACATGCATGATATTGCTACACTTGAAGGGCAATATAACGTATATATAGTACTTACATATAGGTATAAAGAATATCTGAACATAAATCTCTGTAGGTATATGACGAACAACCTCTATGTAATGTTGAATTCGTAATAAAACTTGGTCTCCTAGTTGTATATATTGCTATATGATAAAACTAGGAGACCAGGTATATTGCATATAAATTTGTTGTAATAAATGGACTAAGGCAGATTCAGAAACAAATTATACCATAGTTTTTAAGGTTTCGTAACCAAAGGGTAAAAAGGGTAGCTCAGACAACGTATCTGAGTCTGTGAATCGTGATAGCTGGAAAATTAAAATTTTTACATAATATGATGTATTTTTAGTGCCGCTATAACAAATAAAACTAAATATTTCAGTGGGGATTTTATACAACAAACGTTTTATTTTGGCCGTTCTTCTATTAATTGTATAGGTAATGGTACAGAACCCTTCACATGGGGGTCCGACTCGCATGTGGCCGGTTTTTATTATTGCACAATTGATTCGATTTTTAACATCACACTTGTAAAGGGATGATGTAATATGGAAATTCCTAATGAAATCAATCACACATTTTCAAAATATATTTCTATGATTCATTTTGAATTGCTTTTCCTGTACTTTTTATTTTATTTAGGTACCTACATATTTATTATTATTATATTATAAAGATGAAAGATTTGTAACTAGTAGTCCGAAAATTCCTTCACCATTAGAAAGCTACGTTGATCATCAGTAATATAAATTATATTAAATAATTAAGTCCCCACGGGAGCGGGAGAAAGGCCGGTGTTCCGCGCGCGGAAATCTAGTATAAAATATACCTCTTGGTTATCTGTATTTAGATCTTCCTAAGTACTTTATTTAGGTATTAGTTTCGATATTTATCTGACTCCAAACTGATCTGTCATGTATGTTAAATTAAATTCCTTTCTGTGAAAAAGGACTAAAATCCAAAGACTTTTCACAATTATTTACCTTACTCAAATGTCACCTTGAGAAATTCCACGCAAAAACAACACGCCCGGTGTCACCTTGGAAACTTGTAATAGCAAAATTTATGTTTACCATCTTAACTATTGCCAAATAATTTACATGTATGAATTTACATTAAACCTGTATCTATATACTTAGTTGTATTAAAGTATTATTACTATTAAAATATAATTCTAGAGCTCAAAAGCATAAAGGTCGGATGTGCCATTATACGTCAAATATAATGTGTCGTATGCCTTTATCGTGAACTGGCAGTTTCGGCCAAATGGTTCTGAAGTATAATAGGCATCCGTTCTTATGCTTCTAAGGTCTAGATATCGCGCATCGGCAACAAAGGTGTCATAACACATAAAAGACACACACACACATTTACATATAAATAAAAATAAATATAAAATACTATATTTTATAGCCTAACTAAAAATATAATTACTTCAAGGATATACCCATCGAGCAATTTTTTATTGTGACTTTAGTAATAAAAAAAAATGTAAATGCGATTTACTCAAAAGTAATGTTTTTGTGATATGACACCTTTGTTGCCGATGCGCGATATGTTCTACTGTCTCGTAAACAGCATTATCGCATTGGATGTTGTTTAACCACCATTTATCTAGGACTCAGTTCTATTTTTTTCCCCAAGGAAATGTAGTAGGTAGTTTCGGACACGTATATGGCGTAAAACATCTTATCTATACATAGTATATACTAATATATGAACCTGAAGTTTTTTGTTCGATTGATTGAACGCGCTTATCTCCGGAACAACTGGACCGATTTGTTAAAATCTTTAAGTGTCAGATAGCCCATTTCTCGAGGAAGGCTATAGGCTATATTTACGTTCCCACGGGAATGGGAGTTACGCGGGTGTAATCGAGCTAGGGAAGCTAGTAGTTCATACTTAGTAAAGTTATTCATCACGTTAAAAAATGGAACGCAATTTATTAAAACTACACCCTAAACTGCAGGCGGACCGTCAAAAAAAGGCTCGTCGGAGCATAGTATAATGTAAGTGAGAACAATATTTTACAAATGACTTGACGCTTGGGATATAAACAAAAGTAGTAAGCTGGCTGCGAGCCATTTTTGATAACTTTTGTATGAAAATAAACATCTTTTAAAATCTCGTCCATTTACAAAACTTTCATGAACCATATTTTGAAGCAGTATATAATTTCACCTTTTCGTTGTTAACGTGCGTATTTTCCACGCATAGCTGAGCACAGATAATTTTCAATTATTATTAATTTAACACCAGTTTTATGAATGTTCACATAATTATAGCTATGGGTCAATGCATGAGCGTTTACGTTCTATTAATGGATTAATGAATAGTAGTTAGAATTGGTTAACTTAAGTATGCCAATTAGTGAACAGTTTAAGTGTTTTAATTTTAAGCAATCTGTTGTAATTAACTAATTATCGGACAAGTCATTTGCAGGCAAACGGCTCTATAAATTATATATTGTCACATCACATGTCATTGTAGAAAATTGGTAATAAGTTTGACTTAATTCGGGAAACTTAACTCAATTGGTCAATGTTTACGTTTGTGTATGGATGTCATTTATTCGATAGTGCAAATGGAAGCCTTCAATACCACTGACTAACGATTAGTAGGGCTAGTATGGCATAAGCTCATACCTTTCTTTAAAGTAGGTACTTCTTAAATTAAATCGCAGATATTTTTTATTTCTTTTTCGATGAAATACATTATTTTTTTTCCGTGATTAGGTACTATTATTGGTTAAGTCCTATGGATAGACTTGAGTCTAAATCTCATTATTATAAGCCTTCTAGTCGGAATGGGTCAAGGCGTAAGTCTTTGGTATGTCTATGGTTTAAAGGTGAATACGTAAAGGTTGATGATGATTTAGACACAATAACAGTTTGTAACATTCATTTGCGTAGTGTTTATGATAACAAAACTAAAGGTAAATCTCAATTGTTTACAGAACAAGTGTTGGTCAGGCGTCGGGCCGGGCTGCTGCACCGCGCCCGCCGTGCCGAGTCGCGCGTGCGATGCGGAGCGGTCCCCGCCGCCCGCGCCGCCTCCCGCTCCGCCCGTGCTTTGCACCAGACCCTGTTGCCGCGACGCCACGTAAGCACTTTTTTACATTTATAAGCTTTATTAAAAGGCTAAGCCAGAAGAGTTTTACTTTTCACTAGACCCATATCGATATTGTCCAAAAAAAACTCCGGTTTGTCATGTCCACTCTTACATCTGTGACGCGGTCCGGGCTACACAGTAAATAATAAATAATAAAATAAAAATGAAAATAATTTATTTCCTTTAACTCAGCTTAATCTAATTACAGCATTGTTGGAACACTCCTTTTAGGCATAACATTGCCTGTGTTAGGAGGATCCGCTCTTCAATACATAGATAAGGCCTAAAGATTAAATATCTACAGCATACAATAACATAATACTAGCAAAAGAAAAGGAGAATAATATAAGTTTTAAGTGAGGTAGTTTCTAGATTTGATTTTCTCAATACTGTCAATACAACATGTTAGGTAATTTAGGTTAGGATAACAGATATATTTATTCATGTCCTTAATTACTCGCGATGTGGATCAGTCCGCGCCGGTTCCCGCTCCGCTTATGCTTTGCACTAGGCCCTATGGACGCCACGCCACGTTAGCACATTACTTCAATTAATTAGTTATTCCCATCAACTGGGTATATTCTCTGAGTTATTAATAATGAAATCTAGGTTTCTAGATTTGACGTCTGATACCGTTTAATATATAGGTATATTTTGCGACATCGTAGTACTCATACTTTTCTAGATGGTAAATTACTTTAGAAGTCTAGAGTGTCCTCAGCAAAATTTGATTAAAAATAGGTTTTTCGTTTCATTATTATCAACTACTTGTACTTGTAAATTAGTGTAACGTGACAAAGTCACATTCAATGATAAATATAAAATAACATAACAATTCATACTATCAACATAGTATTAAAAAACAAGCGAATACTGCACAGTGCATACATTCACAAAAACAAGGCCGCGTTCCCACTGCAGTCGTACGCAGGTTATACCCGGTACCCTTATTATTGAATGGCTATACAATACGAAGAATTTGGGTATGCGGTCCCCTCGCTACCTGCGCCCCTCTTCGGCGCCATTCGGCAACACTCGGTTGCCCTCGGGTACTCACCCTTAGTACATTACGCTTCAACCCCTAATGATGCGCGCACGCACCGTACAAACTTATATATTTAAATTTAAAATTACATTAAATACAATATTTTTACTCGACTGTTTATGATAAAAGTGTAGTGTAGAATAGTGTGTACAGTGTATTATAGTGTATGAATATGGATCTTTCTATTCCGAGATTGAAGTTTGAATGTGAAGATGACGGATACGAAGATTTTAATCTCGACGAAGTGTAAGTAGATTCGTGTAGAATTTATTATTATAACTAGTCTTTAAATTACAAAAAAGCATTACTTACATTTTATGAAAGTTATCAAAATTCTCGTTTAGCTAAGAAATGTCTTACCTACCCAAATCTAAATATGATGGTAAGAATTGTTTAGAAAAATAAATGACCGTAGTTTTACTTCTTTCATAAATAACTACATAGTATTACGTATACCTAAAATATGTTATTATTTCCCACCCATATTATTATCTACCAACATTTTGCATTGATTAGATAGCCAGAAATAACATTGGTTTTAAACTTATCGCAAAACCAAAATGTTTTTATTGTGGTAATAATACACTTGCCCGTTCCCACTGCGCTTGTGCATCGCAGGCATTTTTTTCTAACGGGAATTGTGTACCGGCTCCTTTCATTTTTTTGCTCCTAACAAAATATTGAGTACCTATAGCAAAAACGGCAACAGCACATTCCTAGTAAAAGCGGTGAATGAAGATAGAAGTGAAGGCCGGAAGATCACAGAAATAACTCAGTTTGAAAATAATTTGTTGTTTGACTATTACCTTAAATTATTCCTTTATATTTCATAGATATGTCATCGAAATGTGGAGAAGGTAAATTCAAGACAGAGATCTGAAGAACCTATGCTAAGTCAAAACAATCTGAACCGATGACTAAATATGTCACAAAAATTATAATACTTATAACTTAAACTCTAATATTGTCAAATAAAGGCTATTCTTATTAAATATTATATTTCATAGATAATGCTAATTCATTAAGTCTGAGAATTGGTGCTTAAAAGACAATGGTTCTAGCCTAATGTCTAACAATGCGGTTGTTTAAGTATTTAGTTGAAATGAAGAATTTAAGCCCTAATTATAAACTTATTGTTGTCATTCTTAGAACAATTGATGAGTTAGTAGGGGGCTTATCCCTAGAACAATAACTGTTTGTGAAATAACGTTTTAAAAAGTATCTTTAGTGAACGGGAGTTAAGTAAACTATTATATGGTAACTAGTTTTATGTGTGGTGTACCATAACATAATGTTATTGTAATGTCAAAGCTAACATTTCTACAGAAATTAGTATTATGTATAATCGGTGTTGGTCGGTTAGTATTTCTATCTTTTTTTTTGTTATTTGTGTTTTATAGTAGATCGGTCTTTTGAACTTTTAAATAAGATATATAAGTAACATTTTAAATAGGAGTGCTAGTTTTTTTAAAGCTTGTTCAAACAAATACGAAGTGTAAGTAGATTCGTGTAGAATTTATTATTATAACTATTCTTTAAATTACAAAAAAGGCATTACTTACATTTTATGAAAATAATCAAAATTCTCGTTTAGCTAAGAAATGGCCCATGTTACCCAAATCTAAATATGATGGTAAGAATTATTTAGCAAAATAAATGACCGTAGTTTTACTTCTTTCATATAAAACTACATAGTATTACGTATACCTAAATATGTTATTATTTCCCACCCATATTATTATCTACCAACATTTTGCATTGATTAGATAGCCAGAAATAACATTGGTTTTAAACTTATCGCAAAACCAAAATGTGAATTTGGCGGTGTTGTTTAATAACGTATAATGTGTATATGAACTACATTAATAAATATAAAAAACATGTAAAACGTCGCGAGTGTTAACAATAAAATATAATTATATTGATGGATAGAGATTATTTATTTTATTGTTAGTCTGAAAGATACAGTATGAATGAGAACTTTCTTAATTAACGCACGTATGCAAATATCAACCTAAAGAAATCCAAGACCGAAGAAAGTCAATTTCGATACTCAATTTAAACAAGCCTAAAGGACTTTCGTGTTAATTAAATAGTTGACCTCCAAACGTTAATTAAGTAAATTGCTTCAAGCAAAGCAATTATCCGCACAACTTTGAATATTAATTTAGTTATTAAACACTCACGCAAAATAAAAAGCTAGTTCAGCATTACTTTCGAAAATTGCTATTTGCTTAAACGAGTGTAGCCAAATTTGGACCATTCTTAATCAAGTTTCCATTTTTGGGGTTGACTTAATCAGTTGTGGGTGGCCCTTTATGGTCATAGATGAAATATAACAATAGACTGTAATAACTATGTTTTGACTATGTGATTTGGTCGCGGTTATAAATAATCTTTGGTAGAAATTATCCCGTTTACTTGGAAGACAAAATAATACTTGATTATGGTTGCTTTAAGTTGGTAAATCCAGAAATGATCGAGAAAGTTTCAAATGATTTCAAGTTCCCCAAAAAGGTATACTTTATCAACAACCACACGCTTCCTTTAGTGCGTACGTGTTGACCATATCCTAGATACATTTAGACCCAGACTTTACTCTGTAACTAGGTATCTCTCAAAGATTCCTGCAGTGACTTACCTGACTTTGGTCAAACGCACTGCGTCACTGGCGCAGTCCATTAGCAATCCCTTCTTCCCCTCATCTTTTACCCATAAAGTAAGATGTTCTGATAATATTTTATGCCTAATTTAAATAAATTTGTTTCGTCCAGTGTCGGAGATAGCAGCGAGACACGTCGCGTCGTCGATCAAACCGTCGGTGGCGCAGGCGCGGCGGGCGCTCGGCACAAGACGGCGCCGCAGGCCGCAACGACGACGGCACACAGCAAGCAGCTGGCGGCGGGCGGGGCTAACCACCCGCCCCAGCCGCAAGGTAACCACAAACGTAATGTCTTTGTTGTTACCTCCTTAATACACTAACACACACACACACACACTAAAAAAATCTCCACTAGATCATACATAACTCAAGAAAGACAAATCGCCCGATGATTACTTAGAACAGAATCATATTTAACGTATTACCAATTTTCAAAAGGTACTGTATTCCTAAGCCAGCGCTAAGTAACATTAGAAGTGGTTTAAAATATAATACCTTCTAAAACGTCGTAACAATGATAACTCGTCAAATACAATTTTGTCTAGGCACCCGTCGAAATGTTCATATAAATATTGTAGAGCGATCAGTAATTGGATTCAACCACGATATTTCTGGAGTAGATCGATTTGACCACTTTTATACCATCGTCAGTTCTGGAAGTCAATATAACTTTCATAAAAGGTTTGACTGTGACAATTTCAAAATGGAGCACAATATTACGCACACAATATAACGTAAAGACTTGAGTTAAACCATTATGCATTACGTTTATTTTATCCGGATTTTGAAGTTAGTATAACACAATAAATCATTAGGTAATAGAAGTACACATTGTGTTAAATACTTAGGTGAATATAGAAAGGCTTTGTTCTAAATCTCAATTTATAAAAAGAAAATAAATGCATCTTATTTACACACATAACACCGAGAACAATTACACTAGAAGTTAGTCCATATTTTTTATATCAGTAGAAAAGTTTTTATAAAGTAGCGGTCGCAGTGGCAGACTTTATACTATTGATACAAAAATATATTGACAACTTCATCTTATTGGCATAATGTATAAAAATTCAACCAATCTAGCAGGAGGTAACAGCCAATCCCGTGGGAATCCACCTGTATTTTGTTTGAACTTTCATGCACTATCCTTGACAAATGCACTCAGTGTCCAAAGTAAATAATACCTTCTCGTATATTTGTACGTGGAGTGCGCTCAGGTGCTCTCGTGGGGAATATGAAAGTACTACATCTTACATGTCCCTAGGATTTATTATATTTGCTTTACGTTTTTAAAGTTAAGTGCTTATCTTTATCTGTAAAACCATTCAAAAAAATTGAAAGTGAAAATCTCCAAAATGTTCTCTTCTTTTTGTAAGACAAATTATGAATTTATCATTTTATTTATTTGAGCGCATTCTGACGTACTTCATGCTACATCTTTGTTATTGTAAATCTTTTTTTTTTTTGATAGACCAAATTCATTTAAATTTCTTTTAAAAAAATTTTGATCTTGCATTGTTTGTTACGTGTTCCTTATACTCGCTTATTTTTTTAACCCTTAGCCAGGTTGTAGGTATGTTTAAAGGTCATTGGTTTTGAACTGTATGACAAGTCAGTAGAGTTCAAAATATGGTGATCACTGCATGTGGATGACTTCAGATTCAGAGCGTCGACTGTGATAATGGAATGAAATAGGTCGTTGGACTGAATATTATATGAGATGCTTTCTTGTATACGCGATTCGTTGAAGTTTGTACTGGCATTTGATTTTAGAATACAATGTGCATCCTCTATGGTTCTTTGTTGTTTCGTTCGTGTTCTTTCTAGCCTTACCAATCTGGCTGAGGGTTAATGTATGTATTTACTATACAATCAAGTTGTTTGTATTTCTTGACCTCAGAAGCATAAAGATAGATGTCTATTATACTTCAGAAGCATTTGGTCGTAAGTGCCAGTTATACTATAAAGGCACATACGACGAATGTTTCTGACGTATAATGGCACATCCGACCTTATAATTCTGAGCTCTTGATCTGTAAGTGTGGGAATGTAAAAATTTGAAATGATTTTGGTTTATCCACTATTCAATGTTTAAAAGATATTCGGATAGTGTCTTTTAGATTTCTTTGGACTTCTAAAAGAGCTTCTGCTTTTTTAAAATACTTTAATAATAATATAATTGTGTGCTCAATTAATGCCTTCACAAGTGTAGACGGTGTAAATCTCTAACGTGATAAGTAAGGTCCTAATAACATGTGACGTAATATGTAAGGTCCTTAATCCTCCGTGGCGTAGCGGTATTCGGCTTGCATTAAATCTCGGAGGTGGTGGGTTCGATTCCCACGCCAGACAAGAAAATCTCTGTGTAGATTCTATTCTTTCCGGGTCTGGTTGACTGACTACCCTCTGTGCCTCGGAAAGCACGTTAAACTGTTGGACCCGATTGTTATAACATCACCTAACAATCGTAAACCAGGGAACGGGCAGCAACGTTCCCTTGTGTGTTACAAAATAATACTGCGGTCACCAACACGCCAGCCAAGCGTGGTGACTATGAAAAAAAACCTCCCTTAGGAGGAGGCCCATGTTCAGCAGTGGACGTTACAATAATAATAACATATATATTGATTCTAATACTATGTTGCTGAGGTTAAATCACTGTTATCTGTGAATGTCGCTCTCTATACATTTTAATGAGCCTGTTTCTATCGGGCCTCGTTCCATAAAGGCCATTTTGAATAAATCACAATATCTAAAGCCTTTGGCTAAATGGAAATTAATCTGCGTATAGTTTTGTATGAGGTAAATATTATTACAAGGCAACGCAGTCCTTTCTAGAATTTTGATGACAACTTTAAAAAGTTGAAACATTACTAAGCGAAACATTAATAAGTTTTTTTTTACTTAATTCATAAAACTGACGATCAACCACTTTCATGCTTTAGCTATTTTAATAAAGCTCATACCACGAGGACCCTACACTACTAAAACCTCCCGGACACTCCGCCTTTGATAAGGGCCGGGTACCTACGCTTGGCAATCCGGCCTTAGCTATATAAAGCTGACTTATGTCATTTATTGCATGTAAATAAAACATGTATAAAATGTTAAAAGTGCTATAAATTAAATTAACTTAAAACTAAGACAAAATAAAAGGATAAATAATATTAATTTTCGGATAAGGTCCATCTGTTTAATAGATGAATAGTTTAATAGGCGATATATTATGATGAGAGAAACTTACTTAAAGGGACTTATAAGAACTAACTACATAACTTGATATTAGATACTAAATCATAGTTTGATACTATCCCAAAAAATGAGATTTATCTGCAACATTGTTTTTATATAACCGACATTTCGTGCAGTTGTGTTCGTGTTACACAACGGTGGGAAATGGCAAGTCATTGACAAAACCATCTCTTCTTTCTTTCCCAGATCAACAAGGAAACAAAAAATATGATCCTAATTATAGAAGATCGACAGCTCGAACAAAACGTGAGGTTTACGAATATTTTAACGTAGATTAGGAGTACCGTACTTGAGTTTGTAATAATTAATAGAGGTATTTTAGAAGTCCAAAGAAAGTTTATTATTATGTTGAAGGTAATAAGCGGCAAACCACTTACACAGAGATGAAAATGGTTTAAGTGTTTTCGCGTAAACCGTAAACCAACGCTGATATGTGTATTTTGGTTTACTATTCGAATGTTTTTTTTGTTTATATTGTGACCAACATATTTATTAATATTTTTGTTTTCGAAACAAACTGCCTAATTTATACTGTATTCTAAAATGATGTATCATATTTTAAAATTCATAATTTGAAATTCTAAAATGATTTATACCATCATGGAAATATACATTTAAAGAGTGCATACCATTATTTATCACACATTTTTTATTTGTTCACTAGGTATACACAATACAATCGTTAACAACAGTGACATGATAAAATTAAAAACATTTATCTCCACTTAAGAGGTTTGCCGTCGTCGTCGTAGGTAGATTTATCTCCAATCCATTCGAATAATTTTAAATCTTAGTAATAATTTATCGATATGCATAGCTAATATGTCGTTATCGAATATATGTACATGCTGCGGCTGCGGCTCGGCTCGTTCCTGCGATTGTGACGACGCGTGCGCAGGCTCCGGCTGTGGGGGCGATGGCGATTACCAGCTGGTGCAGCATGAGGTGCTCTACTCCTCGTCCAATAGGTGAGTTATACGACCGGTGCTCTATGGCTAGGGCGTCGGACTTGTGATCTTGTGGTCGCCGGTTTGACCTCCACCCATTGCAGTACCGACGTGAACCCAAATAACAAGAATAGTAGACTAGTAGACTGCAAAATTCTGCTTGTAATCTGTAAAAAAAAAACATATTTAAGTTAGTACTGTTAAAGATGTATGTGAATATTTATACGACTTCTCTTGTCTACTTCATCAATACTGGAAAAATTATAACAAAAGAAGGACGGCTTTTTCAGTATTTATACAAATACATTATTCAAAAGGTCCTAAAATAAAAAACATTTGGCAATAAGCCTCCTTTTTGGCATGGGTTTAACAGCCGTTACCGTGGTAATATTAATATAGGTACGATATCTCATTTCTTATGGATGTTGAAAATGGTTCCTCCCGACCCTTAGTTTGAGTTTGCAAAGAACCTTTCGATTCCCTGATAAACCCGAAATCTAAGAGGCGCGCTAACTGTAAATTAGTGCGACAGTTGCGTAAGGCCCCTCTAAAAATCTAAGTCATTATTCCTCTTATCTCCCCGCCAGCGACTGCTCTGAGCCAAGGTCCAAGTCCCACAAGGGGCGACCTCGTGCGCAGTATGCTTAGGTTGTAGTTTGCTCGCCTTTATGCCTAGTAAAGAAGAAAAGAAGTAGCAAAAGCGGCATAGCTTTTTTATTCGTTCTGTAATTTTTGAGTTTATTAGTTACAAACAAAAATATGTAGGTAGGTAGATAAAGATAAAGAACTGAACTTCAATAATATTTTTTACAAGAAATGTATACAATAATTGTAGTAGGTATGTGATTATGAAACTCATTGCGACGCAATAACAAGTGTAAATTGAGTCGAGTAACAAGGCAGGCCCGTTCATTATGCAGATTGTACTGTCGACTCGATTACCCGCAAGCGACCACTTTTATTGCAATATTGTATGTGGATACATGATTTATTTTTCATGTTCTATCGGATATATTATCGAGAGTCTTCGAGAAAGGATCGCTTGTGTCATTGTCCATGTAGTTTTTTTTTCATAACTTCCTTGCCTAAGGATATAAATACATGTGTCGCGGAGTACATTTTAAACGCATATTTCACGGATAGAAAACACATTTAGATTTACAACAATTGTCTGTGATTCACACAAATAGTTTTCGCCAGGGTATTGAATCCAGAAGTTTTCAGAAGTCACATTATTTACGTACACCTTTTTTTTCGAACGGAATATATTTAGTTAGCCAGAAGGCTTTTGCTACTTCACCGGGCATAAAGCTGA
This sequence comes from Nycteola revayana, assembly GCA_947037095.2. NCBI lineage: Eukaryota > Metazoa > Arthropoda > Insecta > Lepidoptera > Nolidae > Nycteola > Nycteola revayana. The sequence goes on from OX344844.2 coordinate 9,495,425, forward strand.
GCAGAGCTTCAGCCTAAATAAAATGTTTAAAAACTACAAACTGAGCAACCTGCGCAAGAGGGCGCCCTCTGTGGTACTTATACCTCGACTCAGACGACTCTGACGAGCGATTGAGGGATTATAGCGTTTAGTTTAAAGGGGAGTTCTGTACAACTGTCTCCACGTTATAGTTCGCGGGCCTCACGGACTTGGTGTCTACGAGGGCATCGAAAACGTAAACCATATCCACTGAGTTGACATAGAGAATGTAAATCTTTCAAGGAGTAAAAAAAACCTTCCTTGAAAGATTTTAGAAAAGTCATTCACTGATTGATTAGACTATATACTGAAATTCATCGTGAAACGACTGATCCAGCTTGGTGATGTATGCAGTCAACTTTATTTCTAGAGTTCAGAAGCATAAGGTCGCATTTGTCTTTATACGACAGAATTATTCGTCGTATGTGCCTTTATCGTAAACTGGCACTTATACTGATGAATAATAGACTAGATAGACTAGATTTCTAATGATTTTACATTATTTGTCCTAAAGAGATATACATGAGTATAATATGTAAAAATACCTATAGTGTGCCAAGTCAAATAAAACAAAATATGTTATTAGAATATAATGTCAAGTAGTATCCATAACGATATGTATTTGTAATATTCCAGGTACGAGGTGTTGGAGTTCCTCGGGCGAGGCACGTTCGGGCAGGTGGTGAAGTGCTGGAAGAAGGGCACCAACGAGATAGTCGCTATCAAGATCCTCAAGAACCACCCCAGCTATGCTCGCCAAGGACAGATTGAGGTGAGAAACGTTTTATGTTCTGTCTCTCCCATAATTCATCTTTCAATGGCATACAAAAATACAAAGCAAAATTACTTTGAAACTGTGACTGAGTAAGGGGAGCTATTTTGCTATGTACATTTCGATAGGATTACTTACCATGGTATTATTCATGGCAAATTGTGCAGCCAGATTTATGAGCAATCACTAAAAAACATTTAATTTTACAAATATATCAATAGATATTTACTTTATGAAACATAGATTCCCGACCGCGGTTTCACCCGAGTAGTTCCCGGTTCTTGATAACGTAGGACTCTAATGGTAAAAGACTTATCGAAATCCGTCTAGTAGTTTTTGAGTTAACAATATATATAGATGAAATCTTTTGAAACGCTTCCAATAACTCGTCGCCATATTTTCCTATGCTTTACCTAACTCATTAAAACGTCAACTGTTTACAAAAATACTTCTAATCCTTTAAAGATATTGTCACTCGTTTGTCCAACGATTTGATGTTTGACGCTGAACAAAATGTATTTTTTGAATGGAAGCCAAGACTGTTATTAAATAGTATTCGGAAGTGCTACTTTTATCGTATTTTTTAACATAGTTTAATTTATCAGGGTAGATAAACGCTATGACACATTGGGTTTTAAAAATTACGCGGTATTTTATGCAAATATTTTCTTTACCAATCGCGTGTTTACTTAGCTATTATCAAGAAATCGCAATAATTAAGTTGTCGGTGGAAATTAGAATGTTATAATATGGAAATATGTCTATTAGCCAAGAATTACAATTTCGTATAATAAAGCTAATAAACACCTGAAATCGAAATATAACATTCATCACAAGTAACCTCAGTGACTTTAATAAAAAACCACAATCTAAATATTGAGCTTTTATAAAGAAATATTTTTGTTTTTTTCGAACCGTCATATTATGTAGTCATCCCCGTGGCATTTGTTTCTTTACCGGGCATAAAAGCGAGCTGGACACCTGCCTAAAAAAATTAAAGGCAAAAGAAAAATCGAACCAAAATTCAAATGTTATTTCGATGTTTAGTTAAACTATGGCTGATTCCTTGGCTCGGCTATCACTACATTTAACAGGAAGGTTTGTTTCATAATAAAAATAAGAGACCAAGCCGGTCTCAAACATATTATTTCCCTTAGACACCTTGAACGGCTGGACCGGTTTCGCTAATTTTTTTTTTGTTGTCATGAGAAGTTTCTTATGAAAGAAAAAAATAAGAAAGCTGCGCGGATATTAGAAAACCATTGTATTACATTTTCTAATGTAACCTTATTGCGTTTGACAAAACATTGGCAGAATGCGTGCTGCTCTCAGTGCACTTCACGGTTAATTCAGAGCTATCACGTCTAATTTTAAAAGTTCAATTCAATATAGAGTTTTAGTTGATGCCTTAGCGGTCAGTAGGTATGTTTCAAAATCATTTGTTTTGGACTTTATTACAATCAAAATATGATGGGTTCTATATTCCCTCTGCCCGTTAAGACACGACAACGTCTGACGGGTCAGCTAGTATAATAATAATAAAAGACAGACCAAGCCGGTTACATACAGCTAGTTAATAATAAATAAACCTAAACCCATCAGTCATGTTATACTTTAGACATAGTAGCTAGAGCTTGCAGCCTTTATAGTGAGTTGGCGATGTTCCAGCACTCGTCTGTTTGTACGTCCAAGTGTTTCGCGCCATTCCTCCGTAAATAGTTGGAAAACCACAGAATAGAAAAAATAGGAACTGTTGGTATATAGGAAATACTTTTAACAGTCCGTAGTAGCGACGAAAATTGAAACCGATCTTACTGACATCGATGATTCTTTTGTATCTGTACTATAGCTTGCATTATAGTATTCTTTAGAGAAGTTGTTTGATTTTTAGGCTCCAATGCGAAATTAAACGGTTATACAATATCCGTTTAACCTAGGTATATCAGGGACCTCATATTTTTATCAACTATACTTTTTATCAATTTATGAAAATAATAACCTTTTATAATTGATATTTCCCCACTATCCTTAATTTTTTAAACGTATTATATTAAAACTGTTCAACTATTGTTAGAACGAGCAAAGCTAAACTTTCCTTAAAAATATCTCATTATAGCTTAGTTTTTTTGTTAATCATACTTATACTATCAACGCAAAACGTTAAAACGGAAGTGTTATGCTCGTTACTCTTTCACGTAAAAAACGGCTCAACTGATTTGGCTGAAATATTGCACGGGGATAGTTTACAAGCTAGGTTGACATATAGGCTACATAAACAACTATCTAACGCGGATGAAACCGTGGGGCGCAGCTAGTATTAAATAAACAAATTTGTTATACAAAAAGTTTACCTATTTCAGCTTTTTCACTTAATTCATTTATTTATCACTGTAATTTATAATAGCTTATTGTTTAATTTTAGATACGTTATACCCCTCTCTATTGAATCCTATCGCTGTAACATTTGTACACTTACATAGTTAGCCGACCCCGATTCCGATGTTTATGTGGCGGTTAATGTGTGAATTTGGCTCTGTGTTTAGATCTCTGCATTGTCTTGATTCACATACATTGTCAGTTGAATGCGGATAGCATTTATACTGGTTACACACAGTTATTGGGGTGAAAACGAGGAAATAGCGTTGGAATTATATTAATACACATTCGGTCGCCACTGGAATGTTTATGTAATATTATATATTTGTATGTTATTAGCTGACTTGGATAGTTCAATCTGCAAAAACATAATATAAGAAAAGGTTCTAATTCATTTCTGAAAAAGTTAAACCTTACGATGGCCTGACCTGAAAGCCACGCGAGGTTTAAAGCGAGAATTGCACAAAACTACCTTAAACATCTTAATGTTATAATTTCGAAATCACTCTGCAATCATACGAATTCGGGGCCGAGATCCCAGCCCCACAGTATGCACCCTCTTGCGCAGGTTGCATCGTCAGCATTAGCAATAAACACTTATTTAGTTTAAAAACCGCCTTGTGGCTACAAGAAAAAGTAACAAACATTCACAAATCCAGTTTCTGAGCTTGTAACTCGCACACTCTCGCATTTGTTATAATAATATGAAGTAGAATTATATTAACACTATATATTATGTATGCTAATATATTATTGGTATAAATATGGCCGATATAATATATTGTTCTTTGAACTAATTTACTTTCAAATAAACTTGCATACATAATATGTTCAATAAAAATGCCACTTTATTATGCACTGAAATTCACATGTTACGATCTGTAGTATAAAATCGATGCGTGATATACTTAACAATTTATGACTAAGATTTATTCTTAACATATTGTGGGAAAGTTTCTATAGAACATATTTGTACAAACTGAGGTTTTGTTCAACGTATTGTGGTAAAGCAATCGTTTTGGGCATAACGAGCAATGACTTTTGTAAAGTTATTTACGCATAATACTTCCTTTGCGACCTATAGTTGGATCTGCCATTCAAGGGAATGGCTAGCCCGTTAATTGGATCCCGACATTCAATGAAATGCCTAATAGACAATTAGCTAAACCGTTAAGTGGTTAAAAAAATTTAAACCTTAGCGTAATTTAAATTACTTTATTTTACGTCCGACAAACTTAAAAGGCTAGCTACTATAAGCTAACTAGTTAAGCGTTATGTGATGCTAGTTAAATTCCCATTAAATTGCTGATTTGACTAGATGCCTGCGATATATACATAAATAAAATCATATTTTCACACATTATTGTTATTTCCAGGTTTCAATCCTCTCCCGGCTATCCCAGGAGTCAGCGGACGAGTTCAATTTTGTCCGCGCGTACGAGTGCTTCCAGCACCGCTCCCACACCTGCCTGGTGTTCGAGATGCTGGAACAGAATCTCTACGACTTCCTCAAGCAGAACAAGTTCTCGCCGTTACCACTTAAGTATATACGGCCGATTCTGCAGCAAGTCTTGACGGCGCTACTAAAGTTGAAAGTGAGTATGAATTTGATACTTTAGTTATCAGTGATGGGCAAAAAGTAATTAGATTAATAATTACAAATTACAGTTACATTGTAATTTGTAATTGAAATACTTTCGAACAGATTACTTAAGTAACTAATTACAATGAGTACTTACTGTAATTAAATACAAAGTAATTTAATTGCAACTTAATCTAATTACATTATAACAGATTACATTATAACAGATTACCTACATATTATAAGTAAGATGATAAAACGTAATTACACATTTATATTAGTAATGGCCGTGATGGGAAACCTGCATCTTATAAAAAAACTTAATGGTGTCGTGGGACACCAGGTAGGAACGAAGTTCCTTCGGCTAATGTAGAATCGACACAATTTGCAAAAGAAAAATCGTGCTCAATTTTATGTAGGTTTTCTTGATTTGTTAGGAAATTCAGTATTTTAGGAAATAATAAATTAAGTAAAATAACCCCCCCCCCCCCCCCCCGCGACCCCGCACATATCCTTACTACTTCCCGATGACGCCGCGCCGTACGGTTCTAACATGCAGTACCTACCTACATCGCAGCCATGCGATGCAAGCATGCGACATTTCAAATTCAACGTTTTTACAATTACAATATAATTGAATACTATGTAATTAGGTTACATTGTAATTAAATTATTTTGTAATTAAATACATTGCAATTAATTTCATAGAACATCCAAAGTAATTGAATTACAATGTAATTGAATTATTATGTAATTAGATTACATTTTAATCAAATTATTATGTAATTCAATTATTAATCAGATTACTTAAGTAACTAGTTACGCCCATCACTGTTAGTTATAATGAAATTTACAGGGCCAAGTCCCAAAAATGAAATAAATTTGAATATTTATTTTCAATATAAAGCGCCATGCCTTACTTTACCACTTGCTTACAATCAACACAACGGATCGCAGCAATATCCGCGCTGTATAGTTTTATGTATGCTCGTATAATAATACCATCCCGCGATTATGACAAGCAAGCGAGTTTGTTGTGTGTTGGTTTTAATTATTTTATTTGCGACCCCCCTTTAGAACTTTCAAGGGGTCAGAGAGTCCCGAACCATCCATTGCTCAAAATAAATAAATATCCATTATCTTTTATTTCCAGCAACTGGGTCTGATCCACGCGGATTTAAAGCCAGAGAACATAATGTTGGTGGAGCCGGCGCGACAGCCCTATAGGGTCAAAGTCATAGACTTTGGGAGCGCGTCGCACGTCAGCAAGGCCGTGTGTAATACATACTTGCAGAGCAGATACTATCGGTAAGCATTTGAGTTATATGTTATTATACTTGTACTGTATCAGCCCGCTTACGTCCAATACTGAACTTGGGCCTCCTCTTAACAGACCTTGGCAAGTCGCATCGCAGTACGATGATGAGTATCCTTAGAACTGATAGATGCTGCTGCCCATCCATCAGATGTATCCTTAGTCGCCTCTTACGACACACACGGGAAGACATGGGCTGGTCTATTCTAAGCCGGAAACCACACAGCTGCATTTATTGAAAATCATAGTAGATAGTTTTACACCCCTGGTTTTATACTTGATTAACATACGCAATTTATCAAAATCAACTCAAAATGTAATAATTTCAGGTCAAAAATGAAAGATGGTTCATAAATTTCTTTTGTCTATACTGGCTGTACTGGTAGAATACGCTAGCCGCCATTTCGTGACGTCATGCAATGGACCTAGTCTTAATAGATAGTCGTAGTCTTTGGCGTCGCAATATATTTATAATAAACCAAATAATAGAAGAATACAGCATATTATAATTAAATTAACTTGAACATAATAGTAATTATCCAGAATTATCTGTGTATATTTCTAACATATTTTCTTTTTGGCCCCCAGAGCACCAGAAATCATCCTGGGTCTAGCATTCTGCGAGGCGATCGACATGTGGTCGCTAGGATGTGTAGTGGCTGAGCTGTTCCTAGGCTGGCCACTGTACCCTGGCTCCTCGGAGTACGACCAGATCCGGTACATCTCGCAGACCCAGGGTTTACCCACCGAACATATGCTCAACAGGTAATTGTTTTAAACTAGTATTTTTTTAGTATACTTTCGTTTTTGTGTTCTTGGTGCTGCAAAAACTACAACAAAATGTCATCATCATCCAACTTTAGGCTTAGACTTCGCCTAATTTATGCTAGTTGGCTATTCTTTAGATATATATTTTTTTACCATTTTATACTTGGAAAATGTAGTAGCGTTGCCGTAGCCATAAAAATGAACTTAAGGTTTAAAATGTACATTAACTCGTACAATTTAAAACTTAAAGTTCTCAACTTTGATTTTGTCAACTTTATGTAATAATTTTAACATTTAACCATAATTTGTTATGTAATATGCCTTTTGACCACATTCATTTTCAATTCCGCATCTAATATTGATTATTTTTAATTCAGCGCAAGTAAAACGGCGAAGTTCTTCTACCGCGACGTGGACAGCACATACCCGTTCTGGAGACTCAAGACGCCCGAGGAACACGAGATCGAGACTGGGATCAAGAGTAAGGAGGCCAGGAAATACATCTTCAACTGCCTTGACGATATCGGACAGGTATGTCAGCTTCAGTATTTATTGATAGTTAATTAAAATACAATTACATTAATAAACATGGAAACAATATTATATTTATTAAGCCACTATAGTTAACAACTAGCATGGAATAGTAGACAATCATGCATAATATCTATCATAATGTATGTATTTATTCGCTGAGAAAGATATGAAATAATGTATCATACTAACAGCTTTGTCTCCACAATTGACTTGTGAACTGATGACTACAGTGTTGTCTACTACTCCACTAATATAATGTTCATACATGTTTTGACAAGAATTATCTTTGAGTAGAATAAATTGATTTAATCATTCAACCATTGATATGAGAATGTATATTAATAGTATAAGTAACTTACAAGACTTATAGTAACACTACAACAAACAGTATAAGACTTATAATAGAACAATATTATTGAAACAAAATGGTGGCTTAGTGGTTACGATAGTTGCTTCTGGTGTCCTTGTGTCCTGGTGGTTCGATTGCCACCCACGACATATTATGTGTGAACCACAGATAATGGTTCTCAGTTTGGGTGTGTTTTGTGTCCGTGTTATGATTATGTGTTTGTAAAGTCCTCCACGACACAAGGATAAGTCGGAGGATTCACACGGAAATTGTGTTTTACAAAAGAAAAAAATATATATTTTAACTTTAACTCGTAACTTTTAACTTGTCTGTTGCTTTCTAGAATTGATGTTAAATCCTTTTCTCATTTGTTTACCCAGGTTAACGTACCAACGGATCTTGAAGGCGGCCAACTGTTGGCAGAGAAAGCAGACAGACGGGAATTCATTGATTTATTGAAGAGGATGCTTACTATGGACCAGGTTAGAACTCGTTTTTTTTTTATTGACTTTGTAATTTATTTATTGCTTTCATGAGTTTTACAAAGATCTTACTTTAAAGTGACCAAACATGAACCCCGTTAATTCTTAGCATTATTCTTTCTAAGCAAATATTTAATTCATTGGGCCGTAAAAAGAAGAAATGCTAATGCCTAAAACAATATTTTCATAATAAACAACAATTCAACAATTTTATTAAGATTAAAAGGCAGATGAAATCCTTTCATCTGAAGGGCTTTCTTATAATAAGATAATATGTATTTGCTTTTGCTGTAATACTTATTAGAATATACATAAAATTTTAAATAAAATCGGATTGTTTAAATTTGTACCGTTTGCAATAAATGTATCTGCGTCCGGTAGACCACTCATTTGTATAATTTTATAATTATTTTAAATACAGAAACAAACTAGACTTTTTAAAACTAATATTGTGCATCATTTGTTATCAGGAAAGACGAATAACGCCAGGCGAGGCTCTGAACCACGCGTTTGTAACGCTCGCACATCTCGTGGACTATGCACACTGCAATAACGTCAAGGCTTCCGTACAGATGATGGAGGTATGTCAAATATTGAGTATCTATATATTATCAATAGGTTCTTCTTTTTGTGTAGAAGAAAATTTCAATTTAGATTTACACATAATGTCAGTAAATTTGTGTGATTGTGCATTAATATAATTTTAATATTGAAATATGTAAATGTAATTGTAAATATTCTATTCAATAATTTGCTTGTTACTTATTTTTTTATTTGAGTTATTAAAGTTATGTTCGCTGTGATACTTGATTAGATATTATATCTATATGAGCTCATTTATGGTGCATATAATTGTAGTTGAAATCATCAATTATTTTTTTTTATTTCCTTGTACTTATGTGCTGTAACTAAAAGCATTTTCTCTTTTTCTTTATTTATTCACTGCCTTAGGGAAAATATATCAGTGTCCTCAGAATTTGACTATATAATTGTAGGAAATACCAAAACGGTTAGCAGACCACTGTTAGCCTAATGGGGACATGGTCTGAGACGCTTACGTGGTTGTTGCAATAGCCGGTAGTTAACTTGTGTCGATGGTGCGCAGGTGTGTCGTCGCTCGGGCACGTCGGGCGTGCCGGTGGGCGGCGTGGGCGGCGTTGGCGTGGGCGGCGTGGGCGGCGCGGAGTACGTGGGCGGCGTGGTGGCGGGCGCGGCCCCCCACCACCTCGCGCTCACCATCAACCAGCAGCGCCTGCGCGCCGCGCCCTACGACAACCTGGTGAGTGAAGTACCTTTTTCCTTCCTACACTTGTGCTTACCCCGCCCGACCCTTAGTTTACAAAAAACTTTCCAATGCCCTCGTATACCCGAAGTCTTGCTCTGGTTGTTATGTTTGTATCTTATAAACCATTGAATTAGGCTTTGAGCTTTATGCCCGGTGAAGTAGCAAAAGCCCCGTGCCTACAACTTGCTAGGTACAGCTCGTACACCAGGGTTGGCCAACTTAATAACACCTGAGATCAACTGTTAACTGAGTGCGATCGACCAATGGTAAACATAGCAGTAAATCACGTTTCGTATAAGCCAAAATATAGTACGATACGACAAATACTAACTTTGTAGGTCTACAGCACCCGACAAACCCCATTTTGTTTTCATACCGTTTTAGTCGTTGATAATCGTCGGCGTAAAGATTTATATTTAGTAATTTCGTAATACAAATTCGTAATACAAATTTTTCAATAACATTAAAAGTTACAAATTAAACCTACTTCGAATCTGTGTTAAGGCGCCCGTTCGCTCATTTTTCCATGTACATTATTGCCGTCTCTTAAGGGCAACTCTTGTTGTAAAAACAGGTCTATTTTAAAATTTTCCTTTTGACAATAATAATCAACCTTTATTAACTTGAAAAGATAATGTAAAATATTATAAAATATACTGTATATTAACATCAAATTTTATATCTCCAGTACCAGCTATACCAAGGTGGTCGCGTGGCGGTGGGCGGTGCCCGGCAGTACGCGACCAGAGCGGCTGAGCCCTTCCCGCACCAGTTTGTGTCGTCCATACTGTGCCAGCCGGCTTATCAGGTAATCATGGTTTACGTTTTGTAGTTATGATTATAATAAAATCTATTAAATTCATTTTTATCAATATCGTTTAAAATCCTGTACGATATTTAAAATGGAATGGAATAAAAACTGAGCTTAATTCAATCGATAAGCAAAACGAATTAACGGGCTTAAATTATTCCGAACCGTTCAAACTCAATTCTTATGTCTTGTCTGACTCGAAATTTATGCGTCCCGCGTGTGTTTTCACCCTTGTAACTCCTGTTCCCATTGGAACCTCATAATTATATAACCTTCCTCGATAAATGGGCTATATAATTAATACTTAAAGATTTTTATAAACCGGACTTTTACAAAGATATGTCTATATGTATTTATATTGTATTCAGTTCAATATCTCTAATATTAGTAAGTCATATAACCACCCAGTCTGCCTTAAAGAAAAGTAGGATATAAGCTAAACTAAAATGTTGATGATAAATAACCAGGTGCAGCAACTGGCCGCAGCGGCCGCCGCCGCAGCCGCCGCCCACCACCAGCACGGCGTGGGCGCGGTGGGCGGCGTGGGCGCGGTGGGCGGCGTGGGCGGCGTGGGCGACGTGGGCGGCGTGGGCGAGTGGCGCGCGCCGCTCATCGTGGAGCCGGCGCCGCTGCCCGAGCCCGACGTGTGGGACGCGTTCCATCCGCACCACGCGCACCATCAACACCATCATCCGATTAAGAGGTATGTCATATCACATGATTTGAAACGGTTTCTCAATGATTATTGTGGTGCGTTTCAAAATGTATTCCGGTAAATCCTGGCAAAGCCGAATTATGCCGCTTATTGTTTGTAATAAGTAAAAATTTTAGGGTAATTTAACCCGTAAATATAATTTATAACTATAAAAATTAAGCGTAAAAGGTAGTTTAGCAGAAATTATACTTCTACGATAGAATGAATATCAAAATATAGTACCAGTACCAAAAGTATAATTTAAATTGCATCAATTTAAAAAAATAAAAATTACATGAAAATATGTGAAAAAAAATTGATATGACGTCTCGTTCTGTTCGTTTTTTAATTAAAAACAGAAAATAATTTGGTGTATTGCGACACCGAAATGTCTCGTAAGTAAAGCATTTAGCTAACTCATAATTACATAAACTAATTATCAGTAAGTAAATTATAGAAGATACGCAATTAAGGTTACGTTTAATTAATTCAGGGGTAGTATTCAAATAATTAGTATATAAAACTAAGGAGGTATATATTAAATAGTGGGGTTGTCAACAGATCAACAAAGCAGCAGACGACGGTGCCGCACTATCAACCGCACCACCAAACGCATCAATACAGGTGCTTTATATTATACAAATTGAAAATAGACACTCTAATAAACATCTACATTATCATAACCATAAGATATCATTACCAACAAACGTGCTAGACCTTTTATTCCGAATTTCGAACATTACATTGTTACACAAATACAATACAACATATTATATAGTATCTCACAATTCGGTGTGCCTTTTGGCATAGGCCTCCTCCAACTCTTTCTCTCCACTGAACTCTGTGTCAGCTGCAACCCTTGTCCAATATGGTCCCAGGGTCAGGCGAATATCGTCTTACCATCTTGTTATTGGGTGACCTTGTTTCCTAGTGCCATCTCGTGGGTACCCTAAGGTTACTTGTTTGCTCCATTTATTGGCCTTGCAACCTAACATATGGTCTAGTAGTATCATTTTATTTTAAGTACACACATTACATTACAAACACTCGTGGAAAGTCAAAAAAGAAATATAGTATAGACACTCAACATATTTGTAATGAAATCTACCCGCAGACGGAGAAAAAAGGAAATTATAAAAAATTGGACTTAAATAACAAAACAAAATAACGAAACTTGCATATGCATACTAGTATACAAAATGATAAATTAATAGTAGTAATAAGAAATGCATTAACAACATATAACAATAGTTTTATGTACAAGTAAACACTTTTTAACAATGGGCTAGGACTGCAACAGCTTACATTAAAATAAGTCTATTGCTCAATATATTATGACAGATGAAATTCTTAAAAAAATATATGTTAGAATAGCTACAACACTGTATTCATACATTTAATAACCTAATAAGTCATACATAAATATCTTTGCCAGTATTCACATTTTTGGTACATATTTTTAAGCATAATTAAATATCTCATAATACTTATTGTTGTTTATAATTTAACGCTATTCTCCGACAGAATGTCAGTAGAAGGCGCTCGATTTTGCTCTTAAATACCCTTGAACTTAAATTTAATTTTAAAAGTAAATTTATAAAATAAGGATAGCTGCTAATAGCCACCAATGCCAATTCCTTACGTCCTGCTCCACGGAAACCCCATTGTTTATTAATTATGAATACAGTTGTACGACATGTGTACAGTCTTTGTACTTACTTGAAAAATTTGTACCTTAAAAGTTTTGCGGGTACAGCCAACTGAATTGTGGGTTGCTATAGAGCATCTCTCTAGCAACCCCAAGTAATTTTCTTAGAAATTTTGCGTACTAACCTACCTATGACGTAAAGAAGTTGTTGAAAGACAATGTACTCTTTTTTTTAACACGGAATCTGATGTGTATGGCTACTAAAACGATTTTAAAAATTTGGTTATTAGCGCCTAAGTAAAATTAATAGCTAATTTCTATCAAGCTCTTTCATATAAAATTAGTAGGCGTTGTGTGGTAAATAAATTAATACCAGGACAATAATAATAAAACAGTTTAATTATAATACTGTCTGCATTATAATTAAACTATTTTATTATTATTTTTATAATTAGAGAATATTTTCCTTAAGCTGTTGTCATGTACCTATATTGTTCTATTTGTATGTAGGAATTATTAGTTTCGTAGATTTATATTTTTTTTAATTGTTTACCTACCCTCTATTTGTTTAGGTTTTAAAGTCATCATTCATACTTTTGTTATGAAATTATTTTGTTGTTGTTCAATGCAATCTTCAAGATGAAGCGTGGAAAAAGATGTTCTGTTTTGAATTTAAGTTAAAACTTAATTTGTTTGCCAATCCAAAAAAATATGTTATTTTGTTGATTTCCTAATAACAATGATTTATGTAAACATAGAGTATATAATTTATTTACCACACAACGCCTACTAATTTTATATGAAAGAGCTTGATACAAATTAGCTATTAATTTTACTTAGGCGCTAATAACCGAAATTTTAAAATCGTTTTAGTAGCCATACACATTAGATTCCGTGTTAAAAAAAAAGAGTACATTGTCTTTCAACAACTTCTTTACGTCATAGGTAGGTTAGTTCGCAAAATTTCTAAGAAAATTACTTGGGGTTGCTAGGGAGATGCTCTATAGCAACCCACAATTCAGTTAGCTGTACCCGCTAAACTTTTAAGGTACAAACGTTTTCAAGTAAGTACAAAGACTGTACACATGTCGTACAACTGTATTCATAAATTATAAACAGGAAAATAAACAATGGGGTTTCCGGGGAGCAGGACGTAATTCCTTAGGTGCATTGATTAAACAGGGATTAATTTTGATGTATAAGGATTATTTTTCGTTTCATAATAAAATATGCACAATAATACACTATTATTATAAAATTTCAATGAACTATACTAAACTTCTAAAATAAACTAAATAAATTTACTTATTCTTCGCATAATATATTGTTAGACTGTTGTACTTGAATATCATTGTTATACTTATTAACATATATTTATTGAAATGCAGTATGGCAAATAGTGGCGGTAAGAAAGAACCGACGCAGCTGTCACCCGTGAAGAAACGAGTGAAGGAAGGCACGCCGCCCTCGAGGCATAGACATCATCATGAGCACACGTGAGTATAATGTTTCTATTATACCGTTATTAGGAATAATAATTTATTAGTCATTGAAATTGTTGAAACTATTTATGAAATATTTAACTTTACCAATTTGGTTGATATAATTTTTTATTGTATTCCTTATTATGGATTTTGGGATTTGGGAATCCACGGGTATTGTCAATACGACGCCAGACGTCACACTAGAGGCAAAGACAACTTTTGTACCTTAATCTACGGCTTCGATCAACAACGAAATGCTTAAATTGTCACATCTAACCATTCTTCAATCATATTCTTATGATACATCCCTTTATTTTCCTACTTTCATTTCTGGACGTGGCATATTTCGATTGTTGATCTTATTTTTTATTTATTTGGAAGTATCTCATAAAAGCGGTATCTAGAGCTCAGAAGCATAAGATTGGATGTGTTATTGTATGTCAAAAACATTCGTCGTACGTGCCTTTATCGTAAACTGGCATAAGTGCCAGTTTACGATACCAAATGCTACTGAAGTATAAAAGTACATGCGTCCTTATGCTTCTGAGGCGTAGTCTAATTATGAAGCCGTGCATACTAGTAATTATCGTTTAACAGAAGTAGAGGATCTGAATCCTCCCCGCGGTGTCCAAGTAAAACCACTTGTTCGACTCGATCACTTTGTTGCTCCATTGGTGAGAGTACAGTGGTATACCGAACACGAGAAATAACAATGTAACAAAACCTTTAGTACGTCTGTGTGAACGAAGCGATGCGACTTTTAGGAAAATTGATCAACGCCATCTCTTTTCCATTACTTGAACTACTTTGTTCAGTTAAGTCGCAATAATTTAGTCACTTTTAACAATCGTTTTAAAATGTTTGCCTCGTATATGCAGGGCGGGTCGGCAAGGCGCGTGGGAGGGCGCGAGCGCACACACCATCACGATCCGCGACACGCCGTCCCCCGCCGTGTCCGTCATCACCATCTCCGACTCCGACTCGGACAACGAGCAGCCGCGCCGGACGCGCCCGCCGCACCAGCCGCACAACACTACCGGTAACTACTACACATTACCTCCTGGCACAGATAAGCTACCTGAAGAGAGTTAGATGAACTACCTTTTTTTTTTTCCGCCCGGAAATGCTTTTACGCATTCCCACCGCCGCTTCAGCGTATTCGCGGTGGGATATGTGAGGCTTACCCTCTCCATAGCGTGGTATGCTAAACTCATACCACGAGGAGAGGATCCTACGCCACTAAAACCTTCCAGACACTCCTTCCTTCCTTCCATGAGCAATCCGGTCCCAAATGAACTACCTGGGCCTCGCATCATATATTCAGAAGCAGTAATACACAAGTGAAGCTACTTCTACTAATTTCTGTCAGAAATAATTTTATGACAACACGGACTTAAATATGTGATTTTCTGAGTTGCGTAATTTACGTTCGTAATCATTTTTTTTTAATTATCAAGTTTTCTCGTCTCGTAGGTTTATTAATAATAAAATTGTTATTTGTTCAGGCGGCAACGGCGAGTGCGTAACATCGGTAGCGGGTAACACACACACCACGACGGACAACAGCACGAGCCAGAGCTCGGCGGCTCCCACAGCCGTCATCTGTAGCGCGCGCTCCCCGCGAGACGAGCGCGTGAAGCACGAGCCCCACCAGCCGTGCCACCACCACCACTCTGTGAGTACCACCACCACCACCACTAACACTATACTAGAGCCATTACAAACGTGCGAACTGAGTCATAAATCATTACGTCTTAGGAATGTGACACTGCCGCGTCACTCGTTACCGATAAAGGGATGCCGCTCGGACGCAGGTAGCTAGGACGCCGCGGTCGTTGATTATTAAATATTTTGCACTATTTCCTTAACCTTTCCTTCATTACCTGCTATTGACTATCAACAAATCCAGTTTCTTTGTTACCCACAACACTAGGAGTGCGAGCGACAGTTTCGATATGCCTATAAGTGTGAGTGAGAGGTCAGATAAAAATGATTTATGACATAGTTCGCACGTTTGTAAGGGCTCTAGTATAACAGTCATCAGTCCATGAAATTATCGAGTTACTTTATCACAAATATGGAGGTGGATTTTACTTTATATAAACTAATTACCATATCTTGCAGCAACAACAGCAACCACAACAACAACAGCAGCAGCCGCAACAACATCAACCTCAACAACAAACCGGCAGATCTTCCAACACGAGTACCGCACTGGCTACCCCACAGAGCCAGAAGAAACGATTACTTGCACTAGCGCAACAAGAAGCGCAGGCTAAACGCGAGCCACATCACGAACAGACGCATGCCTTGTTACCACCTGTAAGTATATCTATATAATATGTCACCGGAAAATAATACGAATCGTAAGTTGACCAACTTCCGTGCCATTCATGTTGTTAAATTTAGTTGGCACTTTCAGTGAACTCGCATAATTATTATAACATTTACTGAATTATTATAACACTTGATCTTACCTAACCAAACGAGACTGTGCCTCTGTTGTAACAAAAAAAACTTCAACTTCAATAAGTTTTGTTGAAATCTATTGGTGTAGGTTTAGATACATTTTGTTTTTAGCCACCCGAAACCTCATTAGTTTATCAACGAATAAGAAAGTTGCGATTCTTATTATTTATGCATATATATTTTAATGTTGTTTTGTGTACGCTTCAAAAAGTCAATAAATTCTGTACCGATTTAGTTCATATTTTGACACGAGAACATGTTTCAAAGATTGTGTTTATCTATTTCTTGCGTCAGTGACTGCCATTGCAAAAAACCATTACCAATAGATCACGATCGCGAGATGCGCGTTTCTTACCTTATGGCAAGCAACAATCTATGTGTAAAGTCAAAGATAACGGGTCTGGTTAATAAAGGTTTTAACTAGAGATGGGTTGGATTAGTTAAAATTGATATCTAATCCACCTAATCCTAGTATTTTAAAATACCTGTTCCATTTACCTAATCCTAATATTTATTCAATATAGCTGACCTGTTACCAATATTATGTAGGTATCGTATGTGGATTACGTAGGAAATATTCAGCATGATCGTTCCTGTTAAGTAATCGGGAAGTTGGCATATGAAAAGTTTATAATATGTTTTCACTCGTACTAATCATAAATTATGGTTGAAATTGAAGTACTTTCGAAATTAAATTTATAACAATTAATATTCTAGGTAGATTTTTATTAATAATTCAAGTCCAATAGAATATTGTAATTCACTTTTATTTTACTAACTTTGATATCGATACTAAATTAGATATATGTCATATTAGTTACGCCTCTAGCAATGCCAGAGTATTAAAAAAAAAATAAGGAATGTAAATTGTACTCTTATGTTACGAATATATACCTAATCCTCGACGCTTTTGATTAGGTACGGATTCGGATCAAAAAATACCTAATACACTAACCTATTCTAATATTTATGCCTCACGTCTAGTTTTAACTTTATATCAAATTTAAAGCAACGTCTTTACGTGCTTCCATGCATCGGAAAGTACGTAAAGACGTTGGTCCCGATTGTCACAACATCATCTATAACAGCGTTTCCCGATTGCCATCCCTCCTTTTTTTAAAATAATGTAGAATAATATAGTTTAAAATTATTCAGTAGGTTATGAAGAAGTAATGTGAAAATTACCGGCCCATGGCTGAACAATGTATGGGAAACACTGATCTATTACAACAGCAGATATAGCAGAACGGGCTGAAACGTTTACCTTTGTAAAGCCTGTACATAATACTGCGGTCACCAACCGGCTGTCAAGCGTGATGACTTTGGCAACACTCCATTCGAGGGATGCTCATTTGTTCAACTTGTTAGCCTCAATATACATGTTTTTTTTTCTAATACATAGGTCGTATTACAGAGTGGATCAACGGTGCGACAAACGAATGACTATCAATGCAATCAGTACGTGCCGGCCCCACACAACAAGAGGGATAGTGTAAGTGACACTCTTTTTATTTGTATTTCTATAATTCGTACACATACTACAATATTGAGTTGCCGCATGTGCCGAGCAATACTTTAATTCAATACCTTAGTATTGAGCATTACACCAATAATTTATCTAAGATAACAATGTGTAACCCTATCTGATTGTTAATATCATGATTGTTACAGAGCGGTGGGTGTCGCGAGTACTTGCCGAACCCAGCAGTGAGCGGAGTGAGCGGTGTGAGCGGAGTGAGCGGTGTGAGCGGTGTGAGCGGAGTGAGCGGAGTGAGCGTGAGCGTGAGCGGGCCGCCCGCCGCGCACAAGCACGCCGCGCCCCACGCCTGGCACCACCACCCGCACCCACATTACAAGTCAGTTCTACATCTACTTATTTATTATTCGGCTAGCCACGCGATTTCATTTGTAATGATTGGTAATATTATTTGTAATGACACAAATAATGAGGCTGTTGGTAAAAGAGGTTTTAAAATCGGTTAAGTAGATCCACAAAGTACGGCCTACAAAAACACATTCTTTACCTCTTTATAATAAGCAACAGCATTATCAAATAGTAAATAATGAACCAGAATATTTGAGTTCATGATGTTTTTGAATTAGCTCAGCCACAAATTGTAACGTTTGAAACAATAACCAATAAAAGAGAATTTAAAAGTGAACCAAGTGTAGTATCGTAAGTACCTGCATGTTGCATCATTTAATTCTTCTTTTAACTTGTCGTGTAATGTGTTAAACATATTGTAAACTAGTTGTTGATTGTATGGTAAATAAATGTAATTAATTATAATTGTTTGTCTCACAGAACGAGTAGCGGGGGCGTGCTGTCTCCGGGTGGCGGAGTATCGCCCGGGTATCTGCCGCCACCCCTCTACGTGCCCACATACCATTATCACACGTGAGTGTTATATTACTGTCCTATTGTCTTATTTTGTCAGATTATTGTAATAGTTTGTCATCCGACTCGAGTTAAAAAGATTTTTGAAAGAATAATATTTTTATCCATTTATTGAAATTTAGTTATTCGTAACTGATACCCTTTCTCGGGAGAGGGTCAACGTTCAGCAGTGAACGTTATACGAGCCGATGATCATAACGTGTATCTGTTTTGACATATATGTTAAAATGTTTCCAGTGGCGGGGCGCACGGCGTGGCGGGCGTGGCGGGCGTGGCGGGCGTGGGCGTGGGCGTGGGCGGGCCGCCGCCCGCGCACCACGCGTCGGGCGCGCGGCTGGGCGGCTACCTGCAGCCCTACTCGCCCACGTACCTCGTGCCGCAGCACCACCAGCAGCACCTGTGGTACACCGACTGAGCGCCGGGCGGGGGACGTTTAGTCTCGGAGAGTGCGGCGAGACTGTGGGCTCGTCGTATGGCTCCACGAGAGAAATCTTCTCGGAAGGAACCTACATCAAAAAGTGCATAGGGGCGGACGGTGGCGAAGATCACGTCCGCTGTGAATTCGTACGGTGTGAGATGGTGGTCTCTATTAAAGACATTGACGCGCGCGTGTCCGCTCCCGGGCCCCGTGGCCGACGGGCCCCCGGGCCGGGAGCCCCGAGGAACCTCGTCGATCGACTGTCACACTGCAATTTTTAAATAAATCCTCGACTAGTGTGCTCAGAGTTCCTCGACGCGTCGCCGTATCATCCGACGGTTGAAACGATCCTTTCTTGTACAAATTGTGATTTTTTATTTCTTATAAAAGAGGAGTTTTATCATTTTCAATGCGACATACTACGCGAGTAGTCGCGTGTACGAGTTATACTTGATCGAGAATATTTTTAATCATTATTTGTTAGATATGTGTAATTTATTACATGGCGAAGTATGTAAGCGCTTATTATTGTATGTATGATAGTTAGTGTTGCATTATTTTGTATCATTTTATGTCTACACGGATGTGTACGTAGACTTATATTCACATACTGTATTATATGGATTGTAAATTTCGCGTTATTTTTTTGCTGAGAAGCGAGTAGGTTGCATTTACTAATATTTTATCATAGTTTAGTGTTTGTACCAAATCATTCTAATGGGGAATTTATTGATATAGCGAGTAATACTTGAATAACCAATGCGTTTGTTTGCAGCGGATGCGTCGGCCGGCGCCCGCTTGGTTTTAGTTTTACGTGACAGTGATTTTGTCAATTATATAGTTTGATTTATCGTCGTACGTAGAGTAAACGTTCGCTTTAGATATATTGAGATTTGTTCATACGTTTGTTGCGTTCCATATCATATAGTGCGCGGGCGGTGACAAACTTTACGCTGTGTTTACTATCTAATATAATAATATTCAAAATTAAAGGATTTTATATTACGTAGAGATAATTAAATGTATATGCCGCGGTGATGGACTATGTATAGACGTAGATTTGATTATATTAAACGAAATAAAAAAATACCTATCTAAGATATTTTATAAACATTTAGTACACACTAATGAATAACTAAGATTGTAATAATGCATGTATAATCACTTTAGATAGAACGAAATTGTTTAAAAAAAAAAAGATAATGTCCTTTATAGAAGATGAAAAAAAAGATATATGTTATGCAAATGATTTTACGACTGTTTATATTTTGATGAGTGTTTAGTGACACTGAGCTTCTATTATTTGCTGACTCAATACGCGTCGATGTACGACTGGGTATTTCAGTTTTGCAGTGTTCTTATTAAACATTAATGTAACAAACGATAGTCCGGTATGACAGGCCCTCGTCCCCGGATTTTTCACGTTTTGTGAGTTTTTGCTGTGACTTACCTCGGCCCGCCGGCCGCGCTGTACATAAGTATTAAATAAATAAGTCATATCGTACAACATTCGTAGTCATAAAGAATTATAGATCGATAGTCGTTCTGTTCGCGGCGGGCGGGGCGGGCGCCTCGGTGTACGCTACTTTGCGATCATTCATATTAACTGTTATTGCAGATTTCTCATTTAATTGTATTTCTGTAACATTGAATAAATTGGACACCTAGCTAACATCAAATACCTTGACAAAAGGCAATATTGAATTATATGTTTTACCTAAAGTGTTTAATTCTATATTGCTCATAGTGTGCTTTGCTCTATAAGCTTTTTGCCCTGAAATAAATATAATATATAACTGTATAGTTGTATAATTATTTATGTTATATAGAGTAATGATTGTATTTAACGAAATTACCTTTTGATTAAGGTTAATATCAATATTTGTCAATTTTTCGTTAGCTAACAGTAGCGCACATCGAGTACTTTTTTTGATTATTTTGGTTTATTGTTTAGTATTAAGTGTTTAATTTATGAATATCCACCATATAATCGCAAGTTTCTATAAAAAAAACAAACACTGCATTATTTTAATTTCATATTAAAATGTTTTATATGACAAGACTATTTTGTAACATTAGTTTTTATCATAAAGTTAGTGCATTAGTTTGCTGCCCGACAATAATTATTATGTTTAGTTCTGTATTTCTTACGGTTGTAGTTATAACTTTATGTATGTTACTCTATTTTGTTTTATATGCATCTACTGCTTACTTGGCCGAACATCGGATTGATTACGTCAACGAATACATTTTAACTTCATGTGATTATACACTAATAAGTATTCAGACATCTAATGTACATTTTTAATCACCTTTAATTACATGTAACTTTATCTTTTCCTCTTCTTGTTGTTTAACTTTTGAAGCTCGTATATAATACAAAATTAATTGATCATAAAGACAGATACTATCGATATCAATTGAGAATTACATATAAAATTGCAATGAATATTAACTGAGAATTCTTCATCAAATTAGTTAAATTTCCAACCTATACTTTTAACACTGAAGCAAATACGATTCGTGTTTATCTTCCACGGTTTAACAATGATTTTAAACTTCAATATAATCTTATTCCAAAGCTCCTACCTTAAATTGTTACTCAAATTTGATCGAAGTGCTTCCCAAAACATATTTCAATGTCAAAAACCATTATAATTTTTATAAAGTTCATTAAAATACAGTATTTCGATAGTATTGTTATATTCTAATGTTCGTTGATCTACTCTTTGCGATGTTCGATATTGCGTCGATATACGAGGTAACGGGCTTAACATATAAATGTGTACCGAATTTATATTGAAAACCATTTCACTGTGTTCTACTAAGTTAACCCAGATGTGTATAATTTAGCAAATTAGTGTAATTTACCGACTGATTAGTTAAAATTTTTAAAATGATAAATACAATTGAATTTGCAACTGTTGTGCAATAAAAGACCTACGTTACAAAAGTAGGGATTTAAAAAGTTAATTATGATTTGAGCTAATCAATTCATAGGTAATAATAATTAGTATTGCTGATTTTTAAATCAAATACGCATTTAAATATCTTAAGCAGTCTCCATCATAATCCCTTAAATCTTATACGTAAAGGACATGTTCTTTACGTTCTAAATATTGCAACAATACAGTTTGTATCTTTTATCTATCCAGATAAAGGTATAGATAACTTACTGTAGTATGATAAGACTGTTACCTCGTATGTATTGATGTTTAGAAGAGCGAGATTTCCCTCAGGCGAGGCTTTAGTCAATGATCTCTGTTCGACCGTGCGCATATTTCACCCAGACGTGTAACTATACCGTCTCAAACACTTTCGTTTTAGTGATTTTATTATTATTTCTAAGCTTTTATTGGAGTTTTGGGGTTTAAGTTTAAGCATATTAACATATGGAATGTTAACACATTTTCTATAATTTTGTCTCCTAGTTTATGAAAGTATGCTTACGGTATCGTTTGAAATTGCCTTATTATAATTTAGTGTTGTGTATATGGGGCATGATGTGCGCCGCTTGACTGTATTGTATCGCATACAGTGTACCATACAGGTTGAATTATTGAATAGAGTTGTAATACATTTTGATGTCTGGTGTAAGAAAAATCAATCGAGTCCTTGGCTTAACTAAATCTATGTACATTGGTTTTGGTTGGTCGAGACTAACAGTTTATGATACAACATATTTCAAAATAATGTAGACTTCGATACAGCTCTTAGTTTGATTATTTGGTCAAGTTTTATGCGACTTAAAATCTCTGTTTGCAGATGATAATAAAATATATCGATAAACTTAATGGATAGCTAATAATTAAAATACTATGTATGCCTATCTGTTTTTTTCCCCTAAAGTTGTTTGAATAATCGTTTAATAGTTGTTTGATTAATTTATATTTGGTAAAGTTGTTTTTTTTATATTGATTTAAAATTGAATTATTCGTAATAAATAAGAGCTGTATCGGACTCTAATAGTGCAGTACTTTCAAATGATTCGTCTGTATGGTACTACTGCAGTATGCCGCCCATCGGCCGCGATACTCGCCGACATACAACCGATCAACATTCTGTGATTATTACTCATTATTATATTAGTTCGGAAACTGTAAATTTTGGGTTGTTGCAATAAGTAAATCTTTTCGTGTGTATAAAATTGCATTTTGCGAAGCAGCTGAATGAAATGCCCCGTGTATATGTATATTTAGTTTAGTTGTGTGTGGTTTCACCAGGACACGATACCGATTATATTTATAGAGGAATTATACGAAAATGTCGCGATTAGCAAATTCGAGTGTCGACAATAATTTATTGTTCTACAAGTATAACAATGAAATGTACAAAATACTCCTTTGAGTCGGTGATGTGCGTCCGCTCCTACTACCGATGTCCTGTGTTGTTTTCCTTTAATGTTATATTCCACTGTGATTGTATTACGTTCAGTAAATCGGTGAAACTGTAATTATAAGCTTACAATTGATTTATTCATGTAACTTTTAACAAGTACCTGCCGGTACTAACTGAGAACTAACTCTACAATAATGGGTATTTTATGTTTTAATTTAGCTTATAGGGGCTTGTGTAAGACAAGTTATACTATTAACGTTTTAAATTCGATATGTGGGTGATCAGGGGATATAGCACTGATGTTGCCTTAGTTTCTCTTCAATAATAATCAAATAGTTTATTATTAGATGAAAAATTGTAAATAAACATCCAAATATCCCTTTTTATTTTCTTTTTATTTTGTTCCTTTACCTTTGTTTCCTTTATGTTTTGTTTTGGGGTATCTGTGGGCCTGTCTTCGTGCATCGCAACTAGTAATATACGCGCGTGGTCGCGTCGCTCGACTCGTTTGTCTTATGTCATGTAGTAATACGTAAGGTATCAACATCGCCTAGTGTTTTAGTAAAATCGGCCGAAGCGAGGCGGCGACGTGCACATAGTCAATAGCGTGGCGAATGACGCCTAAGCTGCTGTCTCGACAATAACCCAGTGTCAGACAATAATCATTCTTATTATTTGCCAATTAGTAGTCATTTTTTGTTTGGCCCTTTATTAGTGACGATAGATTCTACGTGTGTACGTTAAATAAATAGATTAGAAGTAGAATGTGAGATGTTTTAGCACAATTTTCATATGTCGACAGATGTTGAATATATTTCACAGTACGAAGTCTTTTCCATAGCATATCTTTATTGATAAATAATTAATGATATTTGATGTGCATATTGGCGCCGTTTGGTATCCCGGAGCCGTAAACGTATTAGTATCAATTATTGCAATTTTAACCGTGAAAATTAAATTCACTCTTCTAAAATGGTAAATACCTACATAGAATAATCTTTTAATATGAAATGAACTAGTCTGTCACCATTTGTCTACCGCTGACACCTATATCTATTCGTAAATATATTTACAATTAATTGGGAGAATGTATTCCATATTATACGTATTAAATCTTATAAGAGTCCTAGAAAAGCTATTATGGAAGAAAAAAATTGATTTCAAATTGTCTAATACGATATTTAATTAGATTTAAAGTTACAAAAACTAAATTAGATAATTACATTACAAATTTTCTCGTTCTTAAAATGTAATAAATGAATTTTTCGAATACTTAACACGTTAAAAGTTTTACACGTAAATAAATCTAATCATATAATAACTTTTCCAAATCGACTGACTGTTAACCATTTAGATTATAATGATTATGTCGTTAATCGTGCTTAGTCCGCAAGTTGTATTGTAAGGGTAGTCGTGCACAGCTGCGTTGGTGACTAGTTACAGTTTGAATGTTTTGATGTTGAGCACAGCGTTATAACATATACACACTTCATGCGACGCGACGCCTAGCGCCTGTCGCCCGACGACGGCAACCCCCCGCGGGTCGAAAGGGAACAAGTCGCTATTTGGCATATTATAATATTATAAACTCTAATTTTATAAGTCTGACGTCACAAGTTTGTTGTTACTAGTAAATAGTTAATGCTGCTGTTAGGCTCTACTCTATAGTATTAACTTTTGTATATTCATTCTATATCTACCTAATAGGTAAACTATATGTGTGATAATAACAATAAGCTTTTCAACTAGATGGAGTACAATGAATTCTAATGACTTACTCATAGGCCAATGTTTATAAACATTATTTTTACACTGTCTATTAAAAATGAATGTGATTTTGTCTGTAGTGAGTAAAGTTTTAGAGTAACGCAGTCCAGTGTCGTCTTCGCTTAGTACTTGAAAACGCCCGGAACTTGGAGATTTACCTTTTTCTACTTTATACGCTTAGGTGTGATGTATCGTGTTAAGTCAATTGTACAAGATGCGAGCAGCTCAGATGCAGTAGGTGGTCTGTTAGTGCACCGTTCACCAAAATGTTTTGCCGTCCAATGTTTAGTACCTCCGCGAGGTGCGTTGGCCCTGGACTGTCTTCGATGTATTTCTTTAACTGTAATCTCATATTTCGACACCAAACCGACTCGATAACTTTAAATGTCTAAAATATTTTATATTTATCTAGAGCTTATAGAGTGATTAGGGCTGTAGTAGTGTACAGTGACATTGGCCGGTGCGCCTCGCATTTATTTCTATATACATTTTCAGATTAGGTCGGAGTTACGACCGGCGAGGCGCACCGATCATTGTCCGCAACAATATCAGGGATGTATAGCGGTAGAGACGGCTTTTAACTTAGAAAAACTTTATCAAAGATTTATACAAGCTATGGGTGTAGTATTTGCCTAGGATTAGGTGTAATGTGTATGCATTTTATCGGTAGCACTCGGGATAACGAAAGCTGCAATCTAACTAAAATACATTCTTTAGTTTCATCAGTTTGATTCAATTTATTTCTCATAGGAATAGTAAATATATATTGTGAGTGACATTCATAGCAAAATAAAAAAAAATACTGTGTTGCGAATGTGTGTCCTACACATAGAACTTCTGCTATTTAACGCGCAAATTAGTTGAACATTTGACTACCGCATGCCTACTGTATAGCACTGGTTCCCAACCGTTGTGGCCCCTGTAAGCATATAAAGCGCGCCATGAAAAATGAATTTGTTCGTAGCAAATAATTCTGTGTGTCGAACGGTTAATTTCATCTTATCATGCGTAGATTACTTTATAATTGGTTCAATTGCAATTAAAAAGCTAAACCTACTTGCTCTTATGTTTAATCCTTGTTTACATATCGGTTAACATGGTTTTTTTCTTACGACAACTTTTGTTTTTAAAATGAAAGAACAAATTTTATTCAGTTTCTTCATTGATTTTTCTAAAATGAAATATTTTTGTAGCTTTCGTTATCACCGAGATGATCAAATTTGGTATCATAGTGAAACGCCATTTTCTATATTTATCATTGTAATTTATTTCGATGTCCAAAATTTATTCAAGATTAATATAACTGTCTTCTAATACTACATTCATTATATAAGATTTAATATTCTATGTCCAGCGAGTACGTACATTATTTATAAATGTGTCGATGTTGCGCTGTAGTTGCGCATTAGTTACAAACTAACACCTATTTTATGCTAGAATAGAGTATCCGTAACGTAGAATTACGACCAAATTAGAAATGTAACTTTATAAATATATCCTAAACACAAATATAGGTACCTATTATATTAACGCTACTAATTAATCCCGTGACGGGGGGACAAATAAAGTACAAATTTATCACAAAATCCCCCGAGTCGCGACGGCTTTAAACTCTTTCCTTATATACTTAGATCTATGAGAGAAAGAAGTTGCATTTTATTATTTCATATTTCAAGTAATAAATGTTGTCGTAGTTTACTCGTTAATGCATTTTAATTTTTGGATTGATTAAAATACTTGTATCGTAATATTTTATGATCATAAATGACCTAACCTGAATGTGTAATTTATAATATTAATTGTCACACGATGTGTATTAGATTTGTGGTAGAAATCATAGCTAAATATCGACAACAGGATCACATTTTCGAATTAACAAAAAAGTGTAATTTTATAACAATTGATGTGCCTAAGTGTAATAATCTATTATTGTAATTGTATATATTATCGGATAGTTATTGTATTTAAAGTCTCAGGAAGGGCCGCAGGGCTCACGTTCAGAATTAACCAACCATTGTATTTCGTGTTTAAGGAAACGAAGAAAATCAAACATTTGTATGGAGACAATAACTTATTTTTGCAAAATATGGCATGTCGCACGCAATTTTTTATTCAAATTAATTCGATTGAAATTTTAAAGTATCATATTTTATTATCGCTTGGATTTATCTCAACATTTGATTATATTATAGCATTCATTTGATTATATTTAGATATGCAACTTAAACGTAGTCGAGCTTAAGGGAGTTCAATATTACTTATAACATTGATTGATTAATCATATGCACATAATCATATTCAATATTGAACACCGACCATATGGTCGGTCGGTACCTATATAGGTAGATCCTTTATTTTATTCAAAAATAAGAAATCTAGGGTTAATTAATCAATCCTCACACAATCAACCCTTACATTATAAGCGGAATAAATTTTAATTTCGATAGATGTCAAAATGATATTTTATTCCTCTGATATTTTTTATCTGACGATTGAAAACATAGCTCTCAGTAAAGAAAAACAGTGTTATTAAAACTATCTGAATAGGCTAGTAATTTAGCTTAACCTTTTGAACGCCAAAACAAAAACACATGAACCTGCCCTCAACGCCAAGCCACAAATTCTACGCAAATGTTTAATATTTCTTACTTTTTAATTCTCAATATCTATAATGCTATTTAATTCGTTTAATAGAAATAAACAAGAATTAGAGCTTCTATTTTAAGGTTATATAAATAAACAGGCATTAAAGTAATGTTCAAATTGTTTATTTCGGGTTTCTGTATACCACTTTTTCTGTCACGTATTTGTGTCGTTGGCGTCCAGAGACAGTTTTCGCTTGTCACGTATATGTGACAATGGCGCCCAAAAGGTTAAATAACAGTTTTATATTTGGTTTAAGATTCACCTGAAAATCGGATTGTGCCGATCTCTTATAAATGACTACAAACTGAGTTGTATTTCTAAATAAGAATCTATGAAATATTTTCTCGTTTAAATTTTTGTCGCCATCAAAATAGTGTTGTACTGACTAGCGAGTAATTTTCTATCGGTAGTTTTTTACTTTTCTCGTCACTAAAAAGTAATTGTAAACACTTAGCAAAAACTGTCGTGATACACTAGAAGAATATAGTCGTAAATTTTTTATAGCACGCCAAAACGACCTCTTCGCATTTATTCCACAAATAAATAATCACTGTTTTATTGGGTAATACAAAATTTGTGTAATAGATTTATAACATTTTATGGTAGCGACGTCGGCTTTGTAACGGCGTTTGAATGTACTAATTGGTAAAGTGTATCTCTATGTTAAAATCATCCATACTCGCCGTGTACACGAATATGATGGGTAATTAATTGGTAGTTGTGTAGACTTGATTGTGATATCAATAAACATTTTCATACGAGCATCAATATGTGTTTTATTTTATCGTTAAGTGACCTAATATAATATATCAATATATTAAGTTAATGTAGCTTATATAGCGTATACAGTAACAATAATATAGGAAATGTGTTACAGTGACCCTAAAGTAATAAAGAAATTGTTATCGAAGTCATAGTCATATCGTTACGTGCTTAGCCTCCAGTTTGATTGACGAGAAAATGGTTTTTCTCAGGCCTAGGTAAGTTAAGGTAAGGAGTAAGAATCGTATTTTACTACGTCATCGATCCTTTGTTCTACTTATGTGTATTGATATGGTATTTAATGCCATGTCTGTTATCAAAGTAAGCATGGCACATACATGCTTAGGACTACTTAACAATAATAGGACATGTTTACAAACCCAGGCAGCAAACTCCGTAGCGTAGCGGTATTTGGCTCGCTTTAAATCTTGGAAGTCGTGGGTTCAATCTCCACGCCGGACAGGAAATCTTTGTGTAAATTCTAAGATTTATTTCCGGGTCTGGTTGGTTGAGGGACTACTCTCCGTGCCTCGGAAAGCACGTTAAGCCGTTGATCCCGGTATAACATCATCTATAATAATCGTATAGCAAGGAACGGGCAGCAGCGTTTCCTTGTGTGGTACAACATAATACTGCGGTCACCAACCCGCTTGCCAAGCGTGGTGACTATGGCAAATACCCTCCCTCGGGAGAAGGCCCATGTTCAGCAGTGGAAGTTATACGGGCTGATGATAATCATGATGACATACCCAGGCTCAGACTGTAAAACAACGGATGGAATACCTACATATTTTAAGTTATAGTTTTAAGGTCGGACTTACGAAATAAAGAGACAGATGTCTTAATTGGCTCAACCTTGGTGCTAGTCCAATGAATTTTAATAATACAATTTAGTTCTGTCGCGTTGCAATTTCTTAAGGTGCCCATACACGGGACAATTTGTCGTTTCGATCGATCGTCAAGAAAATCGTACTATTTTATCTTTCGATTTCCGTCCGTCACACACGAACGATGTGATCGTACGATTCTCAGTCTCTGTGCGGAGTGAAAACGTTTAGCACGTACGTGGGTGAGCGATGAAGTCGCAACTACTTTGTTTAAGCGCATTGTAGCTCATCTTATATAAAAAAAGA
The DNA here is from genome assembly GCA_947037095.2 of Nycteola revayana. Classification (NCBI taxonomy): domain Eukaryota; kingdom Metazoa; phylum Arthropoda; class Insecta; order Lepidoptera; family Nolidae; genus Nycteola; species Nycteola revayana. The sequence continues at coordinate 9,525,474 of OX344844.2, forward strand.
CTTTCTTCAAAAAATAAAAGGAAGACTAGGAGATGGCTTCTGAAAAGACATCAATATTCTCACATCAATCTTCTTGAGGAATTACGTTTTCATCCTAAAGATTGGCATAACTACCTTATGATGTCAGAGGAAACATACTTAGAGCTTTTGCATAAGGTATCTTCCAGAATAATAAAAGATGATACCAATATGAGGCAAGCTAATCCTCCTCACGAACGTCTAACTGCAACGCTGCGTTTCCTGGCTACTGGAAGGACTTATGAAGATTTAAAATTTACAACGTTGATTTCACCACAGTCTTTGGGAAAGATCATTCCAGAAACGTGCGAAGCCATTTTCAATGCATTAAAGGATTACTGTAAGGCAAGTATAATTTACCATAGCAGTTGATTATTATGCGCTGTTAGTGATGATAATTAGGTATAATGAAATATAAATATATTTAAAACATTATATTACGACAAATTATTGTTTTACATCTTACGTAATAGTATATCTTAACATTTGGCTAAAATTACTTTCATTCAATGGAAAAAGTATTATAAAATGTTTGCGCGTCATCTGGTATGTAAACATGGACTGGAGATTCTTTTTCGGGCTCGCGTGTATGAAAGTTGTGTTCCTGTTGTGTGGATGGTTGAGTTGTGTTAACGAATCTTTGTGTACGTGGCTGTAGTATGAGTGGCTCACGTGCTTTGAAAATTGAGTACTTGTGAAGAGAGTGGTTGTAATTTTTGTGAGTGACAAATAGGAAAGGATTGAGGTTGAAGGTGTAAGAAACACTGTCTGTTTAAATTACCCATTTCGGCTTCAAACAGAGCGTCATTTATATTTTTTTCCGCAAATAAGCGTTGTTTTGTAGGCAAAGATCGCAACGTATGTGCCACGTTTTTACCGAAGGCATCAAACTTGTCATCCTCTGCTATTTCACATATTTTATTGCCTATAGTTTCAATCGTTCGATCAACATTTTGGGAAACTGACAGGTTGAGGCTCACTAAACCTTTCAACTGATGCGATATCTGATCTTGGTGAAGCGACTTCATCTCTGGTGGTTTCAATACTGTCGTCATCAGATTGCTGAAACAATTAATAAAAAATAATTATTTATTTGTTGCAGTTTCCAACAAGCGAGAACGAATGGATCGAAATTGGGAAAAACTTTGAAAATAGATGGGATTTTCCTAACTGTTTGGGCGCTGTAGACGGGAAACATATAAGGATAAGACCTCTTCCAGGAGCTGGATCTTATTTTTATAATTATAAACATTTTCATAGTCAAGTCCTAATGGCCATTGCTAACGCCAATTATGAGTTTATTTATTTTCATTTTGGTACAAACGGCAGAGTTTCGGATGGTGGTGTTATAAATGAAACGGACTTCTACAAAAACCTCATAAATAATTCCTTAAAATTACCAAATCCTACTACAGTAAATGGTACGACTTTGCCTTATGTTTTCGTAGGCGATGAAGGCTTTATGTTAAGGAATAATTTTATGAAACCTTTTAATAAAAAACAACTGAACATTCAAAGGAGAATTTTTAATTACCGTTTATCTAGATCAAGAAGAATAATAGAAAATGTATTCGGCATTTTAGTTGCCAGGTTTGGTGTATTAAAAACAGAAATTAACATGGATTTAGACAACATAAAAAAAAATCGTAATGGCTTGCTGCATAATTACTTACGCCGTAATAGTCCTAACACCTATACACCGTTAACTGTATCTGATAGAGAAAACTTTGAAAATAATGAATTTGAAGAAGGCCTCCGGTGTGATTTACTAGGACTCCGAAGGCGACCATTACGTAGTAACGATACTGGTAATCAAGTAAGAGAATTATTTGTCGACTATTTTAATAATGCCGGATCTATACCTTGGCAGAACAACTGCATAGGACTTTATTAATAATTTTATAAATGTATAAACATAATAAGAAATAATAAATATATAAAAATAATAAATATTGTGTACTTACTGTATCCATTGAACTACTTGTCGCTCCATATGGCTGCTCTTGATCTTTTAAAAACATTAATTTCTCATAGTACCACAACTTTGGTACATAAATGTTGTCAGTACCAATTCCCGATGCACGAGAAGACTCCACTTTTTTAAGCTCCTTACGGAAAATAGTGCGCAGGTTGTTAATTTTCTTTTGCACTTTACTTATGTCTGCACTAGGATCTACTTCCTTCATTTTTCTAAGTAATACCTCATAACATCCAGTTCGTTTCATCTGATTATGGTAGTCCTTGTGTTTTATTTTCCATAAAACCTCGTGTTCTCGGAGTAACTCTATAAATTCCAACAGGAAATCCTTGCTCCACGACATCGCAAAAAACTTACAGGTACCGTACGTGCTACTCGCGCGAAAGATAGAGGCAGACTGACGATGATCGCATCCGATCACGCCATACACGTGCGATATATCGAACGATGTTCAGATCGCAATCGATATTTTCGGGGTTGCCTGTTGAGATCTCCAATCGATCGTTCGACCACAAAATCGGATGCGATATTGCGGATTGCCACACACGTACAATTTGTTGTTCGATTTTAACATCGAGCGACGACTCGTTACGATAATTGTCCCGTGTATGGGCACCTTTATCAACATTGTACGTGTAGGCACCTACTGATATGAAGTTTGCGTAAAACTATTAATATAAGCAATTACATTTAATGTGAGGATCTCAAGAATAGTGAGAAAACTATAAAAAAGTACCTACGTATCTATAAATCTTTTGTGTATATGACCAGATACTTATATAAGTCTGATATGACGTCAAAAAAAATCTTTCTCTACGGGGCGCCTAACGCGTTAATCTTGCAAAAATGACAATTTGCAACAACGTTGGTCTTGTGTCAGGTATAAACTTTAACGCTAAACTTTAAGATTTTGCAACATTTGCGTTAAGTATATTCTAACGTCCTGATTCGGGATGCTACTAAGACTTTTCTAGTTGGAAACACAGGTAGGTAGCAGGTAGATTAAATATTTTGATATGCATAAATATACAAATATACTGTAGGTATATTCCTACATTTCCTCTTGGCTTTATAATTTATTAAAAAACTATATAGCAATCAGAAAGGTGAGTTTTGATTAGATTATTTATATATAAATGAACCAAGTTTTCTGTTAAATAGCCTGTTTGTTTTATTTCTGTCTGAAAATAACATAGGTACGTAATCTAAAGTCGCAATTCTTCAATCCAAGCGCTGAACCGAGGAGTAACCATTTATCAATCTGTGGCCGAGGTCCATGTCCCACACAGAGTCCGCATTGGACAAGTTGCTTAGTTTGTAGTTTTTAAGCTATTTACTATAGCTGTATGCATTTAATTTGAATTAGCGCACTGCTCGTCTTTATTCCCGGTAAATTAGCTATAAATATGTAGGTATGTGTCCGTCCGCAAAAGAAAGTAAAATAATCGTTATTTGTCACTAAGCAAATTATAGTGCTGATCGTTTTTGTATGATGATAGCAATGTTGCAAGTTATAATGATTCGTTTGTAGCTATTTTGTAGTTTACTTAATTCTCACTCAGATTATATTTGTCGAATTCAAATCAGAGCTAATTACGATAATCGTGTGGTAATACTATGTGTAAGGATAGATTAGCTGAATTATCTATCCTAAAGGATCAAAATAACAAATTGACAGTGTAGTACATCAACTAAAGATGGGCGATTGTGAATGACATTATTCGAATGATTCGATTGTAGTAGTCATTAAAATTATTCGAATAACCTTACGACTCATTCGAATTTGCAAAAAAGCGAGAAGTAAATAAGAATGTATTGCGTCGTCTCATTCCTTCCGATTCAAATTTCATTATTACTAGTTTATATTCGAATATCCGTAACCTCATCTAAAAGTAAACTCTGTTCTGAAAAAAAAACCAATTTCGTGTGGCAAACTGAATCAGCAAACATTCGAGTATGGCAAACTGAATGAATGAAGTAGCGGTTCGCAAATCAGTAACTATTAACTTATTGCTACGAATATCAATGAAAAGTAGACTTTATTATAGTACGAAACAGACCAATTTTGTATGGCAAAGTAAATGAATGAACTAGCGGTTTGCTTCGAATTTGCGAACTAGCGATCGATTGTTTTTGTATTCGAATGTTAATATTAGTAGTATCAAACCACTCGATTATTGGAATTAGTAACAATCGCCCATCGCTAACATCAACTCACCATTTATTCTTTTATAGGTTATCAATAAGCCAATAATTAACAGCTCATTATTTTATAGTTAACAGCTTCCAATATGGCCGCTACTATACTTAGGTATTATTCTCGTATCAATAGCATGTTATGGGCAAATGAAAGAAAAACACAAGAGTTCGAGAGAAATAAGCTTTTTTTCAACTAAATTTACAATACACAATGTCTAAGAGTTCACATAGTATAAAAATCATGAATAATTTTGCGTTTTTATTTACACTTGTTTGAAGAAAATGTTGGCATTGTTACAGCGACTAAGTGGAATGTATTATTGTGATCGATAAATATATTTACATAGCCATTTGTACAACTGGATAGTTCGTTGTCATTTATAAGTAATCACAGATGTTATAAATAAATAATAACATTCGTAACAGATTACACAAACATATTTACTGACCATTAACAACAATGCTACCACACATCGCACAAGAAATGAAATCATTTGGCACATAATTAAACATTTGCCTCTCAACTTTCCAATATCATAATTAATCGTAGTAATATATTACGTTAAATAATTGTAGTATCCCTATATTTTCGTTTAACCTACGACACGTCTCGCGTTAATAAATACAAAGTGAGTGCACTTTATGTACAGTGCGGCGAGACGTACACATTTACAATTTAACCATCTCCATTCCTTCGAACCGTATTGATATATTATATCTCACACTATCGTTAACTGATGTATTAAATTATCTCTCAAATACAAACACTCCAGGGATACAAGGATTTAGTTTTTCTTCCCACCTCACGTCACCGGAACTAACTCTATTAAAATAATTAAATATGAAGGTAGTAAAATTATGTTTCGAGATCATATTTAATACATCACAGGTGTTAGAGAAAAAAAAAATATATTAAAATTATTTATCAAAGTGTGCGCCAAATGTTTCGCACTACTGCTACCGCTGACGTGAACTTTACTAACAGAGAATAGAATGATTATGTGGTCTATTCATAAATGCACCTTTTAAAATTTCGGTAATGTATTTTTTCTAATAGTATTAAAGAAACATAAAAAATATAGTTTTATTTATTGTATTATTGCAGAATAATTGAATTTGAAATACGCGTTCAGTTTTCTTCCATGCAGCGCCTCCATCGGAGACTTTTGTGTACTAAAATTGTATAGGAGAAAACTGCACGTGTATTCGAAGAACTGTAGCATAAATATTGTGATGTTTGACGTGATTGCAGTAACAGTGCAGTGGTCAGAAACATTTGGTGCACAATTAACATCTATATATTGCAGACAGTGTGCAACGACACCATGTCCAATCGAACAACATTATTATACCATATTTGATGTGCTCGCACAAACCGAGGAAGTTTTTATTGTAGTATAACAGTGCGTTTTACATGTAATGCTTAAACTAAGGTAAATTACCCCCTACGCTTAAACATATATGATGATCATTTGTTTATGGTAACAACAAGCGTGATGTGGCATTTATATAACAATAAAGAAGTTATCACAACAAAAACTCATCGGTTCTAGCGAGCACACACAAACACAAAAAGTTCATAAATTACAAACGTCAAATTTAAACAGGCTTCGACATACAACATGTAGTCATAATATACCTTTACAACAATATAAAATTATTCATTATTCTCTGTCAAGTCATAAAAGTTCATTTACTTAATTTCATTTGAGTGAATCGTCGCGAAAATGTACAACGGCTTTGGTTAGCTTTAAAATGCTTTACAACTGTCGTTGTATAGAAAAATAAACATACACTCAGTATGGTCTACTCTTAACTTATCATAAATGTAACTCTAAGCATAAGATGAGTAATGATAATGATGCGTAAAGTCTTTTGTGGCGACCGCGAGCCCTCGACCTAAACCTGATGAGAAATTTGTACTTTCACAAAGGGCCGCGGTGAGAATCCAATCTATTGCGTTCTATTAACCAAATGTTCGATACTAATCGCAAAAAAACAATCATCAATATAATTTAATGTATTATAAACCATTGAAATAAAACAACAAAATGAATATCCTAATTTGCAAAAAGAGTAGATATTAATGCGGAACACAAATACTCACGATAATATTCTACTACTTAAAACTTTAAAATTGCAATAACTGTTACAATGAAGGTAACAATGTCTTTTTATTATTGATATGAGTATTTGTGTTAGTTTATACTAAAATGTGTTTCCTTTCTAAAACTTCTCTTGAAGGGACTTTCGCAAATTCCTCGCCGAAAGCGTAGGAAGATGCAAGAATACCTTCCATATACTCGTAGAATGCGTCGAAAATACTGAAACGTCGTGCAAAAATTTGATTTTCACTTGGACGGATCAGCATTTCGGAGACATAATTCTTGTGACTGCGACTAACTTAACATCTGACGTAAAGTCTAAATATTCTTATTCATAAACTGTAGCTATATATACTAAAATAACTTAATTCAAAGAGATCATAATTCATATAATATAATCATAACTTATTAGAAATTGTCACGGCACAAGTTTTGTTAGTATATAGAGGTGTTGAACGTGGCTCATGCGGTAGATTTCACTTTCACAGACCTTAATCTTTTTATAGCATTGCTTGATAACTTTTAACGCCATCATAACAAAAGCCTTTCACATTGTCAGTTGTATTTGTGTGGGAGCTAATGACGAAATTATATGTCATTGTATTATTAGTGAAGAGTTAAAAACAAATGTTTAGAAGAGGCGGATAACTTACTTCACCATGTCAATATTGCTCTGCAAAGTGACGTATCATACAGATACTTGGAATTATTAATGACAGTAAGGATATACGATTGGTTAATGTTGGTGAACTCTAACGCATGTGTGGAACCTTTTTATAATAAACTGAGTAATATTATCAGACTGCATTGAGCAAAACTTGAATGTGATGTTCAGTGACAACAATATCATGATATATTAATCGTTGAACTAAAGATATTTACTTAACATAACTTACTCATTACTTAACATTATTAGTAATTTGGAAACGGTATTACAATAAATTAATAAAACATAAAAAAATTGCACAATGTGACAACTGGTGCGACAAAATGAACAGTCCCATCGGAGGCGTTGAATCAATCGGTATCAGAAAACGAAATACACTTGGGATTTGTAAATAAACCCCGTGCGTGGGATTTTAAGAGATCTGATCCCATTGTGTAGCGTAGTAGCTGCCGAGACGTTGTGTCCAAGATGTGTCTACGTCAGCGTTGTCACGAGTGCCTCTGGGCCTAGCTGGTGCGTTTCAAATGCGCGGGCGCAAGCCTCGCTACCTTCGGCGGGCGGATGTGGGCACCGTGTCCGCACTCATGCTTGTGTCCATGCGGCGATTTCTTGGCGGCATTTGATAGCCTCTTGCGTGGCTTCAGGAAATCTGGAAAGGAGAAAATAAATATTAAATACAATTCAAACACACATAAAAAATTATCCGTACAAGAGTCAACGACATTAGGTGAGAAAAAAAGTGTCGAATTCGGCATTAAAATAAAATTTATATGTATTTATGTGTTCTTTTGCATTCATGCATCAGGTATTGTAATTCCGACTACTTTAGTCGCGATAAAACGCAAGGTAAAAGTGTTTTACTACTCTTGTTAACATTGCTCTGGGAAGGGTGACGCATTCGTTGCAATGCATAAAATCAGTCGTAAAACATTATTATCGAAGGCGGGCCTGGCACCATTGTGCACTGGTAAAAATTTTATGACCCTCAAACTTAAAGTTCGTTAAAACGCCCGGATGCTGTCTGTGTCCTACGGGACCTTACGAGTTTACGACTTTATCCATGAGGATCATATTGTAAAAAGTAGTTCCAGAGTACTTAAAACTTTTTTTTCTAAAAAAACCCTGAGGCGGCGACGTTCTTTGTGACCATTTCTAATTTTGAAAAAATATGGCTTCAAATAGCGATAAAGTTTTACGATCTTTTTACTACTGTTTAATCTGTATTATAATAGCTAGTTTGTAAGTTACTGGTGCGAAGGTTGCTCTGATAGAAATTTGAATGCTCTAGAATGTTTCGGTTATAATACATAATAACTTTTTAAGATGACAGTAAAAAACGTCTGAATGGGTTAGGAGCATAAAGATGATTAAGTCGATAAAATGGATGATGTAAATCAAATACTTTTTCTTAAAATGTAATTTGATATAATACAATTTGTGGACAGGCAATTTCAAATACAGTTGAACCAGCGGAAATTAATAATACATTGATATTCAATGATTCTTCACAAAAAGATAATGCCAATAATGTGGTATAAAGTCAAAAAATTCATGGAAAAGGTTGAAAAAACTATACGAATGATATCAGATGAAAACCGCACTGGAACGTATTACAATTGGCTTGGGAACAATTTGTGAACAATCGCACTCTATCATCAACTGAATTATTGGGACAAAAAATGGCCTGGTAGTTGGAGCCAAGGTCATGTGGTTATATGCAAGATACATTACTGTGCAAGGCTTTACATATCGGAAAAACAAATTAAATAAAATAAAACCATAATACAGATTTTTAAGTTTTTCTGTTATAACTAGTTGACCTTACAATTTTATGTACTTATAGGAACGAAGAATTTAAGTTATTTCTTAGAAAATATTTGGACAAGTTATGGGTATGTAAATATTAAAATTGTTTTTGTAATAACATGTCCACATAATGCCGTGACGCACATATGAAAACCTATCTATCTAGTATCATCAAAATATCAAAAATCATCATAGCATATGTAGACCGTACATCTACAAAATATTAAAAAGATAGCATGACTACTAAGATAACTAATAAAAACAGGTACCAAAACAAGCTTATTAATAAAACCAAGGTGAAATGTCAAGGCAGAATAGGTTAGCAACAACTTGTTGTTAAACCGATCGACAGACTTGTTCGTAATAATAAAAATTGACTGAATGATGGTAAAAAACGTCGGCCAGTGTGCAGCCGGGAACTATGTCAGTGACGTCATGAAGCCAAGGTCGACTGGTGGACACGAGGTTTCCCGCCAAATTTACCAGCACGTGGACTTTGTAGGTTATGTATGTAATAACGTAACAATTTATTCAGCATGGCATATATTACCTTTATGCTTGCCATGTGTTTACAACCACGTTTCGTCTATTCTTAATGCGCCAACAGTAAAAAAACTAAGACTAACTTTTTATCGGTTCATATATATATTCATTACATAATATAATTATGTACTAAAACGCTCATTATTGGCTGAAATATTTATCGAAGTGATCGACACATTTTTTAATATAACCAAAAAAATAAAGATCTAACCTTATATATCTGTACACTGATACAGGTATAAACATCATACACGCGTTAAACTGTACGAAAATGTAAAGAAAATACTTTCAAGTTTCACGTGGTTACGCAACAGTTTCCCGCCAAACGTTCAATGAAGCGTTTCGCGCCATTTTCATCCTGATATAACCTGACTAATTTGTATCGTGATTTGTGTAGTGTTATGTGTTTACTAACGTGGCCTATGTGTATCGGTTGGGTATTATATTAGGCACGCGTAAACATGCGGGTGTATGCGTAAACAAAATGGCCTTGAAGATCGTGCGCGTGCGGCGCGTTCTCGTATGCCGCGCAAACAACATCGCACATTTATCGTAGCCATTATCAATCTTTTATCATGTAGCCTAACTGTGCTGTACTAAGTTAATTTGTGATAAATAGGTACATTTAAAATAATACGCCATGTTCTATTCAATATATCATGTATAAATGGAGATGTTTAACTTTAAATTGATAACATTGAAAATATAATATCCGATAAACTGGAACGTGACAAAATTATTGACTTTTTTGTATTTAGTGTGATGATAAATTTGGATCTTCATTATAAAACAGCAGTTAAACTCAGTTTGAGCTGAAATGTTAACTGGTCGTCGAGTGCTAGTTATTTTGGGCGACCTAAATATCGGCGCGGGCGCACGAACTCTACCTCTTATGACGCCGTAATAACTCACGTGTTTACCGCGCAAATTTGAATTATAACAAAAAAAATCTTGTGTTCAGAAATAATAGAATGCTGTCTTAACTTACCAATAGAATTAATAAAATTTATATAAAAAGTTTACGATTCCAGATTTTTCGTACATATTTATGAATTTATTTTAAGAGCTGTTGTAGGTGACTTGCCGTGCATGCTTGGATTTGTTTAAATAACTTTTACAGTTTAATGGAGCTAATATCTGAACAGTTACTATGGAGACTCTATGCAAGTGTGCCAAGTGTGTTTGCACCAGCCAGTATAAAGAGATGTAATGCAACCCACGTGCAACGAAGGCCGGAGCGACGGCGTGCCATGACTGGCATCCTCAATTCAACGCCACTTGAATTTTTGATATTATTGGAATAAAAAACTTGAAGACAACTTTGTGTAGGCAGAAAAAATATCCTTCCTGAGATGCGTCAAATGAGTTTTTTAAGTAGTACCGCAACGCGTTACCTCGGGGGTGTTGTCACCGCCCTTTGATCCGGCGCCGCACAAGAGTGCAGGAAACACGTCGCACACCATGAATAAGTAATCGTGAAACATGCGTGCACTCCAGTCGAAACACCGTACGCATTTATGCGACCACACTGAAATGACGACATACAAAACTGCAAAATGTTACAAAAGAAACAGCTGGCGTAAATTACACTTGTTATTATAATAATAACTTATTAGGTATTCAAGTGCCACATAAAAGGCGTGATCTACGTTATCTGGTACACAAATGTTGTAGTCCGTGAGAATAACGTAAGTGCCCTGGGTCACGATTCAGAACTCGAAACGCTGCAGTCATTACGCCATCAATAGGGTCTAGAAGAAAAGCTTTGTCCGGGTCGTAATTACAGAGACACGGCCTGAGGTTTGAGTTCATCTGTTTCTTTTGGAGAGGATACTGAGGAAAATAAACAATGAGTGTAAAAAGCTAGATATCCAGACGCAACGATAGACAGTGCCTACGCATTGTAGCTTCCGCCAGACTTACGACTATCTAAAACATTTTTGGATAGCACGACGATGACATAGAAATTTACAGTAAATTGTTGGCGTAAATTTCTTAGCATCAGAAGCTGTAACAGATTATTTTTCGGATTTACTGAACAAATAAGTTAATGCGCTATTATTATTTAAAGTCAAGAAACGCATCAGCCTTAACTTAAATCAGACCGTGTCAAGACTTAACTTGTGTAAATAATAGAACTATTAATGCCAAAGCTCAGTTTTTCTTATTTCATGAATCAGATATCTTTAAGCGCATAGACTGCCAAGCATCAGAATGACGCTTTCAAACAAGTCTCAACTTGATCGGACACATCGTGGAGTAGGTATAATTGGTGTTCGTATGCGCGCCGATTTGTCGGGCGTAGGCGGCACGTCCCGAACAGAACAGGTTGCGCTGGCGCACGCTCCCGCCATCTTATTTTATTCATTTATGTCTAGGGTTGGTCATTAATTGCATGGATTTCTAATATAACGAAAAAAAAGATAACTGATTGCGCTACAATAAGTAGCAGTGGATCTATTATAATTATTATTCGTATATTTCTCTATTATCGACTCGTTCTTGGGGAGAAGTGCTCTCTGTTTATGATGATGATGATGATTATAATATTCATTACAGTTATAAATACGTCAGCATTACGTAGCAATTAAATAATTCCAAACTTAATGTTGTATAAAAACTGGATTCAAAATTTCCCCTTTTTAGATTTTCCACAGCTGCACAGGAAATACTTTGTATAGCGATTGTTGGAAGCAAGTTTGCATCGAGATTACAAACCAGTTCCAAAATATCTAGGCCAAGTGAAAGGCGATTCCAAGTCAAAATGGCGTGACTCGTTGCGCATACAGCGAGTTTTTGTAATCGTTCATGAGAAATACCTATAAACATGATATATGAGATACACAAAGTGTACATTTTTGTTATTTTGTGAAATACACTTCGCAAGGTATAGTGAAATTTTACAAAATGTAGAATCAATCTTACCTATCAATTTAATAGCACATTAAATACATCGGCGACATGTTACAGCCCTACACAGCCAACTTCTATTACAACTGGACGTGGCACATAAAAACGAGCAACAAAAACTAACCCTCAACTTATATATATATTTGTGTGTATACGATGGACCGCTACTGGTTTTGACTCGGAGCCTAAACAAATAGGTGACAGTCAGGTAGCTTTGTATCCTTCTTTACATTTGTTCTATATTATCTGATGGTCCTTCATATTCACTTTTTTTTCTAAATTGTTTAGATGATTACAATGCATTTTTAAAGTATCCTTAATCTTAGTAACATTGACTTTAATACCAGTATCAGATATGTTATTCTTGGTTGTTTATTAAACAATGTTATTGATTACATAGATTTTGATTAAGAAGAAGTTAATAGCATTAACACAATTAAATGGTGTAATATCGGTATCAGCATCATCAGAAATGTTATTTTCTTTCAGCTTTATCTCTGTAGTTATAATATTTTCCTTTGTTTCGTACGAAAGTAGTTAAAACAACCACAGAGTATCGGCACTATCAAATTAACTTAACACATTTCAATATAACAAACACCTATTAATTAGAAACCTGCAAATTATAATGTGATTTAAACAGACATGACTCTGTTTGAAAGTGCTAATTGACCAACTACTGAATAATTAATGGAAGGTTGGCTGACTGCTTAAACCATTGGTGTGCAAAACTGCAAAGCCAGAATTAACATATAACAACCTACGATAATTATGGTGTAGGTACGTTAAATGAGACAGCATACTAGAATTAAATCTTCTACAACGATTGAATAAAATAGACTATTGTTTTAATAACTGTATACGTTTGAAAGCGGATGGCTATAAATTTCATTTTGCGATTTTGAATTATATGAGAAAACTGCACAGTTTATATTTAACTTTGAATATATCAAAACGCCAAGCCTATATTTGGCGTACAAAAGTGTGCCACAGGAAATGCTACTTTGCGGGTTAGTCATTTACTTATTAGTCATAATACTATGTGTTAGCGATTAATTGCTCCTTTCAAATATGACGTCACGGCAAAGTACTGGATATCATAAAGGTATGAATTCGTATTTTTAAGCATAGTTTTTTTCAATCAATATATTAAAATAATAGAAAGTTAACAATATAGTGTTAATAGAAATAAAAACAATATACAATACAAGTATATCATTTGCCAATAATATAAACATTTGACTTACTGGCAGGTTTGACTGCAACTTTAATTTATATACCTAATAACTCTCAGGTACAGTTTTATACGACTCTCGTCCGTAGGTTGCAATTATTTAAATGGCTACCTAACAAACAGGATGTTGGCGAAACCAGTTATATTGCGTGAATTAGAGATTGGATATTAAGAATTTCCTTGCTTTAAATTACTCTCAGTGCTACCTGGTGTATGTATGTTCTAGATTTAGACAGTGATACTTATGGTTTAACTACTGTTATGGCAGAAATAGTAATTGCCTTTAAAAATAAACGAAATCTTTTGTTTTCGACCCGACAATGTGTTACGTGTTCTCTTGTTTGAAACATAACTGCGTCGTGTCAGTCGCCAAAAAAACGTATAGCAAATAGCGGTTCCATTTAGTATTGAGTGGCGTATATAGATAAGTAGATCGCTGATAATGTCAATGTCGAGTGTATATCTCGAAACTCATTGAGCTCAATTGGTCAAATCGTTTGGCTGTCTTTTGATTGTTTTCTCTTTTTAAGAAGAACAATACTGCAGTATTTTGTTGGAAACACACAATTTTAACAATTATTTTAGAAACACAATCATTCCGCAATATTTTCAGCGACAAAATATTCAACATTTCGTTTAGAGACACAATATTTTTAGCAACGCTCAAGTTGGTATCAATCAATCAGTGAGGTATTTTTTACGCAGATAGTAAAGTATGTCTTAATCAGATATGCATTCGTCATGACCTGTTGGAAAGGACATACCGAGTTAGAAACTAGCGGTGAGCGAGTACAAGCGTTGTGAAAGTGAGCAGAATGGATGCCATTGTTGCGTGTCCGATTGGTACATGAGGAACTTAATAACATGCCTCGTGAAGTCTACGACTAGGAAAATTGTTGTTGCATCAGTATTCGCGGTAAATATTGCTTTTACACATGCGTGTAAACAAGGAATGTAAAAATAGTCGAGCCATATAATTAAGTAAGAAAGATCTAAAGATGTTTAACTTTAAACGAAAGAAACCACAAGAAGCAATTCTCTCAACTTGAAATTCAAAATGGTTGAAGATGCATTTTCTTGTATACACATAATTTTTTTATATTACTGAATCTATTAACACTCCCTTTCTTGAAAACGAAAAAACTAACAAAAGACACTTGATTAAAATTAAAAGACGCAATAAAAAAATCTTTGTGCGTTTATGAGTTTGTCAAACATTTCCATGAATACAGAATGATGGCCGCCCTCCAACACTTCACGTTTGACGGTGTTGGCGGGTTGCTTATCTAACTTGTTTGATAGTGGCGGTACCCACAGGAATTTGACAATATTATTTAATAGTTTGTTTAGTAACGTCAGATTATTTCTGTTTAGTTGTTGATCCTTTGAAAATAATTGCCTCTAAATTTTTAAATAAATTTTAGGATTCACACCTAATTTTATGAGCCATTAAAATTAGCGAAACAATTATAATGATATTAACCTTTAACACAAGCGACTGCAAGCGTGTAATTATTTTAGATGGATATTTGCAGTGCAGCGTCCCTCGACCGTGAAATTATGAGATAGAAGATGTGAATATAAATATGTTCATTTTTACTCAGCAAGACAAAGGGTCATCGTACTGTTTTATTCATACATAGTATGGCTAATGTTCCAAAACATTACGAAGAAATGTATGATCAATTAGAAATACAGATAAAATAAGATTCACCGTTAAATATAAGACAAAATAGAAATAAATAAAGATTAACTGACCAGAGAATTGATACTTCATTACCTGCTAACATGATAATATGCCAAAGCATCGAAGCTTCTGTTTATGATGCATTTTATCATCTTTTAGAAGCACTTGATGTTACACCTGAAAGCTTTTAACATGGTAATAGAAAATTATATATAGTTAAATAACTATATATAACTTAGCTCACTTTTTTAGATAATTCTATTTGCAAACAATAAAGTACAATGAATCTGACATTCGAATTCGAAATTTATAGTCTAATAAGAACCCCCGCAGTTCCATTTTCAAAATGTATTTTTTTTAAATGAAAAGTAGAGTAAAGAAGCTGCTCATTCAGTTGTCTTGAAAGCTGTTTTTATTTTTTGCACTGTATTGAGAATCGGAGTGAATAACCTGAGATCGACGACTCATCCTGGCCAGGTGTGACCTCACGGACAGTAAATTGCAGGAGCCGCCTCGTATCCCGGATTGTTTCAATATGTATCATTAAGTCATATTTTTTTCTTTTGATTCTCGATGTGGGAATTGATAGTGTATTGATACAACATTATGATTGATTACTTATACTTTACTCACATACCTTTAGTTATGTTAATGAGTATACGAGACACAATTTTCATTATTTTATCATAGTTTTTTTTTTATGCGGCAGGTATATTTATTTATTAAACGATAATTCCATAAGGATTATATTGAAATTCCAACCACTGAAGATTCCTCAAAAACATTCCAACCTTATCCAAATAAACGAGCTTAATCAAAAATCGAAACAGCATTGTAGGCGCATTCAAAAAAATAAATCGATTTCCGAAGATTGGTAGACACAAAGCATTGGAACTACTGTGCAGGTAGTACGTACGTGTATGAGTTAAACGATGGGCTTAAAATGTTAAATGAATGTTTAATAAAGCACCCCAGGGCGGCGAGTTCAAACGAAGCGCTGGAGATCAAAGCCGCCGTATCGAGAACCGGGCTATCGAAGATACAGCTCATTTACAAAGCAACGCAAGCTACTGGCATACGCGGGCCGATTATCTCGAGATTATCTTTGCAACGTTTAAAAGCAAATCTGTTTCGTTTTAGAGTTTTAAATGGCAACCATAAGGTCGTTACACCACCTCAAGTGTCTTAACAGCGGAAAAAAAATCATTTTTCTGGAGACGACAGAAGTTCTAAAAATAAAATCATGAAGGTTAATGGTTGCATCGTTCAATTGCATGATTCAGACGTTATCAAGATAAACGTCGGTCAATTGTTAGCTGACAAATGACCAATAGTAGTGTCAATGTCAACTACGACTGTCAGCAACGGAGCTCAAAATATCTCAACATGTTCAAGATATTCCACAATATTTTACCATGTTTACAGAACTGCTCTTGCACAAACAATCCGCCAGACTATTTTCGCTTCGGGCTGCAATCGATAAACCGCATTCTCATATTTTATGGCAACATAAATATAAATCATTGTTGGCCGCTACCGAAACATAAGGACAAAGACAAAAGCAACACTATTGAGATTTATGATTGTAAGTTCGTAAATGCCCTGAAGGAAACCAGACTAAAGATTTTTATTGTATGTCTTTTCATTATAAAAATATCATATCTTAAAAAAAATTGATGTTCATGATGTTTTCTTGCTAATTGAGATTCTGCTCAATTAATTTAAGATTATTATTATTGTTAACATTGGGAAGTTCGCTTATGGCCATCTCGTTTCAAGTTCCCATGAACGTTAATATTCAAATTTTCACATAACAGAAGCAACATCATAAATCGGTAACACAATGAGATCGATAATACCTATTATAAAAGACACGTAACGGCTAAAACGGTAGCTAAATATCGTAAAAGAACAAAGACAGCATTGTCCGGTCTCATTGTTCCCAAATCATTCCTTTGTGAGCAACCATCATGGACAAGTACCCGACTAGACCTAAACATCGGTCTCACAAAGGTAAACATGATGCTGTGCATTGTCAGATATGACCTAAGGTCGCACTAAGATGTGTGACCTCTGGACCAAAACTTGGTATCTCACATTGTGACGCACAATGCATAGAAAGGATGGGATTACCGAGGGGTGATGCTGTTAAGTATTACTCTAACAATAGACAAAGACTGGTGTGTGTTTACCCATGAATATGTGGACCATAATGCACAATAGCCAGTGCTATGGTAATAAGATGCACACAACAGGTTAACAGCGTATATTCTCAAGATAAGCATACGTGTATAACGAATTCGCGTTTCATGTTAAATCGTGCATATTTGGGGACGACAGAGCCGGTGTAATCCTATTCTCTTTTCTTTTTCATATTTTAAACGCACTATTTAGATGTTTCTGCTAACTGTAATAGCTGCATTGTTAAGTAAATTAATGTAATTAACATTCGACGTGATTCAGAAAGTATATCGTGTTCCACGTTACGGTTGTTCGACCAGACACAATAAACAAAAGGTAATTTGTCGGTTAATTAATAAAACAAAAGTAGTTTGTATATATTTGGTGCACTAGCGTTCACTGACGCGCGAGACTGAACATTTTACTTTGTCCAAAATGTTGGTGAACAAAGGAAGGGAATTAAGTGCACGGGTAATTCGGAGCGTCATTTGGCAGATGACAGACTATTTGGGCAATTATAATCGGTGTAATGGCTTAGAAGTCCGGGCCAGCCGTCCAGGCAGGCGGGCGGCATCTGGCCTGGATTAGCGGTGGCTCTCACTCGACCTATTGGGTTGCGGTCTCGGTTTACGCACTCGAATTACTAGTTTCCTTGAACTGCTAGAGTTTCTAACTAGATTGGAAAGTCGTACCGTTGCGTTTAATGGCCACTTGACATTGCTTTTAAAGTGCGAGATTAGTTATCGCTCGAGTGTAAGCGGTGAATGTTTGCCAGGATAACGCTGGCAGTAAAAGCAGTCGGTTAAATGTGTCTATTAGTGTCTGGTCACGTTGGCGGGTCGTAAAAAAAAATTTTAATGTGAGTTGATACAATCGTGTGTCGACGGACCACCCACCCCGACCCTAGGATGCCCGAATTCAATCTACAAAAAAACTATGTAATCTAATCAAACACGAGATTTGAGCGTCACGATGTTCTAATTACCATGAACCATTAGTGCGAGCGATTTGTACCCGTTTAACGATACCATTATAGGCAAAGAGGGCTGCATCGTAAATAATATTTTAAATAGTCGATAAAAATTAAGAATGGGAGAAATAAAAGCTGCCACGATTTTTATAAATATCATTTTTACGACATTATTATACGGAGCCGTTTGGGGCGTAAATATAAATATACTAAGGAGATTTTTACGAGCTGACCGGTCGTTCAAATCGACTAATTCTACATTTTAAAACGTGTGAAAGTAAAACACTGAAAGGGTACCCGTTGGACACTGGACATAAAGGTGGAAATAATAATAGGTTGCGGGGTCATATCGTAAACACGATTGGTCAAGCATTGACGGATCAAATATAATTATAAGTTCTAAGAAAATTTTGAATATGGGTCACAGCGGGCTTGGGAAAGGAAATGTATGTGTATGAATAATGCTAAATTTAATAGCTTTTTTACTATGCAATTTAAGACACGATTTCACTCGTGACTTGGCGGAGGCACGACTGCACCCATAATGGTTATAAAGTTTAGAAATTTAAGTGCGATTTTAAGTAATAAAATTGAACAATGATTCAATCCTTTTGTCCTACAAAGTAAATTTGTTTGTCACGCAGAAGTCTAATACACAGCCAGGACGTGGACAGCACAGCTATCTATAACGGCATCAAATACAGCAAGTGCATCCTAATACGTTCATACAAAAGTATACAATATAAGCGTGTGATGCATTGACCAAATAATTGTTTTCAGTATTTTAACTACTATAGTTGATATAAAAAAAAAAATATAATAATGCAAATTATATTCCGTGGGAATCGCCACTCCCTAAACCAGACCTGTTTATCGACGAGTAACTATGCAAATACGTAAAATCGTATTGCAGTCAACCGATCAAACAGGATTTTGAAAAATTACGTGTGCACAGTGCATAGTGAATTCTATGTCACAGTTTATCTCTGGTTTGAATTTTAGCGGGTAGGCATAAATTAACATAATTATCGTGTTTCGGTATTATAAATGATTTGTTCTCACATTTTGTAGCAAATTTACATTTTGTTTTACATCAACCTCTAAACAAAACCAAATGACATTTGTCCATTGTTTCAACACATTAAGCGTTTGAATTGTGACGGTTCTCACACAAGTACCACATGCAGTTCTGCATAACGGGTGTTTCAAATAGATTTACATACATTAACGTGTAACAGTGGCACAAACACGCAACACTTGGAACAATCAAAACAATGTATATCGAAGAAAGGCGAAAGGAATCATACGCGTCGATAGGTGTCAACGTATTAAAATAATTAAAGGGTGTGTAATTAGATATTTGCATAAATACTGTTTATGTTGTAACGAATTTTGAGCCCTTTAGTTGAGACAAAAGGCAACTTGTTTCCATTAAAAAGGGTTCTTTAAAAACACAAAAATCTCTTAACTTACTCCTATCCAAACTTTGATAATTTTTATAACTATTATGTTTACAATATCAACAAAATCCTCTATAACCACCATAAACGCAGCGATAAAAAGGCTATTACAGCAACTAGGTGGCAGTAAAGTGAAAACAGATTCCTAATTTCGAAAATTACGTATTATGATAAGTACACAATAAACGCAGTTTCCATTGAGCGGTGATACAATGCTTTGTAATAAACAACGTTGCGCGGTAGTCAAGGCTGCCTCGCTTATCTGACGCTCCGATGTAAAACGCATTAATCATATTATCGCGTTTTAGATATAGTGCATGGTGAAATAGCCACGTAATTAATGGTATTACTTATATAACTGTCGTTTGTACCGTTTACGTAACGTGCAATTAGCTGATAAGTGATTGAAATTGACTGTCAATACCTTATCTATACTTTTAAACTTATATTATAAAGATGTAAAGTTAGTGAGTTTGTAACGATGTAGGGGGTGATCTCTGGATCTACTGAAGCGATTTTGAAAATTCTTTCACCAATAGAAGCCATGTGATTTATGAGTGTTTTAGTTTTAAGTTAAAGTTTTCACGGGAACGGGATCTACGCGGGTGAAACCGCCAGGACAGATAGTATGTAATATCATGTTAATGTTGGCAAGATGTTGGTAGTCTCTCCACAAAGGTAAAACTTGAATAACTGAGTTTTTTTTGGACGGACACATGTTTTTAGCCACGTGGCTTTTGCTACTTCAACGTGCAGAAAAGTGAGCAGGGCTCTTTCCTTATTAAACGGTTTGAATAACTGAACTAATAATGAAGTCTTCACATTTCACTTAATGTGCTAATTGAAATTATCGTTATATGAAATGAAGCGTAGAATTAAATTGACATGATTGAATATTATTATTGGTGCTAATGTTTTTTATTCACAGTTGAATAATAATTACTATAAAACAAATATAAAATTCAAACAAAGACAATATCAAAAAGTCGACGGTGCGTAACCTGCAGTGGTTCACACAAACCAAATCATCGAATCTCATACAACCCCATAAGGGGAGGGACGGTAATTGGAATAAGCAAATGAATACAAATTATGGGAAACCATTACCTCTGCATTTTCATTGTTGTACTTTATGAAATTTTGAATAAAAACAGTGGGAAAAATTTGTAAATCAAATTATGATTAGACCTATTTGTTTCTATAAAACTGGGTTTCCGGTTCTTGATCTGAATATTTTTGCAGGTGATTCGGAGCATTTTTATGGTCTTAGAAAAAGTTACATCCTTTAAGTCTGCTTTTTAAAAGCAATTACACTAATATCAGATTTTAGTTAGACTAAAGAAACTAATTGGCAGTACACTTTTCCTATAAGACAATGGCATGGCTTTCATTCGCTTTACAAAGAAACAAAGCGAAGTGTTATTATAATGTTATTAGCTTGTTCGCATGCGCGAGCGCAAGCGCACCTGCGCGAACGATACTCGATCGGATTAAATCAAGGCTGTCATTGTAAAGTATACTGGCGATGTTTTTCACTGTAAAAATCAATGTTATTTCTAATAACAATAATTTTATTGTTTGTAATTCATAATGGATTGGTATAAATTTATGTTTTTTGTTGGACAGTTACTCTATAGCGTGTTGAACAATTATGCGGTCTCATTGAAAATTTACGTGATAGAGCCGAAAAGTCGTTACAACCGACAGATTAGTTTGGGAAGGCGGTTTATTTAATGTATTAAAGTGCCACTTAGATACAGCACATGTGGGTATTTGATATAGCAATTGCATTTGATAAGAGGACCCTAAGCAAATGAGCATAAGTATACCTACTGCATGCATAACAAAGTACTACTGTGACAACTACCGTTATTTGATAAGAAATTTAAATGTATATTTACTTATTCTGTTAAGAAAAGTGAGCAGTCTATTAGATTCGATGCAACTGTGTCAATATTCGTGTTTGTGTAGTCAAATCGGTTATCTTTATTCACATGAAAAATGAAGTCGGTTCTAAGAATGTATATGCAGCTTTTGTGGAACCAATTTTGTATTTTTCGGTTCAATTAAATGAATCAAAGACAATTTTCAATACAAACTTTATAAAGAAGGTTCATGTTAATTTCCTTGTTATTTATCTTTAATGGCTTTCTTTATATTGCTATCGTAAGCTCCAGTACTCGGTAAAAGCATGTGGTCAGTTAACTTAATGCAATGGCAATCAAAATTGCTAATAGAAATCCGCATTCAAGACAAAACGGTTGCTAATGTTACAATTCAAGACTAAAGCTGATTTTCTTTGTGTAGCTGAGATATTGTTGTATTGTTCGCAATTGTAAGGGTCTTAAAAGCGCTGGTCTTTGACCCTTCGCCCTAATTACGTGTAACTGGCTCAACGAAATGTTTTCGGGCACCGTAGAAAGATTCTGGTAGACAAAGAAATCAAAAGATGTTGAACAGGTAAATCTTCGTGTACCTATTATTTTAGCGTCTGAGTTTAATGACTCGAAATGGATCAAATACGAACCGTTTTTAGTTCTAATTTTATTGATTGATAGAAATGTGCCACTTCTGTACGTTGCTTTATATATGTTTTTGGTAATTTTATTAGTATGTCGAGTAAATTTGCATATCAGCTTGATAAGGCAGTAAATAATACGAGACACCAGACGGTTTGTCTGCTGTCATATCAACTTGTATCGCAACAAATCCGTAAATAACGCCCATTGCGTCGATATCGGCCATATTTAGTGGGAATTAGGTAAGCAAAAGCATGCGTAATTTATTCGTCACCGTTACTGTTTATACATATTGAGAATACGTAATTGTGTGACCTAAATTCTTATAACAATATAATATATAAGGATGTATTTATATATTGTTTCTTTGCAGTTCAATACAGCGGCCATAAAATGGTCAAAAGGGACAGAGATACTATTTACGAGTGCAACATTTTGCTTTCTAGATCAAACTTGTATTATTAAATTAGTTTTCTTATGAATACTGGCATAATAATATATAAGTGTTCTATTAAAATATTATTTCTATGCACATGTTTACTAGTTTTAAGATATCAGGACACTGTGTCATTGCTGATAGTGTTTGCGGTTTGTGTAACTGTCGTAAAAATAAACTTTGTTTGCTTTCTTTTCTTTGATAACGCGATACGTAGCGCATAGTTGTATACATTCTGTTTTTGTAAAATTTCTTCGAAAATTATTTTATAGAGAATTTTGTTAATTTGTCAACAAAACGTTTTTTTCAAAACATTTACTTTCATTGTCTATTGAATGCATCATATTAATAGCTTTATCTAACTTTATTGCTAACTAAACCTTGGCGTAGGATATTAAATAGCAATTTCAAGGAATATACTAACAAACAATTATTTTCCGATTAACCTTTACTGTGCTCAACAAGCTTAGTCATCGTCATTTTCGCGCCTTCTCAACCCTAATCTAGGCAACGGCAATTCATCATTCTGCCTATTATAAACTCAATTAAATCTCATTAGCATAACCTTAGTTGAACTAGATGCACCCTATTCTATCGTCTTAGAGATGTCACCACTTTTGTTCAGCGGTAACCTACTCCCATTCAAACTGGACAACTTAGGGACAATGCAACGTTTGACCCTCAATGGATGAGAAAGGCATTATTTGTGTATTTTGAGCAATAAACAGTGCATTTTATGCGATTGTATTTTTTTATAATATTTAAATTAGAATAGCTGAATGCACATTGTCCGTTGCGTGAGCTCGTGGACTGCAGTGCGCAGGTACCGTTGATGCATAATTATTAGAAATTATCGAGTTTAGCGAGAGTAACTAACATCTCGCATGGGAATTATGCGCCGATCGCGTTTGGCGGGAAAAGTGACGTTTGCAAGTGACAGGTGATGGATGACAATGACGGTTGCAACTTTTTAATTTATGACATTAATGCAGCCATGGAATTAATATAGACAATACTTATTAATTGCGCATGAATAAAAATGGTTGAAATTTTTATAAGCGGCCATTTTCTTTACAGTTTTTGACAAAAGAACTTTTTAACTTTTTACAAATTTAATGCGCAAGTGGTACGTGTCACGGTGTTGGGAATTCGCATAAGAGCAAGTTTAATCTCAAACTGGTGCCTAATCCCTTTAAATAACGCCTGAATGCATTGAGGCATTTGTAAAGACTCGAAGCAAAAAGGCTGACATAAAATTCGTTTAGTCGCTTTGTTAAATGACGTTCTATAGACGCACAGGTATGGTGAATAATATAGGTACACTTGACGCAACACGACAGCAAAAACCGTCCTTTGATATTCAACAAGCATACATCAGGGTACGTAGCACAGCCCAAACTAAACAATAACAAACGCATCAAGAATTGGGATTAGACGCACACACGCACACACCCACACCTATAAAAAAAGGATAACAAACAGTAATACAATAATTTTCATTCCTTTTCTGTGCGTACGCGCATTCTATCTGTTGCACTCACACGTGTAATACCATCGCACTCGTTCATCCCGGGCGTTGACCTCACATCTCCGACGAGATTGCATCTAGTGGCCATACAGCTTCCCTCGATAGACGCATCACAATCTCTGACCAATTAAAAAAATATTTTTTAAGAAGACAGCTGCGCTGCATTAGACTCACTATGTATATTTTCATTTTTAAAACTAAATTAAGCCGGGCTTGCGAAACATTAGATTAGGTTTGACCCAGTTACAGTTTCAGATAAGAAAAAAATATACGCAATTTTTACAACGCGCGTTATCGTCTATCGTCCTAACACTAAAACGTGGACGCTGACCGTTGGCTCGCGTCGAATAAAATTTAAATCTCGTTCCAACAAAAAATAAAAGTCGTGTAGTAGTTTATTTATGACGTAGAACAAAATTTCAAACAAGACGCGCGTCGTTTTTTGTACAGGCCCATTCCCGTGATGAAAAAACCAAAACAATTTTTTGTCGATTCCAAAATCGTTTTACGAGCGCCCTCGAATAGTAAGTAAGCGAGACGGGGGATGCGAATCATCTCTTTCTGTCTTTGGAGTGGTAAGAAACTGACACTTTCGTTAATAAGTGTTTTGTAAGGTTTCTTAGAACAGGTCGTGTTGGCGTGATCGTTCCCCATCTAATAAGACACCTCGATAAAGAGAGTCGTAATTGTGATTCGGGGAACTAAGACAAAGTAAGCGCAGTTGGCTTCGTGGTTAATTGCCAATGAACGAAATGGACACAATGAGACGTGCTCCATTACTTAATAGTCGCAATCAGACGGACATGCAATAGAAAATACCACTTAACAAGCCTTTCTTAATACAAAAATTGTTTATAATGAACTTAATCATGGAGGACAATCTACAAATTATCCCAATAAAAATATACTGAAGTCGTCATAATGCAAGACGTGATGATAATAAGAATTCAATTAAAATAATGTTATTACGGGTAATAAATGTATTACATGTCTAACACGAAGTAATGATACTCTCTCGATAAAATCACACTCGCACGGAAACTACTGCGTATGCTTTCACTTGTAATTGAAGCGCAAGTAAAAAAAAGAGTGGTTTTCATTATATTGAGGAAGGTCACGTTCACTGTGCATATTAAAACAAGTTTCTCAAATTTCCAAAAAGGTAAACAAAATAATGCCCGATGCTGCATGTAATTTAGACACTTTCTTGCTTCTGGGGCTAATGTCTAAAAGATTACGTAATAGCATTTACGATACAAGCAACTTATCGTGTTATGGGATTTCGAATGCGGTTACTGGGGCAAAAAATAATCATCGATGCCCTTTAAATAATGGTAACCCACTTGTATGGGAAAGCGATAGCCCTTGAACTTATTTATCAGTACTTTGAGTCGAAATATACCAAGGATATGAGAAAAAAAAAACCTCTTAAGCCCCTACTTCACCGCTTTTTTAAGTTTAACACTCAGTTAATTTAGATTTTCAAAAAGCTGGTGTCAAGTTTTTATGTGCCAATTTCGAAATATATAACTAATCGAATTGAATACAGCAAAGTAACCTCTTGAATGAAAAAAAAAACACTTCAACCAAATCCTCCACAGTTTTTCCTTTCACACACTATTTTGTTTGGACTGTCGAGTGAAACAAAAACTTACTAAATAGACCACAAAGAAAACGTAGGCTTCTCATAATGTGGATATTAAACATACGTTACTTTTTATGTTGGCTATGCAAGCTGAGAAATACTCAGTAGCTATTAGTAGCAAAAGAAAGATGTTGATTAACAAATAAAGATCGCTCTAAATGATCCATTTTGATGCAGTTTGAGGGCTGGGAATTTTAACAAAGCTCATTGTGCACATGACTCAGTTTCCAAAGACAATTTTACTATACTGACTGCAAATCCATAGACGAGTATTTGTGTACCGTATTATTAACTTTCATTTTAAATTGCTGCATTTCTAGACATTGAAGAAATTATAGAGATAGCCCGATTATTATATTGCCCGTCATTTTATTCAAATTGATCAAATTATAGTTTAGAATTACATGCATAGAGTAAAATAGTTTTAGAGATTTGATTTAAATTATAGGTAAGGGTTGAAGTCGAATGGTAGATTAGATGCATTTCAGAATAAATTGATTTACTAGCAAATTTAAAATGTATTAAAATGATCCAATAAAATATTTACTACGCATATCTATTTCTGTATAGTATCTAATTTTAATATGATTGGTCTCGTCGTGCTTTCTGTTTTATAGGTTTTGAAGGTTGGTTTTCGGCCCTCCCGCGTGGTCTCCCACTAAAACTATTTTAATGTAACGGCTATCTCATAATAACATAATGAACTAATATACATACCGATTTAATAGGACCATTACCATTAATCTGAGACGCTTACCTGAAAACATAATAACCATTTATTAAAAACTTATAAATAGTGACCATATTGTAAATTGGAACGACTGTGAAGGCATTATTTTTTCTGTAGACATTTTACTTGAAATAGTTGTGTTGGTATGTGGATAATTATTTGTTCTTAGGACAGAATGACCGTTTATAGAGATAATGACTAGTGCAGACCTAGGAGGTACAATTATGTAGCTATAGGTAGGTTTCTAATTCGAGTTACTGTAAACCGAAGTTACAATACTGCTGTCTGACTTTCAAAGCTATTGACCTAAAGGAATTACCTAGTAGCGAAATAATTAGTTTCGTGACAAGAATTTATTGTCGAAGATATAGGTGGGTGTTGTACCGGTTATGGGTTTAGTAATACGTTCGTATTGTCAGCATGGTCTAGAATGAATTATCTATATTATTAATAAGAAATAAGGCTTTAACGTCAACAAAATAAGGCCTACTTTGACTAATAACTACAATTTAGTCATTTATTTCTGATATTATTCAAAGAAATTGGTCAAGAATATTTTCATAACAGAGAGTTTATTTGCACGAATAGCATTAAAATGCGCATGATTTAGTTTGTTCGTTCAACTTAAGTTTTACGATGCAACCGTAAGAAGGACAATGTACCTAATATTTTATAGTTACATTGGCTTGACACTTTATAAGTCGCAAACTTTATTACAGCAAGAAGCTGGTTAAGAGCAATATAAGACGGTGCAATATATTAAACGAAATATGATCATGGACACTTTTAATTTTATACCCTCATTTGTCAAAGGTGCAGTGTGTCCACTAATGGAGTTCCTACAGTGTTGCTAGGACTTGTGTGTACTAAAAATAACTCTTGCAATTTCTGAGTATATTCTAATGTGGTTAGCATCCTTAGAGTATTGTACGTAACTATAAAGTGCGGGTATTGCTTTAGTCCGTTGTGTCGATTGTAAGCAAGTGCAATAAAAAAATACTAGAGTCATGTTGATATTTGTGCTTACAGTTCATACTAGGCCAGAAGCTATAGCTCGCTTATATTAGACTGTAAGTTTGCATCTAGCCCTATGTTTTTTTTTATAATATGTGGTTTGATAAACTAGCTTTGCACTGGATTAGTTACGGTGAGTGGATATCTGTGTCTTTTCAAGATTTTTGACCTTTCTTAAATACAGTATGCATAATATTACAATTAAGAGGAAGATAAGTATACGTGGTCGAGTATTATACATAAGTAATTTTTATCAAAAATGTTAAAGAAAGTTCAGTTGAAACCGCGTTAAATTTATTTAGCGGAACATAAGACAATAAATTCTTGTTTATGGCTGCAGTAAAAAATATTTTTTATATTTTTCACTAACTACATGATAATTGTCCAAAGATACTTCTCAAAGTCGGCATTAGACCTTTTTAAAAGTAAGATTTGCGTTTTTTTTCGTGTACATATACTTACTAGTTTTATCGTGTAAATGAAACCTTGATAGTAAATATCAACGTAGCACTACATTAGACATCGTATTTTTTGCTAAAATTACAACTTGTTATTTACGATGCCATTATAGCGTTTTTTATGACGTGTTACGCGGTACGTTTATTTCATTTGTGGCTTAAAATAACTGTTGTTTTCGTTAATCACAGACAAAATAAAACATTTAAGTCTGTCTCTTATACTATTTTTTTTGCTCGTTGATTTATTTATTGTTTTTAAAAAGAAAAAGAAGACACGTAACTTTTTTATGTAATAACAGAGCATTGACCTGGCTGTATATTTTGATACACTTACAGAGCAATTTTGTATAAAATTATCTAAGAAAATTGCAGTGTCGTATTTTTTCACGGTGAATTTCCGAAAGAGGTTGAATAACCTTTTCTGGTAGCGTCCACTTTGCTTTTGTTTCTATCTCTCTTACACCTATGAAGGAAGAGAGGGACAGGTTTTGTTTGTTTGTAAACTGATCTACTGTAAACATTAGCCAAGTTGGTCTTCAATTATGCATTAGTAGAACCTCTTTTGGTGTTTTTAACTTTTAGGTAATCTAGATGAAAATTACCTTACCATCAAAAGACGCTCATTATTCACGAAAAAGATGTAAGTTGCTGTATAAAAGCGATCGTTTATCAACTAATACATACCAATATTAGTGTAGGGATGATAAAAAAAACATACCAAAATAAACTACTTGACAAAAGTTGATAATACCGTTCGTTCTCGTAGCTGTACAAAATTTGCCAATTAAGAGCTTAATTAAATGATAATTATTCGGAACTATTGCAATAGGTACTCTTTGAACATAATGTATTGAGTTCGTTCAACTTACACCTACGGTTTGAGGCATTATAAACTAACAGTAGAACAAAATTGTTGGTTCGTTTAAAGTTCCAGTTTGGTGTACGTACAGTACAGACCGTAGTTTTACTGATCTATGCGCGCGGCGCTATGTGGGCATAAGTAGCACGCATAGATGAGTTAAATTATTTGGAAAAGCTGAATTAAATGAATTCTACTTTTTTAATTGAACGCATAAGTAGCACAATGATGGTATATTAATGACAATGACAAAGTGGTGCCAATTAAAATAAATCTCTTGTCGGAATAAATTATTTGTACGAACTGCTGTTAAAATAAAACTGTACACACATTTTTCGTAATTCATTAATTACGGCGATTAATTTAAAGAGAATTTAATGATCAGTAAGACACTTGAATGTCCATTGTAACAAATGCACGACAATAATAAACCTTTGTTTGTTGACAAAGTGCGTACGCGCACCACTATTTGAATTTGGAATGAGCTTCGCGAAAGGAGGTACTGTCGTAGTACCGTTAATTTGAGCTACTGCGGTCGTGCGCTTTAGGCTGAGACCACACTTTGCTTTTGTATACAACCAGGAGAAATATCTTCATGTCACAATGACAACATTTCGTCACAAAGTGGTAACACACACGTCTTGCATAACTACAAAGTGTACTTATGAACGAAGTTTAACCGCACACCGTGTTACGTGCTTGTAAGATTGTCTTAATAAATTACCCATGTTTTTAAACTTTCTCTGCTGCTTATGTATCAGGCACAAATTTATGTATCAAATGAATATTTTAATTAGTTAAATACTTATCACATTAAGTGCTACGCTGGCGTAATCTGCCGAAATGTACTGCTTATTTTTTAACCATTGAGGGTAATTAAATTAGGTTAAATTAGCATTTTTGGGAGAGTAATATAGTATGGCAGATTATTGTAGTAAATTAACTAAGTAATATATTTAAATTTTTGGTCATAAAGTGAAACCGAGGCTTTGTCTTAGCTCTAGGTTCAGTGGTCACTTAATATCTATTCCACACTTCCAAATATTTTGTGTACGAATAAATAATGTTTGTATGTGTGCGTGTTGTTATGGTACGTTCAATAACACCGTGGCGTCGGGTCGACGAACCCGCTGCGCCGGCGCCGCGGTCGCAGATACAGGGATGCGGAAAGTTGCTCTTTCGCGAATCTAACGCAGCCTTCATTGTGTGCTTTGTTAAAAAATATAATTAGTGTCATTGCCCTTCAAACAATAAATAGGTTTACAGTAGCTAAGTATGGGTTGCCTTTTCAAAACATTAATTTGTTATCTTTTTCTGTGTGTTGACATTGTATGCAAATTAGCTTATTGTATTTATCGCAATTGACACCAATACCTTATCCAATAAGGCAAACCGCGGTAACGAAAATTACATTGTTAGGTTCCTAAGTACCTAGGCACAAACAAACTTATAAAATTTATTGGAAAATTTCTATTATTTGATGTAAAATTAAAAAGACGAAGAAACGCTTTTTTGAATTCTGATTAGACAAGAACACAAAAAGGGCTTATGAAAATAAGTAAGTAGTAACATGTATAATCTCATTGATTTCATAGTTTTCGGTACTTTTTTGATAATAAAGTTATTATTATTATTACAGTATAAAGGTGCCTAAAAGATGTCTAAACTAAAGATTATTCAGCTAATATAGCACCACAAAACAATATCTAGACGTAAAATTAACTAATAGCAAAAGTAGAAGCTTGCAGCAGTAAATCGTGCCTTCATTTATCATGGTCAATGGTACTACCGTTATTAATGGCGTAAGGTTAACGCAAACCCTTTATGGCCCCTCTAACGGCACCTTGAGTCTTGTAATCTAGTTTGTAAGTATTTAGTAGGTAGTCGACTTTTTGTCGCAGTATATCTGTCATACCTATTAACGGTGGTAAATGAAATATTGCCTAGATTTATTTGTAATAAAAAGCGGTTCGATATTCTGACTTATACGTACCTATTCTTATGCAGGTTTGCGATTTACTTAGAAGCTACGTAATCGGATGGCTTTCATGATAGGTATATTTTAAAAGTGAATTAATCTTCTATAGAAAGTATTTATTTACATGCAGAGTTCCAATTTCAAATGTCATATGGACTTCATAATTTTCAACGGTTCAAAAAATTATCTAAATCTGTCAATCAAACGACATTGTAGAGCCACTCATAACTCCTGATTACCATAAATATTCATAATTGTTGCACTTCTCAATGTTCGTTCACACACAATTAGTTCTATTATACAATTCAGTTCAAGCATCCCATCAAAATACAAATAAATCTAAAATGTAAATTGTAACTTTATATCGGTAATTCTTATCTGGTACAATAGCGTGAAATATGAATTTTTATTTAACAATACAATATTTGTATTGTAGTGGCTTCCATTCAAGCGGGGTTAGTTATTTTATTTATTTTTTAAATCTCGGAGAATGGAATGACCGTCTCAGGAATGATGGTTGTCGTTATCAATCAAATGTCAAAAAATATTTGAAAATGGAAGACATGCAACGGAGGACCTTTTCAACCGTTTCTTATAGGTATGTGTAGGAGTTGTATAGATGACGTGAATTTCTAAATATTTGTACTGCAATCTTATCTAAATCTAATCTAATTCCATGTTTCTTTGTAATCCATGACCATGTTATGGATATTTTATAATGATCCTTTAGGTTATTGATATAGTTGTTTTGTCTCTATAGTCTATATTAACAAGTAATAACTTTGTAATGTAGTTTCAAATAACTCAAGTTGAGAGCTTGTGAATTTTGATCTATGGTATTTTAGACGACACTCTTAGGTATGTATTTATTTTAATTTCAGAATAACCTACTAATACAATGAAAGCATTTTGCTCTGTCAATGTAATCCAGATGTTTGCACATGTTGCTTGTTTCTTATATGAAGCATTTAAGTCTGTGTATAGTTTACATAACATTACTCACACACACAATCACAAGGCAATTATAACTTATCGCTTTTGCACCATGTTTACGGAAAACGAATTAATAGCTTCCGTTTTATACAAATTATTAACCAACTCACATTGTTATTGACATACTTTAATATTGCGCGTTAAGTTATAATATAAGCAAAATAAACAATGCAATAGTATTATTAATAGTAAATGAGCAGGCCACTCAAAGACCTCGTTCTCAATTTAGATTCCTCACATAAGGTGTGAAAAAAAAAGACATTAGTATTTATTCAGTTGTACACACTCGACATAATAATTATGACGAATTAACATTTCAATCTGAAATTAACATAGATTCTTCTTATTCCATTCATCGGTCCTATCCATCATTCGAAAGATGGATGATTGTAGGTACGCTTAAGGGACATTTTTGACACTTGAATTGTCGTGAAGAATGAATGAGTTTGTGAAAAGGAATTAATGGAATCGAATTGTTCGTGGAGTTAAAGTTCACACGTGTGAGGTTTACATTTCAACAGAAGGGTTACCTAACCCTAACTATTGTGAGTGACCCGTAGGTGAAGGGAGCAGTTTCAATAGAAGTACTATTCGCCCTCCTACGCATTTGAAATCGTTGTTTATTCCAAGACACGTCCAACCGTTCTTATACAAATAGGAATAACCAAACATTTTGAAATTCAAGGGCCTGTCGATACTGGAGATCTGTTTGCTTGGCTTGCAGCTCATTTGCTTAAGTTTGTGTAAGACAAATATGCTGGGGAAATCGTCAACAATAGGTCGATAACCTTTGTTACGTCATCATTTTCTTGTATCCCAAAACGAAAAAAATAATTAGAAACGATATTTTGTGATTCTTACCAAAATATTTGTAGCCATTTTTTATCAGAAGACATAAATAAACATGTCTTTGTGTATTTCTGTATCTTTATAAATATTGGTCCCTAAAATCGTATGAACCCTTGAAAGTATTAACCGTAAGACGAATCGGTCTGTCCAAACCAACCACTTTTCGAGTGCCCTTTGGTCGTCGATATAAAGAATAAATAATGTGTTGATTTCATTTGATTAATGCCCGTTGTATTGTCCGGTGTGAAGTCCTTCGGTCCTTCGACAATTGTGTCATCACGCCCGTTAACAATGCAATCGTCTAAGTATTAGCATATTATAATCATTGTTACCAGCTGGATTTGGTTTTGACTGCTTACATAAAGAATTACTAATACTTTACATTATTTTGTTTAGATTAAGATCTGATGATATAAATATATATTGAAAGTTTATTTGTGGCTTAAGAACATCATATTCGAGTTTTTAATCTTTGACGAAAGAATTCAAATGTAACGGATTTTTTTCTTTTGGTTCGAAATTCGAACGCGTAAAATTGTGGCACGGTACATGAATTGCCTATTACTTGCCATACATAGACAAATTAACTTCAATTATTTTTGTGTAATTCCGTTCTCCTTTTCCACTTTATGCTAACAATGCCATATTATATTGTTTCCGTTACAATTCCCCAGACAATTATTTAGTTTCCCACATAAACACTGTGGGTAGTGGGTAATGCTATGAATGTTATCAAACTGGCCCAAGGCTATACGTTTATCAGAAATATGCTCCTTCCCGATCTGATCATTCGATAAGGGACTGTTTTGAAACCGATAGGATAAGCATCCACTTTTAACGATTGTTTATTAAGGGCAAATAAGCCATCATATTCATCTTAGTTTAACATACTATCTCAAATTGCAATCTTTCTCAACTAATGGCAATAATATTCAGTTCTGGAACGAAAAACAAAACAACGATCTACTTTTTATGGGAGAATGGCCGTCATTAGGATGTGTCCTAATGCATTCATACCCTATTATGTCAACGACACATTTGTCCTTGCGTGGCTCCTTTCCCACGCGGGAGGAGTAAATAGTTGCCTAATATACTTCCGCGTATGTGTCGTCAACGCCGTCCTTAATACTGTTTACACAAAATATTACTATCGTAGGTAGGTACTTACTCAGTATGTTGTTACGTAAATGTTGAGTAGGTAGGTAACTAAATAGATACAGACAGCGCGGCGTAAGAATTTAGGTACTTACACACATGATAGTGAGGACAGTTAGTTAAGTAGGTAATTTATGTCATTGGATATTGAACACAGAGAGCTACCTAACTTACCTATGTGTACGAGGAATGAAAAACCGTTGGAATTTAATCAAAATATTCATTAGTACTGGCTACCTTGCAGCTGTTATCTGCGCGGGTGCATAAGGCGGAACATTACTGTTTTTATTTAAATTTCGAACTCCCAACACTTTCGTGTGTCGAGACACAAAAAAAAACACTCAAAGAATACAGCAATGTTCGTGTTCGCGACTTTTTAAAATAAAATTCCAGAGTATTTCCAATCAAGGTGCATTATTCTCCCGAGACAGCTGTCAGACGGAAAAAAATAAAATTCGAACGTTCCCAAATTGAAATTGACGCGTTCCATTTAAAACAATAATGAAACGAGACTCCAAATTGAAAATAATGAAATTCGATTGAAAAACTCTTAGAATAGCAAAATGAGTTCACTTTTACGACTTATAATTGCAGTGCTTTTAATTCAATGCATTATGCAATGAAGTTGGAAATGTATAATTCAAAAACGATTACTTCACATGAACTGATATTTTTTTAATTAATCGGACATACTATGTTGAAGAATTATTAGGGTCTTGCAATAAAAAAAAACAGCAAGTGAAAGGTCATACTCACACGGGATTAAAAGCCGTGGTAATATATTGATCGGGTGCAAAATGGAATTTCATGTAATAAAAAATCCCCCTCATATTGTTTCAACGAAGGCATGTGGGGTAGTTTACGAGAATCGGTTGAAAAATAATATTTAATTAATAGGTAAAATTAAAATATTAACGAACCGTTGCTGTCATTCAGTGCTATAAATTTTGTCATATTTTTTGGACATCAGAAATTATTAAAAGTATCTAGGTCAATACTACTGCGAAAATACTATACGCAACTAGATACCAGAACTTTTAAAGTTTTATTAACAATTATGATCAAATCAACAAACGAAGCGTAAATACATCGGCTTCTAATTTGTATTCCCATAGAGTATGGGAAAACATTTAACAAGGGTGGTGCATCGATACTATCAATTATCTACCCTGTATCCGATTGAAACCCCTCATTGGCTCGAGATAGCCTATGGGAACTAGAGTTTACTGACCTACACAAGTGGCCGTTAAATAGATCATATGTTCTCACTTAAGATTATTATTGACAACTCAAAAGACCAAAGATATTAACCATAATATATATTAAGAAGTAAGTAATATCGACTTATATCACTCTATCAGTCTCTTTAAAAATACGACATCCTTACTAAATAGTATAAATGCAAAACTTTATGAGTATGACTGGATGTATGTATTATGTTTTTGACATACTATTACGTTAGTAGACCCAGGCCCCTGGTGTGAAATTCTCGCAGGTATCACTTTCTAAGCAGGATGTAGGTGTAATCTAGGGAACGGTGGCAAGGGGGAACCTAAAAAGTAAAACTTGGCGTAACAATAGATACGGCTACATAACAGATTGCGATTCAATGCGAGAGCGTACCTACTAACTTGCATATTTCATAGTTGTTGCATAAATCCTTGTATGAGTACTGAAATGTTGATATTTTACCTTTATTTGTGTTTGTATCAATAAAGAATACTATTTGCGATTCCGTAAAACCTAAAGTCAAAGTCAAAATATTCTTCATTCATATAGAAACGTTTATAATATTTTATATTATGTTCTTATGAGGCGACCCTTTTTTTCTACCACCAGTTCTGGTCGTGGCAATTCAGAGAAGAACTGGCAAGTAATTCAGAGGAATCCTTTTTTTAATTAATCATTGACATATTGTTTAAACTTGTTTGTAAAAAGATCTCTTACATTATTACTAAGTTTGTGAAAACTTAGTAATAATGTACAATAATAACAATTCTATTTTCAATTTAGATCTATATTTTATACTAACATTAACAATGTATTTTGCACGCAATTAAAGGCAGACTGTATTAAAAGTAATTTTGTATATATCATCTTTATTAGTATACCATGTCCTAGCAAATAAATGAATAGATTAATGGAAAATCATATTTTAAAAAGTTATATGTTATAACTTTCTTTAATAAGGTTTAATGTCTAACCGTATATTTTTGCGTATACATTAAATATGATAATATTACTTTTACGTTACTTTACTATAAATGCAATTGAAAGTAAAATCCAATGGTACTTGCCTTATAGAAATAACTTTGATTTTACGGTCTATGTGATTCCCATGGGTATCTCATCCGGAACCGAGATTCATCAGCTGATTTCTTAAACATTTTATAATGACTAAAATCCTTTAGGGGTGTGTGAACGTGAGAAGGGAACGTCCTCAAAGGTAATGAGGGTGGTGTGAAAAAACCATCCTAATGTATATATCTATTTATAAATTGCGCCGGTGGCTCAGCCTATGAGACCTGGTGTTTTGGGTTCGATTCCCATCTGGGGAATTTTGAAAAACTGGTAGTTGTTAGACGCATCTTTGAATGTGTGTTTGTAAAGTCAATAGGGCTTTTTTGATGTGTTCCCAATTGTATCGGATGGGTTGCAATTGTTAAGCTTTCAATATGACTGTATTACTTAATTGATATGAAATTAAAGTAACAAGAATTACCAAGTTATAAGGAAAAGAATAGCTGCGATGAACCCAATGACAACAGTTACTATAATAATGAGGATAATTATGAAGTAGATATAACTGTTTCCCATACATATTGCTTTACCATTCAAACAATTGAAATTGTATAGTTCGAACAACAAATGCAAATCTATACTTAAATATAAAGCTGAGAAAAGTTTGTTTGTTTGCTTGAACGCGATAATCTCAGCAACCACTGATCCGATTTGAAAAATTATCATCACCCATTTATGAAGGAAGGCTATATTTAATTATGAACTTCCCACGGGAACTAGAGTTACGGAAATCAAACCGCGCGTGGGAAGTAGTCATACACAAACGCATCTAAACTGTACAAAAAAATCGTAGCCAAGTGTAACGACTAATGGCTGACAATTCTACTTTTTTCAGCAAATGATAACTCATAATTCAATAAACTCGAATATTTTTTGCACTCTCTCTGCCAGCCATTATAAATCATTTAATAATGAGCAGAAACTTCTTGAGTATTGCTAATGTTGCCATGTGCAAAAGTTTTCGGCCTCCCAGCAAAAAAAAAGCTAACGATTGCCTATTCTACCGTGCGCTAGCGCAATGATTAGAAAGTAGGTATGCCGACGAGTTATTTCGACTAACTGTATTTTTTTTCGCTTGAAGACCTTTCACAGTAGCACAAAAGTCGGTTGCAGTACTTTAGTTATTACTATCAAAATGCAGTCGTAAAAGTACAGACAGCAGCAAAAATTGAGTTACCTTTTAAAATTGTAAAAAAAAGCCAATTAATTTATCAGATAAGAAATGCCGAAATACTCCTCGTTCAGCCCAAATTTCTTGAGTTTAAGCATCAAAGTAATTTTAATTAGGATTAGTTTTGGTCCCCAAAAAATTGATGCTGAAAGAGAAATACTTCGAAATGTTTACGTACTACATGTTCGATCATGTTTACGTTAAATTCCTAAAGAGGGAATGATTCACCTTTATCATATATTACCTGTGCATTATATAGGTTTAAACAACTCTGTATAACTTACGAATCTGGGAAAATTCAGTAGTTAAACGTGATAAGATAAGTTTCAATTTAAAATATTAACTTAAAGCTGCTTAAAGTTACATTTTTGTATAAACTTGGTCAAAGTAATAGTACGTTCCAAAACCGGTATTCATTGAAACGAAAATTAAAAAGCCGTAATGTGTAATTAGCTGTTCACTTACGGTAATTAATAAACATACAACATAGGACACGTATTCTGTCGCAACACTTCTGTTTGCAGTCCTTGATCTAAATTGTCTATTTAGTTAATTAGCCATCTGCGATACAAGACTTAAAATAAAATAGATGAACTTTTCATTGCATAAAACTCGTGCGGGCCTACTAGGCAACCGCAACCACTAGGTTGCGGTAGTCACTTCTGAGTTCTGGGGTGTTTTGGGTTCGATTACCACCCGGAATAATTATTTGTGTGAACCACATATATGTTCTGGGTTTGCTTTGTGTAAGTGAATTGAGTGATGCAAAGTCCCCCACTATACTAGCATTACAAAACGCGAGAACGGGACTTGTCTTATTAAAAAAAAACGAAAATTAACAAATCTTAATTTAATATGTAAACGGAACAAATGAGAGTTACTGCAAATGTATTTGCTGTGTATAGATAAAGTACAGCGATTTATGGATGACTGACACCGTAGCACCGATCGAAAAATAATACTGCTTACCTACCCGTTGTTTTTATCTCGTTTGCAAGTTCGTTATGCGCATTGAACCATATCTTACGTGGCATTTCCTTAGGGTTGTCCGTGAGAACTATAACGTTCAACACATTAGTTTCGTGTCGGTGGCTTGACCAATTACGATTCTGCATTAACAAGTGCAAGAAGTGTTGGGCAAGTGTTTCTTTAATTACGGGTCAGCAAATTGTTGGGGACTAAATTGCTTGGAGAAGTTAAAAAATACCCTTCTTTGGCTTATGAAAACACTAACTTCCCGCGCGCGTTTTCACCCCGTTACTGTAAGAATTTCATCTTTAAATAGCCTATTTTGCCGGATAACGTAGTTTTATAATGTTGTCAAAGCAAACAAACTAACTCTTCGGCTTTATAATATTAGTATAGATTAACGTTTTTTTTTCTTAATCAAGTTGGTTAAAAAAAAACAGTTTTGCATAATCAAATGCCACAACGGCAATTCATTTTTATAATATAAACATATGCCCCTAATATATTGCTACTCAATTTACGAAAACAAACTGGGAGTAACGTTACACCAAACGTTTCGTTTCAGCAGATGATGGCGGTCATTGGACGCAATATTGTGCGCTTGCGCAGGGGTGCTTACGCGGGGGAAGCAGATGCCGTGAACTATCGCCGACCGTTACTCCCCCTATCTGTTGTAAATTTTGAAATACGAACACGTGTGTTGACAACTTTTTTTTATCACCCGCATGGTACGGGATGGTTTTCGCAACTTTGTTCCAAAATTCTCGTTTTTTTAAAATTTACCTATTAGGTGTCGATATGACATTTTAGATAACGAATTGTATTACACTGTTAAAAATGTGGCAATAACGAAATCATTTACGTAGTATGATTAATTACAGTTTGCCGGGTCGATTTAAATTACATATATATAATTTTTTAACAATTTTATTGAGTCGCTAACTAAGTACCTCCTCAGCCATACCACAACCTACCTAAAATCATAATATAGGACATTCACGCATACTAATTACATCCGTCCAAATCAAGGGAAAGTGACAGTTAAAAAATCAATACGACCGTTACATTGTCAGCGAGGGTGCTCACAAAGGGCACTGCGCACGCGCCGGCGGCACATTATTGCACCCATTACGACAATCACAACACAATGCCATGCGGATTTATTCACGATGCCACTGGGGTGACACATTGATTTATTAAACCCATTAATTCAATTTTCAATTAAGTTTATTATTTAAAATACGAATGAGAATTCGAGCTTGGATGAGCGTCGATTGTTTTTCTATTGATTGGAATACCAGCGTTGTTTATGGTGCGTGCGCTTGCACATAATTTTATAATAAATGCGAAATACAAAAAAAAAAATGCATTAAGAGTACTTATAAAGTTTTGAGGGTGACTTAAATGCATTTAATCATTTAATCATTGAATTATTGTTATATATTTCTATAAATAAAGGGTTGGGAATTGAAAGAAATCTGACACTGCACACATCTTTAAAATAATTCCTCTTGACCGGATACGACATTTAAAGAAACCCCATACAATTGCAACTATTTCTAATTTCAAATAGCTAAGTATACAATTATCAACTACCCCGCAGCTTCGTCCACTCGTTTTCCCATAAACTATAACATTATTAAAGTTCAACGACATTACTAAGTTGTAATTACGATAGGGAAGTAAGAATTTTGGGTGACCCGGTCCCTTAGACCCCCTGCGTTCTTTATACGGTTGGTCAGTTTCAGACAATATAAGCAAGTAATATTAAAATCATAACGATTGAGATTCGTTTGAGAGGTCTTAGAAAGTGCTTAGATACACATCTGCTGAAGTACGACTTTAAGTAGGTAAATACTAGTAAATTGGGGTCACGATTGTTTGTTCCAGTTGTCAAATAAACTACGCGGGGTGTCGTTGGTTTAGTATGTTATAACTTTATACTAACGATTAGTTGTATTATTATAAATTTACCTAAGACATCAATATTTATAGTAGGTAACCTACCTACGTTAGAAGGTACAGAAATGCCATAGACAGGAGGCTAATCACGATATTAACATGACTGCCAAAAATGTTTTATGTTTTAAGGTTTAAATTATGAAGACTTATGACGAAATCGTTTTTCATTGTGTTGTATACCTAAGTACATTTAATATTATAAACATCGTGGGCTACCGATTAAGTGTTAACAGGTAGAGTGCCTTCGTAAGGTGTATAACTTGTAAGCAAACAAAAAACATAATATACACGCTTTGTATCGAGATTAAGTTTGTATTGTTGTAAAAGAAAAAAATATAGCACAAGTCTTCTATCTAACAATGAACCGGGTACGGTAGGGTAACATGCATATAGGTACACTACAAAAAATAAAAATAGACAGTATAACTTGTACGATAAACCAAACAATAGCATGTAGCTACTTATCTATTGTCAAATTTATTACGAAAACGAGTAAACATATTACAAAAATGTATAAAAATTCGGCCACCTCGACGCCTGCCGTTCGGTATTTAATTAACATGCTTGCGAAGATTGAATAAAAAAAATGTCAACACTTTGGTTTAAATAAAAACATTGATAATATTTGTTCGTAAAAATAAATCAATATTTAAGTATCAGTCGAATTTACGATACATTAACAGTTAGCACTAAAGATGACAAAATAAGATGCTCATTTGGATCAACATAACGCCGCCATTTTGCAATCAGTGAGTGAGCGTGTGCGCATGCGTGGATAGTGAATAGTGATGTGACGCGACGCGAACGCGTCACCGCGTGGGTGCGAGAAGGATACCGTTCACTATTGTCTGTCGACTGATATAGTCGAGAACGCAAGTAACTTACTCGCGATAAATTGTAGAAACCGTATGCAATATGCGTGTCGATATGGTATACTCATTTATATTGATCAAGAATATCTAACAATACGTTGCTTCCTCTATGCGTAGGTAGGTATTAGACGAAAATCGTTTAAAAACAACAACAATCGTTAGCATAGACAAACAATTTTTAGTATGACCCATTTTCAGTTTACTTTGAAGGTTACAAATTCGAGTGAATGTATTGTTAACGCATGAGTCATGTTCTTATTTTTTTTAATGTAGCATCAATAAATCAGAAGGTACCTTTGTTGCTTAGAGTTAATTCTTAAACTTCGCCATTATTATAAATAAAGTACTTATCTACTTTAAGAACGCATGTGTCTTTTGGTCGACTAGATGTTTGATGCAAACGTAATGAAAGTTATATAAAGATAATATTAACATATTATTAGGTCGTATCATCAAACCATTGTTTACAACTAGTAACCACACATGTGTGATCTAAAAATGGGACAAGTGTGGGAGGCTTGGTATTCTACACATTAACACACGAGCAGTATCAAAACAAATGAATCTAGGTCAGTTTCGTCTACACGATAATTTA
Organism: Nycteola revayana; assembly: GCA_947037095.2. Classification (NCBI taxonomy): domain Eukaryota; kingdom Metazoa; phylum Arthropoda; class Insecta; order Lepidoptera; family Nolidae; genus Nycteola; species Nycteola revayana. Next base: position 9,567,266 of record OX344844.2, read on the forward strand.
GTTATTTACTGTTAGTCTTTTGTGTATTTTTTTCTCTGTTCATATTTCTTGCTTGCAAAGAACTTGCAAAACATACGTGGTTTCATGTAACGAGATATGAAAAAGGATCTTAATAAGTACTTACACAAACTTTTTGTCCATACGTCCCCTCCAATTAAGAAAAAAGTCTATTAGAAATCCACTAAGGAGTCCTAATTTTTAATTATGAAGCTGCAGTAATTTAATAAAAGCTTAGCCCAGCCCTTATTGAGTATTTTACACCATGGACGGATACATTTTTTGCTCGTCTCTTTAGAAATATTTAAGGTTTAATTAAAAGGGCGTCATTTTAAAATTATTTAGATATGGTTTAACAAAAGGAATTATATTTAGCCAGTGGCATATTATAAGTTTCAAACATTAAAATCTACATTTCTTAACAAACAGTTTCCCGGTAAGCATATAGCTAACAATTAAATATTATTTACTATATCAACGGCCTACAAGTTTAATAAAATGGTTTCATAATTAATTACGAAAGTGACAATCTGTGAATTGGTAAAAAAATGTGGTAGGTAAGAGGCGATATACCTAACGATAAATGAAAATAGTTACAGAGCTTTTCTTAAACAACAAAACAAGTTGTGCTAAGTAGGTGGCATTAAAGTTTTTAATAATAGTAAAACGATATGTGTATATTGTATCAGTTGCTATGAATGATCAATAAGTGTCCTGTTGCAAATTTATAATACGTTATCCAGTTACATATAGTATCAAGTAGAATATGATGCCATATGGTTAGAGACCGTCAAGAGACACGATAGGTAATGTCGTTTTAATTTAATCATTAATCTAATATGTAAAACAAATTACGTAACTACTATGATAATGTATATAATATGTAATAGCGGAACTATTAATTTATCGTGTGGTATTCATTCTATTGAATTAGCTACGGGTTTGTTTGGTGGCAAGAGTACTTATTCTCACAATCGTTTTAGTTAGCAAGTATCGATTTGTTAACCATAGGATCACGACACGGCAATTAGAATCCGTGACTAGTTCATTGTTTGTTTTTAGTAGCGGTACCCACGTGTTTTATGAACGTAGATTAAGTAGGTATCTACTTGTTGGTAGGTCAGTAATACTAAAAAACGACTTGTTCAAGAACAACATTGTTATGTTCTAATGTGTAGGTAAAAGTTATGATGTCTAGTTAGCAGTACTCAGGACTATCACGCTTCGAGCTTTAACATAGTAGGTACCTAACAAATATATAAAAAAGAAAAAGCTCGTAGGTACATGAATGACCTTGGTCACCTTATCAAGACATTTAAATGAAGATAATACGACCCTACCTATCTACAAAATTTGTAACTAGGTAAACAGTGTAAGTAGGTAGGTATCTCTAGATGACTTAATATAGAAGTCAGGTCAAAGTGACCTGACTATATTCATCATGTTATTCTGAGATAAATCTGAATAGGTATCTATCTTTAAGATAACAACGCATACAAATGCAGTTATGGCACTGATAATAAATTATTTACAATGCAATTACCTACTTGATACAATACACAGCTCGATATCGTAATTACTATTACTGATTTCGGTGTAGTTATTGACAATAAAAATAAAAATGTTTTCATAACGTAGTTACCTACACTAGGTACCTCTTAATCGAGATCTTGGACGCAATAATAGTAATCTAATATAGTTAGTAGGCTAATAAGAGTTTCTTAATTTCATCGAAACCAAAGCACAACACTATCGTCAAATTGAATGAGAAGTTTACAACCAGTCGCATTCCATAGATTAAAAAAGAACTCATTCAAAGTTGACATTTTATAATACAGCACAAAATACGCATTGTTTACGCAACGTAAAATAGAACAACACTATAGTATCGACGGCCATGAGCCAAGGCAATAATAAGTATTTCTTGTTTTTACTGCTAGATATAGACAAGGAGTTCCTTACCTGTTATTCTTTTCTGTGTCTTACTGCTCTCCGGACTGGATACTTTAGCCTCTTGTGACTGTGTGCTCGGTTTAGTGTTTGTGATCGTGATAGGAGACCTTCGCAAGGCAGCGGGTACTGTTGACGCGGGAACCAACTGCCAGGCGAATCTTTGCGATGTGGCCAGAGGTTGTTCATTAGCAAAGTCAAAGCCCCATCTTTGGCTATCCAATTCTAATTGGCGCGCCAATTCTCTCTCAACAAATCTTCTATTCTCTTCTCTGTCGGTGCAACCGAACAGATTTCTCCGAACACCTTCTAGAGCGGTGACACCGCGTACCCGCAGCGACCTCGAGTCTAGCACGGTGGTGGCCTGCAGCCCCGGCGCCCTCACACTCAACGTCGACATCTCTTCTAGAGTCCAGCGAAACACAGCAACTCACTTCACAGATAGCACTCACGGCGTATCCACCTAGCGCAAACAAGGTCAGTATTTAGTTACAGTACGCGATAGATTCGTATTGATTTAACAAGCGGATAAGTGTTTGGTTCATCACGCACCAATAAGAATTTGTTTTGTTAGTTTACTGTGTGTGTAAACAAGTCGTGAGTGACGCGACGAAAACCGTGACGTAATACGTCCGTACCACAAGAGTACGAACGCCGACTGCGGGCGGACGCGCGGCAGCGTAGCGGTGGAGCGGAGCAACCCGAGCATCCGCGGCGCAAGCGACTCCCCGCGCTTCCTCCCCCCGCCGCCGCGTGGCGCTGGCGTCGCGTTCGGTCAAGTGATTTGTGTGTTGCGCGATACGCGTCTCCCTACTTCGCGGAAATGTTGGAGTAAAATTGACTTGTGTTATTTTATAGCAAGTATTTATATATGATGAATAATTTAATGTTATATTGTATAGATTATATAATAGTAACTTAATTTAAAACAAAACTTTTTTTCATTAATAGATATTTTTTTTATAATATTAAAAAAAATATATATTTTTATTTGACGTACCTATTTTTTTATTATTTTATGTTTGTAGTTACTTCTCGGTTTTGAAATAATATTATGTATAATTCACACTCTTGTTGAATTTATGTTGATTATTTTTAACAGCAATTAAAAAAAGAATCACAAGCAGGATAAAGAACAAAAACCGGCCAAATGCGAGTCGGACTCGCGCACGAAGGGTTCCGTACCATATTCAATTATCTGATATTGATATTGATATCAAGGCAAAAAAGAAAAAAAAAATAACATGTTGGTTGTATGGGAGCCCATGTTATTTTTAAGATTTGGTTGTTATAGCGTAATCTGTGATAATGTCAAATGTCTAGTTGGCGCGGTTCTTGAGATACAGCCTGGTGACAGGCAGACAGACGGACAGACAGCGAAGTATTAGTAATAGGATCCCGTTTTTACCCTTTGGGTACGGAAACCTAAAAGAGACTTGTATTCTGACTGAAAACTGTCAGTCTGCACTTAAAAATGTTGGAATACACATTCCTGTCAGAAGACTAAATAAATTAAGTAGTCTCGATTAAATAAAATAAAATATACTGTTTTGAGTTATTTATGAATAACATTTATCCGAAACATAAAATTTTTACTAAGATGTATTTTTATTATTGATGGCGAAGAGTGATATTGGGGTGAAGAGCAACACAGAGGCGCCAGTAAAAGTAGTTTTAACATTTTTTGTTCTTAAAAAAAAAAAAAAAATGTACAATGAAAAGCTATAATACATTATAGGATGGCGGTGCCGACCCCTAGTGGAAGTTGGAGCCTTTAGTGGGGGGCAGTAGCAGATTCAAAGTGGTAAAGTTATAATTTATTAGATAACGTTTTTATAGTTTCTGACGTAAATACGTTTTATGTTTTCAAATTTCTAAAAATAAACATTATGCAAAGGCGTTGATTTTTTTCCATTTAAAGAGGGCAGTAGTCTCTGCTGTGGTACCTACACTAATGCAATTATCTTGATTACAGGTAATCAAATGATTTTTAGTATTTCATCCATCGAGCAATAATAATTATCTAACTTTTTCATTGCATAATTCTACATAATGTCATTTATAAAATGTGAACCTTTGAAGGAATTTAAAATTAGTTTTAAATTTTGTTCAAAACTTACTTAGTTTTTGTACAAATATTAAAATTGTTTATATATATAAAAAACGTGCATAATATTTATTTCGATATCGAATATAATTATATTATTATTAAAAATTTCCCTAAATTGTTGGAGCGTAAACTATATTTCTGGCAACACTGATGTGACTTGTTTACGAATATCGAAGACGTGTCTAGTTACGTACGTGTGCAGCATAATTCTATACTGCTGATCAGAAATATAGGTATCTCTGTCTGACGCACACACCCTTGGCCCCTCATAAAAAGGACGGAAAATGTATTAATAGCATTGAGCATCGCCGCCATTTTGCCGAAACACGACTGACTAGATTTTTGTGTTGGGTTGTTGGTAGTATTATGTAGAAAGAGAGAAATTAATCTAAATGATTAGTAGAAAAATATGATAAAATTATTGGTTAATTATAATATAATACTAAGTTTGTTAATAATTATGATAATGATTTCTATTATTTTACTTTCGGAATTAAATAATGGCAATAAATTGCGACATAATTTTGACAAGTCGGGAAGAATCAAGTGACATATCATATAGGTATTTTAAATAATCGTAAGTGCGGACGAATTAAATGTAGGTGTAACACTCACCTAGGAGTATTTATTTATTGTTCTCACGGAAAATTCTTCGATTTGCGGACGGGATTCATTCACTGCACTACCGCCGTACTAATTTTCGAGATATGACAATGACGCGATGGCGAGAGCGCGGGTACGGCGCTCATTGGTTGAAAATGGCGGCCATTTGTCTCATTGGTGTGTTGAATTTTAGGCGCCAATTTTCGGTTGGTCGAGGCGCCGGATGGCGGGAAATAAATGAAGCACTTTCCGGTGCGCACGAGTTTTGTTACGGAAAATTGTTTGCCGCGTTTAGCTTCCGTCTGTATTATTGCGCACAATTGTAGTATAGAGATTTTCCTCGGTTAATTTATGTAATTCTTTCGTTTTAATTGCATTATTAATCGACAGAATTACGTTTTAATATTTATGACCTATTTTAGTTAAGGTTTTTTGTTTTAGATTTATATTTTTGCGTTAATTATTATTTAGTTCGGAAATGTATTTTTGTTTATAGGGTTATGAAATAAATGTGCGCAAATGATTGCACGAATAAAATAGTTGTAATATTTTTTTAATTGTTACTAGGTTATAATTTTTTTTTTATGTTACGTTGTATTTTTTTTGTACAGTAACCGTACTTTTAGTAATTCGTTCTAAATATAAAACTGACATCCCATAGACGTTATTTGACTTATTGACCTATTTATAACGGAAATCAGTACCATAAGTTTGCGGTAACCACAAAAAGCGCTTCCGCTCAGCGTTCCGAACAGATGTTTGGTAAATGTTAATGTTTTTCTAATAAACAAAAAGCATACTTTCCCCGCAGGTGCAGTTATAAATAGAATGAACATGGATGTTTTGAATCTTTTATGGTTGGTTACAGTTTCAATTTTGAAAAATTGAATGAACATTACAGATTGATTTTTTTAAATTACTTTGTCCGCGTCGTATTGCTGCTTTGGGTAGTTTTCACAACGTTATGTATAGCCTACAGCCTATATTCGAGAAAGGACATAGGACAAATTTTTCCTTTCTCGAATGTTAAAATAATTTATTTATAGAATGTAAAAATAAATGTTAAGCCAATAAGTGAAAATTTCGTAACTGTGACATCATGTACAACAAATATATCTACGGGTAGGTAAGTATAACCTCAAGATTGTTGCACTGGAAAGAAACTATAAAAAAAGATATCAATTGCTTACACAAGTTGCTATGAATAATTAATTTTAGTAGACGTCACAAATGTGTATGTATGAGTAGGTATTTCTTATTGTTAATGTATGTTACCTCCGTTATTATAAACCTGGGTTGCTAGAAATTAATAACGAAAATTAAAGACACATGGCACAAAGCGGTGACTTAAAGAATTCGACTTTTCTTATTGATCTTTCGGCGCCCAAGTTAACAATATAAATAGGAGGTTTGCTATGGTGAACGCGCTTGGCTAGTGGTGCTGAGTTGGTGACCGCAGTAATACCTATCGTATTAGCTGCAGGTAAACGCTGCTGCCCGTTATCAGGAATACGATTGTCATAAATGATGTTATGACAATCGGTACCAACGGCTTAAAGTTCTATGCTATATAGTATATATATATGTACAGTACCGGATTAAGCCACCGCGGGGCCTGTGGCAAATTCTGTCCGGAGGCCACTCTTAGTACCTAAGTACTCAGAGTCGCCCTAAGTACTTAGGTAATAAGAGGGGCCTCTTTTTTTAGGCCTATTAGGCCACCTATTGTTACCCATTGCATCATATTCGGATCCATAGGATTTTTATTTATTAGATCCAATTTCTTGCTTGCGCACGTATCTTGGTGTGCGGGGCCCGTAGCATTTGCTACTCTTGCTATATGGCTAATCCGACACTGTATATGTATATTATGGTCCTACACAATATTGCGGTCACCAACCCGCCTACCAAGCGTGATGACTATTGCAACACCCCCTTTAAGGGAGGACCAAGTTCAATAGTGAGCGTTATACGGGCTGATGATGATGATGACTAATTTTGGTAATATAAGACATTAATAGGAACAGGGCTCTTTCCAACCAATACAAGGTTTACGTCACAAGCATGCAAACTTCCGATGTTCTCGTAGACTCGAAGTCCAAGGGTTCGCGAACTGTAAGGTAGAACAACGGCACAAAACTTCCCTAAAAAACTAAAAGTCACAATCCCTCAATCTACCCGCCACCGACTCCATATGGAACTTGGACCACGGCCATTGTTCTATAGGAGACGCCCGACGTCCTGCGCAGGTTGCATGGTTTGTAGTTTTCAAACCATTTATTGAGACTGGACCTCTGCTTGCCTTTGTGCCCGGTGAAGTAGCAAAAGCCTCGTGGCTAACTACATATTATGTCCAATCGCATGTATTTTGTTTGTGCAAAATACTTGCGATTTGTATGTGCAATCGTATGCCTATGGGTTTTACTTTCGGACGAACCCGAAAACCCAAAGGCATGCGATTGCATGTTCGTATTTTGTGTCTGTTAACACAGTATAAAATGCATGAATGCTTATAATAATTAAGATCCTACATATAGATGTTGTTTGATTATATTGCATTGCCACCTGTGTTTGCATTACGGACAATTAATTTATACCTATATAGGAAGAAAACAATACATTTTTACATGATAGCAAAATATATACCTACATACATCGTAGGTATGTTCTGTTTGTTTCGGGCGACTCAATATAACTACTTTTGACGACAACGACCCGGGGCACTATATATACTAATATATAAAGCTGAAGTGTTTGCTTGGAAGTGTAAAACTGAGGACCTAATGGTCTGATAAAAAAAAAATTTAAGTGTTACATAACTCATTTATCGAGGAAGGCTATGTTTTATTATGAAGATCCCACGGGATAGGAGCTACGCGGTTGAAACCGCGCGCGGGAAGCTTGTAGATACTAATATATAAAACGAAAGAGTTGTTTGTTTGCTTGAACGCGATAACGTCAGGAACTACTCGTCCGATTTGAAAAGTTCTTCCAGTGTTAAATAACCCATTTATCGAGTTTAATTCATTTATTGCTTCATTCATGGGGTAACAATAGGTGTTAAGTATATATATGTTACCAACATAACTTATTATAAGCTAGTAACAATTTATATCGTTACTAGCTTCCTCTCGCCTCCTCTCACCTCTCGCCATAGATAATAGATACGAAAGATCTTAATAATAATGGCGGTGAGGTAATTATTATATGAGGATATTTTATTACATTTCAAATTTATTGCTATTTTAATAAATTGACAAAACATGTCAATCTCCGCAGTGTAGTAGGTAGTAAAATGCTCGCCATAAATTTCGGAGGTCGTGGTTTGGTCTACACATCGGGAAATAAATCTTACATGTGAAACCGCGCGCGGGCCAGTTTATAATAATAACCATTGAAAAGTAAACAAAGTTAATATTTGTTAGAATCAAGAATGCGCATCGATTCTGATTATTATCAGTATTGATCAGCTCAGAAATGGGTAAGTTCCCCTCCATCGTACAGTTATTAAAGGATAAAACATTATTATCAATAAAAGCGATATCTTTGTGATATTGTTTGGGGGAGTAGTATTCCCATGTGATAATTAAGGTCTGTTTAGCATGGGTTTGCACCGAGGGTCGCACCAGGTCTCAGAAGTGTCCACTTCAACATGGGCCATGTTGAAGTGGACGAAAATGGGCTGTTGAAGTGAAGTAAATTAATTAGTCAATAAAATATACTACTTTATAATACACAATAAAATCAATCGTATACCAGGAAACAGGCAGCAGCGTTTCCTTGTGTGTTACAACATTCTACTGCGGTCACCAACCCGTCTGCCAAGCGTGGTGACTATGGCAAAAACCTTCCCTCGGGCCCATGTTCAGCAGTAGACGTTATACGGGCTGATGATGATGGTGATGAAGTATACTATTGCAAACGATGTTCATCATAATGGTGGATGGCTGAAATAATTTCTTAATGTTTCCAATCGTTTCCAATAATCTCTTTGAACTCTAAAGACAACTCCTGCACTTTTTCGGATGGATATTCATAGTTGGCTACGAGGCTTTTGCTACTTCACCGGGCATAGAGGCGATTAGAGCTCCAGCCTTAATAAAAGGTTGGCAAACTAAGCAACCCGCGTAAGAGGGCGCCCCCTGTGGGGCATGGACCTCAGCTCAGCCCGGCTAACATAGGCACTGTCACGTGACACTTTCTGCAATGTGATTGGTCGGCCTCCGTAGAGTAGACTCGAGTCGCGCTGCCTATGCTAGCCGGGCTGGGCGGTTGCTGGCGATGAGATTGAGGGATTATGACTTTTAGTATTTTAGGGGAGTTTGTGCAACTGTCGCTCCACTTTACAGTTCGCGGACCTCTCGGACTTCGGGTCTACGAGGGCATCGGATGGTTCTTTGCAAACTTATGGCCAGGAGGACGAGGGGGGAACTAGGGGTTACTTAATTCATGGACACAAATCACACCCAAACTCAGAACAACTATCTGTGGGTCACACAAATATTTGTCCCGGGTCGGAATCGAATCCAGAACACCAGGTCTCTGAAGCAACTGCCGTAATGCAAAGCCGCCGGCAACGAAATTATTTAACAAATGTTAGATATTTTTTTTGCCGTTACTCCTTAAAAACAAAGAGTATAAATAAATAAAAAACTCCTTATGTAAAGCATTAATGAGTAGTTTTTTATATATTTATACTCTTTGTTTTTAAGAAGTAACGGCAATAAATAAAAAAACTACTTATCAATACTTTACCTCCCAACATGATGTAAACGGACGTGATATGTATTATAATACTGGACGGAGAGCTGACAACCGAAAAGGCAAGGTAATTTGATCATTCATAAAAATGATTTATCAGCTTACCTGGAGCATTCTAAGCATAAAGACGTCGACCTGGCAGGATTCGCGTGGTGGATGTGGGAGTTATGGGGTGGGAAAAAAATTAAAAAAAAAAGGTAATGTAATCAGGATTACTTTTTATGCCAAATGGTTTGCCTACGTCCCCAAAGCACACAAAAAAAATCTGGCGTCATTTGGTTGGTGGAAAGGTAGCGCCAGGCTTAATTAAAGTGAGGAAAAAAAAATATTTTTAGGTAATAAGAACAAGGCTGGCTTTTTTTGTGCTTAAAGTTTATTATTCCTAGAGGCTAGGAAAAAAAAGCCAGCCAATAATAGTGGTGGGAACATGTCGAAAAAAATAATTGAAAATTTATATTTTAAATTGTATTTTGCTCGAGAAAGAGCTAAGGGGCATGAAAGAGCGCGTGGAGGGGATACACGCGACGACGGCGTCCGTGCTCTCTCGGCGCGTCGTTCATGTTCGGTAAACCGAACGCGCCTGGCTGGTCTCGTCGCACTCGTTGAGCGGAAAGAGCCGAACGTTTCCGGAGCGCCAGCTGTTTCAGTTTAGCGTCTATTTTACAGCGCGTGGACGTGTTTTTATATTCTGTTTAAATAAAATAAAATAAAATAAAAATCATATTTATTTACGTAAACCAATTACAGGCACATTACCGAGAGAGCACGGACGCCGTAGTCACGTGTATCCCCTCCACGCGCTCTTTTTCATGCCCCTTAGCTCTTTCTCGAGCAAAATACAATTTAAAATATAAATTTTCAATTATTTTTTTTCGGCATGTTCCCACCACTATTATTGGCTGGCTTTTTTTTCCTAGCCTCTGGGAATAATAAACTTTAAGCACAAAAAAAGCCAGCCTTGTTCTTATTACCTAAAAATATTTTTTTTTCCTCACTTTAATTAAGCCTGGCGATACCTTTCCACCAACCAAATGACGCCAGATTTTTTTTGTGTGCTTTGGGGAGGTAGGCAAACCATTTGGCATAAAAAGTAATCCTGATCACATTACCTTTTTTTTAAATTTTTTTTCCCACCCCATAACTTCCACATCCACCACGCGAATCCTGCCAGGTCGACGTCTTTATGCTTAGAATGCTCCAGGTAAGCTGATAAATCATTTTTATGAATAATCAAATTACCTTGCCTTTTCGGTTGTCAGCTCTTAGTCCATACGTGACATGTATTATAACTAAAAATAAACGAATGAAACGAATGATTCGTCTCAATTCTCACGTTTTAAATTTTTATTATTATTGAATGATGGCTGAACAGCAGAGTTTGCTTATGTGTCCATATCACAGCATACTACTTATATTATAAACGCGAAAGTTTGATTGGATGGATGTTTGTTACTCTTTCACACCAAACCTCCTGAACGGAATTGGCTGAAATTTTGCACCAGGTTTGTTATACGCTGGATTGACATGTAGGCTTCAAAACACCACGCTCCGACCCACTGGAGCAGAGTAACGTGGGTATAACCGCGGGGCGCAGCCACTTGTTTATAAAATTTTATTGTATTTAATTTACCGCATATGACAGCCAATATTATGACTGGATATTCAGAAAAAAACATTGCTTACCCAGTCTAGGTCTTTCTTCCTTTTTTGCATTGTGCATTATTTCACGAAAACATATTTTGACATATTTAACATGTTTAAAAAAGTATGTAATTAGGTACGTCACTGTTGCACCAAATGAGATATATTATTGTTAAGATAATGTCTTTAAAATTATTATTAAAAAATGGCTTTAATTTTAATTTGCTGAAGCTGTAATATACTAACGAGTAATGTGGCTTTTATGCCGTGTGGTTTCCGGCTTAGAATAGACCACCCCATGTCTTCCCATGGGTGTCATAAAAGGCGACTAAGGGACATATGGCTAATGGATCGGCAGCAGCATCTATTAGCTCAAGGTTTACATCTTACTGCGATCACCAATCCGTCTGCCAAGCGTGGTGATTATGGCAATATCCCTCTACGATCCTGGCTTGCCAAGGTCTGTTAAGAGGAGGCCCATGTTCAGCAGTGGACGTTAACGGGCTGTTGATGATGAATGTGGCTTTTATTGGTAAAAGATAAAAAAAAAAAAAAAGCGTTTCAGTAGATCCAGACTACCCTCTCCAATCGTACATACTCACAAAATCTATAGGTAACGAGCGTAAATCTGGTAACGAGTCGCAGTGTTTTCGTGTTTCACAACATAATACGGGTTACCAATCCGCCTGCCAAGCGTGGTGAAATCCCTTCCTCGGGTGAAGGCCCATGTTTAGCGGTGGAAATTATACGGGATGATGATGATGATGATGATCAGTGAGTTGTCAATCTAGTTAATTTATCTAAGTCAATGCCAAATTCATTAAATAGTTTTTTCGTAATTGAGTGTCATCATTCTAATCTAAGTTAGATAAAATTCTGACGCTTTTTTTCTTGTTCTAGTGATGATTAGATATAATTTATAAATTACTAGATTCCCGCGCGCGGTTACACCCGCGTAACTCCCGTTCCCGTGGGAACTTCATAATTAAATATAGCCTATATTAATCAGTGATAGTGTAGCATTCAAATGGTGAAAGATTTTTTTAAATCAGTCCAGTTCTTTTTATACAATTCGTTACAAACATACTTACATACAAATCTTTCCTCATTATATTATTATTAGTATAGATATTGCAATCTAAAATTGTTTTTATTATCTATCAAGCTGTTTTGGTACCGTTATAAAAGTATAATATATTTTTAGGTCCAAGACGAACTAAGAAAGATTTTTTCTATATTTATTTCTATTAGAAGAGTATAAAGAAATCGCAATGTATGTAATGTACGTATACAAATCTGCCAAAAATAGCTAAGTAGTTTGCAATGTAACATCGAAGATGTATAAAAATATTGCATTAAAACCCAAGGTTACTCAAAGGCGTTAAAAGAGACAAAAATCTCCCAACCCTGAAAAAACCTTGCACAATACACACATGCACATCCTCTCGGGAAGTTTTACCCTAATTATTATTCATAGTCGAGAGTTTGTGGTTGATTGATGGAAACCACATTTGCCGAACTTCGCCGACAAAAACTGGAAGCACCTGTTAACCACAGATTATACGGGTTTCCGATCCGCAGAGTGAGAGACGATTAGTAGATTTGGAGATTTTGGTTTTATTTTTTTAATCTTTATAATAATACTAGTGGAATGCCGTAGCCCAATGGCTAGGGCGTCGGACTTGCCATCATGTGGCCGCCGGTTCCACCCACTCATTGCACTACCAATCTGAACCCACTCGTAACACAAGCATTTTAGCTTAGCACGAGGGGTTAACAAGAATACTAGTAGACAACAAAAAATCTGCTAGTAAATTTAAAAAAAATAAAAGTTACTTTGGGCTAATCTTGATATGTAAACATTCTTCATTGGTGTTCCGCTCCCTTTGGTATTAGCGTGATGATATATAGTCTATAGTCTTCCCCGATAAGTATTATTATAGTAGTAATATTTAAACAATATTATAGAATATTTTTGAAATCGGACCAGTAGTTTCAGAGAATTGTGCGTTCAAGCAATCAATGAACAAAGTCTCCAGCTTTATAATATTAGTATGGAGACTAATAAGGTTAACATATTTTTGGAATCATGGGGAATGAAATAAAGGAAAGGGAATTGGAGTCAAGGAATATTTTAAAATTTGAATGGATTTTGATAAAAATAGAGCATTGTTTGAAGCTTAAACGATGCTGCTCATTAAACACACATGATGCTAGTTTCCAATTCGGAAAAGTAAGGATAGATTCGTGGATATTGTTTTTTTTTCTATCTGTATAAGAATAATGATAATAATAAATATTGTTAATTTTTCTCTAGAGGTACAATGGTATTCTTTTCTTATTCTCTCTTATATTCTTATTGTAATTATATATACAGCATAATACAGAACCTTGTTGAGAGCTGGAGTCTAAAAAAGGTTACCATACTTTTGGAATGATTCGATAAGTTAAGCCTGGACTAAACAAATCCAGTCTTGTGGTTTTTGATTTAGACCACCTTCCCGTGAGTGTCGTAATAGGGAGGGAGCGAGTAAGGGATATACGGCTTATGGATAGGCAGCAGGATCTATCATGCAGCTCAGTGTTTGTTACCACATCTTGGCGATTACCAATCCGCCTGCCAAGCGTGGAGATTATGGCAACATCCCCAACGACCAAGACTTGTTTAGGTCTGTTAAGAGGCCCACGTTCTAATGTGGTACGTCCACATTAGAACGTGGGCCTCTTAACAGACCTGGGCTGTTGAAATGGGCTGTTGAAATGAGTAATACTTGGATTGTAAAATTATCATAAAGATTCGAGTACCATGCTGCTTTGAGCTACCGAGGAATCCGTATATAGGACATAACTATTGTAAGCATTCAATTCCATTGTCCTCCGTGTGAGTTATCACATATTCCATATAGACTTCTTATTAAGTATGCAGAGTACGTTCATTTGAACAAATCGATCTATGTTTATAAATTAAGGACCGGTTGAGATAACGACGCACTGACAACATTATTATTCAGTCTAGACCTTTTATAGCATACTTTTTCCTTTTTTTTGTTTAAATACTTGGAGCGTTTTTAGCAGTCTACTAGTATTCTTGTTAACCCCTCGTGCTAAGCTAAAATGCGTGGGTTACGAGTGGGTTTATGTCGGTAGTGCAATGGGTGGGGTTCGAACCGGCGACCTCAAGATCACAAGTCCGACGCCCCAGCCATTGGGCTTCGGCCGCTTATTATACTTTGATGATGTATCAAAAGTCCCTGGCAAATATGCTACCGGATACATACATACCGTAGACATGCAGTTATATAGTTCTACTGACAAACTTCGGTTACGGCGACTAATCTCTAAGGGGATAAGCCATCTGCCCAGAACTGTCAGCTTATCATGATCTCTTGGCCACGCCGTGGGTGAAATTTTTCAACTTCCCGACTTCAGAACTTTCTCAAGAGAAAATTTCTTCTTAAACATATTTTTTGCCCAGCCCGGGAATTGAACCTGGGAACTCGGTATTTACGGTGAAACATGTGACCGCCAGACCAATACGGTATTTTATTTCATTCTGACGGACATATGTAGTTAGCCAGTAGGCTTTTGCTACTTCACCGGGAAATAAGACCCGGTTTCGGTCTTATTTGGTTTAAAAACTTCAAACTAAGCAACCCGCGGAAGTGTGCCCAACTGATCTCGGCTCGAGTGTCTCGGATCGAGGCTCAGGGCGGTGGTTGGTGGGGAGATTGAGGAATTATGACGTTTAGTAATTTAGGGGAGTTCTGTGCGACTATTGTCTTACTTTACACTTGTTGAGCCTTTCGGCTTTGGGTATAAAACGGCATTGGAAGGTCATCAAGGCAGTGAACGACAAAGTCATACAGTTAGCAGTTATAACTGTACAAAACATAAAACTAAATTGTAGGTAATGAAAAATATAACTATTTCAATTATGATGCTCCGTCGATAGAAATATAACAAAACGAAAACACTTCCTTAACAAACCACCTCGATTATTTTATTTATTCTACACATTCTATTGCACACAGTAAAATATATTACATTAAGTTTATACAACGGAAAAACCCTATACAATTGCAAGCTTAATTCCATAATGAATTCTCTTCCAGCAAACCACAAAAAAAGAGACATTTGATTACAAGTTTAATATTTTTTATGGTCTTTTTTTATTTTTTGTGGAAATTGCTTAGTATGGTAAATCAATTCCCCTGGTGTCAGGTAAAGGCTTTATTAGTGGTGTGGTTGCTTCAAATGAGCGTGTGATTGATTTTTGATTCATCAGGATTGTCATATTTTTTTCTTATGATTTTTTAAGTAGGTAATAGTTGCATAATGTTGCCTTTTGATTTTGAAAATTCTTTCTCTATTTAAAGATAGCTACGTAATCCAATACTATATTTATTTATTGTTTTTATACGAGCTTTTTTTTTTTTTTTATTGAATAGGGAGGCAAACGAGCAAGTGGGTCACCTGATGGTAAGTGATCTCCGCCGCCCATGTACACTCGCAACACCGGAGGAGTCGCAAGTGCGTTGCCGGCCTTTAAGAAAGGAATAGGCTCGCTTCTTGAAGGTTACCATGTCATACCGGATCGGAAATACCTCCGCTTTTAATTGATTCCACAGAGAGGTCGTGCGCGGTAAAAAGTTTCTCGAGAAACGCACGGTGGAGGACAACCATTCATCCAGGTGATGTTGGTGGAAGTTCTGGCGAGTGGATCTAAGGCGGAAAGCAGCGGCAGGTATGAGTTCGAACAATTCCTCAGAGCACTCCCCGTGATAAATGCGGTAGAGAATACAAAGAGACGCTACGTCTCTCCGCAAGGTAAGAGGATCAAGCCGATTAGTGGGAACCTCGTCGCCGGTGATGATTCGAGCTGCGCGACGTTGAACGCGATCAAAAGGAAGAAGCTGATATTGTGGTGCCCCGGACCAGAGATGGCAGCAGTATTCCATATGCGGCCGTATTTGCGCTTTATACAATTGAAGGCGATGCGCCGACGTGAAATACTGCCTGGCTTTGCCGAGGACACCTAGCTTTTTGGAGGCTAATTTAGCCTTGTCTTCCAGATGACCGCGAAATTTGACGTCACTCTCGACGTCGACGCCGAGAATCCCAATACTCTGGCTGATATTAAGGGGAGTGCTTTGAAACTGAGGAGGTATGACAATGGAAGCCTTTTTCGCAGTAAACGCGCAAACCTGTGTCTTTTGGGGATTGAACTTGACCAAGTTACGATGGCCCCAATTTGAGACTTGGTCTAGGGTAGTCTCAATTTCAGACACAAGTTTGTTCCGACCCTCAAGGACGTGTGCCCGAGAAATGTTGGAGCGGCCAAAGTAGGAGGCATCTACCGTACTATCATCTGCATAGCAATGAATGTTATCTGATTGTAACATGTCATTGATGTGCAGAAGAAACAGGGTTGGCGAAAGCACACAGCCTTGTGGGACGCCAGCATTCACGGGCATAGAGTCGGAGCATGAACCGTCGACAACGACCTTGATGCTGCGCTCCATGAGGAAGCTGGCAATCCATCTGCAAAGTTTCTCGGGCAGCCCGTAAGAAGGAAGCTTGGAAAGAAGCGCCTTGTGCCACACCCGATCGAAGGCTTTCGCAATGTCCAGACTCACAGCCATGGCCTCCCCCTTGCTCTCAATCGCCAACGCCCAACGATGGGTCAGGTAGGCTAGAAGATCACCAGCTGACCGACCCTGACGGAATCCATATTGGCGGTCACTAATTAGCTGGTGTTCCTCTAGATACCGTAGAAGTTGGCGATTAATAATGGTTTCCATTATTTTTGAGAACAAGGAGGTGATGGCAATTGGCCGGTAGTTACCCGGATCAGAGCGATCGCCTTTTTTAGGGATGGGGTGCACTAAAGCCGTTTTCCACGCTTGCGGGACTACCCCTGTATTGTAGGAAAGTCGGAAAAGGTGCGTTAACACAGGAGCCAATTCAATTATGATGGAGCACATGTTTTCAGCACAATAGCAGGGATAGCATCTGGCCCACTGGACTTGTGGATGTTCAGAGAGAAAAGTACTTTTCGGACGGATTTTTGAGTAAACCGAATGTCTACTAGAGTACTGTCACACCGTGGGATGGTTGGCGGTGGTTTCTCCCCGTCATCCAAAGTGGAATTGGATGCAAAAAGAGAGCCCAGAAGATCGGCTTTCTCTTTTGCATCGTGAGCCAACGTATCACCTTCCCTGCGCAGAGGTGGAAAAGATGGCCGACAGAAATTCCCTTCGACAGCCTTAGCGAGAGACCAAAAAGCACGTGTGCCTGAAGGAAGACGAGCCAATCTCTCGCCAATTCTGCCGATGTGCTTTGCCTTTGCCATGGCTAGGACTCTTTTGAGGGATCTGGAAGAAAAATTATACTCCTTTTTTATCTGGTCAGCTTTCGGATTCCCAGTTGCTACCGCATCGACCCAGGCTTGAAATTTTTCTTGCTTTTGGCTAGATGCCAGTTTGCAAGAAGAAACAAACCAGGGCTGAAACCCGCCACCAACGGGCACTGAAGAGCTAGGAATAAAGAGTTCCATGCCCTGCAGCACCACATCAGCGACGGAGTCGGCAGTTGCACTGGGATCCTCTAGCGAGAAGCAAATTTGTTTCCATGGGTAGGATGAAAAGAAGGTCCGCATCCCATCCCAGTCCGCTGACTTGAAGTGCCAAACACGGCGGCAGCCCGCAATGCGAGACCGCGGTCGGCGCATGAGTGGCACCACACTCCGAATCAAGCAGTGGTCCGACGTGCCTAGCTGAGCATCGACGGTTACCTGAAGCCCTTTCGGATGAGAGGTCAGCAGAAGATCCAACAGTGAAGGCGTATGGTTTTCCACATCTGGAACTCGTGTAAATGAGGAAACCATCTGTGTCAAACCATAAGCCATGGCAAGGGCATGAACAGATTTACCCGCATGGTCCGTTTTCTGTGACAAATATATATATATATACGAGCTTTCCGCATTATTAATTTTGTAACACACAAGGCAACGCTGCTGCCCATTCTCTGGTATCATATAGAAAATAAATTCACTGTCCGTTATCTGTTTGTCCTTTGTATGCTTAAAGAGGGCGCCCCTTGTGGGGCTTGGACCTCGGCTCAGGGCTACTTTACAGTTCGCTGACCTCTCGGACTTCGGGTCTACGAGGGCATTGGATGGACTGACAATTTTGGAGGTTTCTAATGTTATGTCGTAAATAAACACTTTTGCGCTTACATTGCAAATGCTGGCTGAACCCTAAGAGATAGATCAAAATGATGTACTACTATTGTACACCTTAAAACATCTACGATAAAGTCTGTGCGAAGAACTATATAAAGTTAACATAATGAGCTGTAAGTAAAATGATTTAATGTTTGTCACTTGTCGTCACGACAGTACTTTAATCCTAATACGATGACCAAGTCTCAAGCAATCACACGGTAATTTAAATACCACACAACTGATTAAGGTTTGCTCTGACAATACAAATTGATTATCACCATGGTATGTCAGCCATGAAAAAATCCTCGAGGGTGGTTTAAAATCTGCCCTAATCAATTTTTTTACAGTTTAGTTACGAGTTGTCTCGCGTCTTCGGGATAATGTCTGTGCCGTAGCGGTACAGTTACTGAGGTCGTGGGTTCAATCCCCTCGCCGAATAAACTTTGTGTTAAATCCAAGATTTCTTTCCGGATGTGGTTGGTCAGGACTACTTATGTGTGTGTTATTACATTACAAATCTGCCACCAACACGCCTTGCACCGCCACCGCCGCTGCAGCGTATTCGCGCTGTGGCGGTGGGATATGTGGGACACGCAATCTCCATAGCGTGGATGCTAACTCATACCACGAGGAGAGGACCCTACACCACTACGGGAGGTTGTAGTGGTGTAGGGTCCTCTCCTCGTGGTATGAGGACACTCCTTCGATCCACCGTTGGCGGGGGCCGGTAACGCATAAGCAATCCGGCCCGGCCACCAACCCGCCTATCAAGCGTGATGACTATGGCAAATCCTCCCTCGGGAGGTCGTCCACGTTCAGCAGTGGACATTACGTACGTTACGGGCTGATGATGATTACATTTTTTAACACTAGCTTCCCTCACGCGCTTTCACTCGCATTATTCTGGAACATTATTCTAGACGCATTATTCTAGAACGTCAGAATTTAATATAGCCCATAGTCTTCCTCGATAAATGTGCTATCTTATTCTGAAAGAATTTTTCAAATCGGAGCAGTAGTTCCAGTGATTAGCGCGTTCAAGCAAATAAACTCTTCAGCTTTAGGTATATATTATATAAAGTATAGACAACCCCGTAGCGTAGCGGTATTTGGCTCGCTTTCAATCTCGGAGGTCGTGGGTACGATCCCCACTCCGGACAGCAAATCTTTGTGTAAATTCTAAGATTTCCTTCTAGGTCTGGTTGGTTGAGGGACTACCCTCCGTGCCTCGGAAAGCACGTTAAGCCGTTGGTCCCGATAGTAATAACACCATCTATAATAATCGTATATCAAGGAACGGGCAGCAGCATTTCCTTATGTGGCACAACATAATACTGCGGTCACCAACCCGTCTGCCAAGCGTGGTGACTATGGCAAATACTCTTCCTCGGGAGGAGGCCCAGGCTGATGATTATGATACAGTATAAATTTCAACATTAGGATTTTAATTTAACTCGTTAGTTGTGTACAGTTCTTTTTAATGCTTAATCTTTACGAGTTTAACGGATTAATTTATCAGGCAGCGGAATCATTGGGTTTGAAGAAGACTGCGTGCAAAGTGTTGTACATAATTTAGATTTATTAAGTTTTTAATGAAATGTGCAAAGATAAAATCTTATTTTCTTACGGAAATTTACTTAATTCGAACAGAATATGAAATTTTAGCTAGTTATTACAAAGAAATTTAAACATAAGTTTTATATTAGCCGTCTTGAAAAGAAAAAATACATTTCTGTGGACGGGATAAGAGTTCAAATACATAAGATTATTTATCTTTTTGTATTTTTTAAGTAACTGTTATATTTTTTTCTTTTCTACAAAATAACTAACTGACACTATGGTCTGGTAGAAGCAACAAAAAAACCACAAAGGTTATTAAAAGTTCTTACTTTAAAATCTATAACTATACATATTTACTAATATACCTCCGTACAGCCTCCGTAGCGTAGCGGTATTTGGCTCGCTTTATAAATCTCGGAGGACGTGGGTTCGATCCCCACGCCGGACAGGAAATCTTTGTGTAAATCCTAAGATTTGTTTCCGGGTCTGTTTGGTTGAGGGACTACCCTCCGTGCTTCGGAAAGCACGTTAAGGCGTTGATCCCGGTTATTATAACATCATCTATAATTATCGTATATCAAGGAACGGGCAGCAGTGTTTCCTTGTGTAGTACAACATAATACTGCGGTCACCAACCCGCCTGCCAAGCGTGGTGACTATGGCAAATATCTTCCCTCGGGTGAGGCCTTTGTTCAGTAGTGGACGTTATACGGGCTGATGATGATGATGATGATGATACTAATAATAAAGTTGAAGAGTTTGTTTGCTTGCTTAAACGTGCTAATTTTAGGAACAACCGGGCCGATTTGAAAAACTATTTCAGTGTATAGCCCATTTATCGAGGACGGCTAAGGTTTTATATTTAGTAATGAAGCTCCTACGAGAATGGGAGTTTCGGGGGTAGGTATGTGTAATGTCTTATTTTTTTCATATAATATGTAGAAACAATTCTTTTTTTTTTTATTCAAAACTGAACCTTCCTTTGTCCTCCGTTTCGCCTGATGGAAAGCGACAACGAAAATTCAAATGTGTTAAATCATATTTATTTATATTAATGTTTTAATTTATATAAAAATTTTAAGCTGACCCGTCTTAAATTTGACTTTTAATATTAGGCGTCATAGTTTTGTTAACCATTGGGTTTATATATTGTCTATGTTTTTGTACCTTTTTTTTTACTTGTCACTTTGATATATCTTTTTATAACACTTTTGTTTACATCAAACAAACAGCGTTTTACGAGTTCCGTAATCCACAAGGAACCCTTATAGTTTCATCAAGTTCGTCCGTCTGTCCGTCAGGGCTCATACTCCGCCATTACTGCACCGATTGTCACGAAAATTTGTGAAAAGATGTAGGCATATTGAAGATCCAAAACTTGGTTTTCAAAATTATCAAAAATATTTTTTTACAGTCCGAAATTTAACTTTATTGATTTAAAAATTGACATTTTAGATATGCATGGCTACGAAAACCTTTCATGTGCATGCCCGACACGCTCTTGGCCGGTTTTTACTGTACACCCTTAACACTGATTATATTGAAGAATCACACTTCTATCATAAACATTCCACGCGTGCATGTCATACATTAAGGTCATAATAACTACTGCATTATTTCGAAACCACATTATATCATTAGACATAATGTAATTTATTGTCGAATAAAGTTTTTATCAAACAATGCTGTTGAACTCTCGACCTAATTAATATATTATGTATCATCTATACAGTGTCGTCTTCCGCTGTAGTGATAATGTGTTATGTGATGTTAGAATACAAATTAGTTTGAATTATTATTGCAGCAATAATTTAAATTCAGCTCCTTTTAAGGAGGAATTAATGTAGGGATTTGAATATTGTTCTGTGTAAAGCCCGCAGTACACATTGGGCCAAGGTATTGGGCCAGCCTATTGGGCCAACGTGTAGAGGGCTACTTGGCGGTATGTTGTAGTAGAGGATACGATTAAGAACGACCTTCACCAATCTGTTTATTGGATGAAAAGTTTTTATATCAAATGTAATATATTAAATAATATAACGCGGGTGGGTTGACTAAAAAATTCCTGGCTAAACTATTATTTATTAAATTTTTTTTTTATTTTTTTTTTTAAATCGAAATATTTTTTTTTTATTGCAGATTGTAGCAAAACAATATTATATTTTGATATAAAATTTATTTATTAAACAAATAGGTGAAGATAAATAGTATCGACATTCTTATTAATACCTAGCAACCCAGTAGTTATGCCAGGAAACAAAAAGAAAACCCAACGTTTTTATATTCTATAGGCTTTTCATACTTTCGATTAGTATTAAATTTATTCGTTTAAAGTAAAGTAAATTAAATAATTTAATTTAATTTTAAAGTAAGTTTTTAAATAATAATATGTAGTTTGGCCAGGAATTTCTTAGGCAACCCACCCGCGTTATATTATTTAAGTCATTAAATTTGATATAATATATTTTTCATCCAGTCAACATATCGGTGAAGGTCCTTCTTAATCGGATCTTAGACTGTTCGGTTGACGCATTGGCGAGCAAACCGAATGTTGTCGGTTTTTTGTCCACACATCAAAGGATCTTTGTGCGCTTCGTGAACAGTGTTCACACGTTGGCGTCGTTAGCCCAATAGGCGGGCCCAATACCTTGGCCCAATGTGTACTGCGGGCTTAAGCATTGAATGAGTCAATAGATTTATTGAAACAAGTAGCCTACATAATAATATTTAGGCGTAAGCCTGCGTAGCATAGTGGTATTTGGTTCGCTTTAAGTCGCGGAGGTCGTGGGTTCGATCCCCACACCGGACAAGAAATCTTTGTGTAAATTCTATGATTTTTTTCCGGGTCTGGTTGGTTGAGGGACTGCCCTCCGTGCACAGAAAGCACGTTAAGCCGTTGGTCCCGATTGTTATAACATAATCTATAACAAGCGTAAATCAGGGATTGGGCAGCAGCGTTTCCCTGTGTATTACAACATAATACTGCGGCCACCAATCCGCCTGCCAAGGGTAGTCCCTCAACCCACCAAACCCGGAAAGAAATCTTAGAATTTACATAAAGATTTCCTGTCCGGCGTGGGGATCGAACCCACGACCTCCGAGATTTAAAGCGAATCAAATACCGCTACGCTACGGAAGATGTCAAAAACACATTTATTAAAATACAAAAATAAATTAAAATATTTTAACAGGCCAAAACACTTTGCACAAATATTTTTTACTGATTGTTCCAACTGTTCACGTTCGTCATATTACGTACTTTTAAAATAATACCATCCCTTTAACACAGGGTTTCTTAAAGTGGGGTCCACGGACCCCTTGGGGGTCCGTAGCATGCATATCAGGGGTCCGCAGTAGGTCAGTCTTGTCGAAGACAATCCCACAATTTATTCGTTCTCATTAAGGCCAAACAGCAGCACCCTTCTCATTAACTAAGTAGTAATTTTCAGGGGTCCATGAATCTTTTAAATTGTGAAAGTGGTCCGTGACTGCTAAAAGTTTAAGAAACCCTGCTTTAACAGAAGGTAGTGACGTGTATAGTGATTATGTTAGTAAGGAAATTGAAACCATACTTTTTATTTTTGATACAAAAATGTTAACTATTTAATAAAATGAACCCCGAATACTAACTGTGTGTACCTTTATTCATATCTT
Organism: Nycteola revayana; assembly: GCA_947037095.2. Lineage (NCBI taxonomy): Eukaryota > Metazoa > Arthropoda > Insecta > Lepidoptera > Nolidae > Nycteola > Nycteola revayana. Next base: position 9,590,767 of record OX344844.2, read on the forward strand.
TATATTTTTAATATCTCTCATCTCATCTTTTAATATTAACATTTAGTAAAAACGTTTTAATGATTAATAAATTTTTATTTTATTTATTAAATTTAAAAAAATCACTACACAAAAATCTGTCGACTGTTTATGTTTATCTATCGTATATTTTGAAAGCAAACCTTATTATAAAATAATATTACTTTTCGTTTACCTCTTTCAACAATCACTCCACATGCCCAAACAATCTCGGCACTAATTATACCTACAGACATACAATTAATTCTTTATCATAACATAGTATTTAATTACTACGCAATGCGTGCGCAAAAACAACATCATCGCTCTCAATTTGGAAGATATCACCAAGATTCAAGGACATAATATAAGGAAGTGCGACAATATCAACTAACCTATATCTAACGGTCCGTTAGTACAAATGACCTTGGCCAAAATATGGACGTTTATTTAAAAAAACTTGACTTATTTATAACCACGTGGTTGTTATGGACGCAATTATGCGAAACAGAACCAACTGTGATCGTGTCACAGTAATGATATAGTTGTCGTCTCTTCCCTTCACAAACTTTTCTGAGTCCAAAGATATATAGAATACGGTCTTATTTATATGAACGGTTGTCACCCGCGCCCGCCGCGGTGGTGGAACTGCGGTTTTATTTCTAAACTCACGAGACGGTGATTTGCGCGGACACGCAGCCGTCGCGGAAGAAAAGACGGGCGGTTACAAGACAGGCGGTTAAACGACTACGGCCGTAGCTAACGATTTAATCTCAGGAACTACTGGTCCGATTTGAAAAAAAACTTTAAGTGTTAAAGGGCCCATTTTGTTGAGGAAGACTACAAGTTGTATGACTTTGTAGATCCATATAGCAAAGAAAAGTTCCAGAACTTTATTATTAAATATAAGCTATAGGCTCTTCGAGAAATGGGCTAACTAACACTGAAAGATTTTTTCAAATCGGACCAGTGGTTCCTGAGATTAGCGCGTTCAAGCAATCAAACAAACTCGTCAGCTTTATATATTATTATAGATGTATTGTAAAATACATGATTTGAACCATACCGTGCACTTAATTCAATTTGCCCAAAGTTGTGGATAGGTACTGGTTTGTATAATTGTGTTCAATTTTAAGTGTTACCTATTTGCGTTTCGGATTCAAATTAAAACTTAACTTAACAAATAGTAGTACCTATTTTATAAGTTAGTTTTATTTTTAATTGGTTAGTTTTAGTTATGTATTTTATTAATGTTTGTTTACTTAAAAAATAGTAGTTTCCTTGCTTATGACATCATTGCGAGTAATTGGAAACCTGAATTTGACACCTAGTATGTGTGTAGTTAATTGATAACGATCGTGAGTTTGTCAGCTGATTTGAATGTATTATGTATTAAGAAGGATATGTCCAAGTTATTCGGCGCCATCCTTCATATTATTAACAAGCTTTCCGCGTGCATTTTCACCCACGTAGGTCCCGTTCCCGTGGGAACTTTATAATTAAATATAGCCTCAATTACTCAGGGATAATGTACTATTATAATAGTGAAAGAATTATCGAAATCCGTCCCGAAGTTTGCGAGTTTCTACGTTTATTATTATTGCGTATGGCAAACATCCTGCATGGATTATATTTGTATGTCCAAATGCTTCAGCCAGTGTGCTGCAGCGGGTGTGTATTTGTGGAGCTCAGTCATGCCGCCGGGAAAACAGCGCAGTGGACATTCATTTACCACAGGGGAAAGGGTCTGGTCAGGTGCGCCAATTCCGACCCTACTCAGAGACTGCCTGGTTTTGATGCTGACCGTAAATCTTGGCTGCGGTTAAACCGGTGCAGGTCAAGCCATGGGAAAACAAACCACCATCTGCATAAATGGGGCGTAAAGAAGTCACCACAATGCGAGTTTATTCGTAACAAACATACATACAAAAATACAAATCTTTCCTCTATATAATATTAAGTATAGATGAGTATAGGGATATACACCTGATGGATGGGCAGCTGCATCTATCAGCTCAAGGATATTCACGATCGTTCTGCGATCACCATTCCGCCTTCTAAGCGTGTTGATTACGGTATTATCCCTCAACGCCGGACTTGTCTAGGTCCGTAAAGATGAGGCCCATGTTCAACTGTTGACCTAAACAGACTGATACAGTACAGTACCATATAAATGCATTTCATCATCACCATCAGCCCGTATAACGTTCACTGTTAAATATGGGCCTCCTCCCGAGAGGGAGGGTATAGTCACCACGCTTGGCAGGCGGGTTGGTGACCGCAGTATTATGTTGTATCACACAAGGAAACGCTGCTGCCCGTTCTTTGATATACGATTATTATAGATGATGTTATAATAATCGGGACCAACGGCTTTTGCTTGCTTGCTTTCCGAGGCACGGAGGGTAGTCCCTCAACCAACCAGACCCGGAAAGAAATCTTAGAATTTACAAAAAGATTTCCTGTGCGGTGTGGGGATCGAAACCACGACCTCCGAGATTGCATTTAGTAAAAACCTATTATTTAACCTGAAATTTATTTAAATAACTTTGAAGATTTGGTTTGTAATGACAAACTAAGATGTAACTGTGACTTGTAAGACTTCATTCTTTAGTGCTAAGACAATAAGGATTTACCATACATAATGAGAAAAATACACACAAGCTTACCGTGCTCTGTGCCGTTACATAAACAAACATTATGGTATTTCAAACAAGGAACAACCGTGTGTTGTGTGATTTAGTATCTACCCACGTAAGACAGTTTAATTATTGATATTTACACGGAAGTCGGACCACATATCCAGAGCTCAGAAGCATATAGACGGATGTATACAGAATGTAACAAAACCCCTGTCGGATCCTTAGCCTGCGTCCTGGACGCCAGCGGGCGGAGCGGGCGGCGCAGGCGGTGCGCGCGTTGCCTAAGGAAAACCTGCCGCCCGCATCGCTGTCGTCGTGAACAGCTTCACACAAATCTATGAACTTTGATAAAGACGCGCGTGCCGTTGACCGCGCCGCCCGCTCCGCCCGCTGGCGTCCAGGACGCGGCCTTAAGGCGCGGTGAATAGACGACTTTTACGTATTAGTTTTGTCACTGTTGCTCCGCGTAGAAATTAAAGAGAAGCGAAGAGACGCCGCGATGGCGCAACGTTTCGTTCGACTCGTTCGAGTTATTTAATACATTAATCCTTGCAAATATCTTATTCCAATCGATAAATAAAAACAACAGTCCCCTTTATTATTATATATTACATCACTGTTGTTAATATTATCAAGATTTGTTTATAAATAATACAGTTACAATTGCTACAATTTAAATTTAAATGGTTATTTTATGGTTTTTTTTTTATCGAGGGAATTTACCGAAAACGTGTTTTGAACACAATGGTACCCCCATAAATATGATTAAGATTAACATATATTTTTTTAGCTGCTCTAAAATGTAAACATTTGGCTAAAAAACTGTTTTGTGAAGCCTATTTTGACTAAGTACAGCGCCTTAAGGGTATTATTCAGCATCGTACTGCGTACCCATATACGTAACCATTTAATGGATTTGAGATAATTATATTTCCCCAGTGAATATAATTAAATTAAAATAAAAACTGACAAAGTTCACGTGTTTACTACCTACAGTTTTTTTGTCAAAGAAGAGTGTTGTCTACTTATGAAAATTTCCCATATTCAGTGGTAAATTTCGCATGGATTATAAAAATAAAAATTCAATAACTTTTGGTTTTTTATGAGTTACATTTTTATAACCACTTTCTCTAGTACGTATTTTGAACCAGGAATACGCCTTTATTGGATCGGACAGGGTTTTTGTTACATATTGTATAATAATTCAGAAGCATTTGGTCGTAAGTGCCAGATTACAATAAAGGCACATACGACGAATGCGTCTGACGTGCAATGGCGTATCCGACCTTATACTTCTGAGTTCTAAATATGTAGGTACATGAGGACTGGATTTAATACAACCGTTAAGTTTAAATTATTTTAGCTATTTTATTATGTTTATATATTTCTAGACAGCATGCGGCTGGCACAATGGTTACGGCATTGGGTTTGATTCCCAGTTGGGCCAATAGGCAAGTTGATCCATACAAAATGATGTTACAATGTTTATTATTTATCCCCCCTCGTCCTCCTGATCCTTAGTTTGCAAAGAACCATCCGCTGCCTCGAAGACCCGAAGTCCGAGAAGCCCGCGAACTGTAAAGTAGAGCGACAGTTGCACAAAACTCCCCTAAAATACAAAAAGTCATAATGCCTCAATTTCATCGCCAGCGACCGGCCTGAGACGAGGTCCAAGCCCCACAAGGGGCGCTCTTGCGGAGGTTGCTTAGTTTGCAGTTTTTAAACCATTTATTAAGGGTGGAGCTCTGCTCGCCTTTATGCCCGGTGAAGTAGCAAAAGCCTCGTGACTACCTACGTAAGACAAAGCGAAAAAAAAAAAAAAGTTTATTTCTGAAAGTACTAGTTTCCACGCGCAGTTTCACCCGCGTAACTCCCGTTCCCGTGGGAACTTCATAATAAAAATGGCCTTCCTCGATAAATGGGCTAGCTAACACTGAAAGAATTTTACAAATAGGACCAATAGTTCCTGAGATTAGCACTATCAAACAAACAAACTCTTTAGCTGTATATATAAGTACATATATGTATATATGTACAAATGACGTTAGATTATTGGTAAAACAATTTTCAAAATCGGTTTAGTAGTACCAGAGATTACTACGTCACAAACTCACTTTGCCTCTTAATAATATTAATGAAGATAAGTCATTTCTGTTCTCGACTGTACAAACTAGATGCACGTCCACGTTCACGCTACATCGATTTAACCGTATACAAAACACATCTCATGTTAAAAAAACGCATCAGAACCTGCGCAAGCGCAGTCCTAACTTGATCGGCACATTCAAGTGTTTTGTGTTCCAAACTAATTGTGGCTTTGAAAGGTTGGCGTGCAAATTGATTGAGTTGTATCTTCTTATAACAAGCAATACTATATAATGAAAATATATATAAAACTAGGTGTTGAATTATAATAGGTTTAAAATACAATTAGATTGCGGCGCGGTTTCATCTTCGTAGTTCCCGATCCCGGGGAACTTCATAATTAAATATAGCCTTCCTCGATAAATGGGCTATCTAACACCGAAAGATTTTTTTCAAACCGGACCGGTAGTTCCTGAGCTTGGCGCGTTGAAGCACACAAACAAACAAACCCTTCAGCTTTATATATTGGTATATAACTATAGATTATGTACTTATAATAATTATTATGGTGTGTTTAAGTCTCGGAGCTGTGTGGTTTTCGATTCGGAAAGGACCACCCCATGTGTTATCATGGGTGTCGTAATAAAAAAATAATGGCGACATCTTAACCTATATTCTGTATAAACATGTGTATCTTGTATGGATAGGTAGCATTAAGTACTTAAAAAACACAAAGTACCTATATGGCTAGTATGTAACCTTATAAATATGTCAATTTCGAGATCCTAGATAATGTTATGTTTAATATGTAAAGTAGGTACTTAAAAAATCTATGTTTATGTAAAAAATCTATATCTTATAATATCTATCTTAATATATACCAATGTCAATCAAATTACCACTTCGTGGCACCCATTTTCAATCGGTAGAAGACATAAAGGAGAATTCGCGGCGAGAACTGAACTCAATTCCGGAAACAGCGTTGAAAAAATGTTTTGATGATTGGATTATTCGTTGGGGTAAATGTATCGTTTCTGAAGGAGCATACTTTGAAGGTGATAAAATAAATTTTGATGAATAACAGACATTTTGTGTATTATTGATCTTTTCCCGGTTCTATCTTGATAGAGTAGTATACCGTATACTGTGGATCGGATACCGATCGGATACCGTATACCGTATATCCAGACTAATGACGCGTTTCGTTCTGCCTGCCAACCAACAAATGAGGATGAGATTTTCATTTTCACGGTGGGATATGACCACCTAAATATCAACAGAGCGGCCCGCTTTTAGCCAGCTTTTGCCGCCATTGGTGACGTCATTGTGACTAACATCTTTGGTGACGCCGGTCTCATAGACCAGTATTTTTAACCAAAGACTGCCCTTAATTTACTAACGGTGGACGTAAAATGAGGCTTAGTACTCCAAATTACAGCGCGCATCGATGGCGGGTCAAAAAGTATTCATTTTTCTAGAACCATGGTCTCACAGACTTATACGTCACTAATTGCGGGTTAAAAATATATACCGTTTCAACTTGAAATGTGAAACTCTTAAACAGGATACGTATTACACAGTTAGGACAAAATAGGTGAGCGTTGTTTTCGGTTTCAAATATCCAGTCTAATATCTAAAAGTCAATGATAATATATCCAACAAATGCATTGCAACAAAACCAACACTTTCAGGTTCAAAACATACAGATGAACGAGATAGCGCGTCTGAATGTTTTAAACCTGAAAGCATTGTCTGTAATAGTTAATAGGCGAAACAAAAAACAGTTACATAAGCGTACCTAGAGCGCAGATAAATTTTAATGAATCTATCCAATTATATTTTCTACCTGGTATAAAAGAATTACAAACACTGTATTTATAATGATTGTTTAGATTTAGTTTGCGTAATCAAAGATCAAATGAAATAGCATTAAAACAAATTAGATGATCTAAGAGTAGCGGTCGGCAACACGCGGCACGCGGACGTCTCAATTGCCCGTAAATATTTTGTAAATAAGTTATAAATATCAAAATAATCGCATGAACGAACCGCAATCGATAGTATACCGTATACTGTGAATCCAGACTAAAGACGCGTTGCGTTCTGCTTCATCATCATCAGCCCGTATAACGTCTACTGCTGAACATGGGCCTCCTCCCGAGAGAGGGTAGTTGCCATAGTCACCACGCTTGGCAGGCGGGTTGGTGACGCAGTATTTTGTTGTACCACACAAGGAAACGCTGCTGCCCGTTCCTTGATATACGATTATAATAGATGATGTTATAACAATCGGGACCAACGGCTTAAGGTGCTTAGCGAGGCTCGGAGGGTAGTGCCTCAACCAACCGGACCCGGAAAGAAATCTTAGAATTTACACAAAGATTTTCCGTCCATGCGCGTCCGCGCGCGTGGGGATCGAACCCACGACCTCCGAGATTTAAAGCGAGCCATATACCGCTACGCTACGTTGATGTTGTCCAACTATGGAACTTCTGCCTGCGAACGAACAAATGAATATCTTAATACCACAATTGCCCGTCTTCAGTTTATTTTGCCACCTTGTGGCCCTTATCTGTCAAAAGGTTGCGGATCGCTGTCTTAGAGCGTGGACTGTGATGTTTAAGGCGATTCACCCACTGGTAAAGCTTTACGTCGATTTGCGCGTGTCGGCACTCGGCAGATGACGCGCGCGGACACGGAGAAGCAGATTTGCGTCCCTGAACGGAGACGCGGGGCAAACTGCGCCACGACCCTGTGACAAATAAAGTCTTCACTTTATAATCCATCACTTTATGCATTAAAAACCTGCGTGGTACTGTGAGCTGAGTGTGAAGCTGTGTGTCATTACTCGCGGGACGCCCCGTAGGCTTCCGTGGCTGTAAGCCATCAGTCTTTTGCTCCTTTACCGGGCATAAAGGCAAACAGGGTTCCAGCCTTTGCAATTCACGGGTCTCTCTCGGACTTTGGGTCTATGAGAACATTGGAAGGTTCAGTATGTTTTACTAAGTAGATTTTCTATACGAACTGAGATATTTACATATAACGGCAAAATCTGCACCTCCGAGCTACGCGACAGAGTGCGGTGCAGTGGAAAAACCGCCGAAATAAAATAGGTCGTTGGTCTGATAATTTTACTTTTGACTAGCTTCCCACGCACGGTTTCACTCGCGTAATTCTCGTTCCCGTAGGAACTTCATAATTAAATATAGTCTATGTCATCCGGGGTTAGCGTAGCTTTCCAACGGTGAAAGAATTTTTCAAATCGGTCCAGGAGTTTCGGAGCCTATTCAATCAAATCTTTGCTCTTTATAATATTATTATTATATTATTAGTATAGAAGAAAACTCTCGTACTATCATCTATTGCAACCACTAAGCCACCGGTGCAGTAAAATTATGTATTTATAATATTTAAATTGTAACAATAACGAAGGATGCTGTACTTTACGATACGTAGAAGTCCGAAAGACAGAAGATTTATGAAGATAACGCGTAGCCTCTATGATCAGCTGTCTAACTACCAAGTAGGCCGCACTAGTTACGTAGCCGAAATATAAAAGTATAAAAGAATGTATATACGTAAGTATATAAGAAATAAATAAAGAAATCTTTACCTGTCCACTACTAAACACAGCTGCATAAACAAAACTGCAATTTAAGACGATTGAATAACATCCCTTGTAATGACTTCATATTGTTTATCAGGGTCACTGACCCCTAGGCCCACGTGTGGACACACGTGTGAAGTGCTTTGTCCGAATCTTTGTCCGATCACTCCTTTCTTGGGTTTTGAGTTCCTTCTAAATTTCGTGAGGAGGGTTATGGTTTTAGGGTTATGGAATGTGTGGAATAGAGTTATGCTATAAAATTCTTGTTGTAAGTATTGTAATTTGTTCAAATTTAAGAGAAAAAGGAAGTTGCCGATTTTTGTTGATTTTTACGTCGGAGCTTACCTAAGTTGTACTGTTGGTGTTGTACTTGTAGTCTACTTTTTGTAATGCAGTCACTGCGATTCGGTTCTCTTTATCAACTCACTCTTAATATCATAAATTATTTGACAATGTAATGGCGCGAAAATGAGAAAAAACAATGAATAATCATATAAAAATGACAGATTCCAAATTCAAATGTTTTGTTTATTTTTAATTGCTACAGTATTTATGGCCAGACTAAGTATATTTCGTACATTTTTAAAGCATACTACAAAACTAATTTTCGCTATTATTTATTTATTTTAAGTTTATTTAAATTAGAATGATATCTTATTATAAACTCACATTTCATAAATGATTGAATTATCAACTACCTTACATGAGATGGATATAATTTTCACTAAAGAATAGCGGGTTTCTATAATTTGTGGGCTTGTCAAACTTAAGCAATATTTAAAATAAAGCGTCTCCATCGATTTCTAGTCTAACACCATAACCCTATCGCAGGAGTGCACTTGTTTATGTCCCACAATACAATTACCCTCCATTCGTTCACTCACTTACTCACTCGTTCAATGTGACATTCACAATTCGTTCATTGATCATTCTGAATGATTTGTATAAGCTTTGAACAAAGCGGTAGGTAAAAAGAATGCATTACAAAAGGATTTGAAGAAACACTATTTGTCAGAGACGGCCAGTGTTTTGGTTATGCATATTTCAATAATCTTTGAAGTTCGTAGATACGGTTAGCATACTTAAGACTTTAAAAATTAAAAGTAAAAGGACACAGTGATAGACAACCTAACTTTACATGCAGAAAGATTAATAAACGTTGAAATTATATATGAAGCGGCCATAGCTCAATGGCTTGGAGGTTCGAACCTCACCCATTGCACTACCGACGCGAACCCATTCGTAACACAAGCATGTAAGCTTAGCCCGAGGGGTTAACAAGAACACTAGTAGACAGCAAAACCCTGGTAGTAATCTTTATTTTTTTATATTCAGGTGTCAGTATTTATTAATTAACCCTTTTGGTGTCGAAACATTGGGGCCGTGGGGACCGGGAGCCAAATTAATTTATAAATACCTCGCAGCGGCCCTATTAAGTGCTTCACGTTCTCCGAGTGCTGGTTTCTACTTTGCACAGCAGGTAAGCATTGCCATTCAACGTGGTAATGCTGCCAGCATTCTGGGAACCTTGCCAAGTAGAATAGATTTAGAATAGTAGTATATAAGTTAGTTTTATTTTTAATTAGTTAGTTTTAGTTTTTATTTCATTCATCATTATTAAATGTACGTAATTATTATAATATTAATTAACATTAAACATCTATAGCTATACATATAATATAACTGTAGAGGTCGAATGTCAGTACATAGAAAAAACGCTAAAAACCGAGTCAGGAGAATGTAAGAAGTAAAATAGAACACATCAGATTTTTTTATTACTCTGTCTGTTTGTATGGGCTAATCTCCGAAACTGTTACACCGATATAAATGAAATTTTGCATAGTGGTACCTCACATCCCCGTCATCATCTTCAATACTTTTAATCACAAAAAAATAATGAGTTCCCGTGGGATAGTTATAAACAGAAGGAATAACAAACACTAATAACTTTAAAATAAAACTAACTTTAAAATACTACTATTCTTAATCTATTCTACTAGGAAAAGTTCCACTGTCATAACTTGTTGCATGTCAAATGAGTTGCCGAAAGCTATTCGTGTTAGTTAATCTAAATTAACATTGTCGTTCAGAATGGAATGACATAAGTCATTTTGGATGTAGGTACTGAAAGGTTTTCTTCATTTAAAACATAATTAATATTTTTTTTCAAAAACTGCATTTAATTTTACTGCGAAGATAAGTTAACAACTCTGTATTTAAAATTAAAATATCGCAGGCATACCTTGAGTAGAAAGACATAGTAATTTTGTTACGTAATTAGCGTCCTGATTTACAAAAGGTAAGAGTTTCCTAGATTATAAGTAAAAATAATTATAATCTAGGAAAGGTTATCTTTAGGTTACTAGGATACTAGACTAGGATCTCGTAGTTTTTTAAATTACACTTATATTATTGTAATAAGCCTTCCATAATAATAAATATAGGTATCTAACATAATGCTTTGTCTAGCATATTAAGTTTCAGTTTAATTTTATAGCATCAAACCGAGGGCATGATATCAGTATCATGTCCACGGTTGCATCAGCGGTTTCAGAAATTGTTTCTGTGGATTCGAATCGAGTGTGAATCACGAGTTTTCAAAATATTTGGTCTTATGAATGATTCATGTTATTAAACGGCGTGTTTGTAATGTCTTCCGCGTTTCTATAATTATTGTTTATTTATTCGAAATTGTATTTTTATAAATAAATAAAAATTAAGACTAATGGTATATAAACTCGATGGTAAAACACAAGTACCTATCTACTTTTTATTTCATAAACCTACCACCGGATATCGTGCAAGCACGACATTCTCAAAACCGAAATCATTTCTAATTACATCATCACAATTACTTGAACTACTGCCCATATAGTTCACGATGCTTGATACGATAATTCTGTTTAATTTGACGTTTCTGACAGTCTCATGACAGCTGTCATCATATCATGTTTCAACGTCGTCTCATTGTGAACCGTTCGTGGCTGTAACCAAATGGAAAATTGTAGGATTAACTCTCATACTTAGGACTATGGAGTAACTGTCTTTTATTTATTAATATATTATTTAATAATAACTTTATTAAAAATATACAATTTTACAGTAAAAATTAGATTATGGAATGCATGCAGTTATTACAAACAGGCTACACAGATTGTGATCTGGTACCCAAACAAGATAGACTTGCAAATGTTATGTGGCAATTTGATGATTTCTTTGACCATAGTATGACTATGACAGTGAGATATGACATTCGAATACCATATATTAAAGGCCCAAAATTGTTAGTGTTAGTGGCATTGTTGAATTCAAACATTACCAGTCAGGAATTCAGGATGTCCAACATCTGATGATTAATATCTGACGTTTCGCGAGAGATATTATGCAAAAGTGTATTCCATGTTAATTATCTAGTGGTAAAATAATAACAAAAAAGTTTAAATGCTAATTAAAGAAATCGGCTTTTTAACCATTTGAATTAACTCTATAATATAAATATAGACTACCTCAACCATGTGTTATTCAATAATTTAAAAAGTTCAGCTCTATGACATAAAATACAAAGGAATGTTTAAATAATGATTTAAAAAGTAGTATATTTTATGTGTTCTCTAAAAATGTTGTGAAATTTACAGAATATTTAATTTTTTTCAAATTCATTTATACTTTGTGATAATCATTATGAAGAAAAAGTTACATAAATAGCCGACAATCATGAAATACAGAGAGCATAACATCAATCTAAATTGATCGTGATCAAAATAAGAAATAGAGCAACGCGACATATAAAACCTCAGGAATTTATCTCCTACAAAATTAAATTTAAAATTGGAACAAATTTAAACGCATCCTTTGCTACAACTAAGCAATTACTTTACCCAACCGACTCAAAAACGCCGCTAACGCACAAAACCACCAACGGTTGTAACCGACAATTTTTTTAAATTTCGATATACATCGTGTGTTGGTGACTGAAGGAAGGTGAGGATTAGGAAGGAAGCAGTCGTTGGAATGAGAATGATGTGGTGGTGTGACGAGGGGTCCTGTAATAGGCCGCATCCCGCAATCACTGCGCAGGAGTCTGTGACGCGTGAACTGATTTGTTGGGGCCGTACATACGGGGCGATTTCGGTGTGACCTTCATTACCTAATAATCTCAGGTTTATTGCAATGTTTTGTTAAATTACACTTTGTATTCCAAATAATTAGTTAGCAGAAGAAAGTCACATTTCATCTGTTATGATCCGTCCCATCGTAAAGATATTTGATGATATTTGTTTATATACCTATTTAAAACAATTTCATAAATTCCTGTCATTTTGTAAAAAATATCTCAAATAACCCGAGATCTTAAGGACACTAGTTTAATTATTATTATATTCACAAAAATAATTAAACTAGAATCATTTTAGTTTATACCTAGTTCAGGTAATACCCCCGTTTAACATACTTAGTAAAATTAGTTTCAGCATATTTTTTCTTTTCTTGTTCTTTTTTTCACAACTCACTCAACTGTTTGAAAACTTTTTTTTTGCATAATTACTAGCACGATAAATCCGACAAATTAACCTATCTAATTGAAAGCTTGCCTTCCAAAGTGAATTCAGCATAAAGAATTCTACCCGTGTAGTGCAACCGCGTATATGCGTCCGCGCACGTCCAAGATTGGCACCTGTCAACGTCGCCACGGTGCGCGGCCACGATCCACATTACCTTGTTGTAGGTAATAACGCAAATGATTGCCCTGGACAAAGACCTTTGCCAATCGCAGCCCATTCCAGGTAATAGCACTATTGTGAAGTAGAGCATATGTTGAACTCGTATATTGTTCATTGAAATGCATTCAGTGTTGGTATAATCAAAAGAATAACTATATTTTTATGAACAGTTTATTAGTCCTGTATGAGAGTGAAGGGGTTTAGACTAATTAACCAAACGCACAACTCAATGGGTACGTATGGCTATGGCGACTTCGTGGCAGACCCAGAAAGATGACAAGATAAACTAATTGTCTCCTTCGATAGGGATTAGTTGCGGGTGGCTATACAGTGATTTATGGAAGAGGAGTAATACCTATTGCGGTACGAATTTAATTACATGGTCTTTCTTGTTTTTCAATTCAATTTTATTTGTTTGTTTATGTGTGTTGTATATGTTACGGCTAATAGCGGAAGTGCGGCTACACCTAGTTTTAGCCGGCTACAACTAGGTGCAGCCGACAACTTGCGGTTAAACTTAGGTCAACCTTAATAAGTTCCTATAAGTTCCTCTAAGTTAACTCTAAATTAAACAATACCTATGCAAGGGACAAAAAAGTGTTGGGGTGGTTAAAAAAAAAATAACCTAAACCTAAACCAATGGAGTCGAACAGGGACTTATAAACGCATGTGGCCGCCTGCACCTAGTTGTAGCCGGCTAAAACTAGGTGTAGCCGCACTTCGGCTATTAGCCGTAACATATACATATAGATTTTCAATCAGATACGACCTGGTAGGCCAATCTGTTCTTAAATAAATACACTTCTTTTTTTTTTTCGGACGGACATATGTTAATTCGCCTCGTGTTTTTCTCTCCTTCACCAGGCATGAAGGCGAGCAGAGCTCGAGAGATTAATAAATGGTTTATTTTTATCTGCAGTTTTTAAGCCTTTTGAAATAGTATATAGGTACAACATACCCGCGCGGGGTTTCACCCGCCTAGCTCCGTTCCACGTAGCTTTTTAATAGTGAAAGATTTTTTGAAATTGGTCCAGTAGATCTGGAGTTTATTCAATCTATAATATTTGTATTGTTATACATAGATCGATTGTACTATCAAAATAAATAATTCCGCTGAGTATAAGCAACGATAAAATATCACATCATCATCATCATCATCAGCCCGTATAACGTCCACCACTGAACATAGGCCTCCTCCCGAGGGAGAGTATTTGCCATAGTCACCAAACTTGGCAGGCAGGTTGGTGACCGCAGTATTATGTTGTACTACACAAGGAAACGCTGGTGCCCGTTTCTTGATATACGATTATTATAGATGATGTTATAATAATCGGGACCAACGGCTTAACGTGCTTTTCTAGGCACGGAGGGTAGTCCCTCAACCAACCAGACCCGGAAAGAAATCTTAGGATTTACACAAAGATTTCCTGTCCGGCGTGGGGATCGAACCCACGACCTCCGAGATTTAAAGCGAGCCAAATACCGCTATACTGCGGAGGTTGTCAAAAATCACGGTGTATAAATATTGTTGATATGTACTGGATAATGAAGAAAAGCTGGCCATTTTTAACCGACAGAATAAACTTTTAAGTGATCTTGATCATTCATTGAGCCACAGCTCTGAAAATATAAATAAAGGGGTTTACACAAATTAATTTACGATCTGGGATCCATCGGTCCTCGGATAACTTGAGTGTTGAATGTATCCTTTACTCGTTTAATCAAGGATATGAACTCAATATAACTTCATGAAATTCTAACAAGAGCTGTAGCAAGACGTATGTAATGTATGTACATACATATATTGTTATTAAAGTTATTATAGACAACCTCCATAGTGTAGCGGTATTTGGCTCGCTTTAAATCTCGGAGGTCGTGGGTTCGATCCCCACGCCGGACAGAAAAATCTTTGTGTAAATGCTACGATTTCTTTCCGTGTCTGGTTGGTTGAGGGACTACTCTCCGTACTTCTGAAAGCACGCTAAGCCGTTGTTGGTTCCGATTGTCATAACATCATCTATAATAATCGTGTATCAAGGAACGGGCAGCAGTGTTTCCTAGTGTTTTACAACTAATAATGCGGTCGTCAACCCGCCTGCCAAGCGTGGTGACTATGGCTACTACCCTACCTCGGGACGACGCCCATGTTCAGCAGTGGACGCTATGCGGACTGATGATGATGATGATAGGTAACATAACTGTTTAGTCTCGGTTTGAATCTTGTCTAAAGCTAGACATGCATAGATATCCATGGCCTCCCGAATGCACTTTCTTTTTTCTTTCTATTTGGCTTTATAACTTTTTATTTATTTATCTTGGTGTGTGGTGTCCGGCTTATCATAGACCACCGCATGTCTTACCTACCACGAGTGTTGTTAGAGCAGCAGCATCTATCAACTCAAGGATACTCGGCCTCTTACTGCGATCGCCAATCTGATTTTAGCAATTAAGTGCTGATACAGTATAAGCACTGTATCAGGACTTAATAATAAAAGGTTAATAAGTTAACTTTTGACATTTTGTTTCACTTAAGATATGCATTTTAAGAAATTATGCCCGGACTCCACCAAATCGGTGACGAGTTGCGCGGAGAGGAGATGCTTTTTTAACATCCAATAGAATTTCGTTATTCACACATCCCATATTCTCCGCTCAGCTAATTCTATTGGTTGTTAAAAAAGCATCTCCTCTCTGCTCGTGTCGTCTCCTATTTGGTAGAGTCCGGGCCAAAATATTACATCCTAACCATGTCCTTAAAATTACCAATTAGACGGAAATAAATCAACACAACCGATGTCAAGATTTGGGATAATTTTAGGAATACACTTTTATTTACACAAATATTTGATTTGATTTAATACTGAAACTCCCGTTAAAATCGTCAATGTAGCAAATCGTCAGTTCTGGATGACGTAATGTAATGGCGAAAGAATTTACAAAATTAGATAAGTAGTCTCGACAATTACCCGAACATCCAAAGTTACAGCCTACCTCTTTATAATATTAGATGCATTAATTATGGTGAGTAAGATAACACGTGTACTTTCTTATATTGAGTTTATTGTGCTTAATTAGAAGATAGAAGACAAATGTCCCGTCTCTTTCTTGCGCAACCTTTACACTGTAAATAATTTCCGGTTGCATCTTGTGTTGGAAGAGCGTCCATTAATTAGTGGAGTCTATTTAAACTAGTCGTAACTACTGAACGTGTTGCTATCTTTATATATGTATCATTTTGTTCCGGAAATGTTACTACGTTAAATTAGCTAGCTCAACATTCCATAACAATAATGAAATATAACCATTTTATTTCTAATTTGGTTATGAAACAGCAACTGAACTTTTAAAAAGAATACATTTTAGAATAGATTAAAAATGTTCTAGGTAGAATAATAAAAAATAATTTCATTTCATTTTAAAAGTCATTGTGTTTAAATGTATGAGACAAATATAATAACGATATCATTGTTAAAAGTGCATTTGAAGTAGTGTTTTATAATAAAACACCGACTTGGTAAAAAATATTCACACAAAGGTGTAGTTTAGGTGAATGCTCTCATTCACAATCTGTAAAGACTTGTACGGTAATGGGTGCCACTCTCGACTACTTTAAGATGTTTATCTCTACATGATTTCACTACGACTGTATGAAAATCACCTTAAATCATCTTCTTAGTTACATAGTCGCAATTTATATTTTAGGCTACTTAGATGTCGGATGTCGGATGTCTTCTTACAAGGAGGAGTTTTTTTGAATGTTGTCGTTTAAGTTCTAATTTTTTGGCGGTTTTGACATTTTGTTTCAGAATAGGAATAAACGTGGTTTCACCAATTAGAAATATACGTCATTCAATAGAACGGCGACACTGGTATTGTTCTGGAGTGTATATGTTACCTGGAAAGTTACTTCACTTTCCTCAATACTTACTTGTTCTGACATACATACGAGGTGTTAGAACTTAGGCGACGATATACCCTCACAAAGAATTTCCAGTCCAACGATTAGACAGCAAAGCGTTTGCGATAAGTAGGCGAATCGCTTCACAGAAATGTCGTTTTGTTTAGTCCCTCACACTTTAGTGCCATAATTAACATATTCGATTTCACATACAAATTGTATGTCTAATGCAATATGTTAAATATCTCACTCATAAAAGGTTTCGCCAAGCACTCAGTCTGACTACAACTTGTGTAACGAAAACTTTCATGAACTGCTCGTATGATGAAATCGCATCGCAATAGCATATGTTTGCAACGCATGATCGCGTGACCTTCAAAGGACTTTCTACTAAATGTTTTATTAAAGCGTACTGATGAATTTCTTTATGTATGTTTATATTATCTTTAGGACCCTTTGGCCCAGACGCCCGGCAATTTTTGCAGGAGCTGTCCAGACGCCTGGTGGAGCTGTCGGGTCACCAAAGGACTGGCTCTTATCTCGGCCAAAGAATAAGGTTGGCTATCCAACGGGGTTATGTAGCCCAGCGTTTTGGGCAGCCTGCTTGCGGGTGGCGGCCTAACAGATGCTTTTTAAATAAAAATAAAAAAACTTTTATTACAACAACTTAAATAACTTATACTAGTTTACATTGAGGAGCATCCTTTTAAGCAAGTAGTTTGCTTGTGTTAGGATGCTCCGCCCTTCCTCAAGTTATACATTTAATATAAGTTATTAATCTTAATACGAGTATGTATGTATAGTAAAAATGTACAATATAATAAAAAGGTAAGACAAAAAGAACAGAATAAACAATAATTTGAAGTTTTACATAAATTTTGCGCACTGTCGATTGTGTGTGTGTGTGTATTGTATATAGTCCTTTTTATATTTTAGAATGTACTTGATAATTGATTCATAATAAAGATTACATGGCAGTATGTTTAAACGCACAATTGCATGATCATTTTCATCGGACGGACGCATCATCACACGAATATCGATACAAGAAAGGCATCTTATAAATAGTATGTCAAGAGCCCTACCAAGAATGTCTGTCACTCACCGAAACAGCCAGTCACAGCCGCCCTATAATATAAATAAAATTCACTTAAACCATTGATGTTGTTGAAACAATAAACGAATCAACAAATCCCAGACAACGACTTCCACCCACATACTAAATCACTTTTAAATCTCAGACTCTTGAGACAGGTCGTCTAATACCCGCATCCGAAGACGTCCTTGACTAACTAGCCTAAATACATGTTAAGTGCCCCCTTTACATATTAAGTAGGAAGGAGAAAGGAATAGCTTCTCGAGGAATACTTATTAGTTCGCTTTGTTTGAAACGTTTGTAAGACCGCTAAGTATGGATTGGAAAGGAATTGAGACGACCTCCGTGGTCGCGTTTTGCTGTTCTAACTACTTAATGAAATGAAGTAATCAATTTATTCAGCACCTAGGTATTTACATAAACGTGCACTTGTCAGAATCACAATGAAAAAAAAAACAATAACCAATAGTTTGTTCTATTAATTGAGCTAGGTAACTAACAGCAATGTACTCCGTCCGTACGTTTGTCATCGAGTCCTCTTTTAATAATAATTTTAAATTTATATTGATTATCATAAGCGTAGGTAGTGATAAAACGCTTAAGTATTACAACCTTTTTTCCACAAGGAAATTATGACTATAAATCACATTTTTCCAGTTGGTTACCGTCCCATACAATTGCCGTATATCGGTTGTTTGCTGAAACCTCGAGAGACGAAAACATCTCATAAGTGAAATAGCTTGGGATATGATGCATTGAACGGAATCGATATTGATGGGCAAGTCAACATTTCCCATTTTATAAAAAAAAAATTTATTAAGAACTTTATAAGAAAAAACGAACTAAATGAGTGATATATTTTTCCAAACCGAAAAACTTCTCTAGCACACATAATTTTCGTAGCTTATTTTGAAGAAGTGCTTAGGTAAATAAACATTTATAATATAACCCTTGTAGATTTAATTTCATTACTAAAGATAATTTGCGTCGATATTTATTTTATTTTGCCCATATTTTCTCATTTTTTTCATATTTTCTTAGTTTGAACGATTAATCGTACTAATAGTATAAACGCGTAAGTTTGTAAGAATGTACGGTTGTATGTTTGTTACTCTTTCACGATAAAACTACTGAACGATTTCCTTGAAACGCTGCGGTAGGCACCCGTGACCTGCAACCATGTCATCGTAACTCCATAACTATAAAAAACCAACGGTACGCCATATTAAGAGGTATCTTTGACATGATCACTAGCAAACAGAAACTTGATACCATCACTATGATGGTTCATTTTCTATGGGCTACCAGGTCAGCTGTAAATAGTTAACTAACTGGCGGTCTAGTTTTAATCAATTATACTGTTACAAAATGAACAGTAAGAATATAATACTTCGCTAAGTTTAAAATTGCATAATACTAAGCAATATGAATAGTGTAGTGTTGTAGATTTTGTTAAATATATTCTATTTTATTATTCTGAAAGTCTTTTGGGTATATCTTCAACAGCTTTTTATGTATACAGTTTTATATGCGCAAAGTTGGAAAATAACAACTTGCCCCATCATGGGGCATGTTGTTAACCAGCTGGGGTAAGTTGTTACGAGGTCTATTGGGGGTAAAGTTGATAAAGAAAACATGGCTTTATTAGGTATTCATTTATTTAAAGACTAATTAACATGTCTTAAGAGTAATAGGCAACTTTTTACGTAAATTTAACAAAAAACAAGTAATAAGGAACATTAAACAAAAAATAGAATTAACTTCTTATGTTTTTAACATCTATAAATTGTACTTTCTGGTTAAACCTTATTTTAATTTGACTATCATAGCTTATATTATCATAATCAGCCTTTAGAATTGAGGACATACATAGCTTAGGATATAATCAGACTTTCATCAATCTTTGGAATAATCATTTAGAACACTTAATACAAATCATCGCATGACGCATCTGAACCACAATTAGGGCAGACGTATGTTACCGAGTAGGATTTTTTAAACATTTAGAATGGGCCCAGTTTTGACATTCTTGGCACTGAACCCATTCTTCACCAGGATGCGAGTTGGAGTAGCTATCACAGCACATAATACAATAATACTCCAAACTATCTTCTTCGTCAGAACTTTCATTCTCACTTTGTAGAACTTGTCGTTTAACAGATTTCCCTTTTCCCTTACCCTTGCCTTTCCACTTTCTTTTATCCTGTTGTTTTTCTTTGCCCTAATCCTTGCCCTGATCTTTAGACGTTTTCTCAATGGTTTTCTTTTTCTTCTTAGATTGTTCTGCTGCCAGGGCTTCTTTCTCAGGCGTGTCTGTTAAAACTGTAGATTTTCTAATACGTCGTTTGCTGTTTCCAACTCTAGGTGGTGCCTTTGGAAAAGGTCTAACTATTTCTGGAGAGAAAACAACAGTTGGTTCTTCTCGGTTTCCAGACCAAGACGGCCCAGGCTGATTCCAGATTTCCTCTTCAGTAAGCGGAGCACTTTCAGAATAATTATCCGGCACATTTCTTCTGTCATCGTCCTCCAGCATCCTCGAGTTATTATCTTCCGTATTCACATCACTGTTGCTCGGGACTACAACTCCAATGGGTACTTGAGGTTCGTCCATTGCATGCAAAGGGCGATCAGTGACAAAAGAAGGACCAAAGTCATCATCGGTGAATATGTTGGGATCATAAGGCCAAATGCCAGTCTTCCTGAAAGAGCTCATTATATTGATGGGAGTTGCAGCTAAGGGCAATGCATATTTGACGATTTCTGGAATACTCTACAATCTGTTTTTCCTGTTCTTCACTAAAAACCAATCTCACTTTTTTATAGCCAACTGTAGCATTTTCTCCCGATTTTAACTTCTTTACAAATCTGTATAGCGTCATATGACAAATTTTAAGCTCCGTAGCAACAGTTTTTATTTTTCTACCTTCTTTAATGACTGCGTCTGCAGCTCTTTGCATCAACTGTTGAGAGATTGTACCCCGACTTGATATTCTCTTATATGTACGCATGCTGGAAAAAAAAAACAAATATTAGGATACACTTGTGGTTACAATTCAATGAGGTTAGTTGTTCCGAAGTCACAACATGCCCCAAAAACAGGGAACATCTAGCCCCAAATGACATGCTCCTACATAAAGGCAAATGATAGGTTAAGTTATAAATTGAACTTAATTTTGACGTTAGAATATGATTACAAGTTGTATTTTTACACAAACACATAAAAAACCTAAAAGCAAATTGTCATAGTAAGTGAAATAGACCAAAAACAATAAAAACGAAAATATTTACTCACGTGGGTCAGAGGTATATGCACACACACGACGACTTCACAGGACGCCACTGGCGTTACTAAGATGGCGGCCGTCGGTGCGCTGCTTCGTACCTTCTGACGACACACTTCGTGTATATATTTATCTCTTTTCTTCTTAGAGCTATTTCAGTCGGAACAACTTACCCCGGTAACTTCTAACCCCGCTCTCCCTACCTATATCAATAATGAAGGTTTGAAACCGGTTTATATTGTGATGAACTGATTATAATGGATAACTAGTTGCGCCCCGCGGTGTCACTCTTCAAGATCTAATGTAAGCTTTATCAGTAAACCTAGCCCTATTCTAAATATCATGTTTGCAACTAACATTATCGAATTTCTAGTAAGTAAAAACTTTGAACCTTATAGGTGATTCAATAAGGTTGATATTTTGAGAATACAATTTAGACTGTCGAAAGTAACAAGAAATGTCTTGTGATACGCGTGCACTAATTGCACTGGACAAAATATTAAGGCTGGAGCCCTGCTTGCCTTATGTCCGCTGAAGTAGCAAAAACCTCGTACACAACTACATTAAGTCAGTCTAAAAAAAATATTTGTGCTGAAACTAAGCATACATGTGTTAGTTGTTATCTATTTGTTTTTTTTTCTTAGTTAGTCTTAGTAGGTATATTATTATTTTAAATTAGTTATTATATTAATAAAGCATTCTGCATATCTTCTTATTTTAACAATAGTTAATAACACGACTTTTGTTACACTAACAATTTCCCCGACCTTTGCTATTGTCGTCTTCAATACGTATACAATTATTACGCGTCCTCACATTACATCTCAAATTCTCTCACGATAGACCATGATTCAAAACACGTTGTGTCCAAAAGAGGGACCGCCTCCGGGCAATGTCCTGTCCTCTTTTATTTTTAAAGAGCAGCCCCTAGTATGAATAGATCCTTTTAGAAAAAAAGGATAAGTCGTACAGGTTTTAATGTTGCTTTGTTATTTGGGAGAGGGCAGTTCCTTAGAGGGTAATGACTGAGGGACATTTTGTGTTGTAGCTTTTGTTAGTTTTAGGTCTATGAAGAGTTTTATATTGCTTTTTATGGTTCTGTACCCGAAGGGACCCTATTACTAAGACTTCGCTGTCTGTTTGTCACCAGGCTATATCTCAAGCTATATTACCGTGATAGCTAGACAATTGATATTTTCACAAATGATATATTTTATGTTGCCGCTAGAACATATCAAATACTAAAAATAAAATAAAATAAATATTTAAGGGGGCTCCCATACGACAAACTAATTTTTTCTTGATATCAAAAATAGGTAGGCACTTGAAACTGGTACGGGCGCGAGTCCGACTCGCACTTGGCCGGTTTCTTTTTCATTGTATTGCTTAGTTAAACTATAAAGCATCCGCTGTACTTCTTTTTATTTATTTGTGTTCACGCATAAGATATATTAATACAAAACAAATGCAATAGCTATGTAGAAACTTTCAAAGTATTTCTGAAGGAAGTTCTTCCAGTACACCTGCGAGAGGAAAAGTCAAAAGATAGAATCTTTTAGACGAATATAATTACTAAAACGAAAGGCTAATATTTCATAAAAAAACGTAAAATGTTTGTTTGCTTGAACGCGTCAATGTACTGGACCGATTTAAAAAAAACTTTCAATGTTAGATAGCCCTTTTACCAAGGAAGGCTATAGGTTATGTTTAAATATAAAGTTCCAATGTGAACAAGGTTTACGCGGCGCGCGTGAATTTAGTATAGGTATATATAACTAAAAGTAGCTCATTCAAACTAAAACTAACTTAAAGAGTTTATTTATTAGAAACTATAACATATAAGTGTTCTAAAAAAATTATGAAACAGAATAATTCTAAAACTAAACTTCACTACATAGTATAAAACAAAGTCGCTTTCTCTGTCACTATATCCCTATAGCCCTATGTCCCTATGTATGCTTAAATCTTTGAAACTGCTAAACGGATTTTAGTGCGGTTTTTTAATAGATATAGGGATTCAAGAGGAAGGTTTATATGTATAATACATCAGTATTGTACCTGTGCGGAGCCAGGGCGGGTAACAAATAAAAATAACCTATAATTAAAGCTAACTAAGCATTAAACACTACCAAAAGTTAAAAACTAACGTACAACTAAATACCACTCTAAAATGGCGTCACTGGGAAGCGTTCCCAGAATGCTGGCAGCATTAGACAACTTATAGAGTACTAACTATTCTAAATCTATGCTATCTGACAGTGACAGTGGCAGTGTGTGGGTAGATATCCTTACATAAATACGCAGTTTTTAATGGCCAAAATTCTTTTCCAGTATTTGGCCTATGATTAATCTGTCTCGATCACATCTTCATTCTGACTTAATATATATGGAACCTTTAATCATTTAACCATCACATAAAACTGTTTACTGGTAGGTCGGTTAAACACATATGTTTAAGAGTAATAGTGTTTTTATGTGACTCTCATAACTCTTAAATTATGATTGCTATGTTCTGTTTTGTCATTTGGTGATCTCATTAGAGTGCATTAGTAGTTACAGTTCTAATAAAAGTCATATTAAGTACTTCTTTAAATTAACGTATATTTTCAATTCAATTTTAAAAAGTTCTTGAGATTTTGCTTATATTTTTATTTGTTGTAGTAGGTTTCTTAGGTCGATTCAACTCACAATACGAATATAGGAAATAATTGTCTGTCATCTTGCAATTCGTATTTGTTTACTAAGCCGCAGAAAGATAATTTTAGTGTCACTAATGATCAGATATATTTAAAAAGTGGACGCCATTTGTCAAATACACCTATTGCCATTTTATTTTAAGGACATGAACAAGGTTTTGCTGTACTATGTACTGTATCAGCGTACATTCGTCCACTGCTGACCATGGGCCTCCTCTTAACAGACTTTGGCAAGTCAGGGTCGTTAAGGGATATTGCCATAATCACCACGCTTGGCAGGTGGGGTATTCGCAGTAAGATGGTGAGTATCCTTAAAACTTATAGATGTTTCTGCTGCCCATTCATCAGGTGTATATCCTTATGACACCCATTGTAAGACATGGGGTGGACGGAAAGACCTGAAGACCTTAAGCCGGTAGTCACACAGCTAGGTTTTGCTACTTTAGTATTTTTAAGCAATTTTAGTGTAATAGTCATGTAGGTACATATTTTTAAGAAGTATTTATATGTAAATGTACATATTTGAATATAGAACTTTTCTGTCAACTTTAAGCTAACAGCTTACTTGAACTAAATGTTTGTACTGAAGTCTTAAATCATAAGTATTAAGAGTTTTTTGGCTTACGGGAAGTGAGGGGTGAGTTTTTGTTGATCTATTAAAAGTGGTGTATGGATTAATCGTGTGAAAGGGGAAGTTGGAAATATATTTTTATAAAACATCTTGTAGTAATAATGATATTTCCTTCGTTTTAATGAGACAGAAAAGTTTTTATTTATGTAGCTTTCATATGAACAGTTTTATTTCATATTAAAAAGTTCTTGAACAACTTTTTTGTGTTTAATAAAAAAGCGTTGAGTTTTTAGTATAGTATCTGGAAAAATCGTAAAATCATGGACGTTATAACGGCCGGCAAAGGAAGCCGGTAGCTCTTAATATCGCTAAGTTGTATGTTGTAAAAAAAGTTATATTTAAGAACTAACATAAGAAAGAAAACGAATACAAAATAGCAATAACAATCATAAAAAAGAAGTACATAATTAAGGACAACACTTGAAGCTCGGACGCCATACATATATCACACAAACATGATAAAAAATACAATAATACATACACAATAAACATTAACAACGGTAGGCAGCGAGGTGCGGGGCGGGGCGCGAACTAGACTTATTATACAACTAGCTTCCCGCGCGCGGTTTCACCCGCGTAACTCCCGTTCCCGTGGGAAATTCATAATAAAATATAGCCTATGTTCTTTCTCAGGCTCTAGACTATATCTGTACCAAATTTCATTTAAATCGCTTCAGTAGTTAAGGCGTGATTGCGTAACAGACAGACAGACAGACAGAGTTACTTTCACATTTATAATATTAATAATGATCTTTCTCAGGCTCTAGACTATATCTGTACCAAATTTCATTTAAATCGCTTCAGTAGTTAAGGCGTGATTGCGTAACAGACAGACAGACAGACAGACAGAGTAACTTTCACATTTATAATATTAAATAAAGTAAGGATATAGTATCAGAAAGGAACATAAATTTCGTGGTCGTTACCGTTTCTGATTGACTATGAGTGGACCTTTATAATAATACTAGTTTTAACCCGCGGCTTGAACCGCAATACACTGATCTAATTATTATTAATTTTATAGTCCAGTTTTTACTTCCAAAAGCCAAATTCGGCAGACATGTCTAAAGTTGAGCACTTTAATAAAAGCAGCCCTTCTGCTTTATATCCGTATAGATTTAATTGGTTTCTAAGACCAACATTTGTCACTGTAGTCACATAGCAACTTCTGCAGTCCCATTGAACTCGACCTGAGGCCTCAAACATGTGATAACTGAGGACAATGTACTCTTATCAGCTGCATTTCTCCGCTAACCACTGTGTCACGAACTTGCACGATTGGCGATAGTTCGTCACACATTGCATTTAGTTGCTAACTGTGTATTTCGGTTCATTTGGAACATCTGCATGTCGATTTTGGTGCAATGTTTGGCTAGGTTCATTTAACATGTCTGAAGGTCAATTTTGTTGCATGTTGAGCAAGTTATTTTCACAGATGGTTGTTTCTAAAAACTGGGGCTAGCTAGAATACCAGCGCTTCGCAATGATCTTTTAGATGTTTGTTGTAGCTTAATGCTGAAGCCAGTTCCCATTTATGGTGCATATAACTGTAATAGTGTTAATCAATTTTTTTGTTTTATTTCCTTGTATGTGCCGTAAATAAAATTATTTTCTTTCTTTCTTTCTTCTTTCTTTCTTTCGTTTTGTTCAGTTAGGTCTGGGAACAACCTTCTTGGCGTAGCGGTATTTGGCTCACTTTAATACTCGAAGGTCGTGGGTTTGATCCCCACCCGGACAAGAAATCTTTGTGTAGATTTCTTTCGGGGTCTGGTTGGCTGAGGGACTACCCTCCGTGCCTCGGAAAGCAAGTTAAGCCGTTGGTCTCGATTTTTATAACATCATCTATAACAATTGTATACAAGGGTGCGGACGAAGGGACGTTTACTTGTGTACAACGTAATACTGCGTTCACCGGACCAGCCTGCCAAGCGTGGAGACTAAGGCAAAAACCCATGTTCAGCAATGGACGTTATACGGGCTGATGATGATGATGAGGTCTGGGAAACAGATACAGTCCGTATGATGACGGTTATCTCAAAAGACGATGTACGTATTTGGAGTAGCTTTCTAGGTTTATTGGCAATGTTTGAAGGCCAATCTAAGTGCAAGTTGTAAGTTTGAACAAAAGTTAACATCTATTAGTGTCTTTTTATTGTAAATTTAAGTTTTTCTGGTAACCGATATGACATTTAATTTATAAATAATAACAGTTTGTATAGGCTGGAAACGCAAGCTATTAATAAAAAAATGAGGATCAAAAATCATTTTCTATCGATACAATGGTGTATATTTCACTTTGTTATTTATAAATAAGTAATATGTACATTTTATAAAGACCCTATATACGTTGGTAATAGATATTGAGATTAAAACACTAACGTTAAAATTAACTAATCAGCTATCAAAACTTTTGTCAAAGTGTCTAATGAGTTTTTCGTTTAGAATCTAATGACCAACTTTAGCATTACTTCTATTGAACTAATTTCGATAGATTTATAGATCTTCTTATTCATGTTTAATAAACTGAAATTAATTTGACTGCATTGCTAAGCTATGTTAGCTTAATCATAATTTGTTAAGAAGCATTAATAAACGTTTTAAAAACCCAGCGTTAGTAACATAGATAAAAATAACTGTATATCTATTTCTGCACCTACTAATCTAAACAAGATCACACCCAGTGATAATTACATTTATGTACATGGAGTTAATAACTACATTTTGTTATTAACGAGATTACCTACAAATTAGTACAAAGTAAAGTAATTGCCGTGTGGCTTTAGGCTTAGAATATGCCACACCATGACTTCCCATGGGTGGCATAAGAGGTCACTAAGGGAAATACAGTTTATCGTAATAGTATCATTTCTTTTTTTTTTTTTTTCGGACCTACATTTTGTAGCTAGCCCTGAGGCTTTTGCTACTTCACCGGGCATAAAGGCGAGCAGAGCTCCAGCCTAGATAAATGGTTTAAACACTACAAACTAAGCAACCTGCGCAAGAGGGCGTCCCCTGTGGGACTTGGACCTCGGCTCAGGGCGGTCTCTGACGGGTAGATTGAGGGCTTTTGGTTTCTTTAGGTGAGTTTTGTGCAACTGTCGCTCTACTTGACAGTTCGAGGGCCTCTCGGAATTCGGGTCTACGAGGGCATCGGAAGGTTCTTAGCAAACAAACTAAGGGTCGGGAGGGAGGTAACAGCATCTATTATCTCAAGGATACTTACCATCCTACTGTGGACTTCAATCCGCCTGCAAAGTGTGGTGTTATTGCAATATCCCTCAATGACCCCGGCTTATGGAATAATGGAGAAGAAGAGGAAGAATAAAATGTATTCTTCTTCTTCTTCAGTTCAACATGCCGCTTGCGTCCACTGCTGAACATGGGCCTCCTCTTAACAGACCTTGGCAAGCCAGGATTGATGAGGAATATTGCCACAATCACCACGCTTGATAGGGATGATTGGTGAGTGCAGTAAAAAAAATGAAGAGTTAGTTACATGTCATTTTTGATGTTTTGAATAATTGACATAAAACATTTAAAAAAATTGGGTCAGCGTCTAAGTCCCATACTTATAGTGTAAAGCATTTTGATTCTCTAAACCGTATTTTTATTAACATCAATTTTATATACTTTATTTTTATTCAGTATCATGTAACAGTAAAAAGCATAATGTAGTGAAATACTGTTTTTAACAGTATAGTTGGCAACCCTGCCTACGACACCCACAGGAAGATATGGGGTGGTCTATTCTAAGCCGCGAACCACACGGCATACAGACATTTCTTCACTGACATAATCGCTTCACATGATACTATATTATACTGTTTAACGGATGGCATATATTTTAATGCAATGTATACGCTTCTTTAACAAACTTCCTAATAATGTTACAGATCTGTCTATAAACTAGTTTAAAGTGGTAAAAAGCATATAATAAAAGGTCTGATTATATAAATGACGAAACTGCTTGGAAGTGAGTTGCTCTGAAACAATGAAGTTGAGTTGCTCTGAAACAATACTGCTTTATTAATCATTATATCTAAGCCAATTATAAGGATTGAGACAGAACAGACGGTAGTAAAAATAAAAACCGACCAAGTGCGAGTCGGACTCGCGCACGAAGTGTTCCGTACCATTTTAAAGTTGCCGTTATTGATATCGAGCAAAAAGAAAAAATAAAACAAACTTTGTTTTATGGGAGCCCCCCTAAATATACATTTTTTATTTTTAGTATTTGTTGTTATAGCGGCAACAGAAAGAGATAATATGTAAAAATTTCCCCTGTCTACCTATCGCGGTTCTTGAGATACAGCCTGGTGATAGTCAGGCAGACAGCGAAGTCTTAGTACCTAAGGGGTCCCGTTTTTACCCTTCGGGTACGAAATCCTAAAAAGGATGCATCAGAATATCATTTTAAATGAGTCTGTATGAATAAATATATTTTTGAGTTTGAGTTTAGAAGGATCTTATATAAGAACTCACCGGTTGCACACGTTTATTTGTACTAATAATTATAATTATTGTAATGGTAAGTGACAACTGCCAATAAGGTGCAATTTCATATGTCAAGAAATAATTTCGCTATATGTTTTAAAGGGCAAAACATAAATTTGCTACATTTGATTTTCAGCCTTATTATCTATAGTTACTGACGCGATATTACAGTATCACCGACGATATAGGTATGTATTATGATCTCACTGCTTGTGAAAGTAAAGCGTTTTCTTACGGAATAAGAAATTGTTTCAGCACCGCGGTAGACTGCACTTCTGACAGCTCTTTAATGACTGCATTTTAATATATTTTTTATCAGATTCGTCTGTTTTGACGTAAATTGGACTATGAAAGTATAGTTACATTAGGTATACTTAGGGTTGGGCCGGATTGCTCATGCGTGCCCGACCCCCGCCAACGGCGGATCGAAGGAGTGTCCGGGAGGTTTTAGTGGTGTAGGGTCCTCTCCTCGTGGTATGACTTTACCATACCACGCTATGGAGAGGGCGAGTCCCATATATCCCACCGCCAGCGCGCGAATACGCTGCAGCGGTGGTGGGAATGCGTCAACGCATTTCCCACCGGAAAAAAAAAAACACGGTATACTTAGGGTTACCAACACCTACTTTGCCGATGACGGACAAACACTGTAAAAATCCCGGAAATCGGGCCAAAATTGCCTCAGATACCTTTGATTTTTTTTTGCGGCATTAATCTGGACGCTCTTCAAACTAGGACAAATCAGGACGGATGGCAACCTTAGGTATACTGTAAACTAAAATACCTGAAATCGACTTCCCTATGACCTTAACGCTTAATTCGCCTTAAGCCTTCGGCAATGAAGGGAAGATGGAATGGAAGGAATACAGTAAAAAATCGTCGTTCAATTAATTTCTACGTCATATTGGTTTGGTTAGTTTGTTGTAGTTTTTTTTGTCGTCTAGGTGAGTAGACTTAGTTTTATAGTCTTACATTTACAATTGTGATTAGGTATAACTTTTACCTGTGATAAAGATCCATACTAATATATGAAGCTGAAGAGAGAACTTCAGTTCCGATTTGAAAAATTATTTCAGTGCTATATAGCTCATTTATCGAGGAAGTCTGTCTATACCTATGATATTACTGCGCGAATAAGAGTTACAAAAGGAAACAAGGATTAAGTACATATATGATATTTAATCTATTATCATGTAAATATATCATTATAGGAATAAATTTAATAGGAAATGGTTGGACGATAAAAATGAAGTAGTAAAAATGAATGTTTCGTCTCCTTACAGTATGTCTTTGCTTTAATTTGATAGTGGCTAAATAACAGTTGTAGTTCAAAGCATATTGGTCTGTAATACCAAGTGCTTTAAACTCATTATCAAAGAGTGATGTATTTTTATTTGTGTCACTATGAAATTAAAACAGCGATATAGTAAGCTATAGATCGCGCTTTACAAAGTATAAACTGAATCGGCACAGTAGTGGCACGGCACGGGTATCAAGAACACATAGTATCTGGCTGGACCAAAAAATTAATATGTTTTGTTAACCTTTATATTTTGTGATAATTATGATGCAATCTTAGTACAGTTACAATTTGCTAAAATGATTCGCTTTTTTCACTATAAAAGCATAATTACCTAACACCTGCTCACAATCAACGCAACGGACCGCAGCGATTCTCGCGTTCTACAGTTTTATGTACTTATACTCAGAGTATCACCTATTGCTGTCAGTTATCTTATTCTGATCCAATTGTTTATACTTTCTATAAGAATCAATACTAATATATAAAGCTAAAGAGCTTGTTTGTTTGCTTGAACGTGATTATCTCAGAAACTACTGGTCTGATATGAAAAAATATTTCATTGTTAGATAGACCATTAATTGAGGAAGACTATAGGCTATATTTAATTATGAAGTTTCAATGGGAACTGTAGTTTTGCGGGTGTAACCGCGCGCGGAAGTTAGTACTTAATAAGTAATCCTAACTTCAGTAATGTTTTATCTTAATCTAGTTCTAAGTAATTCCCACCGAGCAAGTACTCTATTCAGTGTTTGTCGACTAACTGAACAGATATCCACTGTGAGACATACGATACTGAGGTCACATGCAGACCACACGCCACAAGCTCAATGTAGACAAACTCTGCGGTTCTTGTTCTAGGGTTTCTAGAATTTATATTCGTACAGAATTTATAACTTTTAAAACTAAAAAAATGAATCAAAATGGCTACAAATTGTTTGAAACTTCATAATTAGTAACGGAAAGCTCTATCAAATCAGGTTTTTAGCCGTATTTAGCCAGTAAACTCCATTATGATGCTGGACCCGCGTATATCATTTTTTTATTTTTTATTCATTTAAAAATTAAGCACAAACGTTTGTACCCAGGTGGACTTAATATATCATCATCATCATCAGCCCGTATAACGTCCACTGCTGAACACCACCACGCTTCATCACGCTTGGCGGGCGGGTTGGTGACCGCAGTATTATGTTGCACCACACAAGGAAACGCTGCTGCCCGTGTCTTGATATACGATTATTATAACCGATGTTATAACAATCGGGGCCACCGGCTTAACGTGCTTTCCGAGGCACGGAGGGTAGTCCCTCAACCAAACAGACCCGGAAAGAAATCTTAGAATTTACTCAAAGATTTCCTGTTCAGCGTGGGAATCGAACCCACGACCTGCGAGATTTAAAGCGAGCCACTTACCGCTACGCTACGGAGTTGTCACATACATTATCAGGCATCTCATAAATTTATATATCACCGGAAAATAATTAGAATCCTAAGTTGATCAACTTTCTAGTTAGTTAATAAGCTAACGAGGTTTCAGGTGGTTAAATAAAAACTTAAACCTAAACCAATGGAGTACAACAGGACTTATTGATTGTTTTGTTACAACAGTAGCATAGTTTCGTTTGGTTAGGATAGATCAAGTGACATAATAATGAAATAAATATTTTTTGTGCGTTCACTGAAACTGGCAACAAAATTTATCACGGAAGTTGATCAACTTACGATTCGTATTATGTTCCGGTGACATAAACATAGCGACTGGTAAAAGGCAAATTGAGCTAAGCGACACCATAGACGTGATGAATTATGTATTTAATGTTATCTATTAATAAAGTCTATAATTCAATATGGCTCATGGTGTCGCTTAGCTCAATTAGGCTTTTACCAGTCGATAGGTAATTTATAACTTTTAAAGCTGACATTTTGAGCTACGAATCGTTTGCAACAGTTACAACGTCAGTACTTGGTATTGGGGGAAGATTTTATTCAAAAGGAACATGTATTTTATTTTATTTTTAAATCACAGAAATTTAAAAGCGCAAGGGATAGTATATTCTAATATTTATTTAGCACCTACCCATAACAAAGTATTGTATAACAGGTAGAAGCACTATAGGTACTATATTTATAGTAACAATTAATGTTCTAAACAAGAAACCTTGTAATTATAAAAGAAGCGATTGTTCAAGCAGAAAATAATAGACCAGGACAGCTAAATACTTAGTTACAGTAATATAAACTTTACTAAAGTCTTGTACCTATCTATGTATATAAAAATGAATTCCTAGTTCTCTTGGTCACGGCATCAAGCGTGAAAGGCAGGACCGATTTCGCTATTTTTTTTTTGTGTTTGTTATGATACAAAAAATAGGAAAATTGCGCGGAAAATTAGAAAATTTAAGTTTTGTAATGTAACCTTACGGTTTTGACAATATAAACATTTTTCATGTAATCTTGTGGCGTTTGACATAACTTTGACAGAATGCGTGCTGCTCTTAGTGCACATCACGGTTAGTTCAGAGCTAGTATCACGCCTAATTTTAAAAGTTCACTTTAATATTTAATTAAGTTAAGACAAGACAACGTCTTTCGGATCAGCTAGTTGTTTATAAAACAGATTACAACTATACAATAAAACGCAGAACTAATCAAGAATTTAAAGGAAACTTAAATTTACTGCAACGAAAACGAAGTGTAAATATTTCTGTTTAATTTCAAAGGAAATGCGAATCTAATACAAAAGAAATAGAGCTGTTATTGTATTTTATGATAATACGTAATCAGCTGGTTCTGCGTTTTGTTAGCTCATCTCCGTCAGTGTTGGCGCGAACGCAGCGCGCACTCGATGCCCGTTGCGCAGTGATTTTCCCGCCGTTTCGTGACTGCATCGTAATTGTACTCGAAAATAAATTCTTTTTATATTACAATTGAAGTATGTTATATAGACAAACTTTGTAAAAGTGTTTTGGAAAGGAATTTTATTAAGGTAAGTAAGATTTGTTTCGTGCATTGATTGTTTAGGTATGATAAATAATAATAAATCATTGTTTTTTTTTAATAAGGCTGTTTTATTATTGTCTATGGTCGATGTTTATTCGTTATCAATGATGTTCAGTTATTTTTTAATTATTTATTTCTTAGGTATTTATGTAGGTACACACGAAATAACAAATATACAAGTCAATACATGGAAAGGCATGGCACAAGGGTATCTGGAGTACCTAGGTACTTATTTCTTTAAGATTCTCTGCCGGCAGTCCCGTGAGAGGTCATAGTAAATAGAGGGGAAAATATATGTGTAGGGTAATAGACATACATACGATTCTTTATAGTAATTCCTTCTTATACTGTATGTATATAAATAGGTACATAAGTTATTATATAAGTGAACTTTTATTTCCTAGTTTACAATACATTTATTGTCGTTGGCCACGTTGCGTCATTATAAGAAATGGAAATTCTTGAAGAGGGAACAGGTTTGTCTAGTTTCAACTTCCCATCTCGGGATGGGATGATGGCATTAACTTTGATAGAAAATAATACTGTAAAACATGTGTAATCAAGTTTTTGGTCCGTGTAAGAACGGCTTCGGTTCTAATACTTCCGTTCCAGATTCTGGTAAAACGAATCTTATTCAAATAATTAACGCCATCCAGTTTGGTAGTCTAATTGTAAATTATTTAGAACATAATTATGTTTTTGTCGATTTGTCGCGTTTACCTTTTTCTACCAACCTCCGTGGTGTATCGGTACAAGTCTCGGAGGTCGTATGTTCGATTCTCACATCGATTCATACCTACACCCTACACAAAGCATATTGAGAGAGAAAGCTTAATATGATGTTACTTGTCTAGGATTCAAATTGGGGAAACAATACGAAGGGGTATTGAATGTATACTGTCAGATTATTGTCATAACTACCATTTTAAACGAGAATGTCGCACTAAGATACACGTATAACTATGTACAGCAACAACTTATTATAGAATAAGATTTAGGGTTAGGTATGCAAATTTAAAGAGATCTTAATGTGGATGAAATTACGCTGTACAGCTAGGTATACTATTTATTAAGGGCCATATGAAGTAAAACCGTGCGGGTCGGCTAGTATATAGAAGATATAGTTCTGGAAGCTAATCATGTAAAATATCATACATGCTGTAGGGCCATAATTGTAAAGCATTTACTATGTTATCGTTATTGAAGCTACATAAACATAAAAAACCATAATTAAAACCATATTTAAAAAATATTTTTTGCATGCGTAGTAAACGCTGAGTAGTGAAGACATTATATCAAAATCATATCGTTACGTGATTAGTCTCCTGTTAATGTTATCCTACTAATATTATAAACGCGAAAGTTAGTACACAACACCACGCTCCGATCCACTGGAGCAGAGTAACGGGTAATACCGCGGGGCGCAACTAGTAGCTACTATATTTGTGTCGTAGCAAAGTGGGTAACTTACGCGTATTTTTTGTGTTCGCTTCGCTATTTTCCATAGCTACGAACTACGACGTGGCTACGTCGTAGTAATAACTCAAAAATAAATTGGGATGGATAATCATATGGTCTTGATCTCTATACTTATTATATCTATATACTTATATGATCCAGCCAGCCACGATCATTTTACTACGAGTTGTACTTTACCGGGCCTTAAGGCGAACATGGCTTCACCCTCATTATACCTATACATACACATATACCACAAATACTTTTCCACTGGGCACTTACCCAGCAATTGCCAATAGTGGAAAAGAGTATTTTGTGGTATATAAATTACGTAGTTTACTCTAATTGTAGTGGAAATGAATTAGTGTTTTAAACTAATTAAATGTAATTTAAAATATATAAGTATAACTAGGTAAAGTATCTGTGTTGACATATTATATATATGTAATTTATTTTTGCCGAAAATTTACTTTTTAAATACCTATATAGCGTAAGGCGTGGCGTTTATTGATAATGTAGACGAATCCATCGTACGTATTGTAAGTTAAATACAATGATATTATTTTACTGAGTTTTTAAAATAAAATCCTTTATTCTTCTTCTTCTTTCGTGTCACTGTTTTAACTAATTAGTTCAACTTCTTTATTACAAATGCATAATAAATCCAGTGTTGAATTGTATAGTGGTCTGAGGTTTAGAAGTCCGGGAAACGTTGCTTGTGGATGAATACCATTTAATAGCGGACATAACCAAAGGTTGATGAAGTATCTTTTAATATCCGTTCATTATCTTGCGAAGAAATCAGCAATCATTAAACATCACATTCCAATTTGAGATTGGAATTAAGATATCAAGATGCCGACAGTTGTTTATGTCTCCTAAACGCATAAAACCTTAATAGATATTAGTACTATTGTATCTGTTAGTAGTACCAACGGGATTACGAATTCTTGACTCCGGACGTGTCTTTCAATATCTTAATTTGCCGAAGGAATCTGAGTCTAAAATAGATGCGATCAAACATCACATTACAATTTAAAATAAATGCATAAAACCTTATTTTTATCTCCTTCCATCCTGCCAGAGACCGCCCTGACCCGCGAATCAAGCCCCAGAGGGGGCGCCCTTTTTCGCAGATTGCTTAGTTTGTATTGAAACCCTGTTCTCTTTTAGGTCTGATGGATTAGGAAAAGGCTCGTGGCTACCTACATTTGTTAAGGACGAAAAAAAAACGATTGCCACATTTGTGTTACCAAACAGTTTAATATCCAAATAATTCCTGTCAGGAGTTTTATTTTAGCTGCAGAGTCTAGGAAAGGTTTCGTGTAGCAACGGCCGCTGTAACAACGTGAATCACCGGGCATAGTTAAAAGTCACCTCAGGTTGAATCCTGAGGTGACTTAATATTTTTATTTTTTGAAGGTGTATCTACAAAAGTAATAATCTAGGCCTGCATAGATTATCACTTTTGTAGATACACCTAATTCTATTTTAAATTGAAATTGAAGAATCGACTAGTCTAAATGTCTCCATCCTCACCGCCAGCAAAACTCACGTCGTTTTTCGTCACTGGTAGTGAGTGATGAATATCTTGTAGGTATTAATCCATTAAATAACTCTGTAGCTCTACTCGCCTTTATAGCCGATGAAGTACGAAAAAGTTCGTGGCTAACTATATGTCATCATCATCATCAGCCCGTATAACGTCCACTGCTGTACATGGGCCTTCTCCCGAGGGAGGGTATTTGCCATAGTCACCACGCTTGGCAGTCGGGTTGGTGACCCCAGTATTATATTGTGCCACACAAGGAAACGCTGCTGCCCGTTCCTTGATATACGATTATTATAGATGATGTTATAATATTCGGGACCAACGGCTTAACGTGATTTCCGAGGCACGGAGGGTAGTCCCTCAACCAACCAGACCCGGAAATAAATCTTAGAATTTACACAGAGATTTCCTGTCCGGAGTGGGGATCGAACCCACGACCTCCGAAATTTAAAGCCCGAAAAAAAATCTCTTTTGTGTCCTGTGTATCAAAGTCATTCCTGGCAGTAGTTTTATCTTACAGTGATTAGAAACGGTATCGTGCAGCAACGACCGCTGTACCAACGGGATTGCGATTCCTTGAATCCAATGCATGCACCGATCAGATACAGATGTTATTTGCGCATTTTTCACATAGCTGTTATGGCAGTAGAGTTTGTAGGGGACAAATGACTTGGATAAAAAAATGTAATGAAGAATAAATATAAAAATAATGAATTTTGAATTGATTGAGAATAGAAAAATCATTTTGCATAAGTTGGCTACGGTAACATCATATCGACGGTTGAAAGGCTAATTGATCTAAGCGACATTTTGTAAAACTTGCAGGAGGACCGATCAAAGTTATTTTTTTGAAAAAAAAAATCATTACAAAGCAGCTGTTTGATTGACTTTTATTTGCTTAACACAATTATATCCCTAATAAAGGAAGGATTTTTTTAAAGATATTACTGTTGAAAATTGTGTATTATTTTAGAAAATTTATGTCATTTAGACCAAAATGCATCAAAATTAGTTATTTTTAGAGATAAGCAAAATGATTCAGATGCCTCCCGTAAATAAAATAGCTGAAAGTAAACTGGCTCAAGCATCGACTTAGAATGAAATAATACGAGAGAAAATAGTTTTAGCGCCAAGTCAACTGACAGTTGAATATGCCATAGGAGCCTAAGCAACAAGATGGTGTTGCACCAGAGCGAAATAGTTTGATGCAGATGCCCATTAGAGGGACTGCAGGTTGAAACAAAATGAACACATACTAGATTATAGTAGATTTTGATGCTTAGGCCATCATTATTCAGCAACATCCTAACATATTTTTGAGGTTGGTATGCCACTGTATACAATATTAGACAGTGTCTTGTATATTGTTTACATAATAAAAAATAATTTTGTTTAGAAGAATCATTCTAGATGTTGATCCAATGTGTCTTGGAACAAGGTATTAGATAAGGTGGTATATCGCCCTAAGCTTAGGTAGTAGTATCACCACGGAATAAATTTTCCTTAATATCATTTATATTAAAACAACAAATAAATTGTTTTTAATTAAAATTTATTCAAAATCAGTCTTCAAAGTGGACGCACCTAATTTAAATCAATAAGTTGTAAAAATCAAACATTAATATTAAAGAAGAAAATAACAATCACGTCAGAAAACAAACAAAAATTATTTCCATCTTTTTCACATACTCTTTTCCTTTTTCTCGCAAAATTTTTGCTTCTTTGCGTTTATTCTTTTTTTTTCTTTTTCAATCCTGCTACACCCACTTTACCGTCTTCTGATCTTACTTTTTTATTCTTTTCTTGAGGTTCATTGCTTTTATTTGATGAAGATTCATCCCCAGTTTCTTTCTAAGAAGAGGAATCCCATACGAAGTCCTCTTCCTCAGATAGAAAATCGATATAACTTTTATTAATTAATGCTCCTCTTCTTCCTTTTTTTGGATTTGACTTGATCATCATTTGTATTATTATTGTTCTCTATTTGTGTCATCTTCATCTGCTTCAAGAGACTTCCTCAGCAACTCCATCTCACTCTCAGCAATTACTTCCGTTAATGTAGAAATAAGTTCAGGTTCTTTTTATTTGTATTTTTTTTTTTCATTTTTAGATATCAGTTCATCATCATCGTTATCTTTTTGTATAAACATATCACTCGAGTTTTTCTTATTCCAAATTCCTTCAGTATTCTCAGACTGAAAAAAAAGAAATGCTATTTCCACGCGGATGAAGTCTTAGGCAGCTAGTATTACAATTTATTACATACCGACTCCAATTCAATATCTATTCGTATATCTTCTATATAACTCTTTTCTTTGATTTGATCTTTGTTAGTTATATCTTCTAATAGAGCTTTTGGTGGTACGGTCATGTTCAACCTAAAAGAAAGAAAAAAACAACTTAAATCAATGAGAGCTCATGTTATAATAATATTTTCATAGGTATAAATATTAATTTACATGTGACACTTTTTCCATATTGCTGTTATCAGGGTTTGAAGGAATCGTATTCACAAATGGAAATCTTTGGATTTAGTCATAGTAGGATTGACTTCCCAATAGTGTTAAATCATAATCTTCATTATTTTGCCTGTTTTCATTTTCTGAACTTGTTTTTTACTCTTCACTCTTCTGTTCATTTCACTCTTCTGTTCAGACAAATCTTTCATTATCTGTTTCTTAAAATACAACTGGCGTTGTGATTCCATAGTTGCTGAAAAGAAATCAAAACCGATTTAAAAAACATTTTATATTGATAAGTAATTCTAATGTACAGACGCCAGCACATCAAGCAACCACCATCTGTCAAATTTCTTTAAAAAATGTTCAACCTTATCGCAATAGTGGAAAGTTAATGATCGATTGGTTGATTAAAACTGGTTGGTAAAATTTGACAGATCCAGGTAGTTTGACCTGCTGGCGTCTGTACAATGACTCATTATAAATTGAAAGAGAGACTTAGGAACATCTACAAAATAAGTATAAGCTAACAACAATGAATTAGAAATACAAAGACACTACGAATAAGTTCCCCAAGACTTTGTGTACCTAAACTTTAAAAGGCTTAGAAACAGAAAGCATGGCGAGGCGCGATACCAGCCTAACGTTTTTTAAATTCAAATTTTCTTGTGTTTTTTGTGATTTGTATATCGGTGACAAGTTGTAACTTGATCAAAATATGATTCGCGACATTAACAAGTATAATTTAAAATATAAGAATGATCAAAACATTCGCTCATTCGCTCTCACATAGATTCATAATAATAATTATTTTAAGTTACAACTCGTCACCAAATTTGTGATATACAAATTGCAAAAAACACAAGAAAATTTGAATTTGGCGGGCTACTACTACTCAATCACCTTAATGCAGTGTCTGCAAAGCACTGTTCACTATTTTCACGTGCCTACAGATTTTATAATTACGTGTAGGTAGATAAATAATAAGTTTTTCACACATCTACACTAAGAATATTACTGTTACACAGTTACCTACAACAGTTCTTTCGTGAACAAGTCGCGACACGAACTAGCTTGAATTTAATGTAGGTACCTATTTTGAATCAAAACAATGGCTTTCTTATTCTATCTTCCTAGCGTAATAACAGATTCTGATCTTTTCATTGATTATCACTTAGATAAAACAAAATAATTTTGTACTTACCAGAGAAATCAACCGTCTGTCTTAACAGCTCGCTCGCACACAGCGCACTTCCTTTAGTGTTAGCGGCTGACTGACGCGCCCGCGCGGGTTGGGGAGGTACTCGTAACAGACACACAAAGCGCGCAATAATTTGAACTTAGTTCCAAGCGACTAAGGAGTAGGAACCTCATGAATTTATTGGACGGCCTATGTGTGAAAACCGATATGATAAAATGATGGAAATGACAATTTTACAAGTACTAAATTTAATCAAAATGTTTCAACTGCCATGACACTGATGAGATAGTTAAGTCAAAATAGCTTAAGTGACATTACTCATTATCCTTAATAGAGGCAAAATGGTTCAAGCGACACGGCTTTCTAAAGAAGTTGAATGCAAAATGGGCTTATCGACATAGCTTATTGTTTTGGTTTAATGCAAAATAGGACAAACGACAAAACCACGTCTATGACAAAAAAGCCAAATGCCTTAATCGACACATGATATAAAAGTTCGAAAAATCAAAATAGCTTAAGTCATCGAGCCCTCAAATTTGTATAATTTTATGTTGTTTAGATCAATGAGCTTAGAAATGAGACCTGTTTTGCTGTGGGTACTAAGCGCCAAAAAAGTAGTCAAAAAAAATTTAAACCTAACTCAAACGACGGAGAAAAATTTACTGATTCCGAATATGTATATAACTCAATATCGCAAAAAATGTCGCTTAGATCAATTAGCCTTTCAACCGTCGATATATAATACATAATAATTGTATATCAAGGAACGGGCAGCAGCGTTTCCTTGTGTGGTCGTACAACACAATACTGTGGTCACCAACTCGCTTGCTAAGCCTGGCGACTCTGGCGAATACCCTCCTCGGACGTAATACGGGCTGATGATGATGTTGAGATTTATATTTTTCCCGACCTTATGCATTGAGTATGTAACATATGAGAAAGATTAAAAATATTTCTCTTCTTTTCCTTTATTAATTATTAATATACGATTCAATTTCTGACTCATTAAGTTATAATTTACAATAAATTTTTTTGGGAAGAAACTCGAGCATGGTTCCAGTCATATTAAATAGTTTCAAAACTACCTACTAAGTTACCTGCGCAAGTGGTTTGGATCTCGGCTCAAGATGGTTGCTAGAGAATAAGGATTGCGGAATGATAATGTTAAAGATATATACCAATTGTTATAAATTTTAAGAGCATTTATTAAGCTGCACTTGTGACCACCGATAAATTTGTCCAAATAGTTGTTCCACAATCAGATTTTATAAGACTTATTATAAGTGTTTAGAATTAAAAGTTAATTATATAATACGTGACAATAATGCATACATACTACAAAACTAAAACTAAGTATTTTCAATCTATGCTGCTTGGCAACGTTCTCAGAATGCTGGCAGCATTCCCATGTTGAATGGCAATGCTTACATGCTGTGCAAAATAAATTACAGCACTCGGGAAACATGCCGTATTAACGAGAGTCGCTGCGAGGTTTTTATAAAGAAGCAAAATTGTTACACAAACCTAAATAATCCACAAAGGGCTACATTGATTGTAGCCTTAGTATAAGGGCCCACATACCAGAAGCTTAGAAGGATTAGACCAGTTCATTGACCCTGTGATCATCGCATCTGTACGAAACCAAAACTTGTTTGTTTCTAGTAAGGACGTTGAACCTACAGCTTTACTACCACCATGTGTATAGAGAATCACAT
Organism: Nycteola revayana; assembly: GCA_947037095.2. Classification (NCBI taxonomy): domain Eukaryota; kingdom Metazoa; phylum Arthropoda; class Insecta; order Lepidoptera; family Nolidae; genus Nycteola; species Nycteola revayana. Next base: position 9,632,600 of record OX344844.2, read on the forward strand.
TTCCTGGAACCATTATGATTCGGTCATTTTGTTGTTCAAGGAATTGTAGGAACTGAAGTACACGATACCTTCATATAACCTATTAAATTTTAAAAGAACAAGAACTTAGAACATGGGACCTTGTATGGAATGGATTGAAGACATGAAAATGTACAACAATGCTCAAAGAAAACTCAAATCTTGAAGGTGAAAAATATACTATGTTTATTTAACAGACAAATTGTCCAAAGAGGTAATAAATTGTTAAAGTTATAAATTCCTGATTTTGAGCTTTGTTATCTTATGAGTCCGAGATAGATACATAAACTCTTTATTGTACACTAATAAAACAAGATCACAGAAAACTTACAAACTAATCGGTGTTCAGAGTATGTACAATTGGCGGCCTTATCACAAAATTTGATATCTTCCAGGCAACCGAAGGAGTCAAAGGAGTTTGAGAGAGGGGTAGTGTAATATAAAAATAAAATAAAAAATAGAAAAAGGAAAAAGTGTATTTTTGTAATTATAAAAAAGAAAAATAAAACAAAAATCAAGTGAATTATTATTTAAATGCTATCTTTTTATACCTGACCAGGCATGTCCACTTAACATTATGTAAACAGAAGCCATTCGGCTTCTATGAATGGTAATTGACATGCCTAGAAAAGCGAAATACCTTCTATTCATCTAATGGTAAGTGGAATATTTTTTAGTCCAAATACAGCTAGTGCCAGTCCAGTTGACGTAGATCACAAGATGCCCTCATGTTGCCGGCCTTTCCCCTTTCCTTGCCGCGATTAGGGAAGTCTACTACTATGAATATCTATCTTTTTGCGCACAAAAACTATATGATGCTATTTGTTATTTGGCTGCAGTATTCTGAATGGTGCAAATGCTTGGCCCGTCCCTTCAGCTCATTGGGCGTATTAACACTGTGCTCAATGTCTCAAAGTACATTAAATATTTAGTATTCTAGTTTATTATAATAACTAGCTCCTCACATGCGGTTTCTTCCGCGTAACTCCCGTTCCCGAAGGAACTTCGTAATTAAATATAACCCACAGCCTTCCTCAATAAATGGGCTATCTAAAGCTGAAAGAATTTTTGAAATCGGACCTGTAGATCATAAGGTTAGCGCGTTTAAGCAAACAAAATCGTCAGCTTAATTATAATAATATATTAGTGATACTTCTGGTACTATCAACGTGGCATACAAAACCTTCAAATGCACTTATGCATCAGGGGTTAACATATTAAGTCTATGTTAAGTTTACAGGACAAACTAATTACTTATTCTGTGAGGTGCTTTATTTCTACTAACTTGACGTACGTGACTTTTCTTAAGCTTATATTGTGTACTTTTATTTAATGAAAGTATGACAAAGTCTTTGAACATTCTCAAACAAAACATATGTTACACTTATCACCATACCACCTTCGTTCAAGAGTCTTGAATATATTTTCTACGGTAGAAAATATATTAACATTTATAAGAAATCAAATAATATTATAAAAAACATATGAATAATAAATAAATAAATAAAAATCACTATTAAGTACGTAAACCAATTACAGACACTTGTAAATATTCAAACATTAATTAGAAAACTCATTTATCATAAGTCTTAAATTACATTTGTTATTTATTTATATACCTATTATAATTATTAATATTTTTTAGTAGGCATACACATTTATCGCCCAAACGATGGTCTTGTTATTTTTTATTTAATTTTTTACATATTAGGATTCAATTATATTGAGACAGAACATACCTCTCAAGCGAGCAAGACAAAACGTTTATCTAAGCCATACCTATTGTCTATTTTATATTAAATTCCAAGAGCAAATCAAAATTGTGCTACGTCAATTAAAAACATACTTGAAATACAAAATAGGTCCGACAAATAAGTTTGGATTCTAGTTCAAAAATGAGGATATATTATCAATGAAACTTTCTCGAAATCAATTTTTGGCTTTTCAAATAACATGCGATACATAAATACTTGAAGTGAACATGACATGGAATGCTGGACATGTGTCTACCAAAGACCATCTCAGCATAGTTGTAGTTACCGCCCCATCAGCCGAATCAATGTTACAGACTAAGGACCTGTCTAAGGAAATATTCATTAAATGCTCAATCAATGGCAGACAGGTCCCTCCAAAAAGTATTTAGCGTTTTTTCTTTAAGCGACCGTAGCTAGAGACCGGCGACCACAAGATCACAAGTTCGACCCTAGGGTCGGACTTGTGATCTTGTGGTCGCCGGCTCGATCATTGCACTACCGATGTGAACCCAAGAATTTTAGCTTATCACGGGATGTTAACAAGAATACTAGTAGACAGCAAAACTCTGTTAACAATCTTTAATAAAAAGCAAACAATTTTCATAGTGACCCGTCTAGGGCTCGCTACGCCATTGACCCCGGGGATGGTTTAGCTAAAGACTAAAGTGTCAAACAAGCCGAATACCTACTTAGAGTGACCCACAAAGAAGTGTACAGTTACTTTCAAAATACTTAAAGTATACACTAACAGTTTAAACCACAAACATAATAGCAGAAGCATATTTGTACTGCTTTACGTGCAACCTGATTTAGACCACTTTACTCGAGCAAAATGCATAACAACTTGTCCGCCTGGCAGGGTCATTACGTTTAAGAGTTTCCTGGTTTGTGTCCGCAAACGGTTTCAATAGAATAACTAAGGATACACGTTTAGAGAGAAATTCATTGTATTGTACTCTCTCCCCGTTAATGCTGTAGATATTGGCAATAGATGAGCTAACGTGTGGGTGCTCAAGCGCAGAAACATACCTACTATTAATCAATATGGGATATTTCTTATATTCCACTTACATCGTTAAAATCAAAATTGCTCATTATAAAACTTTGCACTTACAGGTTTAGATGATTGAATATAAAAATAAACTTTGTATATTCATGTGGATATGCAAAGTTTTAAAATCAACATTTTTTTTGAGGTACAAACCTGCTATGATTACGGCCAACTTCCGTCGGGAGAAACTCATGTTCAACATTGGGCGTTATAAGGGCTGATGATGAATAACTACAAAGCAAGCTTGTGTCCGCGACTTCGTCCGCGTGGAATTTTATTACATAGTAATTCCTGAGATTGGCACGTTTAAGAAACGAAACAAACAAACTCTTATAAAAAGCTTTATAATATTAGTAAAGATGTGTTTATCTGTACGTATAGTTATGGCATAGCAGAACACCCGAATTCAAACCTGTTTTAATATACTTTCATTGAAAGCACGTCAACGTTAAAAATAAGCCAGCAAAAGCTTCAGTCTATTGAAAAATATGACTTGTTCTCAATAAAACATTCGGCAACATCACTTTCATTTACCGCTCTCAACTATCAAAATCCAAAACAAGGTTCTACAAAAACTATCTCTGTAATTTCTAAGGAAGCACTCAGTATTTTATTGAACTCATTCCCTTTCCCTATCTGTGAAACAAATTAGAGCACAGACGTACAAAAACGTGGCTTTTTTACCTGTTTGAAATCGAAAGTGTGGCACGAACTATAGAAAAACATGACAAAGGAATTCTGGGATCACTTAAAAAGCACTTAGTGTAATGATGATCTTGTTTTATCTCATTTGCTGCGTTTTAGGAGCCGGACAAATTGACCTTAATGTCATGTTGTGGACATTTAATATTCTGGGTATAGTTGCGTATGCGTTTGGAGACAAAATATTATTTTAACCCAAATATAACAGAAGTTAATACAATCTTACCATGAGGGCTGGTTCGAAGCGGCCCAGGAAAAGAGTTCCTGGAAGGAATTTGGTGAGGCCTTTGCTCCAGCAGTGGGACAGTAGAGGCTAACAAAAAAAAAATACACCATCTACGAATTTTGTGACATATTTTTTCTATCCTAATAAATAGGAAAGATTTGATTGTTGAACTTGGTCAAGTAGTTTCGAAGCCTATTCAATAATAGGCTTCGAAACTACTTGACCAAGTTGAAAAATTCTTTCTCCGTTGGGAAGCTACACTATCCATGGATGACTACTTATATTTAATTATGAAAACCCCAAGGGAACGGGAGTGGGTTAAATTGCGCGCGAGAAGCTAGTTTTCTATAAAAGTAATGTACAAGAAGTTGTGAAAAAACAATCTTGTAGCAAGTAACTTGGGAGCTTGTACCGTTTGATTAATAGGACACAACTGCAGGGTTCGAGCCCCACCCGATATGTTATATTTGTTAACTACGAAAAGTTGTTCTGAGTCTCTGTGTGTACTATATGTCTGTCAATCCAGTGTTTTTAATGTCCCCTGCAACACAGGCTTTCGTTAAAAACCTACGAGAGTTTTCATCAATAGAAATATCCATGTTTATAGACAATTATTAGTTAGTTAGTTGCCCGACGCCGCGCCGTCGAGTCGACTAGGTACTCCTTAAGAATGAACCTCGGGATGGTCTCGAAACTAGTCGGACATATCCGATGATGACAAATCGTGAGTACATAATTATTGTATAGATTTTTGATCTTACTCATAACATAGTCTCTAGTCGTGGGTACGATTCCCTTCAGGATAATTATCAAGAACAAATTTAATCGAAGACTAAACACATTCTAAAATTAATATATGAGCTGCGCCCCGCGTTACTCCTTTCCAGTGGATCGGAGCGTGATATTTTGTATCCTATATGTTATTCCAGTTTATAAACTATCCTCATGAAAAATTTCAGCCAAATCCGTTAAGTACTTTTTGCGTGAAAGAGTAATCAACATCCATACATCCATACTCGCAAACTTTCGTGTTTATAATATTATTGTAGTAGGATAGATTCATAGAAATTACATAGTTGGCCGTGCAGTGTTGGATTGAGTAGAAGGCCGAGCCGTGTTATCACTGGGCACCAAGGCCAAACCAAGTGCATGGCCGCGCGTGCTAGAATCAAACAATAGTTATGAATTGTGTAGTTAATTTAATAACTGCTTACTTGTTTACATCAGAGTTCAATTTTATTTATGAACACATACATAATGTAACTTTAGGTTCCCGCGCGCGGTTTCATCCGCGTAACTCCCGTTCCCGTGGGAACTTCATAATGAAATATATTGCCTGCCTTGATAAATTGGCTAATATTTTTTTTTATCGGAGCAATGTTTCCTGTCATTATATATTAGTAAAGATCCAATCTACATAGATATGTAAGTACTGATTATAATTACATATCGATTTTTGAGGATATTTAACGGAATTTTGATTTTTAAGAGAATTTTGTACAACTATCGCTTTACTTTACAGTTCGTGGGCCTCTCGGACTTCCGGACTACGAGGGCATGGTTCTTTGCAAACTGCGGTTCGGGAGGGCGATGGGGAACTCGTTGCGTTCGTGGGCATACTCTTTTCCGGCGGGTCATATCGAATAGAAGAGAGCCTTAACACTTGTCTAGTCGCTCTTGGGCCAGTGGTAGATTGTTACCCCTGGCCATCAGTGTGAATGCTATAGTTTTGGGGTTTAATTATACGTAGTGCCATATGGTTTCCGGCTTAAAATAGACCACCCCATATCTTCCTATGGGTGTCGCAAGATGCGACTAAAGGGCACACAGCTGATAGATGGGCAGCAGCACCTATTAGTTCCCATCTTACTGCGATCACCTATCCGTCTGGCAAGCGTGAAGATTACGGCATTAACCCTCAACGATCCTGGATTTAAATTTATTTAGATATGGCAACTATATTCTGACGGATTATAATTTTTGAGCGTTTTATGTGGGTATTATAAAAAACAATCACTTAGTGATACTGAAATATATGCTATACTAGCGGCCCGCCCCGGCTTCGCACGGGTGGACTTTTATACCCTACCCCTGCCCTACCCTACCCCTACCCTAACCCTACCCTACTCCTACCCTACCCCTACCCTACCCCTACCCTACCCCTACCCTACCGTACCCCTACCCCTACCCTACACCTACCCTACCCTACCCCTACCCTACCCTACCCCTACCCTACCCTACCCCTACCCTACCCCTACCATACCCCTACCATACCCCTACCCTACCCCTACCCCTACCCTACCCCTACCCTACCCCTACCCTACCCCTACCCTACCCCTACCCCTACCCTACCCTACCCCTACCCCTACCCTACCCCTACCCTACCCCTACCCTACCCCTACCCTACCCCTACCCTACCCTACCCTACCCTACCCTACCGTACCCCTACCCAAAAGTATCCTATGTCCTCCTATATCCTTCTCCCAGTTCTTAGCTACCTCCCTACCAATTTTCAGCCAAATCGGTTCAGCCGTTCTTGAGTTATAAATAGTGTAACTAACACGACTTTCTTTTGTTTTTAAAATGTATTCTGCTATTCGGGACGGAAACAAATCCAACAAATCAAAAACCATGGCAATCGGTCCAGCCGTTCTCGAGTTATAAGTGTTGTAACAAACACGACTTTCTTTTATATATATAGATTTCAGTATCACCAAGTGATTTCGCTGCATAATTTCCGTTTTTAAACATGCGATAAAGAAAGGCAAGCATAATATCAAATCTACAATCAAACGAAAACAGCGTAAATTTAATCTAGAAAAAAAAAAACGATAATAACGATAAATAGGTACAAATAATGCAATCGTTTGCATATTTATCAGATGCCAAGGTCATATCAAAGTGACTAATCGAACCCTGACCTATCGCAACATTCGCAACTTTGGTCTTTAGTAGGTTGATAGTCAGTTACACGATTTCGATAACTAATTACTGGAAACGTGGATGAACAGATTAGCTTATTCGATGGCCATTTGGAAACCTAAGGTCAGGATAGTCATAATCTCTCAATCCATCTATCAGCAAGCTTTGAGCCGAGGTTTAAGTCCCACAGGGGGTGCCCTATTGTTCAGGTTGTTTAGTTTGGAGTAACCATTTAGTAAGGCCTTCGCCTCACTAAATGGTCGCCTTTATGTCTGGTGAAGTAGCAAAAGCCTTGTGGATACTACATGAATGTAAGTACGAAAAAAAGAGGATAGGATAGAAACACCTGGTGGGAGACATCACCAGGCAGTTTATTCAGTCAAAATAGACAAAATAAGAATGTGTATGTATCTATTTATTAAACTATTTTCTAAGAAAATGAGAAAGAACTATTTATACCTTAGAAAAATGAGACGTAATTTTATTTTAATAATTGCAGACATTGATTGTTAAAATAATAACATAAGTACCATATGCATATTGGGTTTATGTGCCTATTTATTCATCATCATCAGCCCGTATAACGTCCACTGCTGAACATGGGCCTCCACCCGAGGGAGGGTATTTGCCATAGTCACCATGTTTGGTAGGCGGGTTGGTGACCGCATAATTATGTTGTACAAGGAAATGCTGCTACCCGTTCATTTATATACGATTATAATCAATTAACGGGCAGGAATATATGATTATTATAGATTATGTTTTAAAAATCGGTCAGCGGCTCAACCATCCAGACCCGGTAAGAAATCTTAGAATTTACACAAAGATTTCCTGTCCGGCGCGCCGTGGGGATTGAACCCACGACCTCCGAGATTTAAAGCGAGCCAAATACCGCTACGCTACGAAGGTGGTTATTGCATTGATGAGCAAGGAAATGAGATGCGGTCTTATCTACAGTTTTAAGACTATATACTTAAAAATATAGTCTTTAAACTGTAGATATTGATAGTTATTTAATGTTATGTAAATACCTATATACTTTCACCTTAGCGTTTATTATTGTAATTAAACTGATACCCGGGCTTTTGTGCAAGTATTGATCGTACTTGTATTCAATCGCGCATGCGCTAGCTCATTACGCGATCGAATGAAATATCACTGCAACAGTAGTCAAAACATTCGTTATCTCTCTCTTTCCTACGCAACTTCGTATAGGTGTTGTGATCTTTCATTCCATTGTTTGTTATAGCGTATTGAGCTGGGTAATACGTTTGCTTCTGTCGCGCAGTTCTGACAGATGTACGTATTGTCTTATATGAGTGCAGTTTTGGTTGTATTTACACGGTTTTATTAAAGTGATTCATATTGTTTGGAAAGGCGATTTTGTTCTGAAAACCTTTTTCGGTGAGTTTTAGATATAATTTAAGTGTTGTTTAGACGTTTCGGTGTTTGACATTTCCACTTTTACGGCGAAGGAACAAAAATTGATCAGCTGTTTGGGAAGCAACAGTTACTTTTTATCTAGTATATGTATGGGAACTTATATGTTTCCATATGATATTCAGAATGTTTTACAGAACAATTCACTAATATGAATGGTTTTTTAATGTCCTTGTACTGTCCCTTAGTAGGTACCTGCGTGCAATCTAACTGTGCATTATCTACATCCCCCATTTTAATTTAATTGATCTTTCAAATTATTCAAAGATATGCTGAGAATTGTGTTTTAAGGAACTAGAACCTTTTACTGTTTAGTAGTGTGTGACTATTTTATACTTATATACATAGGTATATTTAAGTAGTATATTTTATATGTTGGTTAAGGTGGACTCTTAGCTTCTCTACGATTAATATAATTACGGAAATCGACCCAATATGTTTTTGTGGAGAGAAAAATGTATTCGAGGAATTTTCTTTACATTGCTTTACTCTATCTCTACTGTAGAGTTAAGTTCTTATATCATAGTCATGATAGTTATATTTATTAGAATAAAAGGTCTAAAGATACTAGTCGGTTATTGCATAGTCTATGTAACAGCGCCAATTAAGAACGGCTCAACTAATTTGAATCCATTTTTTTTTCGTTTAGTTCATGACTATCCATAGTAACTTCGCATTTTCTTAATTCTATGACATATTTACATGTTATAAATATTTTAATAATGGGTTTCAGTAGCTTATTAGTAAAAAAAAATTGAATATCTACAAGATAAATTGGATATTTGGATGGCCAAACTATGAGTAGAAAAACCAAAAAATCGGTCTTAAAAAATCAAAAAATGTTTTTATTCAATACTTTGTTCCGTAATTACAAATCGCCCGTCATATAATCAGTAATTTCCCATGTTTTACCAAAACAAATCTTTCAATACAAACTTAGACCTCATTATTGCGATCGCAATAAAAAAAATAGTTAGTTAACGTAAGAAAGTCGGTGTTAAGTTATGCGTATAGCCTTTCTCGATAAGTGGGCTAACACTGATAGAATTTTCCAAATCGGACCAGTACTTCCTGATATTGCGTGTTTAAGCAAACAAACAAACTCTTCAGCTTTATATATTAGTGAAGATTGCAAGCATTTGTATAAAGTGAAACATATTTAGAATTATTAATATAGGATACTAGCGACCCGCCCCGGCTCCGCATAGGCGCAATGCTGATGTATTTATGAGGTTACCGGCGACTGGGACCGCAATTAAATAAGACCGCGGTCCCAGTCGACGGATCCGTAAAAAATAAATTATTTTCTTCCGGCGACTGGGACCACTCATAAATGATAACTGAAATCAACAAATGTACAGTCAAACAAACATTTTTTACATTTTTGATACATTTTTTTCATCTTAGCAATCGTAGAATACTTCCTCTTCGATATTTGGATACCGTTAGGATTTTTTAATGCTCCAGAATAGTATTTCATATATTTTAGGAGTCCTTGCAGCAACTGGGCAATGTTTGGCTTTGGTTTGATGTACTTTCTAATGTGACTATTCCATTGCTCGACGGCCTTATTTGTTTTGTTTAATTCCCCGTAAGTAGTAAATGTACCTGCGAGTGTTGAATTTTCTCCAATAGCATCGTTTATTTTTTTGTAGAGTCGTTTTTGTATATTGTGAAAATGTGGTATTTGTGTAATAAAATGTAATCCCTCGTCTTTGAGAACTTCCATATTATTTTCAAACACTTGCGCAACAGGGATATTTATGTCCTTTTGAACATCTTCTACTCATTTTTGCATTTGGCGGTTCACTTTGTCTTTCGCGAAATCAATAGGTCCATGACAATGAGCAGTTTCGTTTAAAATAGTCATCGCATCGACTCTGATTTTTACTGTCGCGTTGCAAACACTTTTTCTTGCACATCGCCAGAGTTTTGAACCATCTTTATTTATTCTTTTAAGAATATATTCATAGCTAGCTCTTCGCAAAAGTGCACGTCCTCTTTGTGTGACATCAATATATAATGACTGTTCACCACGGGAAGTTGAAGGACTATTTACATCCATTTTGATAATTCTAAAATCTAAAAAAAAAAAATTAACTATCAGATAATCTTAACGGATGACAATTTTCTTTGTGATATTAAAAAGTCTCATTAAAGATGAGAAGCGTTCTAAAGTAAAAATATTTGTAAACACGTCGTTTAACCCCTTGTTTTGTTTATAAATAATTTAACAAAAAATTGTTTTACATACTGAAGACTATTAAATGAAGTCACTACACCACCACTCACATCACATAATTTGCAACAAAAACTGCCTAATGCAAAACTTGACTTTCTTAAACTGATAAGCTTCTTGTCAGTGATTGGCCGAGCCAGTCATCGGGCGCTGCAAAATTTCCCGTTTATAACAAAAGGGCTACCTGACCTTGAAATCGACAGGCAAAATGGACTCGAGCTAGAGAGGGATAGTGTTATACAATCATACAATGCTATTCCCTTTGTGTGTTTACCTGCATGTGTGAATTATGTAAAAACGGGCTAGCCTAATCTAGGATAGCCTAAGCGCATAGGATAAAATCATGTCTAGAACGAGTCAATGATATTCATATAAATAATTTAGATTATTTTTCGTTTGACTGTACCGATTTTGACTTGAATAATAGTTTTTTTTAAGTTATCTATGAGTGGTCCCAGTCGCTGGAAGAAAAATATTTAATTTTTCGAATCCGTCGACTGGGACCGCGGTTCCAGTTAATTGCGGTCCCAGAAGCCGGAAACCTCGTATTTATACATAATAATATATAAATTAAACACTTCCTCTTGAATCACTCCATCTATTAAAAAAAAACCGCATCAAAATCCGTTGCGTAGTTTTAAAGATTAAGCATACATAGGGATATAGAGACAGAAAAAGCGACTTTGTTTTATACTATGTAGTGATTAAGTCAATGAATAGGCATCTTTTGTTTTAGATTTAAGAGTTTTAACATTGGTTGCTTTAACATAATCTGCTTCGCCTACACTATAATGTATTGATCCAATCTCGCAGGTTCCCACGCAGAGTTACCTTTGCCCTATAAACAGGTAGTACACCTGTTTGTAGGACAAAGGTAACTCCTATATAGCCTTCAGTTACATGCCTGCATAAATAACATAAAGACCTATCTGAATGTATTCCCATAGCCTAGATATTATACATTCTTTCGTAAAAAATGTTTGCTAAAACACTTTTGGTTTTAGTATTTAATCAACGAAAACTTTGATCAAAGAATCGACATCTGTAACTATAGACTAAGTGGACATGTATCAAATATATTTTTTATTAAATAATACTCAACTATTTTGATCTAAATTAAACACTTGGATTTTAGTCGTTGGTAAAACTTAGCGTTTTTTATTTTTCGGACGGACGATACTTACCTAATAAGCGATGAGGCTTTTGCTACATCAACGGGCATAAAGACGAGCTGAGCTCCAGCCTCAATAATCCCTCAATCTCATCGCCAGCGACCGCACAGGGTGTGCGGTCGCTGGCGATGAGATTGAGGGATTATGACTTTGTGTATTAAAGGGGAGTTTTATGCAACTGATTTTGGTTTGTTTTTGGTATTACAATCGGTCTATGTACATACTTTTTCAATAGCATCAATAATTACAAATTAAAATTCGGACCCGTGTTAGGGGCGCCCGTTTGTAAAACTTGCAATACTTACAAGATCTTCGAGCTCATTTTAGGCTCTAACATTAATCGTTGTTCCCTGATTTTTTTTTGTAAACTGCAAATGTATATTTGAAAACTTTAATAATACAGATGGAAAATCGTCCTGCTAATTATTAACAATAATTACGGTGTATTCTGATGATCTTTGAAGTAAGAAATAAAAGTAAAGCACAGTAAAATATTTCAACATTATTTTTAACACGGAACTTACCTTGCAGTTGAGTTTTCTGCAAATATTTTCACTTACATATCTCGAACATAAAGTGCATTGATTATTATTGCTTGATAAAATACAATAACATTGTGCAATTTTTATCTTTGTATTCCATTTTATGTTATCGTTATCAAATGCATTTTTTATGATAGGTGTTTTTGCAGAAAAAATATATAGCGGTTATATCCATATTATTATATGAAGTGTAAATGAAAGTATTATTTATGTAAATACTCTGTGAGTAGACGCACGTAAGACCCAGTTTATGAAAGAAAGTTTCCGTTAAAGAAAGTTAATTATGAAACTTACCATAGCAATGCGACAGCAGATATTTTGACATAATTTAGCAAATTAGATAATCGCATAACGCCAAAAAAGTCCAACAACCTTCATTTCTATTTGAGGGTTAATTTTTGAAATAATAATTTTACACTAGTTGGTTTTACAGAATAATTTCAGTAAGCAAACATTTAAGTTTAATTAACGTAAACATTATATAAAAAAACCGATATCGTCTTAAGTAACACTATTGCATTTTTTATACAGCCATAATCCTTGTGAACCTTTTGAGATTTTAACACTCATAAATTCGTTGAACAGCTATTAAATTATCAGATAAAGCTATCTGTAATTATGATTGATAGGATTTTCCAAGTATACTCCAAAGACCATCAAACTTCTTTCACCTTTTTGTAACAAGATAATAAATCAAAATTATCACTATAAGCTCGGCTTACCTCCGGAAAAGGATGTCTTAGTGTCGTCTGGGTACACAAAACCCTAAATGGATGCCCTTATCCGTGGTATCGGCTGTTGCCCTTAGGACAAACGCACATTCGTATGATGATGATGGCTTATGTTTATTTACTTACTCCTTATTGTACTTTCACGTGAATGCTGGTTATTAAAGAATGATAGCTCACACTGAATATGGTTTGCTGGAAGAAAACTCATCAATAGCTCAGTTTTCTTTCTACAAACAATATTCAGTTTGAGATTTATAGTAAAAATGGCTACGTTTTAATTAGCCCACTATATGCTACTGTTAATATTGAAAAATACCTACTAAAGTTCTTCTACGTCTTATTTAACACAGATTTTTTTTCGGATGGACACATGTAGCCACGAAGCTTTTGCTACTTTACCGGGTTTTTTTTTCGGATGGACTTACGTAGTTAGTACCGCACCGGGCATAAATGCGAGCAGAGCTCCAGCCTTAATAAATGGTTGAAAAACTACAAACTACCTGTGCCAGAGGGCACCCCCTGTGGGGCTTGGACCTCGACTCAAGGCGGTCGCTGGCGATGAGATTGAGGGATTACTTTACCGTTCGCGGGCCTCTCGGACTTCGGGTCTACGAGGGCATCGCATGGTTCTGTGCAAACTAAGGGTCGCGAACTTCACTGGGTATAAAGGAAAGTAGGGCTCTAGCTTTATAAAATAAAGTTTTGGTTTGCAATTCAAAGAGACGTGTCAATATAAACGATTGTATGTCGACTTGCAGTGTTTTAGCTGAGCGACTTACAATCAATTTCTTATGGTGTGTTTACACCTGACCATTTTATTTTATTGCATATTTTGCATCGATTACATCGATCTTCAGATATATCTCAAGTGGTTTTCAAATCTTACAATTGGATTGTCAGGGCAACTCGGAGAATCTAGTTGTTAGTACTTTTTTTTGTGAAACAGGCTAAAAAGACTTAATTTGTATCCGTGTTGCTTACTAAATCACTTAATTGTTCCCTTAATCGATTTATTGGCCTGTCAAGAATAGTTTGAGTTATAGTATTTAGTCGTTCACACTAATTGAGTTTATCTTTGTACAACTCTTTATGTGAAGTAGGACGTACTCGTATGATGCGGGCCGCCATGAAATTTTACTGAAGAGATTTCAATCTGTGATTTGACCCCTACCAATGAATTATATGAACCAATTTTATAGTGTCATCTCATGTTCTTATTAAAAACGAACTGCTCCCGCGGTTTTACTGTATTCTACATATATAAGAGTACCATCCCGTGCGCGTTTCACCCTCGTAGCTTCCCTTCCCGTGGGAACTTCATAATAAAATATCGCCTATAGCCTCCCTCGAGAAATGGGCTATCTAACACTGATAGAAGTTTTCAAATCGGACCAATATTTCCTTAGATTAGTAAATAAACTCTTCAGTATTATAAGTATATTAATATAGTTGGAAATCCACTTTGCTTAGCCTAAGAACGCAAGCATAAGAGAATGTCGGTATTATTTAAGAGTATATAAAGTTTTTATAAAAGAAAATATTTGATAAAATTTTACAAATAACACAATTTGGGTGTACAATGAGATTCCTGCTGAAATAATGATCAAATGAAATATAAAGATCACTCCACCTCTAAGGTAGTATTGTATTTAATAAAATATATATATTTCCTGTGTCTCTCATGTAGGTATATTTTTTATGGTGTGCGTTGCCCCTAAACACAGGTGCGGCCGATAAGCTTAGATAAAAGACTGCGCACGCGACTGATCTCAAGTTGTACTCATACGCTTTCTTATCATTTTGTTTGCGTTAAGCTTTTGTAAAACGTGTTTCTCTGGCTTTGCCTTTATTCCGTCAAGTTTGGGCACGTGAACTTTAAAATACAAGTTTATTATGATAACAAGAGCTCTGCACTTCGGATTAGATAGTAAACACAGAGAGGAACGAGTTGCTTAAATATGTGGAGCCACGGAGACCAAAAGTACTTAAGTATTTGTTTTTAATTTATCAACAAACGATATATGTAAAATATTTTACTACTATTGAGAGAGAAAAATAAAGCATTTAAAGATAATAAAAACGGTGTTGTTTCTCGCCAACTTATTTTTTATTTATTAGGATTGTAGCTGCAGATTGTACTATGAGATAATATCGAAATAGACGGAAATAACATGACATTTTACGATATCAAATATTTTTTATAATACATACCGATACTTTATACTTGAGCACCGATACTCTATATAGCACGCAAGTCAACGAGGCTTATGCAATAGTGGCCTCTACCAGTAGGTATAAATTATTATGTTTAAGCCGTAGATTGAGCGGCGACTATAAGGATATTACTTTTGCTTTATTCTAGTACTAGGTTCCCGGGCGTGGTCTCACACGCCGTCACCCGCGTGGCTTCTGTCCCCTATGTCAGCCTATGCCCTTCCTTCATAAATGGACCAGTATTTCCTGAGATTGGTACCTCTGGCAAACAAAACAACGTCTTCAGCTTTATATATTAGTAAAGATAGTATTTTATTCGTGTCTTGTTTAATTTATCGTCGTTATAAAATGTTTATGTGAGTTTCGATATCGTTTCCGTGATAGATTACAAAACATCAATTTATAATGTCCTAACCTAACGCAATTTTCCATTTACTTTTAATTTAGGTTTATTAGGATATTAAACTAGATAGGTACCTACTAAACCTCGCTTGGCCTCGATCGGTAATGTTTTCAATTACCTACATTGAGCTCGACAATTGTCATTGAAATTTTTACGTAATAATTACCTCATTTAAATGCTAAATTATATTGTACTTGCCCCGCCTCGCATTGGATTGGTATTTAGCTTCAAGGAGTCGACTATTAAACAAGGTTATCAATTATTTGTGTACAACATTTCCTAATCAGTTCAGTAAGTTTTAAATTCATCATCATCATCATTCATAATAAGCCTATGCTCTCCCCCTACAGGCCAAAAGCCTTTCTACTCTCTTACCATGTATCCATGCAGAGATTCACCCTGAAACAGTCTCTATCGAAGAAGTCAAGTTCATCTCTCCATCTCTGTCTGGGTCTGCCGTGATTAGGGTTGCCAATTTTTTACAAGAAAAATGTATATTTAGGTCAAAGAAGAATATAGAACAGTATTTGAAAAAATGAAGCGTGGGAACCAGTCACACTTGATGTTTCGAATATTTGACATAAAACATTTAAAAAATTACAATAAGTCAGCGTCTAGTACCAATACTTATAGTGTTAAGCATTTTGACGCTCAAAACATTATTTTGTATACATGCTTTTATTTTAGTCAACAGTAAAAAGTATAATTAAGTGAAAAACAGTATAATATTGTTTTTAACAGTATAGTTGGTAACCGTAGCCGTGATGTCGCTTGCCGTGTGTTTTAAATACGTTAATTTAAATATTTTATTAACATTTTCAGTATACGTGTAGGAGGTAGGTATCCCTTGTGTCAAGGCTAGGTGTTGTCTAGTCCATGCTGAGGTGGCAAACTTTACGGCAGAACACGCATGATTACATAGGTATAGTTGTTGTATAGGTATACAGATCTATATTTAACAAGCATCCCGCGTGTGGTTTGAATTAAATGAATGACCAATTTTGCAAAGGGTACAACTCTAATAGACAAGCCCTGTGGTGCCCTTTTTGCAATTGCAAATACCAATATTGCCTATAGGTTTTCTCAATAAATGGGCTACCTATCTAACTCTGAAATATTTTTTCAAACCGTATCTTCAAGCAAACAAGCAAACTCTTCAGCTTTATATATTAGTACTAGGTTCCCGCGCGCGGTTTCACCCGCGTAACTCCCGCTCCCGTGGAAACTTCATAATTAAATATAGCCTATTTCACTCAAGCTGAATGTAGCTATCCAATGGTGCAAGAATTTTTGAAATCGGCACAGTATTTTTTGAGTTTATTCATTACAAACATTCACACAAAAATACAAATCTTTCCTCTTTATAATATTAGATTAGATAGATTGATACTATGTACTGGTTATCTTGTGTGTTGTACTGAATTAAATGTATTTTCTCCCTCTCTTCTACTCTATTTCCCCTTGAAAAAGGGCTACAAAGGTTAGGCCTGGTAGAACTGTATAATCACGCGCTCAATAATTCTGATCGTATATAATTGTTACTTTAAGTTATAGTGTTGAATGCTAAACGATATTGTATTGTTAGTTTGGTTAGTCAATAAGATGTTAATGTGGACTGCATTCCTTTAAACAACTCCACCTACACTATGCGTTGCATAATAATGTTTATCAATCAATAGACTTAGGTACCTACTTGTTATGCAGTAGCAGATAAGACATATTCTTGAATTAATACAAATATATTCAATGAAATCCATTAAAAAACCGCTGGTATGTTAATATATTTGGTCTTATAAATAGTTAATTTGTTTATTTTATTATATTATACCGGGTGTATACCAGAGATACCCGGTATAGTAGGTATATACTATACCGGGTAGGTATATAACATCACGTATGAACCGATCTTTATAGGCTGTTTTTTTAAGTATCGCATTCCCAACAAACATATGTAGGCTTGTCATAGATAGCAAGATTGCTTTTTTAAAGTTTGAGTGGAGTTCAGTATATTTCGTTTGCGGATCTCCTAAATAATTAAAGAACATCATACTACCCATGAAATACCTATTTCATTTCCTTTAGAATGCGATACTGTGTGTAACGAAAATCACACGTAAAACACGTGTGATTTTCGTATCAGAATAATTATATTCATATTATAATTCAACCAATTTTTAGTTTCATTTCGCTTTTGAAATATGTAGGTACAGACCACTCGCTCGGTCACAATGATATTTATACGTTTTTTTTTCACAATATTAAATTTCTAATTTAACTTCTGAACCAATGAAAGGTCAAGCTCAACCAAGACGAGAAAAAATAAACCTACCCAAAAGGATTTCTTTCTAAAAAAAGTCTTTACAAAATATAATTTACATTCCCAAATCACGCAACGGCCGTGCCTAAATACCATCCGATTAGATCAGGCAATTAAAATTCCCTGCCTCTTATTAATTAACGTGATTGTGGTAAAACAAACAAGATTTATTACCATCCCATTATACAATAAATATAATAATATTGACTATTTCTATTAGCATGAAGTGAAAAGTAAATGCTCTATATCATTGTTAGGCCGGGTTTCCACTGACGCGGAGCGGGGCGGAGAGGAGCTTAGCGGTGCACGAATTGACCAATCACTATGCTCGAAATCTCTGCTCCGCTTTAATGGAAACAGCACGAGCGGGGTGGAGCAGAGCTGAGCGGATATTCATAATAAAAATACAGTCAGGCGATGCGGTGCGGAGGACAGCGGGGCGGTGCTGTGCGGAGGACAGCGGGGCGGTGCGGAGGACAGCGAGTAATCTATGTTTTCTCTTCGAGTCCAAAAAAGTTGCAACTGTCAATCAGATGAAGTAGCACTTCATCTGATTCGTTATCTTCGTCTTCAAGTAGAGAAAGATATAAAATGATTGACCACTTTTCACCGTTCTTCACCGCTCCTCTGCGCCCAGCTCCGCTTCAGTGGAAACACTGACCACTTTTCACCGCTCTTCACCGCTCCTCTCCGCCCAGCTCCGCGTCAGTGGAAACGCGGCCTTAGTAGTTAGCAGTTAGCACTTATATCGTATGCTACCAAAGGGTTTGGGTGTTGTGCCGCGGATTCAAAGAAGCTTTTCAACTCCTCTTTCATCCACTGCTTGATGGAAGACAGTTGGAGATTTTTTTTATTTTTTCTTATAGCAAAGTTTTGTAGTCTATTAGTATTCGTGTTGGTTAACAAGAATACTAATTGACTACAAAACTCTGCTCTCTGCTCGTAAGCATTGTAGCTTAGTACGAGGGGTTCCTCGTACTAAGCTAAAATGCTTATGAGAGGGTTCATGTCGGAAGTGCAATGGGTGGGGCTCGAACTAAACTCAAACTCAAATATTTTAATGCATTCAATGTGTAGGTATAACATAAAGTGTTATAGATAACATCAATTTTTTAGATCCAACATGGACCCTGTCGGGCACAGCAAAAATGGAAGAGAGGAAGTAGGGCCAGCCATTTTAATCATTAATTATTATTATTATATAATTATATATATATATTTTGTTTTAATTCTATTGTATTTATATTTATTAACATTAACTAAACACAAGTCTGAAGCCTTAGACATTGGGCTTTGTATCAGATCAGAATGTAAGTTGCGATTACGAATGAACCAGGGTGCCCCGGTGCCGTGGTGGCACGTCAAGTAATTCATGCATAATGATAATGGTATAAAACTAGCCTTAAATCTAAGTGGTTTAAGAACTGAAATTATGCAACCTACGCCAAAAGGGCACCCTGTGGCACTTCGAGGTGGTCGTTTGCGTGAAGATTGAGGCTCATCTTTAATCTCTGAGATTGTGGCTTCTACATATTTCCACTCCGGACGAAAAATTGTTTGTGTGAAATCAAAGATTTATTTTGGGGTCTTCTGGTTCGCTGAGGGACTAAACTCCGCGCCTCGGAAAGCACGTTAAGCTTCCTCCCGATTGGCATAACATCATGTATGACAATCGTATACCAGCTAAGGGGCAGCAGCATTTACCTGTGTAGGTATATGCTATAACAATACTGTGGGCACTAATCCACCTGCCAAGCGGTGATAGCTGTGGTAATACTTCTCTTCGAGGGAGGCCCATGTTTAGCAGTGGACGTTATACGGGCTGATAATGATATCCAGAGATATTTTTTTGTACTTGTATTTAAGGGATGGTATATATTTTTAAAACTCCTTATTTAAGTAATATAATACACTGAGGATATCAGTTACAAAGCAATAATACCTATCTAGGTCTCCGCTGTGAGCTAGCCTTGGCTTCCTAATAAGTTAGTGTTAGTAATATATTGCCCATTATTACTAATACACTTTGTTAACAATTCACTAGAAATGTTAATAGCGTTAAAATATGATATGTTAATAATATAAGGTGCTTCCAAAATATATGTCATCCCTTAACAGGAGATGTATAGTGATTACGTTAGAAATTACCATGTTTCTTTTTCCATCACTAAATAGAATAATAACCATAAAACAAAGTCGCTTTCCGGTGTCTGTCTGAATATCATTATTATTGCAAATAATAAATAAAGTAGACCACCATATGAATCTACTGAACTGTTATTTGATAAAAGAAATCCGTGTAAAAAAATTATTCACATTACGCCATTAAAACCTGCTAGTTGCTAATTTAACTAAAAATCTGCTCGCTTTTTTTGTTTTTTAAAAGATAACTGATTACTAGCAATTTTTGCACACTACTAGTATTTACGAGTGAGTTCACGTCGTCGGTAGTGCAATGGGTAGGGATCGAACAGGGGACCACATGATCGCAAGTCCGATGCCATTGGGATACGGCCGCTTCAAAGCTGCTTATTTAATTAGAAAATCAAAACCAAAAACTATAAATATTTTATGAGTTGGAATTTTATAAAGCCCAAACAATTCGTTAAGTGTCAATCCTTTCTTAAAACTAATTCTTATATAAACATTGATGATGAAAGCATTATTTATATTATATGTACTTCAGTACGTCTGAAGTGTTTCTTCTAAGAATACTCGATGGTCCGCATTGATACCTATATATTATGTTAACCAATATATCGATCATTGAACTAACATATATATGAGGCACTAATCCTTATAAGTTATTAGATAAACATGATTCAAGCCAAAGAGACGTATAAGCACCCTTACTTTTTAGGAGACAAAATAAACTTATTAAGTATTTTTTCTATGTAGGTATAGGTAATTGAAAATTTGCGTGTACGTGTAAGTACTTCCATTTCGCAGCTCGCAATTTTGGAAAAAATATTAAACGCCGGGTTCACGACCAATAGACCAATTTGTGTAACAAATGTTATTTGTACTTAAGTTCACCGCTTGCGGCAATAGATGGCGTTAGTTTCCATTTTATAAGTCGCAAGCGTTTGGTTCGACCGTTTTGGTAGCGTCACCGATATATGATTTGATGGCTTTCATGACCTCCCTGAGCCGAGGTCCAAGTTGCTTAGTTTGTAGTATTTAAACCATTTATTGAGGCTGGAGCTCTGCTCACCTTTATGTCCGGTGAAGTAGCAAAAGTCTCCTGACTAACTACATAATACCTGTCCGAAAAATAAAATGTCATGTCTGTCGTGGTCTCTATTACTATGTTAATAGAAATCATCAAAGTGACGCCTGTCATTCCCGAGTAAACTCAGCTCATGAGTTGAGTTAGGCAACCGACATACATAAATCTGTTTCTCCTCATAAACTTCGATGTTTTATAATGATACATTACCATTGCTGTCTGTATTAGTAACCCTACACAAAACTAACATAATAAAGCGTCAATTTAAAGATAAATCATGATTACTAATTACAACTTGCGCATTATTTGTCTTAATTATACCGGTTGGTGGGTCTTTATTACGTAAATGTAGGTTTGTGTTACAACAGGTGCTTTCGTACTGAAGTCATTACGTTCTACTTACGACCCTCTTTAAAATAAATATCAAAATGCATGCAAATTTAGACATTTTATGAGTTAATTGATCTACTTACAAAATTATTTAAGTGCCACGTAGAGTAGAGGAGTTAGAAATCCTTACAAAATAGGTGTTTAATTTCTGAGTTCTACCTAATGTTGTTCGATATTAAATTATTTTGTACTAGCGACCCGCTAATGTATTATACATATAAACCTTCCTCTTAAATCACCTTATCTATTAAAAAAACCGCATCAAAATCCGTTGTGAAGTTTTAAAGATCTATGCTTACATAGGGACGGACAGACAGGGAAGCGACTTTGTTTTATACTATGTAGTGATTGTAATGTTAAGAAGCTAAAAATTGTGTTTGCTTGAACGCGCTAATCGCAGGAATGACTGGTCCGATTACCAATAGAAAGCTACGTTATTCAGAAGTATCATAGATTAAGTTAATGATGAAGTTCTTAGGGAAACAAGAGCTAGTAATCTTATATTGCAAAGCACTCAAGCTCATTTTGCCATACATCATTTCTGACTCCTCGAGGAAAACTATTTTGAAAGAAACATATACGTTCATTTTATAATTTTAATGTAACATTTCGGTTATACTGAAGCCAAATCATATTGCACATTATTAACAACGATTAAGAAATCGCGGTCTAACGCAAGTTAAACGTAGCGTGAAACAACTAGTTTATTAAGCCCAAAAGGTACTAAAAAGTTAGTATAGGAGCCCTAAAATAAAAATGCAAGTGAATTGAAAGTGAAATTGCCCTACAATTGAGCGTCACGGTACAAATCACACGTTAACAATGTAAATCCTATATAACTGATATTATATTTCAGGAAATGCGTTGGGATTGCTTTATTTTTGTCGATTGCGGTGAGATTATATGTCTGACTTGCGGTTGGTTTGATTTTTGGTAGGTATGTTTCAGGATCTTTAAAGATCAAGGTCTTGGTAAAAGAAATCGGTTCAGATTAGGATATATATGATTTTGACTGCATCGGTAGTTTAGTGGATCTTAGTTCGATTCTTAACGAGACAATTATTTACTTGAATTGAAACAAGAGATGAAAAGATTGATGCCGATGTGGAAAAAAGAGCAAATGCGGGAAATAAAGTAAATGGTGCTATACACGCGGTTATGACCAACCAGTCGATGTCTACAAAGGCTCGATTGGCTGTTCACAATGGTGTTCTGGTGCCTACGCTTTTGTATGGAAGTGAATGTTGGGTGTGGCAAAAGAGACATGAAAGTAGGATAAATGCTGTAGATATGCGTTCTTTACGAAGTATATGTGGTGTAACTCTAAATGATAGATTGAGGAATGATATAATTAGACAGAGAAGATGTAGTGACAAGAATTGAAAAGAGTATGCTTAGTTGGTTTGGTCATGTGGAAAGGATGAATGAAAGGCGAGTAACAAGGCAGATGTGAGTGGAAACGCCGGGAGGGGACGCTCTAGAAGGACATACACTGACCTCATAGGTGATGTTCTTCAGAAACGTCAGGTGCGTAGTACTCGCAACCGGCGTGCGTGTATGACCAGATGTATGACCGTGGACGAGGCAAAGGGAGTGTATGTATGTATTTAACCTCAGGAAGAGACATTTACAATTGATGATCGGGATTCCAGACAAAAGCAAGTACTTAATAAACATTATGAGAGTGCCCCAAAGGGGTTCTAAACAGTACCCGACAAACTATCTGCAATAAAATCGTTACTTAATCTATCTGTTATTATTATTGAATCACAACCCCTAGCATTGTACGGTAACCCCACACCAAATTCGTGTTAAAATCAATAGGCGCACGCGCAGCGTTGAAAGATCGATATTGTCTTTAGTTCGCCCCTCACATCTGTTTGTGCGATCAGTGCGATCACCCCTGTATTCTGCGTATGCGCATTATTTGGAATACATTACTGGTTAACGAATTTTCGAGGAATGGGTAATTTAAAATATAGGTACATTACAATGTTTTCTTGAGTAAAAACCGTCTAAAATAGATTTGAGATAAATTAATATACAGGTAATACTATAAGGATTATTCATTACTAGGTTCGTGCATCACCCGTGTAACTCCAATCCCCATGGAAACTTAATTAAATATAGCCTAAAGCTTTTCTCGATTATGGGTCTAACTAACACTGAAGAATGTTCCCTATCGGTCCATTAGTTCTTGAGATAAACGCGTTTAAACAAACAAACTTTTCAGCTTTATCTATTAGTATAGATTTTAGACTAGTATTTAAACCAGCCAAGGTAATAGTTACTGGCTGGTAAATTCCTATTGGCATTTTGTTTTGATACTATAGCTAGAAAATCATATTCGATTTTTTCTTTTAAAAAATATTACGTGGTCTGCAATGCATGAAAGAAAACAACATGGAAAACCTTTAGGAATATGCTAAGGTATGTAGTATTTTTGGATACTACATTCGGACTATAGTTTTGGGTAAACGCGCAATGGAACTTAAATTGTTGAAGTTCCCCACCGGGAAGTATTGTTTCCTTAGTCTATTTATATTTCATAGTTTTAGGGCGAGGGTGGTTCGCTTAGGGAGAATGTTTTTGTCTGACCAACTTCCACCCTGTATGTATGAATGTATGTGTGTGTATGTAAGATGAGGCGGCTGCATTTAGAACAATGTTGGTATTAACTACACCGGGAGAATTTTGTAAACAAATCGATAAACTTGTCGGTAGTTTCACACTTTTGGGTTTCATCTTTCATATCGTAATTGAAGGTAGATGTGTGTACATTTTATTATTATAACGTAAGCGTTAATATGGATGATTGCTGATTGATATTATGGCTTTTAGTAACCAGTAGAGATTGAAACTTAGGCTTGAATATCACATATCTAAAGTCATGATTCCTCAATTCCTTTGCCAGCCACTGCCCTGAGCTGAGATCCGAGGGCGCCCTCTTGTGCAGGTTGCTTAGTTTGTAGTTTTAAAACCATTTATTAGGTTTGGAGCTCTGCTCGCCTTTATGCCCGGTGAAGTAGCAAAAGCCTCGTGGCTAACTACATATGTGCGTCCGAAAAAAAGGCTTGAATATGGGTGTCGAATAAGTTGATTACGTTTAGAAAATAGGTCATATATTTTAAGATGGTAATCTGCCAAAATATTTAGTTATCTCTAGTAGTGTAATGGAATAATTACGCATATTATGGTTTGGCCCTTTTATTAAATTATCTAATAGATTCCCGCGTGCGGTTTCATCCGTGTAACTCCCGGTCCCGTAGGAACTTCATAATTAAATATAGCCTATAGCCCTTCTCTATAAATGGGCTTTCTAGCACTAAAAGATTTCTTTAATAGGACCAGTAGTTCCTGTGCAAGCAAGTTTACAAACAAACAAACAAACTTCTTATAAACCAAACTCTGCAGCTTTACATATAACTATAGAAGTATAGATAAGTTACTAACTGCGCCCCGCGGTTTTACCCGCGTCACTCTGAGCTAGTGGGTCTGAGCGTGATATTTTCTAGCATATATGTTAATCCAGCTTATAAACTATCCGCGTGCAAACTTTTAGCCAAATCCGTTCAGTAGTTTTTACAAACATCCATCCATCCATACTTACAAACTTTCGCGTTTATAATATTAGTAGGATGTTATTAGTATAGTTACATACTGTTGTTATGAAGTTCCTTTCGATTCTTTTGATAAGATATTCATACCGCTCAAATTCTTCTCTCACATTATAAAATCAAAAATGAAAATATATTTGGTAACTACACATTTATATTCACACGTTTTACATCTCATTATATAACCTAGTCACATTGCTTTATTACTCTTACATCTGCCGACATCAAAGACAAAATATCATCGAGAGATCATCAAACTTTGTTTTGTAAACAAACAAAGGACTCAAACTTGTCTATGATAAGCACGTGTTTAGTTTGAAATATGTCATTATGACTTCCTGTCAAAATAGAGAATTGTTTATGGTATGATCAAAGCACGAATGAGGCACCAAAGAACTATAATTTAAAATAGAGCCTAAATAGGTACCTAAAAATAAATATGGTTTCAGTTACCAACTTTTTATTAAATTCTGACTCGTGGCGAATAACTTTTCTATGCTTATTTTTATAAAAAATAATTTATTATATCAGTTTGTTACACAGTGACAACCTATCTGTAATGTAGCGGTGGACTATATATTAAATAAATAAAAAATCGATAGTAATTAACAAATGTATTATACGATAAAAAAAATTGTGTACAATCTCAATTACTTGACAGGGCTAATGATAAAGCAATATCATTTTGATCTCACATCAAAGATAAAATAGAAGAAACAAATGCAAAGTAATTGAAGCTCAGTCAGTCGCCAACTTTGTCTTATTGGAGCGGACTAGCAATCCAGTACTGGTAAAACTGCCGGGCGCAACTAGTTAAAGAATATTACCATCAGTTAAATGTAAATAAATATCTAAGTAAATTGATTATATTAGTGTATAGTTAAATTACACAAGGCTTCTTAGCTGTGCAAACCACCGCAGCTGAGGATGATTCATAATGTCATCTATAAATACACTGCATATAAATATATTTTATTATAAATTATAAATATATTTCAATTGTACTGTCGATGCTCATCAAATTCACCTGACCCTTTGATTTCAAAGAACGTTCCGATACCCTCGGACACCCAAAGTCTGAGAAACCCGTGAACTGTTAAGTACAGCGAAAGTTGCAAAAAACTAAAAGTCATTATTACTCAGTCACACCGCCAGTGACCGCCCTGAACCGAGGTCCAAGTCCCACAGAGGGTGTCCTCTTGCACAATTTGCTTAGTTTGTAGATTTAAAACCATTTATTAAGGCTGGACTTCTGCTCGTCTTCATGCTCGGCAAATTATCAAAAGATTCGATGCGAACTACATATTTTTAAATTTTTGAATACTGTACGGAAAATTTTCAAAACTGATATTAATAAATTTTGACTACCGGCAGGATTCGAACCTGCTTCTTAGGTTGGCTACGGTAGAACCCTACTGATCATCGGAATTTAATAATCACTTTTATAAGACGAATCTAAGGGGAATGTTAGTGCCATCTATCGGTAATGAATAGCATTTCAAAGCTACGTAATTAAGAAACACTTACAGTACAACCCAAATGAAGTTTATCATTCTATTATATACAAACATGTTAATTACAGATTAAGTTTTGACAGCTGATTAGTTCAAGGTTGATCATACTTCATGAAAATGTCAGTGAGACTTTCTTAAAGGTTCCCAACATAATCATGTAAGGTTAGGCACCATCTAATTGCGATAACCAAGGCCGGATTTAAGGGAGGGCAACCAGGGCAACTGCCCCAGGGCCTCCACAATAGAGGGGCGCCCACAATAGAGATTAAAATTCTGACGAGTAACTCTCTTTTTTTCGGTCTTGTATTTTTACATACAGTACTTTGTAGAATCATGATTAACGTAATAATAGTTCTTAAATATTGTAATAACGGTTATTCATCTATATTTGTTCACTTAAATTAGACCTACATACTTCTAGAAAAGTAGGTACGTAAATACTTCAAATTTTCTACACATTCAGAAGGAAACTAATTTGTGGCCAGGGGGCCTCTTCTCCTTAGTTGCCCCGGGGCCTCCGGACTTCTAAATCCGGCCGGATAACTAATCTGCTTGCTAAACTGGGTGATTGTGAAATATCCCTCAAAGACCCTGGTTTGCCAAGGTCTGTTAAGAGGAATTAAGAGGCACATGTTCAGCTGTGGACGTAAATGCTGATAAACTAAGTAAAGTAATTGTTGCTTTATTCTACCGGATGACATAAATTATAGAATAATTGCTTAGCGACTAACAGGATAGATATGGCAATATATTATTATGTACCTATGTACTTATTAATTAATTTATTGTAGCAATAGATAGATATTATGTTATTATTTAATTACAAGCGCTAGTTGTAAATTGTGTACCTAAGTATCTATAATCTAGAGCAGAGGTCTCCAAACTTTGACGCCTTAGGGCCATAACGATTTTTTCAATATGTGCGAAGGACAAAAACAGTTTTCATTTTTCTATCCTGAACTATACTCTACCGAGTAATTATCATTTTGTATTGTCTTTTTCAACTTATCACAGCAATAGTAATAACAATAAGACATTGGGTGTCGCGAAACAGATTGAAATCACTAGTCTAAGCTAAGCTAAAGTCTTAAGTCTAAGCTGTCGCGGGCCGGATTGTTGGCACTGGCGGGCCGGATTTGGCCCGCGGGCCGTAGTTTGGAGACCTCTGATCTAGAGCAAAGGATCGGATGTGCTGTGATATGATACGTCAGAAACATTCGTAGTATGTGCCTTTAACTAGCATTTACGACCAAATGCTTCTGAAGATAATAGTACATGCGTCCTTATGCTTCTAAGGTCTAGATATATACATTAGACATATACTAAGCTGGAATATACTTAGGTATTTAAGTAATCGAATGAGTTATAGTTTATAGACTGTTCAACTCATCTATGCGCGAGACGCTATGAGGCCTACAGGGCAATTTCTTTAATATCTACGTTAAATATAGGTATATGTTTGAAATAATTACTTATTGAGCACTTAGGTATTAACATAAACTTGTGTTTGTCAAAAATTACACTATATAAGACTAAATCTAACAAAAGTATCACTTAAGTAGCTAAAGACATTGTTAAAATTATTTGATCTTGTAGAATTTTTTACATCGTGTGTTTGCCGAACCTCTTTAAATACAGAAAACTTATAACAGTTTATATTATACTGTATAGTTTCCCGCGCTCTGCTGTTTCTGTTGGCAAATCAGTCGATCGGATGACGTCCGGGGCTATCTCTGAATGGATATTTAGAAGAGCTTAACAGGTTAAGCTCTTCTGCCTCTTTTCTAAAGTGTTCGTTACTCTTAACCAAGTTTTGTCTTCGATTTGGGGGAGAGCGAGGGCTAATTTGCCCTGTGCACCCCCCCTCGGACCGCGTCTGATCTTGCAGCAATTTAAAATTCACACGTTACCCAAAACCTTGAACCCTTGCAATTATCTGAGGCGCCCAGACGAAGGGCTGATGCCGTGATACAAGCAGTGACTCTCATTAGCCCCGGTGTCATGTCCGTCACAGTGGACGCCTTGCTAATGAAAGTTATATACATAATATACATATGGTACTTACGTTGTTAAATGACCATTCCATATTTGTAACCAAGAGTTAAAATTGTGGCAGGTTCTCAGTTTAGATTTTTTTAAAATTACTTTTGTGGTTTATATGCTCTATATTTTGTTTGTGGCTGCTAGTCCTGAATCAAATAATTGAATAGATTTAAATAACATTTGGCAAACAAGTTAATTGTAATGAAGTCTATGAAACAAGTTTAAATCCATAAGAGTAATTGCCAGCAATCCAACGCAAGTAAAATGACAAGAAATAGTAAAAGGTACCCATTATGTATTGTGAGAGAGTTCAAATTTGCTAGGCCTGTTGCATGTGTATTCTATGCAGTTGGATAGATCTAGTCTTAATGATATGATCCATAGACTACCTATAAGAAGATGTCCTGACGTAAAAGTATAAATTTTAGTTTTGTACAAAATCATTTTTTATAAAATGATCATCGTGATATAATGAATGGTACTTCCCACAAACAATGTGGTAGGTAAACCATCTGCAGACAGACGTATCGGAATGAAACGTCACCATTACACAAACTTAACGACACATGAAGCTCAACTTAAATGGCTTATTACATAACTCGAGAGCGACAATCGTCACTTTAAATTGGTTGTAACGCGTGCGCTGGACAATGGAAGGACGGCGCGCGAGGCAATTGCTTTTTGTACCTCGAGTTATGGGCAGCTGATTGTCATTAAATATCCTTTGGCATGGAGGTTTTAGGCTCGACTCCGATATAGCAATGGTGTCGGAATGTAATCCTATTGATGTCATAATTGTTGGTTTTGGCTGTGCAGGCAAGTCTTAATTTAAACAAACAAAAACTGAAGTATAATATAACTTTTTTACCTTAGAATGTGTAGAAACTTATTGAATTAAATTCGCTTATACAGTTACTAGCTTCCCGCGCGCGGTTTCACCCTTCTAACTCCTGCTACCGAAGGAACTTCATAATTAAATATGCCTCCTGGATAATGTAGCTTTCTAATGCTCAAATATCTTTTCAAATCGGATCAAGGAGTTCCTTAGACCCTTTCTTTGTTTACTTGACATACAAGAAACAAGCAAACCCTTCAGATATTTAATATTAGTATTGATGTTATATTGGAAAGTAAGCAAAATATGTTTAAAGGAATAATAATTAATGAAACCTAGTACCTAGTATGTTTTAAAGTTTCACGAGATCCAATAGAGAACTAAAGATACCTACGACAAATACTACTCTTGTACATAAAGTTTGTTTCAATAATCCAAGCAATAAGAAGAAGGAATTAATGGAAGTCCTCCTCCATCAATTCCAAGTCCAACAAACATTTTGTCCCAAAATTGGACAAATGGAAAAGTAATAACAACATAAACCTCGACTCAAATGCCTTATTAAACAACTTGAGAGCAGCAATCGTCACCTCAAATTGTCTGTAACACGCATGGAGAAGCCTTTACATTGTCGTAGTGGAATGCGTGCGCGATGCATTATGTCTGCTTCAGATTGTGAGGTAATTTCCGCCTGAACAGGGTTGGCTAAAAATATACAATTGAAAATATAATACTAAATAATTTAATGCATTCGAAAAAAAAACCTAAAAATATTAAAAAAATATTAGTAAAAATATTGTAACAATTTTAAATCGATTTAGACAGAGGAACTGTTCAAAACTAAACTTTGTATTTTTCTTATTCAGAATTGGATCCTTTTTAAAGGTATATTTATCTAATATAAGGCGCAACGAAGAAACCTATTTGTTTACTTTAAATGCGGTATTTATAGGGTTGAGAAAATGGGTACTGGCCAACTGATAGTCAAATCAATAAGTTCTTAATAAAAAAACATAAGAAACTACGAAGGCTACAGATATTAAATTGATTTGCTAATTTCTGTGAATATACTTCAGTGCGTTACGAGAATGAAAGTTATTATATCGTAATGCATAGATTGAAGCAAAAAAGCGGAAGATATGCCACGTCCTTACATTGGTCAGCTGAAAACGGGCATGATGCACAACTACATGCATGCACACTCACACTGCTGTGATTCTTTCTAGCGTTGTACGGTATTCAAAGACAGAGACAAACCGATATGTTTTGACGATAGCGTGAAGGAGACAGCGCGATACTGATTACGTCAAATTGACATTAGAATGAATGAAGTAAGGTAAGTGACTTCGTGCTAGTACGTTATTCCGTGAGTTTTATATTGGTGCTAAAAAAATGCAGTTTGTTTATTTTCTAAACAAAATTAATGCGTACTATGCTTTTGTTTAATATTATTATTTATTTATTTATTCATTTCCTTACAACATATTACAAACACACCATACATATGTCCCACAAAATTGTGTTGTCGGTGTCACTGTAGGACCGAGTCCTCGTCCAGAAATTATGTTTTCAAGGTTTTGTTCATAAACTTGCCATTTGCAATTATAGTGACTACACTTCTGATGATTGAAATAGTGGTATTATAAAAAGGGATGCATGCATCATAAGAACAATATTAAAAATACTTAAGTGTGTTTATGTGAATAAAGAACATTTTTATTTGATATGATTTGGCCAATTTAAACACATTTGGTAGAGATAATGTATTCTAAAAATTCAACCAAAGTAATTACCATCACGTATCATAATAGTATGGTTTCATCAGGTTAATGAATGTTTATGCAGTAGGGCACTGTTCCGGACCGGCGCTGATGACTTCATTTTAGATGTTTATCTAAGCTCACCTAGTGTGTGATCGCGTGATGAGACAATATGGGTGATTGTCTAACAAAATCTTGGGAGTTACATGAAACATTCACAAGTAACTCCAAGCAACTCAACAACAGCTTTAAACCTTAATTTCTGTAAATAAACAATTAGTACAGTTGAGTTTTAAAACATCTATCGATAGATTTGATTACTAATATTTCATGATCTTCTCTATCGTTGATCGTTGTTGCGTTTCGAGAAATAGCTATGGTACGCTTCAAAGTTGCTGCTCTTCGAGGAATAACCCTTAAGTTAACCTTAAATAGTATTTGCTAGCGAGAATTGAATTTATAAGGCATTTCTGGCTCTATAATATTGGTGACGGATTATTTATAATACAAGACTGATAAAAAATGCATCCCCCGGATTTGACAATTATTCCGATTTGTGATAATTGTCTTTCGTACAAAGAAAAAGAAAATTTGATTAGTTTATTAAAGACGGAGTTCTAAGGTATGAGATAAGGCAGCCCTAACGCAATACTTGCGCTGGCGCATCTACGGAGTAACGTAATGGCTATCGCAATCTGATAGAGTAAAAATGAAAGGATTCGCACGTACTCACTTTTTGCAATGTGGACGCGATAGAATCCATGCTATTGTGTTGCGTTTATGGTATGCTTGTTGAAGTTTCCAATTGGATCTTGGGAAGAAGATATTAGCAGTGGTATACTCCATCTCAATAGAGTTTTATTATTACTAACTGTTGCACGTGACTTCGTTTGGATTTCGATTTCTCCGTACAAATTCATTCTCATTTCATCTCCTTAGGGCGGGATTTTTCAAGAACCTTGTCTTAACCTTTGTGCGTGCCAAATTTCAACGTATAAGATATAAATATAATATTTGGAGAAAATTTAAAACTACAACGACTAAGCAATTTTTACTAAACAATCCTTACACCGTTACCGTGGTGAATATTTCAAAATTCATTCTCTGTTCAAAGGAAAATAAAAAAAATTGTTGTAAGATCCTATTAACTAATAGTGCCTTAGTTTCATTACAATTCAATTAGTAGTTTTGGCGTGATACATGTTTAAAAAATCAGCCAAACATACAACAATTCATTAAGATACTTTTTTACTTCAGTACAGAAAAATATTTTCATAATATATTCAAATTGTAGCTACTTTTATTTGTCACTTAAATAAGTCAAGGAAATTAAATATCTCTTAGGCGCCGTGATATCATAACAAAGTAAATCCTACTTAATTAGTAACGTGAAATTTGTCACTGAATTCTAGACACATAGTAATTTGAAACATACTTTATTTACTACATCCCTACTAATATTACCGATCCAGGGAATTCAGCAATTACGCAAAGAAAGCAATAAGTAAATACGGGACTTAAACCGTCATGGTTTAATTCAAGCACCACTATCGAATACATAATTAAAGCTTCACCAAGATATATTTACTGAAGAAAATGGAACCTAATATTTCCTGTTAATACAAGAATTGTCAATCACGACTCCATTTACTGGAGACAATGGGTGGAAGCAACCTAATAGCTTTTATAACACTATAACGTTTAAAGCAACATTGAGCTCCTATGATCCATGACCCATTGTTCTGTATGTCATCCTGTATGATTGTTTGCGACCGATGGAGCGTCGCCCGGGGATCGAATTGGCTATCGATGTAGAGGATGTATCAGGTCACGGTGATTGACTTTACGTTTGATTCGTATTGTAATCTTTGAAAATATATGGCAATGAACGGAATAAATGGATGTTTGTGATTTTGATCAATATGGCAACAGTCTGAAAACCGAACCTCCATCGCTATTACAATGGTACTCATACCCTAGAGAAAAAGGTTTACTGACTCAGACATCCGGATGCTACTCTCGTTCCTCCAGCGATATGACATCCCCTTCCGTATATTTTCTTACATCATCTTTAGGGTGACAGTAATGGTGGAACAATTTAAAATTCTAACGAGACAAGACGCCAAAATCGCGTCTCGAAATCTGCCTTACTAGAGAAGTTCTCATCACATCAACCCAGGCAGGCCATTATGTAACTTGTGAAAGCAACGCGACAGCAGATATTTTTCTTTCAATAGCAATTGGTGGCTAATTATCAACTATAGCTACAATTTATGTTGTTAGTCGATAAGATAACGTAAGCAAATGTTGCGTTACTAACAATACTTAATTTTAGACGTTTTTCGATTAATAGCCAATATTATCGCTGTCGCATATTTTACTTAATTGCCTGCCAGTTGACGGTACCTACACAAATAAAATTGCCAAGTTACATTGCCTTAATGCTTTCTTATAAAGATCGTAGGAAGTGTCTTGGTGAGTGAGCAAGTGTGTGGACTACTAACCCACCTTCACAACCTTCATATATAAAAGGGATAGTCTTATCTCTATTTATTTAATTGCCCAGATTATTACGATAACCACAAGCGCTTATTTTATACACTTTCACACGTTTAATGGTGCAATTTAATGCAATCGCAGTAACGTAATGATATCTAGTGCATAATACTTTCAGTTTTCAATGACTTTATTGCGTTTTATCTATATTAATATAAAAATAAAAGTTTATTGCTGAATATGTGCGTAACTTGAGCATGACTTGAATGACTTAGTTGGTTCTGTTGTTGTAGTGCTTGTAGTCGGAACATGGTGACTATGCCAAAAAACCCTGTCGGGATAGGGCCAAGTTCAATAGTGGACATTGTACGGGCTTTATAATTCACTGATTTAAATTTCTTGAGCTGCTGCTGGGGAATTAAATCTATATATATAAAAGAAAGTCGTGTTTGTTACAACACTTATAACTCGAGAACGGCTGGACCGATTGCCATGGTTTTTGATTTGTTGGATTTGTTTCCGTCCCGAATAGCAGAATACATTTTAAAAACAAAAGAAAGTCGTGTTAGTTACACTCAACTTTTTTATAACTCAAGAACGGCTGAACCGATTTGGCTGAAAATTGGTAGGGAGGTAGCTAAGAACTGGGAGAAGGACACAGGATACTTTTGGGTAGGGGTAGGGTAGGGTAGGGTAGGGGTAGGGTAGGGATAGGGTAGGGGTAGGGTAGGGGTAGGGTAGGGGTAGGGTAGGGTAGGGGTAGGGTAGGGGTATGGTAGGGGTAGGGTAGGGGTAGGGTAGGGTAGGGTAGGGTAGGGTAGGGCAGGGGTAGGGTATAAAAGTCCACCCGTGCGAAGCCGGGGCGGGCCGCTAGTAATAATTAAATCTATGCTAATATATACTTATAAAGCTTAAGTTTCTATGTTTATTTGCTTGAACGCATTCTCAAGACCTACAGGACCGATTTGAAGAATTCTGTCAGTGTTAGTTAGCCCATTTATCGAGGAAGGCTATAGGCTATATTTTATTATGAAGTTGTTATGGGAACGGAAATGACGAAGGGTGAAAGCAAGTTACTATATATTATGCACTTACACATCAATAACCAGATTATCCAGACCGAATAAAAATGAAATGTTAGTATCAAAACAATACAAGACAAAGCATAGTCCCTTCTTTCTATTTTTGCATGGCAATATGCAATTAGCCATGAAGCTTTTGCTACTTCACCGTGAAAATAGGCGAGTGATGATCTAGTCTTATTAAAATATAAAACACTACTGATTTGAGTTGCATATTAATTATGTACCTACATTTTTTTTCTCCGTGTTCATCCATATGTCACCGACAGGAAAACAGAATATGATACAAACATCTAATAATTTAATAACATTATCCAGCTACTGCGCATCTCTGCCCGCTTCCTACTGCATATTTTATGATGACTCAAGCCAATTCATTATTTGTTATTTATAATTATTATACCTATTAAATAAATTACCGCACATAAGACCACAATTTGAGATTATATAAATAACAAATAATTGATAATTATGTCCTATAAATAACTTGTATTCAAGTTATTCAAAGGAAATTATGACAACATTCGACGTTTTCATAAATGTAATTGCTCAAATAAATAATAATTTATAGTGAATACAGTAGAGTATAATATTCCTTGATATGGGGGCTATGTTGCCCCCATATCAAGGAATGAATTACCATCTTATGATAGCTTTAAACGGAAAATAAAAATGGTAGTGCCTACAACGTTTTGAACTGTATTGAATTGCAATTAAGTTCAAAAATAGAGATAATTTTAATACAAAAAAATTACCAATGGATTCAAGAAAATATCGCAAAATAAAATTTTCGGGATATGATACTAAAAACGTGTGTATTTATAATCAAAAAAACGGATGGACCTATGTGAGCCTTTTTCTACTATACCAGGCAATAGGGCGGTCGTAAGATGTATTATGTTATCAATAGCTTCCCGCGCGCAGTACCGGCGTAACTTCAGTTCACGTTGGATCTTCAAAATTAAATGTAACCTATAGCATTTCTCGTTAAATGGGATATCTAACAGTGAAATATTTTTTCAAATCGGATCAGTGTTTCCGAAGATTAGCGTGTTCAAATAAACAAATTCTTTAGCTTTATTGCCTTGTAGATAAAACTAGTGGGCTGGAAAAAAAAGTACAGTAAAATAACTAGACAATTTATTCTTTTTGGGAAATATTTAGTTAGCCGGAAGGTTTTTTTTCCGACGGTTATAATGAAGACATCACTACATCCCGTTGAAGAGAAGTACGCCGGATCCGGCAAGACCGAGTCATCGTTCGTCCCCCTCGTGACACAGTCGTTCACGGGTGGCTTGCCAGAAACAATGGCACAGGATGCGACAGGAGACAATATTGTCGAGACCCATTGTCCGCTGTTGCTAACGGATTAATTACAATTACGCATTGTTAGCTTTTTGCTGCACTTTTTTAGAAGAATATTGAATTTAAGCTCGTTATTGGCATACCTCTAAGTCCTATCTATTAAAATTTGAAGCTGCTGTAGCCCAATGGCTAGGGCAATGGACTTGTGATCTTGGGGTTGTCGATGCGATCCCCACCAATGGGTAGGGATAAGTCAGAATAAGTCAAATTTATATAATTACACTTTTTAAACTTTACGTTTAAACTATGTATAACAACATTCTGATTAGAATTACAGCTACAAATCGACAGTTCATCCCTTCCTTTAGTTGACTATAACAAGGCGCCACAGCATTGATGGGACAGAATCAAACGCTTGCAACACATTCAACTTGACGTTTTGTATTAAGCCTTTGATCATAAATTGCCGTGATTAATGTCTTTAAGAGCCACTAGTGATAAAAGGTATTTGAGTTTTGAGTATAGATGATGGGAAGAATTGAAGTCCCACGCTGTTTCCGACTAACTTTCTGATTGTTATAAACAAAGTCATAATTCCTCGATCTACATATACCTACTAGAGATTGCAACCCGGTATGTTTCACAACCCGGCCGGGCCCGGTTGCATTCGTCGCCAACCCGTCGGGTTGTGTGTTAGCGATGAATCCTTTAAAGTATTTTATGAAAATTTTCTATATACGAATGAAAAAGACAATAATTCAAGGTTTTTATTTATTCCAAACTGGCTTATGAACAATTATCACAATAATGAGTCTCACTCAAGTCTCAAAATCACACTTAATACAGAATTGATTACTTTTACTTGTGAACGGAAAAGTAACATTAGTATTAGTAATTATAGGTAGTAAAGAGTAGTAGGAGTAAAGAGAAATACATGCAGATATTTCTCTTTACTCCTTATAGTGTCTATTTGTATAATAAGAAACTAATAACGCAGTTTAAAGTACTAAACGTGTCATAACAACTTAGATTAGATAGATAGATAGATATAAACTTTGGTAAGTTTGTTATAAATAAAACAAATTCTTATTTACTATAAGTAAAGTATTATGTTTTTTCTTAGACTTTGGTTATTCAGACTAGTGAGTGTTACTATTAATAACGCCAACGACGCAGCTCGCAGTGGTTGTCATGCCAACGTACACTCTACGAGTTGGCTCTCCCGAGCCGCGGTTTACTTACCGGGTCCGGTGACCAGGCCCGGTGGGTGCCTAAATTAGCACCGGGCCCGGTTTGCAATCTGCAAAGGGGGCGCTCTCTTGTGCAGTTTGCTTTGTAGTTTTTAATCCATTTATTAAGGCTGGAGCACGCCTTTGTTATATTCCGCGGAACTGTCAAATGGATAATGGACAATTTTAAAGCATTTATTTTCATCATCTCATCATCATATGAGCCTGTCGTCGTCCCCTGCTGAACATAGGCCTCCCCCATCGATATCCAGCGGGAACGATTGATAGCGGCCGGCAGCTACTGACTCCCTGCGACCTTTATGAGTCGGTCGGTCGTCCCACGCTGCGCTTGCCAGTTCGTGGCAAGCGCAGCATTGCTTTTGCCGAAATGAAAATATGAAAATTGAGAACACACTTATACTTGCTGAGACTGCTAATCTGCGCCAGTGGGTTATAGCGTGATGTATTATAACCTTTATGTTAATCCACTATCCACGTGCAAAATTTCGGCCAAAGAAGTTCAGTAGTTTTTAGTGTGAAAGAGTAACAAACATCTAGACAGACTTTCACGTTTATAATATACGTAGGATATGCAGATTCTAGAGTTTACTTGAACTAAAGCAAGTCTAGTGCTTAATTTAAGGAATCTTCCGAAAGCTCTTAATACACATGTGGGCAACAAATTCAATTTCACGATTTATCCAATCATTACTGTCTTTCAGTGTTATGTAGACCATTTATCGAGAGGCCATATTTCATCATGAAATTCCTACAGGGGCAGAAGTATTGTATAAAATAAATACTTATTATACTTGTATACTTATTTTACTCTGTAAACTACAACTCTACAGAGTTCTCTACCCACACACAAAGACCTTATTCCACCCACACACTCAACAAACCACTTTAAATCCTGTACAAGAATTTAAGGTACAATACATCACAAAACCCGTAGGTATTTCAGGTAATAAAATGTACCGTTACCTACTATAGTTATGTCCTAAGTGGTATGTGACGTGTCACGACCCAGTGGGGTCCACGCCGTGCCCATCCGACGGATATCGCGTCACGGATGATCGACCCGCGTCCGACATATCATTGCCCTAATCGTATTTTATTCTGTTGTGGCAAGATTCTGTTAGATCAATCTATACAAATAACTAAATAAAACTAAAGTGTCACTTTGTAATGGAAAATAACAGGTTTTCACTAAATGCATGTACAATGCATATTATATACATTATTTATCCTCTCGCAGGTCTACTGGAAGAGATTTCTTAAGAAATAAGTAGTACCTTTGTACATTGCTGTTTGTCTGTCTTGTTGTATCTATATCTTCTGTAACTTATAACAAAAACACAAATAGAAATTAATAATTGTCTGACTATCTGTATCTATCTAAATTACATAGCCTGTTTGTTCCGGCTGTAGTACCGATGTAGATGGGACTTTCATTATTCGACATCTTATAAAATCCTTATTTTACGCGGATGAAGTCGTGGGTAGCAGCTAGGTAGTATATAAATAGGTATGAACTGGACACAATTAAAAAGAAAATTATTTATGAGGGAGAACACTCGAACAGTCTTCCAAACAAAGTCGCTTCCCGCTGTCTGTCTGTCCACTACCTGTCACTATGTATGCTTACATCTTTAAAACTACGCAACGGATTTTGATGCGGCTTATTTGTATCAGCATAGCAAGTCGGGGCGGGTCGCTAGTAGTTCAATAAACTTCACTGACTACTTGTACCAATGAAGATTATTTTTACAATATCACTACATAGTATAAAACAAAGTCGCTTTCTCTGTCCCTATATCCCTATGTATGCTTAAATCTTTAAAACTACGCAACGGACTTTGATGCGGTTTTTTTAATAGATAGAGGGATTTAAGAGGAAGGCTTATATGTATAATACATCAGCATTGTACCCGTGCGGTACCGGGGCGGGTCGCTAGTGAAAAATAAAATAATATTATATTTTTAACATTTTTATGTTAAACTAGGTGCGCCCCGCGGTTTTACCCGCGTAAGTCTGCTCCAGTGGGTCGGAGCGTGATATTTTGTAGCCTATATGTTAATCCAGCTTATGAACTATCCACGTGCAAATCTTCCAGCTAAATCCATTCAGTAGTTTTTGCGTGAGAGAGTAACAAACATACATACATCCACACATACAAACTTTCGCATTTATTATATTGGTAGTATCCTACCAATATAATAAATGCGAAAGTTTGTATGTGATGAATGATTGCAATATTTTACATTAAAGTATACAAAAAAAAAAACAAATAAAAGTTGTTTTTTTGAAACGTAATTTGAAATGTAATAAAACCTTTTTTTTTCTTTACAGATATCAACATACAAGAAATAACTCATAACTCGAAGACATCAGTATTAAACCAAGTAAGTAACGGATAAATATTATTTTACAAGCGCGGTTACTGGGAAGGCTTTTGTGGTTTTCCGGGGAAATATGATATTTTCTAGTGTAAGAAAGTATCCTATGTCACTCCCTTCTTTGGCATAGATTTTGGCTTTTTCCAATTGCGCATTCTTGAGTTACCTGCTAGGTTTCCGAGCGCGGTCCCACCGCGGTTCAATTTTTCCAAACAAACTTTGCCAACCCTGTCCATGCTCTTAGAGCTGGAATTCAAATATTTTTTTATTGGATGTCTACGTCCTTTAGAGTATCAGTCCTCCAAGTGTCAGATCTCTACGACCAGCGATTTAGGCTGTGCGGTAATCTGTTCGTCAGTCATTCAGTCTTTCAGAACAGAGCGTTTTATTTCTATAGGTAATGGAGTAGTTTACGACCGATTCTATATAGATATTTAATTTTTAAAATTAATATTTTGAATATTATTCGTTAAAAAGTTTTCCGCTTGCGGCAATAGATGGCGCTAGTTGCCATTTTATAAGTCGCAAGCGTATGGTTCACCCGGCTACCGATGTTTTATAATAATAAAAAACAGGCGAGTGCGAGTCAGACTCGTACACGAAGGGTTCCGTACCATTTTCAAGTGCCCACCTGTGGCCGTTATTGATATCGAGCAAAAAAGTGCGAAGTTTGGCCCAGCGAAGTCTTAGTAATAGGGTACCGTTTTTTTCCCTTTGGGTACGGAGCCCTAAAAAAGGACTATTTAATGATTAGGTGGATTTAGTAATACCTTTATTTATCCCCTATGATAAGGGGGGACGAAAGCATAGCGGTGCTTAACAGAAATGAGGTGTTAAAAGTTGTCAATCTGCACTAAGCCTTATATACAATTATTTATATAGCTAGCATACCATGATAGTGACCCGTTAAGCTGTAGCAAGGTAAGGTTATATACTCTTTATGTCGTTTATGGTGTGGGTTGACGGTGACGTCAGAGGATAACCGTTATATTACGTACATTTTTGTTTCGTTTATTAACCTTTTCGATAAAGGAAAAAGTTCTAAATTTGATTGAGAATTCTTTGGTTGTGTTTAAGAATGGGTTACAAGGTATTCGAAAATTGAAACTTCGGTCACATGAGATTGTGTAAACAATATTACATTTTAAATTTAAATTACCTGTCTATGTTCACCGGAGGACGTTAACGGGCCGTTAAATAATCATCTTTTGTGTCTCATTAAGTTTTATAATGCTATAAGTCGTTATTCGTGTCTCAATAGTAATATATAAATCTGAAGACTTTGTTCGTTTGGTTGAACGCACTAATCTCAGGAACTACTGGTCGGATCTCAAACGTTATTTGAGTGTTACACAGCCAATTTATCGAGGAAGGCTATAGGTTATATTTAATGAATTAGTTCCTACGGGAACGCGGGTGAAACCGAGTGCGAAAGCTAGTCGTTCTCTAAATACTAAGATTTTTTTTACCCCTGAACTCACTCAAATCATTGCAATTCGTCGGCGGTGCTCATTACTGCATGTAAGTTCGCATTATTCCTAGTATACCGTCCAGTAGGACCGGATAGGACGAATTACCCGGTAATTATATACGATTATTTGAGGTGTTGCCAAAATATTCGCCATCCCTTTAACAGTAGATAGTATCATTTGTAGTGATTACGTGAGTAAAGGAGGTTTTGCAAAATATTACACAAATTTAATTTTCCACTTTTATTTTACTTAAAATACATAATGCAACTGCAAGCTGAGGCTTTTCCCATATACCAAAGGATGCAGCCAGCACAGCTACTATTGATCTTGAACGACATACGACGATTTTTGTTGACGTAATCACTATAAATGAATTTAATTCAGTACTTAGTATACTTGTATGTCAGAATTACAATGAATTGAGATACATTTCAAAAAACCAATAACTGATAGATAAGTGGGTAACTACAAACCATCCGATGCCCTCGTAGAACCGAAGTCCAAGAGGCCCGCGAACTGTAAAGTAGAGCGACAGTTGCACAAAACTCCCCTAAAATACTAAAAGTCATAATCCCTCAATCTCAACTCCAGCGATCGCCCTGAACCGACGCGGCGACGTCCAAGCCCCACTGGGGGCGCCCTCTTGCGCAGGTTGCTAGTTTGAAGTTTTTAAACCATTTATTAAGGCTGCTCGCCTTTATGCCCGGTGAAGTAGCAAAAGCCTCGTGGTTAACAACGTATGTCCATCCGAAAAAAAAATGGGCCACCTCAAATCTTACATATTTAGTCTGTCCGTCCGTCCTGCGACATGTATTTCTCTTTATCTAATTATCTATAAAAAAATCTATAAAAACTCTGCTAGTAATCTTTTCATTATTTTAAAAAGATGCAGATATAAAAAGATTGGCGTGTGGTTTCCGGATTAGAATAGGCCACCCCATGTCTTCCCATGGGTGTCCTAATAGGCGACTATGGGACATACAGGTGATGCATGGGCAGCAGCATGTATCAGCTTAAAGATACTATCTTACTGCGATCACCAATCCACCTGCCAAGAGTGGTGATTATGGCAAAATACCTCAACGAGGGTCGTTGGCCTTGGCGGCTTGCTAAGGTCTGTTAAGAGGAGGCTTATGTTCAGCGGTGGATGCGGGCTGATGAAGAAGAAGAAGATATAAAGAGGAAGTGATTGTTGGCACGGCCTACAATCGCTGAATCATTTGACAAGGTAGAGGGATATACGTTCCACACCTGTTAAAGGGATGGCATATATTTTCAAAGCACCTTATATATGATTACCAACCTACAGTGAAAACCGAAGCAATACATCCAATTACAAGGACCAGATTTTTCTTCTAACCTATAATGATTTACACTTTTTCTAGGTCTTCTCTAACTATGCTTAATGGCTACTAGTGGGACCTAGCCGCGTTTAGGTCTTGTCTTTTTATTTTCGATAAATTATAGGTGTCGATATAGAATGTCCAGGTTGTCATTTATTTTAATAAAGCTTCTAGAAACGTAAAAAAGTAACACTTTAAGTGTTATAGTGAATCTTGGTTGATAGGACAGACCGGTATTAAAATTATTTAGTACTGGATTTTGTGTATGAGCAATCAACTCGCAAGGATGTAGTGTCATCTGGTGGTGGGAATAATATTAAAAACTTACGTTGATGTAAGTTTAAAAAAATAAATAAAAATAAAACACACCAAATTCTATTCATCTGCAGTACCTTACAAAAGTAAGGAGATGTTATGTAAAACCTATGGCAATGGAATAAACTAAATAAACGATATTTATTTAGCACTTAGCTATTGACATTCACTTTTACTTTAAAAGTAAAATTAATTATTTACTTTTAAAGTAAAAGTAAATAATTACTAATACTAATTATACCATAACCTATTTATTATTAGTTTTACGTTTTCGTGAAACGTAAAACGTAAAATAATTAGTTTTACGTTTTCGTGGATACGTTTTCATCCACGTTCAAAATTAAATAAAGCCTAGCCTTACTCGATAACTATGGCTATATAATACTGACATATTTTGTTTTTAATCGAACCATTATTTTCTGAGATTAGCGCGTTCAAGCAAACAAACACACAAATTCTTCAGCTTTATATATTAGTATAGTTTTACTTTAGGTGTGCTAGAAGTCTGTCAGTCCTGTGTCAATAAAAAGGTTCTTAATATTAACGCAATTAACTATATGATATGTT
Source organism: Nycteola revayana (assembly GCA_947037095.2). Taxonomy (NCBI): domain Eukaryota; kingdom Metazoa; phylum Arthropoda; class Insecta; order Lepidoptera; family Nolidae; genus Nycteola; species Nycteola revayana. The sequence goes on from OX344844.2 coordinate 9,675,928, forward strand.
CGTAAGTTCACTAACCCCCAACAGGCATATACCAGTCAGTAAAATTAACATTTCGATTAAAACAACAAATGTTACAAAAAACATTACTATTTTCCCAACGAAATCAAAAGCAACATGAACACATAAACGTTCCCAATCAATCATCATAATCATTTAAATCAATTCAGTTTTCAAAGCAAACATTGCCAAGTTTTTTCAAATTCCGACGCACAAGGAAAAATTCCCATTGATTCCCGGTTCCCAGTGGGTTCTAAGTAATGCAACTATTAAGCTAGCCCTAGACGAGGTATTAGAGGAGGTTCACACGGAGTAGTGCCAATAACCCTGATGTGTATGTTGCTTTAGATAGGGGAGCTCAAACATTGTCCCCAGCTAGAGAGACCTTTAGTGGCTCCTTAAATGTTTTAAATCGGATAGAATCGATTAACTATGAGTTTGATTATATATGTTTGATATGGATTTAGAAGTCATAATTATCTGGTTATTTCAGTTATAAAACAGTAACCTTTAGTGCAAAAACAATGGTAGGTCTCTTTCTTTAACAGATATGTTCCGCGTGGTTCCGTTCACTTTAAAGATAATTTAATCTTTCACGCAACACGCGTGTTTTCCGGTAACACCTCTAACTGTTTGGCAGTTATAATAACATAATTCATATTATAGACTTCAGACCCTATGTGCGTAGCAAATCGAGCCTTTTAATAGTTCCGCTCAATTTATTTCTCGTATTGTCTTCTCGTGTTGTTAGAGAGATGTTTATGTTGTTTCTTATGATTTGATTTTCAAACGTTTAAAGGTTTTGGTAATGAACTGGTTGGTAATATTAAGAAAGTAACTGGTGAAGGTTTCTTGCGATTGATTTTATCATCATATTTTTGTCACCATAAATTATAACTGCACTAGCCGTCCTCGCAGTTTAATTGTTTTTTTTTATTTATTTATGGGGAACCCTAATTCTTTTTGTTTAATAAAAAAAGTTTAAGTTTACTCAAATTGAACTATATCCTAGTAAAATTAAAAATGTATAATAAATTTATTTAGTTCAGGCTCATATGTTACATAAAACATCACTAGCTTCCCGCTCGTGGTTTCACCCACATAACTCCCCTTCCCGACTTTATAATTATATAGCCTATAGCTTTCCTCAATAAATGGGCTATCCAACACTGAAATATTTGAGATCCTGAGATTGACGCGTTCCAGCATACCAATTTTTCAGCTTTATATATAAGTTTAGATAACATAAGAATTGTTAATTTAGCATGTATAAGTGTAAACATTATTCTTATTGTATTTATACATGAATCTATATATATAAAAATGAATCCCTATTCCCCTTGGTCACGGCATCACGTGCGAACGGCAAGACCGATGTCGCTGATTCTTTTTTTGTTGTGCTAGTTATTGTCAGGAGAAGGTTCTAATGAAAGAATAAATTCAGAAAATGGCCCGGAAATTATAAATTATTTAAGAATACTTAACCACTATGTTATATATTTTAATATAATCTTATGGCGTTTGACATAACATTGACAGAATGCGCGCTGCTCTTAGTGTCATCATCATCATCAACAGCCCGTTGACGTCCACTGCTGAACATGGGCCTCCTCTTAACAGACCTTGGCAAGCCAGGATCGTAGAGGGATTTTGCCATAATCACCACGCTTGGCAGTCGGATTCGTGATCGCAGTAAGATGTAAACCTTGAGCTAATAGATGCTGCTGCCCATCCATCAGCCATATGTCCCTTAGTCACCTTTTACGACACCCATGGGAGGACATGGGGTGGTCTATTCTAAGCCGGAAACCACACGGCATGTATTCACGGCTAATTCAGAGCTATCACGCCTTATATTACAAGTTCAATTTAATGTGAGACAGGGCGACGCCTGTCGGGTCAGCTAGTAAATAAATAAGTTGAAATCTGATATAAACATATTGATTAAGTCAAGTTTGAGCATCGCTGGCTGTGTGTATGTCTTGTATGACCAATGGCCATGTGGTTGGAACTTGCTACCATTCGCCAGACCGCGACCGCGCTTCCGCAATGACAATCACTCATAGTGATGTGACATAGTTTATATGCAAATCACTGATTTGCATAAACTGAATAATGGTTTATATGTACTAGCTTGTTTTTATAAATCTTGATTGCGTTTATTGGTCTTATGCGGTGGCAAATAGACATAGTCCTATACATAATATATAAATAAATTACATGGCTAACGCGTTACTGAGTGGTCAAGGTTGAAATTAATATGTCAACTGTCAACACTCTAAGTGTCAAATGAGTTTTATAAAGAATGATTAGCTAATTTGACTATCGTGTTAGTTCATCTATAATTTATTTTCGCTCAGAATCGAATGACAAACGTTATTTTGGATGTAGGTACTGCAAGTTTTCATAAATGAATGTTATATAAATTAAATGAATTTAACAGCGAAGTTAAGATAATAGCTGTATTAGTCGATTGTTTTATTGACGTTTGGGATACCGGCTGTATGTTATCGACAAACATATATCACTTTAAGCAATTATATTTGTCACTGCAAGGACATAAAATATAAAAAATGTGATATGATGCATAGCCCATATGCGCATTTGCTGATTACCAACTGTATACACTATTTAATACTTACACTGGTTTAGGCACTCACCTTTTACCGGAGTCATTTTCTTATGCCCACTAACCAACTTACGATTCGGATATAATTAAATCTAAATGATCAATCTATATTGTTAAAAGGATAACAAAATATTCTTAGACCTAAAAAATACATTTTTTTTTTGATTCTTCATAAACTTAAGGAAGGAATGTCAAGGAAGGGCTCGTGACAACATATGTCCGTTGGAAAAAAGACAATTAATTAAGTGTCTAAAGTTTCCCAAAATGGCTGAGAGAATATAGAACTTTTATAATTATATAAACGAAAAAGGTAAACTATATCATTCATATAAACGCAAATAATATGCATAATTTATCTTCTTATTCTGGCCTGTATCCCATTCCAGGATGTAACCAAAAAACCCGTCAACTGTAGGTGAATACATTATCACTAGACTTACATGGCCGTCCAGTTCCATCTAGTTTATTATTATAACCATACAAAATATCTGCGATAATAATTCTAAAGCATATTTTTACTCCATACTAAAAACAATTTCACTTACGAGCGATCCATCAAATTTGCTTCGCATTCCAATATCTGTAATACAAACACAGCACAATTTTAATGACGGTCATAAAAAATCAATTTGCTATAAATTAAAATACATTGTCAACTTGTCGTATAAATCTGATGTAACGCCCATCACTAGTGCATCGTCTACGTATGAAACAAACTAGTCTTTATAATAAAAATAAAAAAAATGTCAGCGCTTCTGTGCATTAAAGGTGGCGGCCCACTTGTATGTAACAGAACAGTCAAGTTGACATTTACAATGACAGTAATATTCTATGGGGATTCGATTTCTGAAATTTAAGTTTAGTTTGAAATTAGGATTTTGTTATTCCCTGTGACATTTTTTACGCGCTTTAAATGAGAATGGAAACGGTTAAAAACTTGGTGTACAGAATAGCGCGATTTTGGGCCATTAATTCGAAAAAAGTTTATAGAGGGTTTTCAACCCTCCAGAAAGTATAATTTAGTAAGTGACGTACTGGGCGATTGTGAAATGTATACACTTATGGATTTCATCTATACTAATATTATAAAGAGGCAAGATTTGTATTTTTGTGTGTATGTTGGTAACGAATAAAAAAGAGAAAAACTACGGTGCCGATTTAAAAAAAGATCACCACTGGCAAACTACATTTACCTGGAGTGACATAGACTATATTTAATTACGAAGTTCCCACGGGAACGGGAGTTACGCGGGTAAAACCGCGCGCGGGGAGCTAGTAAAATATATAACGCTATATCGCCCATAGTGTCGTTTTAGTCAATTTTTCACTTCGATATATTTCAAAATCTTTCTTGCTATTGAAGAGAAAATCAAATAACATTGGAAACATTTAATTTTGTATCACAATATATAGATTTGTGAACACAGTTACATACATTATACCTATTTCATTTTCACCCACATTTGTTTGCGCACTAAACAAGATAAAATATGACATTACAGTCTAGTGCATTCTAACCTCATATTTAACCATTACCTAGGTAATAACTCAGCACTCGGTCGATGATCCTTGTATGACGAGACGCGACATTCTGCACTTTTTATATCGCATTACGTGGATTTAAATCGAATGTTTGTATATAAGGTGCTTTCGAAATATACACCATCACTTTACAAGTGGTTAGTATCATATGTGGTGATAGGCTGATAGCGGTAGAGACAATTTTGTAAAATAATAAATGTTATTTTACCAAATTTTTGAGGTGCCGTGTGTTGTGTTCAGCTGATGGATGGGCAGCAGCATGTCAATTTGATGTCAGCTCAATGATAATCACTAACTTACTGCGATCACCAATCTGACTGCCAAGCGTGGTGATTATGGAAATATCCCTCAACGACTCTGGCTTTCCAAGGTAGGTAGGTGTTAAAAGGAGGTCTGATGAAGAAGAAAATAATTTTATGAGGCTCCCTTCATCCATACACCGGCCAGGTGCGGCTAGTACAGCTACAAGCTAAAGAACTGGAAGATTCGAAAGACATATGTAATTCATATTATTCACAAACATTGATGCACTAAAGTAATCACTATACGTAACACTATCTCCAGTTGAAGGGATGGCATAATATCTTGGAAGAACCTTATATACTTACAAAACAACGCATGTTAGATTTTTTGTCTCTTTCCGACTTGGAACGGAAATGGCATGTCGTTTTTTGTTACGCTCTAGTTTAATTGCTTCCTAATATGTATGGAGTTTAGATTTCTTGTCGTGTCAAAGAAGGGATCAAGTGCATTTATAGGCAAGATTTTTCTGAATTTAAACGTTGAATATCGTTGTTTAACCATCTAACGTAGTATAATTGTTATCGAAAGACAAATTAGTTAATACTGTTATTACTAGATGTCACCATTATTGGCCGATCTAATAGGTGACTGGTCTAATTAGATGTTCATTTTATCATTAGATGGCGCTGATGAATTTATCTGCATCTCGCTATAGAGATATTTTCTTGGTTATAGAGTATAGTAGTAACATTTAATTGTCAGCACCCTCAAGCACATTATCAAATGTGATGCAATGCAAAGCTCGTGTATCAGTGTATCGAGATTGAAATCACTACTTTTCTCAATAAAGTGAAAGTGTGTTCCTGGTACCCGAGTGTTTTTCAAATCAAACTCCAGCTCAGAACCTCTGAGGGTTTTTGTGGTTCTACAATCATGTTGCACATATCGTGCATTCATCTTCTTTGTCAGCCCTTTAATTTCCACTACTGAACTGGGTCTCTTCTATAACAGAGCTTAGCAATCCAGGGTTGTTGAGGGATATTGCTGTAAACACAAAAAATCGCAGTAAGATGGGAGCATCTTTGAGCTGTTAGATGCTGCTGCCCATCTATCAGTTGTATGTATATTAATCCCCTCTTATTTATTAATCCCTACATCCTTAGGAAGATATGGAGTGGTCTATTCTAAGGCGGAAGCCACACGGCAAAATTGTGCATTACTCTAGTGCAATGTTTCGCATTTTGTGGGGACTTTGTTAGCATGACATCTAATATTCAGTAATATACAGTGATCTCGTTGTCTCCTGCTCATTAATATAAACCCAATCACGAGGAAGCCCACAACATCAGAATGGATCCCCTCCTGATGAGTCGGTCTAGTGGAGCGGCAGGCCAATTACGTAAAAAATGCGAAAGCGATACCCAATTGTGCAGATTATTCGCAAAACGTCACAAAATTCCGCGTTGTTATAGCAACGCGACAGTTTTTACGTTGTTATAGCCACCAACAACATAGACTGTAGCTATAGGTGACGACTAGACACCAATTGTAATCACAACGCGATTTTTTTGACGTTTTGCAATTAATCTGATAAATTATGGAAAAACTCACTCCTATTCCCGTAAGAACTTCATAATTCAATATATCCTATGATACTCCTGGATAATAAAGCTCTCTAAAGGTGTAAGAAGTTTACAAATCGCACTAGTCATTCCTGAGATTGGCGCATTCATTCAACAAACAAATAAATAAGCTGTTGTCGTGTTACGTAAGAAAGGTACATAATTGGCCTTCGGGGTCCATGTTTATTATGGTCAGGTAAAGCAAAATTAGACTAAGCTGACAATAAAAGTTGTAGAAAGTCAGGCTTGGCCTAATCTTCCCCAACTTAGACAGATAGATAGACATAGATAGTTTCCAAAATATTTTCTTTACCTTTACCTTCTGAAGGGTGAACGACAAAGTTTTATTAATATATTCAAGGTTGAATAAAAATAGACGAGTGTAATTCTTCCAACCCTAAGGATACCGGATACTGTGGCTGAAATAGGAGGAGTCTATCCTCGTGAGAATTCTTATAAATATCGCGACAGCCCATGAACATGACGGTTCCTTAGTTTTTTTTTATTTCTAACCTGGCAAAGGACTGCTATCCTGATGTTAAGTGATTTATGAGTCCAAATATAAGGTTAACTAGTACCAGTACAATAGATATGTACAGTACCTAAAAGCTAAATTTGTTTAGACGACTCCTAAAAGTCTAATTCAGAGTTTTTTTAATCTGAGGATCGTGAAGCCAGACTCGTTGGGTTGCCAACTTACATCGTGCTTATTTTCAAAACCCTCGCGGCTTATTATAAATAAACATTTAAGTAGTGCTAAAAAGTAGTATAACAAAGGCATCGTCAGAATTTTTCAACCAGTAAAAAATAAAAAAAGATTGATAAACACTGGTCTATTCTATTTTATAATAGCTGTCCTGTGCAGATTCACTCGCGTAATTATTTTTAATGATGAAGAACCTGAGTTAGTTAAATTATTACAGATTAAATTGATATTATTATGGGTATACCTAGGTTTAACTCGCGTGTTCACCCCGTGGCTTTCATGAAAATCTTCCATGAAAATTCCGTCTTAAAAGTATTCTTTGTTATTCTACTGTAAACGAAACAACGTATATTTTCTCACACAAAAGATTAATTAAAAATGTCTACAACAATCACATTTTATTTAAAAAATATCGTTAGTCCCAATGCGGGCGAAATTCCCTAAAGCTCTATTTTATCTATAGCATGACGAAACATTGACGTATGTAAATTAATAATATATTAGAGACAATTTGTTCTAGAGGGCTGTTGGGACAAGCATACATGCGGGTTTTACTTAGCCGATCAAGTAATAGCATTAAATTGGAGATCAATTTATCTGTTCGATGTAGTTTTCGCTGTTTTGTTCACTTTCTGTAATTTAGTTTAGATTGGTATTGACGTGTTGAGAGGATGATAAATAAGGATCGAAAGAGTTGTTACAATGTATTGTTCGAAGTGCATTTTATTGAACACAAATACTTTTATAGCATCAGACAATTGGCTTGGCTGTTCTATCAAAGATGGCATTTGATCAAATTTTATTGTATTGACGTAGGATTGTATAATGTCCGGTAGAGCCGGGAGCAAGTGAAGAAGTCCTACACGGCCCCACCGTCTTTCACCAAGACGGTCAAAAGTATTTAAAAGACTTAAAAAAAAAGTTTTGTATAATGATTTAGATTTTAGTTAGCATGCAATCTAGACTTATCGTGAGTTCTTCCACATAACGCAGGTTTAAAGGTGCATAAATAATGTTACAATTCGAATCGAATTATTAGTGTTTAAAACTCATTATCAAAAAGTGTCATATTTGGTTTTGTGCCACTAATAAATTGAAGCTGCGATAAGTATCAACGAAACACACGGTACCAAGGCATACCTAACGCATTTTTAACGGATTAACTCTATTATAAGCTATACTTAATACTTACATAAGAGTCACATAATACATTGTATAATTTTTACATCAAAAGTATTTTTGACATAACTGCCAAACAGTATTGCTGTTTGGCCAGTTACAGTTATGCCAAAAGGTTGTGGTTTATATATAATGTTTGGAAATAAAATTATATTAAAACATACACGATAGACCATTTATGTTTATTACGTATATATGCTTTAAAATAAATAAAAAATATTAATAACTACGCAACGCATATAATTACTGATTATGCATTTACAATTAAAACAAGAATGTTTGCTGTTAATTAAACAATGTTATGCAAATCTCTGATCGTGATTAATGAAGATTGTACAAACATTACTAACGATCTTAATTGATGCAAACAGTACTCATACCCGGAGCAGTCATTATTATTGCACAGTGTAACTGACATTGCAGCAACATTGATTTATTTGTAGTTAGTCTAGTTACATATTAAATATTAAAATAAGTAGAAATATATAATAAAAAAAACTAACTTATACTTCAAAATTAAACTAAGTGTTAATTTGATGTATATTAGTGAAATGTGTAAAATGTTTATGTTCTTGAAGAAAATATAAATTAATAATAATGAAAAAAATAAAGAACTGGTTGTGTAACTTAGAAAAGTTATCAAACCACATAACTATAAAAACATTGTTTTATCACTACATAACATAGTATAAAACAAAGTCGCTTCCTGCTGTTTGTCTGTACCTATGTATGCTTAAATCTTTAAAACTACGGGGTTTTTAATAGATAGTGTGATTCAAGAGGAAGTTTCATTATGTCTTGCACCCGTGCGAAGCTGGGACGGGTTGTTAGTACTACATATTTAGAGATTCAGAAGTCAGAGTGGAAGATTAATCACGTAACGATATGACTATGAATGGATAAAAATGGCTTCATTACCGTAGGGTGATTGTAACGCATTACCTATGTTATTGTTACTGTATTATTAAAGCTTCATTAACTTAATAAATTGACGTATTTAAAATAATATTTGCATTCATAGTAAACGGTAAGTCATTGTAATATCGTTACGCGTTTAGCCTCCAGATGTGTTCCCAGCAAGAGATCGAGTCTAATAAAAGTATCACTGCTACAAACAGATAAATCTGTAACTGCATTTTACGAGTGCAGCAGCCGTGCAACCCACGCGCTGAAAACTGGCTATTTACAATGTTCTCCTGCCGAGCTCAGCTTTTGATCATCTCGTTCCCTTCGGCCGTCTTATTCCATATTTGGGTAAAAAGTGGGGTAATTTTGGAATATGACTCTAAGTTTGTGCATCGCGATGGTCAGATTTGCTGTGGTCTGTTTTTGTATTATATTCAAATAAACTAAGTTCTAATGAGAATGATTGTTATGGTGTTAGTACTTGATTTCATTTGTTACTGTACAAAGCTTTTGATTGGACCTTAGGATAAGTGATTATAGTTCGAATCGAAATCGAAAATGGTGTCCATGAATTATGTGTTTGTGACAAAGGGATGACAGAGGGATTTCTTCCGAGGGAGGGGGCATGTAGTGCGGAAGTTGACCTTATATAAATTGCCTTAGCGTAATTTTCGCGGAAAATACCTACTAGCAAATTTATGTACTCAAAACATCCAACATAAACATTTTTTATTTATATTTATGTACCTACAGAGTAACTAAAAACAAATTACCTGCACTTACGATTGTGATTGAAATTTTGTTTAATGAGATTTAGAATAGATACATTTTTCCATAGTAGATCGACCCTTTGTTCGTTACAAAGTTATGGTTTTAAACAATACCTCAAATTTACAATACAATAGATACTTAAAGTTATCTGAAATTGTTATCGAAAAGTATATTTATTTAAACATTTGACGTTTAGAAAGTAGTTATTCATAGATAAGAAAGTAATTTTAACTTCGGATTTTTTATAGAATTCTCATTTCAATTTTGAAAGAAAAGGATAGCTATGAAAGCTTATATACTAGTTCCCGTATGCAAGAACCACACTTGTGTCTATAAGTTTACTAAGGAATGTCAGGTGTCACTTTGATGATTTCATTAACACAGCAATAGAGCAGTGCCGGCGTGAGGGGGGGTTAAAATGTGTGAATACCCTCACAATATTACAGTCAAAACTCTTGACTATGTAATAATACAACAGGAATGAGCTGTCATAAAACTAAACCGTACCAATCAACTGCAACACGACCTTACAAACCAAAAAATGTCTCAAATTGCCGTGTATCAATTTCGGATGCACTTGTCAGTATTCATAGGACGGAAGCGGTTCGTTGAGCCGCCATTTTGCATCCGTGCGGCGCGTGCGCAATGCAATTATTTCTCACACGGCAGCACATTGGTAGTTACAGTGGGGATATGAAGTGATTCTAAAATGTGAAACAATAAGGTTGATAAATGTTTCCACTGAGGTGCGTTATGTCGTCAAACGTGCACCCTAAGTTTAAATTTAGAACGCTTCCGATGCTCAACGTTGACAGTTTGTGAACTATGGGTTTCAGGAAATCTTTGCTTCTATTGTATGGGACTATGAATTATGCGTATTGTGAGGTACGGTCTGGAAAAATAGCATCACCGCCATCAGCTCGTTTCGTCGGCGAAACTGCAAAACCACCTAAGTGTTAGTTGCTAATACGGTGTAATTTCATATGTCAAGAAATATTTTCTTTATATTTTATTCGTTATATTTTTTAGGGGCCAAAAATCAATTTGATACAATTGGTTTTCAACTTTATTTGCTATTGTCACTTACGCGGTATTGCGGTGTCACCGACAGATTGGGTCTTATACAAGAGCATACCTGTAAATAGTGTTGCCAACTGTATTTGAAAATAAAACAGCACTCATGCAATGAAAAACTATTTGGTAAAACTTTTGCTTTAAAGTGCCGTGTGGTTTTCATCTCAGAATAGACCACCCAATGCTTTCCTATGGGTGTCTTAAGAGGCAACGATAAGAGCTGATGGATGAGCATCAGCAGCTATCGTTTCAAGCTTACTTACCATTTTACTGCGGTCACCAATCCGTCTGCCAAGCGTGGTATTTACGGCATTATCCCTCAACAGCTCTGGCTTGCCAAGTTAAAAGAAAAAGCCAAGTTGCCTCTGGCTTGCCAAGTTAAATGTTCAGTAGTGGACGTTAACCGGTTGATAAAGACTGCAAATGAATGCATAAAAGAAAAATAATCATAAATTAGTTTTACCGTTAAATTAGATTGTAATCATTATGTCATTGTAACGAGGTAAAACTCAATAAAGATAATTGTGTAGAGATATACTTTAGAAACCAGTGAAAATACACATTCCTAGATTTAGAAACCTTGTCCGATTGCATATTGCGTTTGCGTCTTTAATTTTTTTTCTGACGGACTTGTAGTGTTCCGCCATGTTTTTGCTACTGCATCGGGCACAAAGGTAAGTAGAGCTACAGCCTAGAATTAAAAAAAAACTGAAGAGTTGATTTTTTTTTATTAAATCTAGGCTTACGTTTGACCATAATCTCACTTGGTGGAAGGCGCAGATAAGATTTCAATATGAACATTTGATATGAAGTTTGTTTTAAATTAAAACTAGTGGGAATCCTTAAAATTTGTAAATCTATAGGTAAAACTGTACTGTAAGGTTGGATAAACTGCCTAAAAGGTGCTTAGGTTACTCGATTCTAATTATGCTCGGTGAAGTAGCAAATGGCTCGTGGCTGACTACAAAGTCCGTCCGAAAAAAAAATCGATCTAATCAAAGAGGCGAACTCCTAGAGGATTTGCTCCCATTCGATGATACGGGTTTTTAAATCTATACCTATAAAAGAGAAAGGTGAATGTATGTTTCGTATAGACTCAAAAACTATTTAACGGATTTCGATAATTCTTTCTCCATTGGGAAGCAACAATACCTTTAGTAACATAAGCTATACAAGTCTACCCGTGCGAAGCCGGAGCGGGCCGCTACTATTCTATAACAAAGACTATCATCCGTGGCAAAGTAAGTTGTGTAAGTTACATTTACTAATACAAAACAAAACAACAAAGATTATTAATTTATCAAAACGTAATGTACAACATGTAAAAGTAAAAGTACGTTAAACACCCGGATTGTTACAGTACGTTACGTTTCTATGTCCTGCGTGTTAGATATAGGGTTGTCACTTCATATTCATTCATTCATTCATCAAAAAGGTAAAAATGCAAGGCAGCCGCGAAAAAAAATTACGATGTTTATCGTAACGAGTGTCTGTGAGAGTAGCGCAAATTTGGTTTAAGCGTTTTCAATTCGGAAATTTTGATGTCAAAGATGCACGTCGCTCTGGTCGCCCTATTACGCATAAAATGGATGCCACTTTTGAAAAAGTGGAGCAAGATCGGCATATCAGTTGTTACGGCGTAGCTGAAGAACCGGGAAGTTATGGCGCATTTAAAAAAAACTTAAGCTCGATATTTGGGTACCTCACGAGCTCACTGAAAGAAACCAAATGAACCGTGTACTCATTTGTGATTCTTTATTACGACGTAATGAAACCGAACCATTTTTGAAGAAGCTGATAACTGGCGATGAAAAGTGGATCACGTACGACAAGAACGTGCGAAAAAGGTCGTGGTCAAATGCCGGTCAGGCTTCACAGACTGTGGCGAAACCCGGGTTAACTCGCAACAAGGTGATGCTGTGTGTGTGGTGGGATTGGAAGAGCATTATTCATTATGAGCTGTTACCACCAGGCAGGACCATCGATTCTGAACTCTACTGCGAACAACTGATGAGATTAATACAATAATTTGAGAGAAAGCGGCCGGAATAAATCAACAGAAGGGGTGTAGTTTTTCAACATGATAACGCTAGACCTCACACATCTTTAGCCACTCAGCAAAAATTAAGAGAGTTTGGCTGGGAGGTGTTAATGCTTCCGCCGTATAGTCCTGACCTTGCACCTTCAGATTTCCACCTGTTTCGGTCTCTTCAGAATTCTTTCGGCAGTGTCATGTTACCATCACGAGAGGACTGCCAAAACCACTTGTCGCGGTATTTTGATCAGAAGTCTCAAAACTTCTATAGCAATGGGATCATGTAAAAATGGTACTACATACTTTAGTTAAATATAAATAAACTATATTGAAAAATGTTTTGAATTTTCTTAAAAAATGCGAAGAAACTTTTTCCCCAACCTATTATTTTATATTTATTAGTATCTTCCTCGGGTTAATGCAAAAAACATTTTACAAAAAGGAAATAAAATAAATCTTAAAATAGTGTGGCCACTGGCCATGTGGTTATCATACTCGAGGCAGCCCTATGCGGTCCCTCCTTACGCACCAACTGTGACGTAATTGCCCTGACACGTCACGTCCTCACTTGTGATATATTATCTAGGTTCGAGTCTAGACGATGCACTAGATATGAAGCCATGATATGCGAAAGGGAAACTATGTTTTACTTTTAATTAGCTTTTTGCTTTCCTTTGTGTAGTGAGAGTAACAATAGTAAGTAATTTGTTTTACTCGATAGGTGTCTGCCGATTTTTATCGTGACTCTCGGTTTTGATTTTATTATAGCCTAGTTCACCGTGCACGGTTTTACGCGCGTAGCTGCCGTTCCCGTGAGAGTTTCATAATTGGGGAGCGTCCGGGCAAGGCTACATTCGTAGTCCGGGTTAAATTTTTTTTTAAGTTTTAGGCCATTCGCGCCCCATGCACTGTGCCCGAGCCCTTATGTTAAAAAAACTTATTGATATGTCCGGGTTCTAGGCTCTCAAATCCAAAATTTCACGCGTCTTCACATGGTTACCAAATTTTGAAGATGACAACCTAGTTCTGGATAAAATAGTTTTTAAGGGTGAAAGAATTTTTGAAATAGACCCAATAGTTTAGAAGCTTTTTCATTGCAAACAATCAAATCTTTCCTATTTATAATATTAGTATTGATTAGCTTGAAATATTTAGCCTTCAATTATATACCTATAATATCTATCGATTATTTTAAGCCCATTTACGTCCACAGCTGAACATGGGCCGCTTCTTTACAGACTATGTCAAACTTGGTCGTTGAGGCACACTGCTATGTAAGATAGTGAGCATCGTTGAGTGGTCAGATGCTGCTTACCATCTTTCAACTTTACATACATTAGTTGCCTCTTACGGCACCCGTGGGAAGCAATGGGATGTTATTTCCATACAATGGGGAGCAGGGAATATGAAATTATTAAGTGGCTATTTTAGACAAAGGACAGTTTTACAGTTATCTCCAGGGCTGGACGGACAAATGTAGTTTGTCACGATGCTGTTGCTACTTCACCGGGCAAGAAGGCGCCCCCTGTGGGGCTTAGACCTCGGCTCAGGGTGATTGCTGGCAAAGGATTGAGAGATTATGACTTTTAGTTTCTTTAGAGGAGTTTTGTGCACCTGTTTAAGAGTCTAAGAGGTCCGCGAACTGTAGAGCACTTTAAAGTTCGCGGGCCTCTTAGTCTTCAGGTATAAGAAGGCGTCGAAGGGTCTTCACGGCTCTACTGACGACATTAAGAATCAAACGAAGTATATCTCTCACACAAAGATTGACACTCCATTTCACTTAATCTCACATCAAGCATAGATAAGGAAGTCGTAAAACCCCAATTTGTAACTATTAACATCACGATACAATTCCGTCTCTTAACTGACGCGTAACTCCTTAATTCTCACCTCAATTTTACAAACAATGAAACAACCAAATACCCAAACTATTTGTTATAACGCAGACGCATATAATTAAATCCTTTATTCGGGATGCGTAAAGATCAAGATATCAGCCTGCAGCCCTTCATGCATATTTAACGCACTTTTTGAGAAATACCATTTCCGTTTAAGGGCACTTTTTGTTAAAATATATTTATACGTAAATCTGATTATAAGGTAGCTAGAGCACAACATGAGCCCTATGTACATTCCAGTACAAAGATTTCATTAACGTTATTTCAACGAAGTAAAAAAAAACGAAAAAAGTCCAACGAAAAAACACGCATAGACTTATTTTATCTCGTCAAATGGTGGGTAATTATATTCGTCTCCCGATTTGATATTTAATTATATTGATTACAATCACAGATAAAGTAGGCAAATAATTTATTGTCATTGTAATTGCAACACTGAAAATGTACTCGTACATTGGCGCGAATAAGCACCTAACCTTGAGAGTGGTTAAGTACGGTTTTCCGAGTGCTGGATGGAAATGCTTTTCTGCTATGCCAAGTAACAATTTGGCATAGCAGAAAAGCATTTCCATTAATCGGGGAAAAGCTGTCAGAGTTCTGGGAACATTGCCGAGTAGCATAGATTTAGAATAGTTTTAGTTTAGATTAGATACTTTTAGTTCTATATTTATGTGTATTATCCTTGCCAGAAATATGGGTATTCGTATATTGCTACGAAATTTTAATATTTAGTTTGTTTCTAATAGAAATATCATGGTCTACAAATATAGAGAACCAAAAAAAACATATAAAAAATCGGAATAAACAAACAGTTTTAAATATATACACTTAAATATGTTATCTATATAAATTAATATAAATCTGAAAGTTGGAAGTTTTTCCTTAAACGAAAAATGATTCCTTACGCCGACGTTATCGTCGACGACGTATGTCTTATAATTAAAATGAAAAATAGAACTAGTATGTTTTACAAAATCGTAAATCATTCAATTGAATACATTAAAAATGAACATTTTACGACGATAATTTAGATAGAAGAAGCAAGTGATGACCATAAAAAATTAATTGAAATAAAGTCAAAAAATATACAGTCATTCTACTCATTTTTATTTCTGTTCATGTGTTTAAACATTTCCCGTAGATTTTCAATTTTTTTTGTTATACAAACCTGTGGATGTAGGGGATACACAGCTTACTGCGATCACCAATACGCCTGCCAAGCGTGGTGATTATGGCAATATCCATCAACGACCCTGGCTTATCAAGGTCTGTGGTGGTGTGTGAAGTGGAAAGTGGAGGCCCGTATTCAGTAGTTGACGTAAACGGGCTGTTGGGGGAAGAAGACAAAATATGCGTAAGTTTGTGATGATGCATATTTATTTATTGATTTTTTACATCCAATCGTATCTTTTACATATATGAACGTTACGAACTATTGATATAAAAATTAGTAATTCAACGGTATAATAAAGCAAGATGTACCTAAAAATACTTAGAAGCAATGAGATATCAACAATTAATCATGTGAAATTGTAATAAGAAGAAAAATTGACTAAGAAATAATCAATACATTGCTTGTTAACTAGTGTGGGAATAGACATTGGATATTGCGATAGCTTTATTATTGTATCATATCTTTGTTGACATATCACCGGCTTACAAAAAAATGCTATAGACAGTTCTACTCATCTGTGCATGCGGCGTTGTGTATGGGCAAACCTTATAATGTTTAACTGAAACATAGCGCCGCGCACGTTTATACAATCTTAATTCCGCAATCCCCCCGCATCGACCGCATCGACCTGTGCGAAGGTCCAAATGCCATATGGGCGCCCTCTTGCACAGGTTGATTAGTTTTTAGTTTGTAAACCATTTAATATGAATCCTGCTCACCCATATGCCTGTTAATGATGGTGATGATTTTTAATATGGGCAAGAAGGAAGGAAGGAACTCTTGCCGCTGGTGGTCGGGCTTTCAATTGTGTCACGTTTGGCATCAAACTAAGTAGTGTTCTGAATTAAAATGCTGCACCTTGGTTTAAACTGAGAGTCTCAATAAGGACTTTTAGCTTGCAGCTCCCACAGCGCAGGATCAATGTGGCATATCATGGACCTAAATCATATTCACTTTTTTACAATAAGTGTTGTTACAATGGCAGTTCCGGGCATGGATGTGGAGTTCATGATTCTTCTTGGTCCTGGTCTTCCTGGTTCATGGGTCCTCTTTAACTTCGTTTACGCCCACTGGTGAACATGGGCCTCCCACCAAATGGGTTTTGCTAGTTTGCCACCAGTCACCACGCTAGGCTGGCGGATTGGTGAGCCCTGAGCTGGTAAATCCTGCTTGCTATTCATCATGGTATATTTCCCTTAGTCGCCTCTACGACACTAATGAAAAGAAATAAGGTGTTTTTTCTAAGCCGGAAACTTTGGGTTAGACTACAGTAAACTGGTGAGAATTATTATTAAGCAGGCCGTGTCCCGGTAGATATCAAAAAACTTCTCCAGATAAACGTAATCGAGCAGGCCTGGGCAAATAATAAATTGGCTCTTTCACCGTATAAAATGTCAATATAGTTAAAATTCAATTGTTTACGAAGCAAATGAAATGTTACGATCGGCCGTCAGTCGCGGCTTAAAATAACTGAATTATTCTGCAGGTGTTCCTAGTGTTGTAATGATATAGTGAGAGAACACAATATGAAATGACAACGATATTTATTTTTTTATTATTAAACTCTTTGTGTTCCACAACGGAACATAGGGAAACCTTTAGGAACGTTTTGGCATTGTTACTACAATCCACATGCCAAGCGTGATGGCTATTGAAATACCCTCGAGGGACGCCCAGTTCAGCAGAGGATGTTGAACTGATTGATGAAGATTTCCTTAGTAGACCTACGAGACATAGGCCAAGCCTTAAGGGTTTTTTTCACCGCACGTTAGGCATGCGGGTTTCTCGAACGTGTGAACGCTTTGAAAGCGGAGCTCGCCGTCCGTCAACCGCTACCCTCGCCATCGTCCGCATGTGATACACGCTTGAGGGACACTCACGCATAATGTGGGGACAGCCTCCTATAAATAGCACTCCTTCCACCCTCAAGAGTAATCTTGAGGGTGGAAGGAGTGCTATTTTTGCGCACACACTTGTGGACTGTTCTATGTCCTAAGTAGATGGCTAATCTCCTTAGATACGGTGTGACCGAAATTGGACGTGACAATTGTGATGATAACTTTGCTATGACAAACTGCCACCGAATGATGTCTATATATTTTTGAATTCATGCATCTTTTTTGTTTATTGCAATAGTAGAAAAATAGACAAATGTTCATAAAATTTATTAAGACCAATTGCATCTTCCGAAAAGATCACTTGTCAGTCTACATTGTGTCATCGAATGTTGACCTCGTTTTCTCATACATATTAACTGGAGAGTCGTTAAAATTTGGTCATTTCTCAAAATAATGTGTTAACGAATACCCATACTACTAATTAATTTGCCAACAAAAACTCTATTATCATTGTACCAAATAGTGCATTTAGTAGAAATTTCGACCCAATAGCGAAATGGGAAGGTTCTTAATTAGTATGTTATTATCAGAACACCTGAGAGCTCCAATATGAGTTACAGACCCCAGCACAAGGGATCATTGGAATTTTAACAATACATTCCAAAAAAGGATTATTATGTTGTGATTTTCCAATGTATCTAACGGGCTGATAATGTGATTGTTCTCATCATCAGCCCGTAAAACGCAGTGGACTGAATTATAACGATAGGCAAGTGGGAAACGCTACTGCCCGTTCCCTGCTATAATCCGGGACCAACGGCTTAAAGTGGTTTACGAGGCACGGAGGATAGTTTCTAAATCAACCGGAAAGAAATCTTATATTTTACATAAAGCAGTTATCTGGGCGCTCTTTACTTATACACTTAGTAAGGAAACTGGCCTTAAATTACCTTGGTGGAAGAAGATCTAGGAAAACGTCTACCAACAACTGCATCATTCACAAATAGCCTTGCATGACTCATACTACTCATCCATCAGTGAACCTAATTGTTATTGTTCTTAGTAACAATACTGTTGGCCTACATGTCCTTCTATATTTAGCTGTCGGTGCATGACAGATGCGCGACGTAACAATTGTATGCGCGCGCGCATCTCTCAGCGATAGCGTTAGTATTCGTTCGACCAAATAAGTCAGGAGATGGAATAAGATTAATGTAGTCGAATAATAAGCTACAGTTAAGATTTTTTGAAAATTAATGCGATTCTTTGCATGAACAATTTTTTGGACATTATAAATATCGGTTAGTACTTTTAGTACAGACATGGGCAACGAGTTGCTTAATACGAAACATTTTTTTTAAATTCCTGACCAGGCAAATGACCCCTATTTACCGGATGTTAAGTGGCACAGGCATTCAAATACAGGGACAGCCAATGCCAGTTCAGAAGTGCACCAGCCATCCTTATCCTGCCGGCCCTTTCTCCTTCTCCCCCTGATATCTGGCAATGTTACTGAATAACAAGAAAACATAATAAATCAATTATTTGTAATTGTTAGTTAGTTCTTCTTCTTTTCGTGTCGACCTGGCGTTCAAATTTAAGAAGACGAGTACTCGGCCACTGACACAGCATTATTAGTGGGCTTTTGTACGTAATTCAGTGAAACCATCTTAAGTCCTCCCGAAACTCTATCAAAACCTTGATATTTTCAAGGGCTTCGGATATTGAATTTGGGTTTGGAGGTTAATTCACATACGCTTTTGCAGTCAAAAATTACGTGTACTTGCACTCTTCTGTTTCTAACCACTAATAATAATAATAATAATGATTTATTTTCCAACCACAATATAGTAGCATTACATTTAAAAGTACATGTGAGCCTCAATATTATATTGTGGGAGACTGGTGCCTAAGCTAGGCTCGAGGCCTGTGTTTCAGGACACCAGGTCTCCACCCCTTAGTTAGTTACATTTCAAGTAATATGCAAATTTGGTCATTACTACTATATCGTACTTTTTTTATACAATGAGGTAAATAGTTTTTATGACATGTTGTTTCTGTTAGCATTTACAATTTACACTAGACAGGTTTACATAGTTAAAAAGAATACATCGAATAATATTAAACATTAATCAATAGATGTTAGTTGGTTTATGAGTGTGTATTTGCGTGGATGTGTGCGAATGTGTGTGGATGTGTGCGTGTGTGTGTGTTTATCTCATGAAGAGTGACCATTTGCCTACACCTTAAACTGGTATGGAAAGCACAGCTTCAGTCTCATCATAGTTTAGACCTTTTAACCAATTAGTAAGAGTTTTCTTGCGTGCAGCCTTGGTAAGATGGAATATGGGTATGGTTCGGTTTACCTTATTGTACAAGTAGCCACCCAAGTGGCAAAAGAATCGCTTGGAGTACTTTGTTTATAGCCTAATGCGTTGTACGGGATTGTAACGCCTTTTGCCGCTGGACAGCTTAGGGTTATAAGTCGTTGGGAATGTTGTTTCAACAAGGTGCACAATATGAACAACTGGCGCACTGTCAAAACCTCGCACTCCCTGTACAACAATGCAGTAGGATAACGATATCAATGATGAAACCTCAATGATGAAACCTTTAGGATGATCCGCTGAACTCGCTCTAGATCTATTAAAGTGGTTTTCGGCGCTCCACCCCAAGTGGTAATGCAGTAGGTTATCACTGATGACCTACTGCATGACCACTGTGCTGGATGTTGTTGTTCTGTTTCTTATCTAAGCTTTCATTGCATGGAAAGGTTATGGTGTTATTGGTTCTGTTTCTGAGCCCCAAGGTGGATGGGATGGAGACAGCAAATACCAGAATGAATAAGCAGGCATTCTCGGAGTTTTCTTCCAGCACATGGAAGTCTCAAAACATTTGCGATTTAACAACTTTTGTTTCATTCGTACGTTCATTTTGTAAATGTTTACATTCACCGAGTATTGTCCATCATCGCCAATTTGTAAACACACTGTAACAACATTGTTATGTTTTATAAATATGAGTTATGGTGTGTGTCAGTAATTGTATTGTGTGAATTTTATTTGAGTAGGTGGTGTCATCGGTGGCAGATATATTTATCAGATATAGTTATGACAGTAGTCATAATTATGCAAGGTAATCTAGATCTACCTTCATACGTCATACACCGTAAAAATATAGCATTCAAATAATAAAAACTGAAGTCTCATATTTTCACTAGTGATCGTGCTTTGCAGTTTTAGCTGCTTCGCCATTTCTGTTATCAGTTTGCACAAGCAATATCCAGAAACTCTAGAAAGCCCATTTGGTTTATACGCGGATGTCACCGCTTTATATTACTCTGGCCACAGACCAGCCACCATTCAGATTCTCTACGTCCACTTCACTTTATGAACCATTTGAAGGAGATTCTTCTCGAGATTCAATAGTGTACCGGTCAAAATGTTCGGCGAACTAATGCCTTGGCAACGGCAAGCCAAGTACTTAGCCGTAACCCTTGACCAAAAGTTAAACTTCAGAGCGCATGTGGAATCCGTTCAGGGACGGGCTTCACTTATGTTCAGTCTGTAGAAAGAACCAACTCAAAGGAGACGGATGTCCATAAACAAAAATAATTTGAAATCCATTACGAATCTTTTAAATCCCACCAAAGATTCTCAGCTATAAAACTAAGTAGGAAACGCTTTCTTATTTATTTGCCTCCATAAAGCTACCGCTACCGGCAATACCTCACACATTTATCACTTGAAGAATATTCTGTCTGTTTGTCCGTCACACAATACACGTATTCACTAATTAACTGTTGACTTGTTAGTACGTCGGTTTAGCGAGTCGTCGACGCTTGCGCAGCCGAAACAACTGCATATTGAATGAGTATTGAGACCACAGGGTTGATAGATATCTTTATGTCTTAACATTTTATTTTACCAGTTTTAGCTTTGTTATAGAATTTCTTTAACTTAGGAAATTATTTATTTATTTATCTATATATGTTTATAGCTGTTAATACCTACTCAGCTTAATGATTTATTCGTAGTAGTAAAATCCATCTATGTTTATACTTTTTAATAGCATTAAAATCTTTTCGAACTAATTTGTTAGGAATGTCTGTTCGTACAACTAAGATTATGTTAGAGAAGGTAGAAAAAATTGTTCTAGTATCTTGCAAAAGGCAAGGTACAGTGTCTTTTGAGAAACCGATTGCAAAGTAACGATTGCACGTAGTGAATCGTCTTTCGTATGCGTCTTTCGTATGCTCCGCTTTTTATCATCATCATATGAGAATACAACCTACTCGATGGATATGGATATTTAGTTCTCGATAACTATATTAGTGCCAGCCCTACACGTGCTAATATCTCCACAGCTGCTAATTAACATGACTACGCAAGTGCACCTATCACTCTCTGCTACTCCATTTGCTAAATTTGCTAAAGTAAGGGTATGCGTTGACATGACAGGTATACGTGTTTAAACATCATAGAAAAAAATCAAGAAGAAAACAAAAACACAAATAAATATTGTCTGTCTGTATGTATGTCGGCGGCTAATCTCAACTCTTTGGCTGGTAGATAGCTTATTTTATTAGGCTACTTTTTATTTTGTCTGCCTATCTTTTTGTCCGTGTATTCAGTCTAGTCTCCGGAACGGTAATACCGACTAAACTGTTTCGGAAGAATTAAAAATTATATTTTTATAAAAAAGTTTGTACACAATTGTAAGAGTCAAAAAACAATATATTATAAGAGGTTAAATATCCTTTCCTGAATTGAAAATCTGATTGAGTTCAGAGCAGCTATTATCTTCAAAGAGTATATTTGACTATAGCAATTCAAAGGGCCATTACCCAATCTGCCCAGTGTATCAATTATTTACGGCAGTCAACGCATACCTTTAAGCTTCGATTGCACCATAGCGCATAGTTCGGTCGGTCAAACTTTTTAGCATCTTACGTAACATTTTGTTTGTCTGTCTGTTTGCCAGTTACTGCTTTTTTGAATCCGTAACAGCGGGTCAAGAACCTTAGAACCGTTTTGTATTGTGTTATAGTTTGTTCGTAACATTTGAATTTTGTAATAGCTATGTTACGTGATTTCTCTAGTGTGAACCGATTAAAGTAAGTATACCTTACCTTAATCGGTAAAGTGTTTAAGTTGATCTAATTTGTGCTACGCTGTGGTTTATCTACGTATCAAATGTTGTGTGTAAGTGCTCAACAAGAACATTGTTCTATCAATCAAAAATTATACTAAAATATAAAGTTGAAGAGTTTGTTTGCTTGAACGCCGTAATCTCAG
This sequence comes from Nycteola revayana, assembly GCA_947037095.2. Classification (NCBI taxonomy): domain Eukaryota; kingdom Metazoa; phylum Arthropoda; class Insecta; order Lepidoptera; family Nolidae; genus Nycteola; species Nycteola revayana. Next base: position 9,698,839 of record OX344844.2, read on the forward strand.
CAACTACAAGTTGATTAAAAAAATCTTTCAGTGTAAGATAGGTTGTTTATCGAAAAAGGCTATAAGGCTATATTTAATTATGAAGTTCCGACAGAAACAGAAGTTACGCGTGTGAAACAGCTCACGGAAAGCTAGTAAAACAATTACCTTTAGAAGACAAAGGTTCAATTTTTTTTATTGAACAAATAAGAATTGGCTATTATTCATGAAAAGTGATATCTGATAAATGTCTACCACGATCACGGTTATTAGATGTCTTTTTATATACTATATTGTTGGTTTTTATCTATATTGATATTATAAAGTTAGTGAGATTGTAGGGAGATCTGAAGCTAAAGAACCGATTTTGTAAATTCCTTTAGCCACATTATTTCTGAGTGTTATATATTCTAAAACTAGGTAACCACAGGACCGGGATTTATGGAGATAAAGCCGCGTGAGATAGCTAGTATATCCTCAATAAAACTGGTATAGATATATCATTGATACAATAGTGTGGATAGTTTGATCATCACACGGAGGTTGCATTGAAATATCTTGAAGCTTCAACAGATTCTATGAAATATAGAAATATCATGTAGGACGAACACGTACCAAATGGTGCCAAAAGATTTACGCGGTGACGGTGCTTATGGTGATGAAATATAACGCGTTAGAGAAGCGTGCCGATAATAATGAAAACCAAATGTTGGGAAATTGAAAGATATCTTAAACAAACGCGACCTAATATTTTATGTAAAAATAACTGGATAGGTTTGACCCTTTGAATGATTTTATGCCCATTTTAACACCCCTTATTAAGTAAAACGTAATTTATTTGTTTAATCTATTAAGAGATTGAACCTAAATATGGGATTCACTCAAAGATATACATCCCCACTCCCACTAGACTTACCTACCTAAATATGTCCTAACCTATCTAGCCTGAACTAAGCGCTAACCAATCTAACATCCTTCTTTCATAATGCGGACGGCTATGGAACGAAATTCTCTGCCGGGGTCAGTTTTGCCGGAACGCTATAATCTGGACATCTTTAAAACTAAAGTGAACAGACGCTTTCTAGGCAAGCGTGTATCATCTTAGGCCTTATCTTCGCCTTCAATCAAGCGAGATTATGGTCAAACGTAAACCCATATTTAGTCAAAAATAAAAAATAAACCCGATTAGACTCAACTAGCCTCAAATGCTCTATTGACATCCTAACCAGTAATTTAATAGTCTAAGCAACCAATAAAGGCAAGACCGTACCGGCTCTACACATCGCGACGAAATCGTGCCGTGTTGTATCGCTCCACTGCCTTATTACATAGTGCATCCAATTTATAACTGTGGATTTACAGTATTTTGGTTGTTCACTTATTTTTGGATTAGGCCACTAAATCTACAGTTTTGTTGAAGCATTTCACGATACCGTTACAATCACTGCTGTTGATCGATAATTAGCACTGCTATAGCGAAGTGCCGTTTTACCTTAAGAATTTCGTAAAAACAAATTTAATGTTGAACTGCTTCTTAATAAACTATTTCTTTTTTTCCAGGTTACCTGAAACCACCAAAGAAAATGACGAACGTGCGAAGATGTCTCTTCCCCGACGTTATCCGTGATCAAGCAAGAATAGACAACACTGCCAATAAAATGCAAGAACTGATGAACACAGAAGTGGAAGGAAAATGCATTTTATACAATTTTGATTTCAAAAACGACGTTCCTTTGGCTGGTCGTTATATATGGTATAAGAAAGATGATTCAACTTGGATTGGAAGGAGATCTAGAAAGGACGAAAACGAAGTACTTTCTAATGATACAACTCACCATGATGATACTGAAAAAAATAAATTTATTCCGATACAAGTGGAGAATGAAACCACACCTATTCGCGCAAAGGATGACAGAGTACCTTTCATTAGAAAGAGAAGGGTAGATACGGAGAAGATAACCGGGGATAACAGTCCAGTTAGAAGGAAGATTGATTATAATGACGTGACACTACGACAATCTGATTTTTAATCATCTGAATATTTAAATTTCCTATATTCTACATAGCTAAAGTAAATAAATGTTAAATGTCTATATAATCGATAGTAGCAAAGACGATATTGATGCAGGTCCTTTAACTATGATCTCATTTTTAGCTACAGTCAAAATTTATTTCCGTGAAATTATTTACATTATGTCAGTTTAAATCAAACGATATGTAAGTCATATTCGTGGTTATCAAATTACGAAACCAAAATTGGACAGTAGATAAGTAAATTGAAAGCTATAGGCCTTGTATCAATGTCTTATATTATCTTGAATGTTAACATAACCATCACCATCATCATCATTAATATTCGGCTACTTATCATCTATATAGGTATTATATTCCTAATATAACTATAGATTCTAAACAAATAATATGCTATCAAATTATTTACTATTTTTGAAGAAAATTCTATTTTGATATCATCGTATAAGTTTGTATTATACATCTTTTGATGATTTTCGGTGTTGTTGCCGTAGCAACGATTGGGTCATCTCTGGTTAAATGTGTCCATTTTTCGAAATATTGCTATAAATTAGAGATAAAATCCTAATAAAAGGACCCTAAAATAGATATTAAAATCTAAAACATAATTTTGTTATTGTTTTAACCTGAATTACATTTAGGTTTTAACATCCTTAACAGAAATAATAAAAAATAAGATGAATTATTTTTTAACTCAGGTGTATATATTTGCTATGACTGTGTTTAGTCGTATTTAGACTATTGTTTATAAGAAACTAGTCTGTACGTATCGGACTGTGGAAATTGGGACTGTATCATTGTATATCAATGACTTTAAATGGTTGAAATGTACGAATAAAAAAGAGTCTTTTGGGTTACACTTTTAGTGTGCCTAATTTTATAATTTTGCTTTTAATATATTAGAAGGTTTTATGGCCAGATACACGAAGAATATCAATTATAGATACTTTTTTTCACAAAAGTCCACATAACCTTAAATTTCGCACTTGGTATCAAAATACGCTTATTACGTGCCACAATTAGGCTATTATTTTAAGTAGTAGGATTTTTTTAAGTATTTTAAATGCTTCATTTTAATTAAAACTAGACACCTTTACTTTGTTTCGCTCACACTTTCTATAAAAGACTGTATTTATGTTTGGTAGACATATTTTTCTGTAAATATTGTTTTTTCTTTCCACTAATATTTTCACAATCACTACCATGATATTTAAAAATTATTGTAAAAATACTGTTAAGGCTTCTTTATTTATTAGGCTAACACATTTTGGTATTATTTTTGATGAAACCATATTTAGATATACCTACATGTACAGGCTGTTTACGAACAAACTTCATTTTATTAACTAGTTTTGCAAGAGTGCCTTGTTAGTCGAATGATAATATGTTACAGTGTAATTACCGAGGTCCCGGGTCCGGCAAAAATTGTGTTACTAGAAAAAATTCAAGGAGATTTTAAGTTCCCGTCTGAAGTCAGGAAGTTGGTGGTGTCAGTAGAACCTTTCCATTCAATTTTAAGAGTAAATGAATAGAGTGTACCTTTGTTTGTGCACACACTTGGGGCTGCTCAGATGGCTAATAGCAACGAAATCATGTCTGACAACGCTGCTGAATCTGATACTAAAACACACTTTTACAACATACGAAAACTAATCGAAAAATACAATTACTACTATTTTTCCTGGCAAAGTAAAACAATTCGGAATGCGTGATCAAACTTTTTAATATTAAATAAAGAAAAAAAATATGAATCATATACACGGCAATTTCTTAAAAGTATAAATAAGCAAGTTGCCCCTTGACAATCGTCTGAAATTATTTTAAATCCTAATAAGACTTATTGTGAGTAAATAAAGTGAAGTTTATTTGTTGCCTTTAGTGTTTTATTAAAATATTATGGTAATGGACGAATGTGATCACCGATAAGTTAAATTATTTAGTACCTAAATTATATTATTGTAAATGTGCTATTATTTATTTTAAATGTCTTGTGCAAGTTTAGGATTTTATTGGTTTATTGATATTAAATGTTTTATTGCAATAACATGAAAGAGATAAATAAATAATTGTAAAGAATTTTCCTGTCATTCCCAAACACTAACTTTTGAAAACCACTTGTGAGAAATTTGACAATTTATGTTTAATTTAAATTGAATTTAACGTAATACAGTGTTCTAGCTTGCCATATTGTGAAATATGTCCAGTAAAAAGACATTTTTTAGGTTAGACAGTTTAATATAAAACTAAATAGGCGTTGTCAAGCGAAATCACTGTAAGTCGACTTACAGTCTTTTGGTTTGGCGAGGCAGAAATTACTGGGTATCTCTATTTTAACTCTACTTGAGTATTTTTACTCATGAAAATTCCTATAGATACTTAATTACAAACAAGGTACTCTATCAAGCCTTATTAATGATGTGTCACTATTTAAAAATATAATTGCTCTATTAAAAATTATGATTTTACATGAAGTGAATAATAAACTTTGTCTGATTTATGATATATTGAAATTTATTGTAATTCCGTCAAATAAAACGTTCCTATGTTTATTTTTTTGTCTGTCTGTTTATATAACTTGACCGAAACATTTGCGAAATAAAATTTAAAACCCGAGATTTTATTGTAAATATGACACGCGAAAGTCTAGCAGAATATATTACCATGTTGCTTAGTAATTATATAACAAATTAAAGTAATATGCACATACTGTAAAAACAAAATTATTTGAAAAAAAAAACATAGTAAATACTGTGATGTTTTTTTTATAAAATAAAAACATGATCAAGCCAGGCATACTATTGTGATTAAATTGCATCTTTTTATAAGTTTTAAAATTATTAACGGCTTTTATAAGATTTTGGAAACATCTTTATGTATATAAAATAGTTGGATGTTATTAAAATAAGTGTAGATTTATTAGGAGACTCATCACTTATAAATAAATGAATGTTACATTATCCATTACCACATAAAAACCTCATTTATTCGAATACTTTTACTAAAAGACACGAATATTCGTGTCCCAATGTAAATAAAAAAACTATTTATTATTTGAATTTGAAAGAATTTAATTTATATTTTAAAAATTAAAAAAAACGACTGAAATTTTGTGAATGTAATTATGTTAATGTTTAGACTGAACTATACAGGGTGTCCCAAAAGATTACGTAGCTGGGAAGGGGGGTGATAGGGATGGTCACAAGGGTCACCAGAAAAATATAAAAAATTCCCCCTGGGTGTTTAAAAAAATAAATGGCATTTTTTAAAAGACTTAAAAATTTTACACCTTGTGCTAACTATACCTACAAATATGGCTGTATTTAAAAAAAATGCTGTTATGTAATCTTCAATAACAACAAGGTCATCAACATCAACATCAAAAATAACAAAGTGTAAAATTTTAAGTTTTTAAAAAAATTCCATTTTTTTTTAAATACCCAGAGCGGATTTTTTTTTTATTTTTCTAGTGACCATTGTGTCCACCCCTGTCACCCCCTTTCCCAGCTACTTAACCTTTTGGGACACCCTGTATACGTATTTTTGGATTTTATCCAACAATGTATGTATAAAAAATATAAATATCTCATTTATAAAATGCTTGTCTCGTGATTTAACTATCGTTTTTAAAGAACTGTTCTAACATTTTAACTAACAAAAGTTAATTAAAAACTTTAGAAAAAACCCAGATAGATATTTTAAGTGCTAAATATAATCCTAATTGTTTATAAATGTCAACACAGCTGTCATCCAAAGTCCGTGTAGGATTCAACGCCCAGATGACTGGGCGAAGTTAAATTACTTTACGTACTTACTTTAGATACTCTTTTAGAACCATTTTCCTTCTAAATTGTGTAGATACATTGCCATTTTAGTTAGTTTAGAGCATTATCATTAAGTATTTATTATTATTTAAATTATTGTAAAACATTGTTTCATTAAATCCATTTTATGATTTATAGTTGTTATTTTATTTACTGTCAAATCTACCGACTACCTACCTACCTTTACAGTATCCTTTTTTTTCGGACGGACATTATGTAGTTAGCCAGGAGGCTTTTGCTACTACACTGGACATAAAGGCGACCAGAGCTCCAGCCTTAATAAATGGTTGAAAAACTACAAAGTAAGCAACTTGCGCAAGAGGTCGCCTTGTGGGACTTTAATCTCGGCTCAGGGCGGCCGCTGGCGGGAACGATGGCGGAATAGATTTTTAGTGGAATTTTATGCAACTGTCGCTCTTCTCGGATCTTCTCGTAAAGTAGCACAAAGTTTTGGCTTCACCGGGCTATCTGGCACCGAGGAACAGCAGCTACGCAGGTGATCAATAAGTGTTATCCAACATCAATAATATTTGACACTCTTTATTCAATCTTTAGATAACGGTTGATTTTTCCTTTCTAATTAAAATAGTATAATCATGTCAATCCAAACACAACAATGCGGCGGTTCAAGTTATGCGTACCTATACCTATATATGTAATTTATAAGTACTTAGAGTAGTGTGTGGGCATACACACCGTTATTAAATAGACAAGGAAGCTATTATATTACAAGTTAACGGTACAACCACTACAAATGTAATGTATACCCGCTAGCTAGTGGTTACACAGCATGTATTGATTATATTATTGATAACTAGATATTTCTTTAACCAAGCTTCACGCGGGTGCAATGCTGATAAATACATATAAACCATCCTCTTGAATCACTCTTATTAAAAAACTGCATCAAAATCCGTTGCGTAGTCTTAAAGATCCTCCTATTCCTACTGGCTTTCTAATAGTGATTTTTTTTAAATCGTTCCAGTAATCCAATCCCATCCACGAGCAAGGTCCCGCCTTGCTCATGTTAGTATTAGAACTTAAATGCACTTAGGCTGCTTTCAATACAATAGCTCGTCGCTCGTGCGATGGTACGATGCAATTACTTCTTACTATAAAAATGTATAATGTCGCATCGCATGATCACGACCAATAGGGCATTCATGAGATATCAATATGTTTAAATGCACGGTCGTTGGATCATTTTTATCTAATACATCGTACAAGCGAAGACTATAAAACAGCACCTTACTCCTCGTGCCGATCCTTAGTTTGCAAAAAACTCTCCGATGTCCACGTAGACCCGATGTCCACAAAACCTCCTAAAAAAACAAAAAGTCATAATCCCTTTATCTCGCCAGCGACCACCCTGAGCCGAGGTCCAAGCCTCACATGGGCCACCCTCTTGCGCATTTTGCTTAGTTTGTAGTTTTTAAACTACAAACTAAACAAACTGGCTGAACCTCTGCTCGCTTTTATGCCCGGTAAAGTAGCAAAAGCCCCGTGACTAACTAAGTATGTCCGTCCGAAAAAAAAACACACCTTACTCTTCCAGTCTTGTTGCGTTTCTCTAGCTTTTAGGTGGCTAAAGTGGCTTATTCAGCAGTCCACATGTTAAGACAACAATATAGACTCATACTATCGATACCATAAATAATACAATTAGGGACACCTTCCATAAAAACGTAAACTACATCCATAAATAATTCCCGGGAATCAGGACATCTTCCTGTGGTCATCGGAGCGAGGTCTCATAATGTATGCACCCTGAGCATCCTGCGAACGAGTTATTTGTTTCCTTTGTAAAAAAGTTTGGAGCGTAAAGTGTATCATCAAAAGTTGTAAAGGCTTAGATACATATCATATTAGATTGCAACTTGATTTTTTCTACATAGACCATCGTCACCCTAGCGCTTTTAGATTTTTTTGTTTTCATTTAATGATTGTAATCTTTAAGTTATTAATGTGTAGCGGCCAATATACACTACAATATTAAAATATATATGATAATGGCGAAGATTTTCATAATTAACTAGTTGCGCCCCACAGTTTTACCCGCGTTTCTTAGCTCCATTGAGTCGGAGCGTAATGTTTTGAAGCCTATAGTTTAATCATGCATACAAACTATCTCGGAGCAAACTTTCAGCTTTTTTTTTGGGACGGACATATTGTAGTTAGCCCTGAGGCTTTTGCTACTTCACCGGGCAAAAAGGTGAGCAGAACTCCAGCCTAGATAAATGTATTCAAAAACTATAAACTAAGCAACCTGCGCAAGATGGCGTCCCCCGTGGGACTTGGACCTTGGCTCAGGGTGGGCGCTGAATGAGAGATTGAGGGATCATGGCTTTAAGCTTTTTTAGGTGAATTTTGTGCAACTTTCGCTCTACTTAACAGTTCGCGGGCCTCCCGTACTTCGGGTATACGAGGGCATCGGAAGGTTCTTTGCAAGCTAAGGTCGGAAAGGCGAGGAGAGACGCGTCGCGGTCGCGGGTGCTAAGCTTTCAGCCAAATCCGTGTTTTTATGTGAGAGAGTTACAAATATCCGTCCACACATACTCAGCAAACTCTCGTGTTTATAATATTAGTACGAATAAAGAAAAATGCCTATCAAACTTAAAAAGTATTTTGGCATACAAGTTAATCCATATTAAGATTATAGATCTAGAAGCATAAAGTCGGATGTGCCATTATAGGTCAGAAACATTCGCCGTATGTGCCTTTATCGTAAACTGGCACTTACGACCAAATCCTTCTGAATTATATGGTACATTCGTCCTTATGCTTCTGAGGGTTAGATATATAGCTATAATCTTATTTTTAGTAATATAATAAGGCGATATATTGTACATTATCAACATTTTTTTTTTCGGACGGACATTTATAGTTAGCCAGGAGGCTTTTGCTACTTCACCGGGCATAAAGGCGAGCAGAGCTCCAGCCTAGATAAATGGTTTAAACACTACAAACTAAGCAACCTGCGCAAGAGGGCGTCCCCTGTGGGACTTGGACCTCGGCTCAGGGCGGTCGCTGACGGGGAGATTGAGGAATTATGGCTTTTAGTTTATTTAGGAGAGTTTTGTGCAACTGTCGCTCTACTTTACAGTTCGCGGGCCTCTCGGACTTCGGGTCTACGAGGGCATCGGAAGGTTCTTAGCAAACTAAGGGTCGGGAGGGAACATCACAACAAAGAAACAAAAAAAACTATGACCAAATGAAATACAACAGAACGCGGATAAAATCGTGGGGAGTGGCTACTTATCCATCCATTTCTTTGTTAATTGCAGAAGCAGTTATAGAAAATAATTCATTTATAGTTCATATATTGTTCTCTATCGAAGAAATGGTAAACATATTTTTTGCTACGTTCATAGGAATTGATAACCCATCATTGTAAGTACATTTAAAGAGGCTAATAATTACGTGTTATGGTGCAAAATATGAAGAATTTCTATTTACCTTATATGTAGAAGAAAACGATGGGAGTTGTGTGAAAAGAAAGTACGCACTTTTAATGTTATATTGTGTTAAGTACTATTCTGATAATTTATAGTTAGATCTTATATCGTCAAAAAAACTTGCATAGTAGAAATTATAGTAAGAAACAGTAAAATGAACTAGTTCAATTTGCTGTTTTTTCTATTGAAGTTCTAGCTGTCCCGCGCGTAGGCACATTCCGATACTAGTATATACGAGTAGGTACTAGATGCTTTTGATTCGATACCAAGTTCTTATAGCATCGCATCAATTTTGCAATACTTACTCGGTATCGGAACAAAAATACTGGGTATCGAATCGAATCGAAGTTTTTTGTTTAATGTATCCCGTTCCCGTTTAAATCATGATTTAAAGTTATTTGTATTGATGACTCCCTCAATATTGGATATCAAATGAAAGGTCTTGAATAGTAGAATAATGTACACTATACTGAAAGGGAATGAGGTGCATTAACTAACGAAATAAAATCTAAAAACTCGACAAATATTGTTAAAAATGTTTGTTTAATGCTAAGATTGAAGAAGATATTGGTTTGTTCAAGAAAACGCTATTTGCCTTTTTAATTGAACGTAATTTTATTATTCAGTGAATTATTTCCTAATGGATATAAAAATAAAATAATAATGTGATTAATTGTGTAATATATAGTTTGTAGAATTAGTTATTTATACATAAATTTAAATAAATTTATATATGACAGTATTTGTACACCATGCAAAATGGTAGGATATAGTGGAACCAATTGTTTTTATTTTCTGTACCATACAATATATTGTTCCTATGTTCACAAATGAAATTAATGAATGAATGAATAAAAGATTTTGATTTAGGTATGTGTTTTAGTTATTAAATTCATATTCTAAAATGAATAGCTAGGAAAACTTAAACGAACTTTTGGGTGTGTACAAAATAGATTTTGCACGGTCTTTTTTTCTAACATATTACTATTATTGTGTATTCTGTGATATTACAGAAAAGTTCCAAATAAGTATGAATCTACTCGTGTCGCTATAACTATATATATAGTTATAACGACGAGTAGACTCATACTTATTTGGAACTTTTAATATATTTTGTGTTCAACAATGGAATCATAGACCAAACCGTTTTCTTTCAAACCCCTTCTTTTTTGACTAATAACTTCCTCTAAGACATTCTAAACAAAAAATAAGTGTCAGTTTTACACCAAAACTGTAAACTCATGCATAGGAATGAGAGGAAATCCGACCGTCACACTCCACCGACGTGTCGAATAGGCACAGGACCTTGACGAGATGAAAGTGAACGTTAATAATTTAAGGTATAACTGTTTGAGGAATTTGTAGGGTTGATTTATATAAAAGACTAGCATCTCACTTTTTCTGTACTTCATAATTAAATATTGCCTATATCCTTCCTCGATTAAAGGTCTATCTAACACTCAAAGAACTATCCTAATCCGGTCAGAAGTTCCTGCGATTAAGAGCACACAACGAAAGATACATTTTGGAATGAGAAAGGAAAATTTTGGTATTATTCAACAAACAAACACTTTCATTTTACAAAAAAATTATATTCTATAAGTCACAATATATTTTTCGTGAACTTTGTTCATTTGGTCCAGAGGTACCCAAGAGTCCACCTGGACCACTTTGTGAATCTCTGATTAAGCCATAGCCCGGGCGATCTTAATTGTTACCTACTAAAAACATCATCATCATCATCAGCCCGTATAACGTCCACTGCTGATCATGGGTCTCCTACCGGGGAGGCTATTTGCCATAGTCACCATGTTTGGCAGGCGGATTGGTGACCGCAGTATTATGTTGTACCACACAAGGAAACGCTGCTGCCCGTTCATTGCTAATCGATTATTATAGATGATGTTATAACAATCGGGACCAACGGTTTAACGTGCTTTCCGAGGCATGGAGGGTAGTCCATCAACCAACCAGACCCGGAAATAAATCTTTGAATTTAGACAAAGATGTCCTGACCGGGGGATCGAACTCACGACCTCCGAGATTGAAAGCGAACCAAATACCGCTACGCTACGGAGGTTGTCTACATCAGAGTCGAGTTTTTAACGGGGTTATTTAAAAATAACTCTTTTCACAAAGTTGAAGATGATTTTCACCATTAGGTCTGGACCTAATGGTGAAAATTATCTTCTACTTAGTTACCTTCCGATGTCCTAAGTGATCTTACTTCCAAACATAATAAACACACGCTTACCATATTGTCTTTCATCCGTTGCTATTTTTAAATATACAGCTATAAATATGACATCCCACTTTTAGTGATGCAACGTCTGAGTGTAACATTATCTAATACTTCCGTCGGGAATCGAACCGAATCCTGCGGAAACAGGGGAATGGATGTTGTTTTAAGGCTTCCCAAGACAGCTGTCCTTCGCTTATTAAAGTAGGTGCTAGCAAAATGGTTACTACGAAGATGTTGGATGGTAAAGCGTGTTAATTGAAATAATTGTTTTACAGGTCATTAAATAACATTCATTCATTCATATTAGTAAATAATAATAATCAATAGGTAGTATGCCCAGCGAACGACTGACATTCAGAATTGGTATGTTGCAGTCAAAACTCTTAACCAGTCAAAAGTACTTTTAACTAGCAAAATCAGTCAAAACTAACCTAACCTAAAAGTACTTTTGTCTGATTTTGGTAGTTAAAAGTACTTTTGACTGGTTTAGAGTTTTGACTGTAATAGGTACCTATATGTTTAAATTGGATTGCGAATTTGTATTCTGCGATATAGTTTAGTTGGTATTCTAGATTGTAAAATGCGCTGCTAGAAGAAAAAACAAACATTCGGTTGTCTGTTATTTTGACGGACGAGGTTTTTGCTACTTTATCGGGCATTAAGAAGAGTAGTGATCTAGTCGTACCTACTTAATGGATTTTAAGCTACGTACTATGAGCCTCGGCACTCATTGCTATTTCCAGTGTGTGCCACTGTTGATCCTGACTTACAGGATTTGCAGTGGTGGGAGTGTGGGTCCCCACTCCCAAGACGACATAGTATGCAACCTGTGCAAGAAACCTTTCTTAATCCTTTCTATCAGTTGGTTGTTTCATCTCACTCTCAGCTTTAATCGTTTAACTGTCAACTAACCATGTTTGTTAAAAAGATTGTAGATTGAACAATCCCTAATGTTGACGCAAAATGTTGACTTTAGGGTCGTTTGTGTTGTAACACAAACGACCCTAAAGTCAACATTTTGCGTCTCCACTATTAAGAGAATATACTGGGTGCCTTTTTTAACCGTCTTGAAAATAATAGGGCATTATATGTATATGAAATAGATGTTTAAGGCATAGTTATTTTATAATTTGTTTTTTTACTGACATAGAGTGAAAATTGTAACGGTGAAAATGCGTACTTACCTAAGTAGGTAGTTACGCTATTTCGCTCATTCTTTTCATTCATGGGTGATTGCGGTAAAGGAATTATAGGCACCTATTTTATTATTATGCACGCGCTATTTACAGTGTATTTCTTTTTAATAATTTATGTGATTTTCGGAACTATAATTACCAAAATACTGGTATAAATATACTGTGGTTTATAGATTCTCAAGACGATAAAAAAATTCACTCAGTATGTATACATCATCATCATGCATCGAATTTACTACCAAAAACTAAGAATTTCTCTTAGTGTTACCAACAACGACATCTACCGTTATCTCTCCGTTGCTTTAGTAATTGTAACTGACATTTAATTGAAAACAACAACACGCAACACTGGGGTAACAACCAGAACCAATGAAAAAGGCATAAAATTTATTTTATTGCACATTCCACTTTCCAAAAGTGATGCGGTTTATTGAAACAATATGGTGAGTTAATTTAAGAGAACGGTTTTATGATGGGAGAGCGAATTCAAATGAGGGCGGTGTGTTTGTGTGTTTGTCGGTTTGATGCAGTTTCCGGGACTCGAATGTTGTTTCTTTATTAACGGTGCAGTTTTTATGTTATTGTTATAGGCGACGGAGCGTCTACGAAATTACGTCTTAGTGTAGCGGTTTAGGATTTTTTTTAATATATTAATGTGATCGATAGTTTTTTTTATATATAGTTTAATCTCAATCGATAGTTGCAATCAACATTTGGTTTTAATTATACTAGCGACCCATCCGCCATTACGTAGTTTTAAAGATCTGAAGCATAAATATGAACAGACAGACACAATACTAAAAATATAACAGATACATTTTTCAAAACTATATCTCACATCTAAAACAAAAAATGAAAATATATAACATTAAGATTTACTCTTTTGTGTGATAAAGTTCTGAAATTTTTTAATATATTTGGTTTTGTTATTATACTTTGTGTAAATTCTAAGATTTCTTTCCGGGTCTGGTTGGTTGAGGGACTACTCTCCGTGCCTCGGAAAGCACGTTAAGCCGTTGGTCCCGATTGTTATAACATCATCTATAACAAGCGTATACCAGAGAACGGGCAGCAGCGTTTCCCTGTGTATTACAACATAATACTGCGGTCACCAATCCGCCTACAAAGCGTGGTGACTATGGAAAAAGCCTCCCTCTGGAGGAGGTCGTTGTGCCGCCCGTGCTTATGATGATGATGATGATGAAATCAATGCATTATGAAATGACTTTTGACTAGGTATATCACATTGCTCTATAAGCACAATCAACAAGCGTATCACAGCCACGTGTTCAAAACCGATCAAATCAAAAATATTAACTTTTATTTTACTTATTTCATTATTATTTCCTTCCTACGCAAAGATTTAGGGTAGCCAATCATTAGTTAGTACCCCACAACATGTCACGCACGTGTCGCCGGTACAAAATTAATTTACAAACAAACAATAATTTCAACATACACCTAATTTGTATCGGAAATCATTACACAGCGAAAATAAATAATTGATAACTGCAAACCGATCGTTTGGTCAGTCACCGTGTAATTGAAGACTGGTGTTTGAGCCAATATGGTATGACCCGACTACGTAAAAAGGGTGGTATGTTATCTAATTAATAACAGGTATTGATAGGATTGCGTGCAGTATTGTACGGTAAGGAACACTACCAGTTGGCACTGAGCATTGACATAAGAATTTCGTGCGTGATTCGTTGCTAGAGCTAAAGAAAAATAATCATTGAATGGACTTTTTTTTTCGGACGGACATACGTAGTTTACCACGAGGCTTTTGCTACTTCACCGGGCATAAAGGCGAGCAGAGCTCCAGCCTTAATAAATGGTTTAAAAAACTACAAACTAAGCAACCTGCGCAAGAGGGCGCGTCCTGTGGGGCTTGGACCTCGGCTCAGGGCGGTCGCTGGCAATTATATTGAGGGATTACGATTAGTATTGTAGAGGGTTTTGTGCAACTATTGCTCTACTTTACAGTTCTTGGGCCTCTCAGACTTCGGGTATACGAGAGCATCGGATGGTACTTTGCAAACTAAGGGTCGGGCGGAATTAAATGGACTCATGGCTTCAATATTGCTTTTTTAAAAGGACAACTCTTCACTTAGGAACAAAATTTAATGTCACGGAAGACATTACAAACACAATTTCAATACATAATGTAATGTAGATATTTATGAATTGATACACATATAAGTAAACTCATACTATTTATTCTAGACTTAAAAAAATGTTAATACATTGTAGATGACGCAAATAAGCGAATTATTCGTCTACGTTACTAATAAACTATTTTATTTCACATCATTCGTGGACACTGGACCTGTGGATCATACAAAAAGGTGTTAGATCCACTGATATCTATACCAAAGACGTAACTGCCTGCTACCAGTTCCTTTCCTTGCCCGGAGGGTAGGATCCTCAACCAACCGAGCGTATGCCGATTTCGGCGTAGTATTTTTTACCGCATTTGTCAAGTACGACGGCGGTACCCAGTCTAGTCCGCAGACAACCTTTTTTTTTAAGTACTAGAGTCTATTTATTGGTATGTGAAGTCAAATCCTGACTACCTTAGCCGGTACTAGGGCTATGTATAGGTCTTAGCCGTTGTAGGTCGTGACCATGGTTGTTATAGAATGATACTATGTTGAAGGACAAGGGTTATTCATAGACTACAATTCCAAAATTGCTTAAAGTATATTTGTAACATTCAACTCTATAGTTTGTACTATAATCATCATACCAAGTTTTATTAAGATCCGTTTAGTAGTTTTAGCATGACATGATTACAAAGAATGAAACGCACCGAACGATGGACAGACAGACAGACAAAAAATAATAAAATTACATTTTGCTTCAGTTTAGACATTAATAAAAAATAACATAATATCTACTACTAATACATAAAGCTGAAATGTTTGTTTGTTTGTTTGCTTGAACGCGCTAATCTCAGGAACTACGGCTCCAATTTAAAAGATCTTTCAGTGTTACATAGCCTAGCTCTAGTTACGAATGTAGATAGCTATTATAATAACTGTTGCTTAATAAACTTGAATAATTTGAAGTTAATCTATAAAACAAAACATATTTATTAGATACTTAACTTAGTAAGACTGAAGAACACAGGTGTGATAATAAACATAACTTTATTCCATGAAAATTAATTGCCATATCAACATTAGTCACAGAAACAATTACATACCCAAAATCTCAAAAATCATGGCCGAACTAAAATTCCTTTTTCAAATCCTTCCAGACACGTCGACGACACGCATCCACACAAATTAAGCCGAAAATAACCCCAAACCGTCACAAATCGATTTTTGGACCTCAACAGTGACTTTTACCCTGCACTCTGCTCACAATACCTACTCACGGCTAAGTTAATGAAGTTTTAGGGTAGAACGCACTATTGTTGGGCACGGTGAAGGATTGTGATTATTTGTGATTTCTGATTGATGAAGACGAATGGAGTGGAACCGATGTGACTGTGTTATGGTGATCTAATGGTTATAGTGCTCGTGAGATAATGCGGAGATCATTGAAGGGTAGAACAGATATTAGAAAAAAAAATACTTCATTTTACCTTAGTACCTTATTGTATGGATATATGATTATTGATTTGAAAACTGAAATACTTTTTTATGATGACTAGGACGTGACGAAATACTTAAAGCTAAAATTTAAAAAAAAATCATTGCTAATACATACATATTATGTATATGGTAAACATTACCGTAAAGTATTAAAAAAACATTTAAACAACTTATATATCAAGTTAAAGAGTTTTGTTTGTTTTCTGTTTGTTCTCAGGAACGAATGGTCCGATTTGAAAAATTATTTCAATGTTAGATAGCTCATTTATTCCCACCTACATTAACACCACTGCAACTCCTGTAAGCCAGGATCAGCAGTGGCACACACTGGAAATGGCAATGAGCACCGAGGCTCACCAAGTCCCGCGAAAAAGTTAAACTGCCTTGGGACCCGCAACAAATTTTATTGGAAAGAGAATAGGAGGAGTAAGAAAGACTTAAGTTTGTACTTCCCTCCGTTACAAAGCGGAGACAGTACAAAAAACAGAAATATAAATTAAGGCATAAGTAGTCTAGTCTAGTCTAGTCAAGCTAGTTGAAAAGCACCAAGAACGGGTAAAAAATGGGGGTGCTACGCTGATGAAATCGCACACGGGAAGCTTATATGATTTAATGCCTGCCTTGCTCAGTTACATCACCCAGTTAAGTAGCAAAAGCCTCATGGCTAACTAAATATTTGGTCATGGGGTAGTCTTAGGGGCGGATTTGGACAAACATTCCCGTTTGCACGATTCATATAATAGATGAAGATTTATAATATCCATCTGATAATAGATCGGGAAAGAATTACGTTTAAACTAGGTATATAAAATATTTTCATATAAACTAAATAAGCACGTAAAATAAATTAATATACCTACCTTTCTTTTTAGACTGATATACGTAGTTAGCCACGAGGCTTTTGCTACTTCACCGGACATAAAGGCGAGCAGAGCCTTATTAAGTTGTTTATAAACTACAAACTAAGCCACCCCCTGAGGGACTAAAACTAAGATTTTTCATTGTTTCTAATAAGTCAAAATAATTATGTTAAGATTATAGGTTTACGTGAAGCAAGCTTATATATAGCGTTCTGTTGTTGCGAAAAAACTTAATAAATCATGCATAATAAATCTCTATTGTGTATATGTGTTATGTATACATTACCTTTAATAGAATGAATTTCCTCCGGACGTTCATCAGCCGTCAAAATGAAGTGATTGTTTGTTCCAAACATAAACTGCATAGAGCCTTTAGGGTTGGGTCTCCCCTAGGTACGTCGTCTGGCGGGCCGGAGGTGGTGGGGGGGTCCGAAGACGTGCCTATTAGGTTTGCGGCCAGGGAGGTAGCTACTGTCATACGCAGCTTAAAGAGAGGCAAGTCGCCGGGTCATGACAGCCTAAGTATAGACCACTTATTACATGCTGGTAAGCACTTACCGCGAGTGCTAGCAATGTTTTTTAGCTTATGCCTGAGTCACTCGTATCTTCCAGCTGATTTACTTAAAACTATTGTTGTACCCATTGTTAAAAATAAGACTGGAGATGCGAGTGACAAGAGCAACTACAGGCCTATATCCCTGGCTACCATAATTGCAAAGGTGTTGGACAGTCTGATTGATCAGCAGCTGGATAAGCATTTGACACTAAACGACGCCCAGTTTGGGTTTAAGCCACATTTATCCACGGAAACAGCTATACTATGCCTGAAACAGACTGTTCAATACTATGCAAGTAGGAAAACGCCTGTATATGCATGTTTTCTGGACCTCTCCAAGGCTTTCGACCTCGTATCTTATGACTGCCTATGGAGGAAACTGTCAAATGTTAAGAACCTCCCAAGCGATATCGTTAGGATGCTAAAGTATTGGTATAAAAACCAATACAATTATGTTAAGTGGGCGGGTGTCCTGTCGGATGCATACGGGTTGGAGTGCGGTGTGAGGCAGGGGGGAATTAGCTCACCCAAGCTATTCAATCTGTATGTAAACGAGCTGATCTGTGAGCTCGGCAATACCAATATCGGGTGCTCCATTGACGGGCACTGCGTCAATAACATCAGCTACGCGGATGATATGGTATTGTTGAGCCCATCGATCAGTGCACTTAGGAGGCTTCTCCGCATCTGTGAGGACTATGCGGTGGCTCACGGCCTTAGGTACAATGCGACCAAGAGCGAGCTACTGGTTTTTAAAGCGGGTAATAAATATTATGATAATGTCCCACCAGTCACCTTGGGGGGCGCTCAGCTTTCCAGGGTCACGAAGTTCAAGTACCTGGGGCATTGGGTCACCGATAGTCTGTCTGACGATGTCGACGTGAAGAGGGAACGCAGAGCATTGGCAGTTCGATGTAACATGCTGGCTCGTAGGTTTGCACGTTGTACTAGGGAGGTGAAAATTACACTCTTTAGAGCGTATTGCCAATCTATGTACACGTGTGCCCTATGGGTCAGCTATACAAAAAGCTCGTACAATGCTCTGCGTGTCCAATACAATAACGCCTTCAGAGTTATGTTGGGGCTGCCGCGCTTTTGCAGTGCATCGGGGATGTTCGCGGAGAATGGCGTGCCAGATTTTTACGCACTGATGAGGACACGGATAGCATCCCTGATGCGGCGAGTGCGCGACAGCTCCAACAGCTTGGTGGCTATAGTGGCCGACAGGATGGATAGTCCAATGATGTGGAAATGGATGACCAGTCATCGTGCGTCATTCCAATATTTAAAATAAGTTGTTATGTGTTTTCATGTATGTATTGATGTTTTGTGTATAAAAATGTTTAATGTGTGTTTGTTTATGGACTAATGGTCTGAAATAAATTTTTATTATTATTATTATTATTATAGGCCCTTGATATTGAAAATTTAATTTGATTGTGATATATTAGGTAGGTATATAATACTCATAAAAAGTTATGATAAATATATATAAATCCTTTCTAATCTTATCGGTACTCAGCTTATATCCAAGGATTTCGTATTGATGATAAACTTTCACCCTTGAAATTTATGAATGGATAACAAAGTACCAACAGTTAACGCATTTATACATAAGAAGGAAAGAGTAAAAAAATATTTATTTTATCTTTCTTTTTTCTGCAAAAGGATAATTGTTCTTTTTTCAAAATTGTTTTGTTTATAAAAAGAAGGTGAATTCCACTACTGATGTATGAAAAAAGAATAAATAGGTAGTGAAGTGTTTTTTTTTTTTATTTATTTACAACTGTTGGTTGCGTGCCTTTAGTCCAACAAAAGTGATCATTTAAAATAATTGTTAATTTTTCCTTTCATTTATATAAAATTAGTAAGATAATAAAATTAGTAAGATAATATTCCTGTTGAAAATAAATAATTTTCAGTAAATTAAATAAAGTTTTAGTATAAAAGATAAACATTTCTTTTTTTAAATTGCGCGGGCTTTTAGCCCACCTTCACTGCTAATGGTTCTATGTATATTTCTTACACAATTTTAGTTAAGCTTACTCAAATCTTACGCGCTCCGTATCCTTAATAGTAGAACCACGTGAATTTCAACAAAAAACCATGCCATATACCATATTCGACAGAACCCAGATGGTGGAAACACTATGCCGTGGCATGTGACCATTTTTTTTTTCTTAAAAAAAGTTGATAAGCAAAATGTGTGGCACTGTGTGGCTTTACGCTGATTTATGCATGTGGCGAAAGAAATGGGTAGCAAAAAAAAGTTTTATCTCAAAATTATTGTTTATGGTTTTGTTATTTATTCTATTACGACATTATCAATTTTCTTAATGTTGATGGATGTTAGTTATACCTAATTTATGAGCTATTTAGAAAAATAAACATGAATAAACATGTCAATTTATTAGGTAAATGTAGCTTCAATAATACAGTACCATTAAATGCGTTACAATAATGCAGACATGTTTATCGCTAATCATGTATAACGATATTACTATGACTTTGATAAAAATGCCTTTGCTTAGCACGTTTACTAAGCATACAAAAAAAAGTCATTATATTACGTTATTATTGCTTTAATTATACAGTAACAATTAGGTACATAGGAAATGCGTTACAATAAACCTACGGTAATGAGGACAATTTTATCGTAGTCAAAGTCATATCGTCATGTGATTAGTCTCGTGATGTCACTTAAATTCAAAGTCAAAACATGAAAACCCTTCAATAATAGTTTTTAAAACATTTGCAGTTGTCCTATATCACAGCCGCAAAAACTTTTTACGTAACGTAACGCCATCTGTTATTGAGTAGTAGGTTTAACATAAAATGTATTAAATTGTTTTAATATGTAGTTTTATATTTTAATAATAAAATAGTTTTGAATAATATATGTAGGTATTAGTGGAATTCGTTCCAGACAAACTGTCGCCTGCGGCTTTGTCCGTAACCAAATAACCTAGTCTTTGCTTCTTTTTCTTCCTTTTTTTGGTACTTAACTTGATCTTTATATTATATTTTTTTAATATAGTAGGATTAAGAAAGCTTGATAAATCTTTACAATTGAATAATCTATACCTACTTGGGGAAATCAAAAATATAATGCGGCAACATTCAATCAAATTAAAAAGTGACCCACTTAGTTTATGATCCATATTGTGTTTTATAAAGATTCAAATCAGATATGGACGCATCGTTGACATTCTTTTTAGACGTAAATTTTCACTAAGATTATGAGAAAATATATATAAAAAGAAAGCTTAGATGCATGATTCAGTGCTTACTTACCATAAAAAAAATGTACGAATAAATGAAAATTGAAGTTTAAAATTAAAATTAGAATTATGTTGCTCAAATTAGGAAATGTTCTGCGCAGTTGACTAATCAATTTAGAGATATATTATGAGGATTTCAAATAAGTATCTTTACGGAATCAATTATTTTGATCTTTGAAGTTTGAAGATTATATATGTAAGGAGAGACTATATATATAATTCTTATAACACCAGCATTATACAAAATAACAGCTTATCTTATTAATAAAACTTTTATTACTTCACCTCTATCACAATCAGATATATGTACCTATCTATAAAAAGAGACAGAGCTATAACACAAAGGCGAGTTACAAACAAGTCGGTAGTTACTATGGATAGCCCTTTGCATAGTGGCCCGGTAACCCATTTATAGCAATTGAGCCAATTTATTTGATCTCCTCTTTGTTAAGGATCA
This sequence comes from Nycteola revayana, assembly GCA_947037095.2. Taxonomy (NCBI): domain Eukaryota; kingdom Metazoa; phylum Arthropoda; class Insecta; order Lepidoptera; family Nolidae; genus Nycteola; species Nycteola revayana. The sequence goes on from OX344844.2 coordinate 9,720,319, forward strand.
AGTGCTGTTGGGTAATATCCAATACTACTACGACTCTTTGCTTTGCATACCATTTGTTGTGGTCGTATTTTTTTTTCTCGGACGGACATATGTATTTAGCCACGAGGCTTTTTCTACTTCAACGGGCATAAAGGCGAGCATAGCTCCTACCTCTAAAAATGGTTTAAAATCTATAAACTATGCAACCTAACTAAGGTCCAAGTCCCACAGGCGGCGCACTCCTGCGTGTGCGCCGCCTGTGGGACTTGAATCACCTTCCTTTTGATACAGTTATTCTGGTTTTGATACCAATACTTAAATAGTGTTAACACAAAATTAGTAACAGTCGACTTTATGAAGCTTTTTCCACAAAATGTTATAAGAAACTAGATCAAACGCTAACAACTGATAACACGCATTGACCTGCGCCTTTCTGTCTGTGTAGGCCCAGTTGTTTTATGTGCCAGACGGCATTCTATCACAGTTTCTGCCAGGTGACCTCGGTAGAAGCGCGGGAGAAGCGCTGCTGTCTACATGGTTTAAAACAAGCCCCAAACTTCAGTGTGCTTGAAGCGCTTGTGCTGAGCTAACGTCGTGCGCAAAATTCCTATAAACTCTATGGCTCCTTATTTGTCGAAATTTCAAAAAGTTGGAGTATGTTTTGCTATTTGTTTGTGTGCAATTAATATAAAAAAATAATAAAAAAAGTCACACTTTGAGTCACTTAGCGTGCGGCTGCGCGACTGTCCTTCAAATGGTTTACAGCAAGCGTCCAGACGGCATCCTACCACTGTTTCTGCCAATAGTTTGAAGCGCACGCCCGTCTACCTTTGAAATTGATCGATTGACCTTTAAACGCCCATGTTAAAACCACTGGCTACATGGTTTGAAACCACTGTTGTTCTACCAAGGTCACCTGGCAGAAACTGCGGTAGAATGCCGTCTGGCGCATGCTTTATAGTTTATTGAAACTACACAGCATAACTAATTTTCTACTCATAATTTGTACCCAATAGTCCTTACCAAAACTGTATTCTCTCATCAAACAAATGATACCTACCACAAGATATATTGTCAATCATATAACGATTACTAAACAATAGCCTGACCCTAAACAACCCTACCGCTCCCGTATTCTTTCGCTTTTTATAAAATAATAAGTAAATGAATAAAAATCTGTGTTATAAGTGATCTTAGCGCCCTCTGTCGGGTGCATAGGGGTGTATTATCATCAAGTATGGGGGCTAAGTCGTTACCTAATTGTTTGGCACCAATTGTTGTAGTATTTAGGGACATTAAGGGTTTTGGATGACGCCTGTGACATTTTATTAGATTTATTAATTAGGTAAGAATGGTGGCGCTGATGAAAGACTGTGTTGTTAAGCCACATTCTTAAACACCACAGTCTTTCATCAGCCTATGTGAATTTCTGACGACAATTTAATTTGTTTACCTATCATTGTATGTAGCAGTTGAATTTCATAATTATTGTAAAAAAATACCTAGTTTTATTGAATAAAAGGTGATAGTTAGTCAGTCTTCTTTCGGTTACAAACTTTCCTAGAATTAAGAAATAATATAAAATAAAGCTGAAAAGTTGGTTTGTTTGATTATTTGTTTGCTTGAAAGCGCTAATCCCAGATACTGCTGTTCCGATTTAAAAAAATATGTCGTAGTTAGCCCCGAGGCTTTTACTACTTCACCGGGCATAAAGGCGAGCAGAGCTCCATCCTTAATAAATGCTTTAAAAAACTACAAATTAAGCAACCTGCGCAAGAGGGCGCCCCCTGCGGGGCTTGGACCTCGGCTCATGGCGGTCGCTGGCGATGAGATTGACATTACATTTAGTATTTAAGGGGGTTTTGTGCAACTCGCGGGCGTCTGGGACTTCGGGTCTACGAGGGCTTCGAATGGTTCTTTGTAAACTAAGGGTCGGGAGGAAATTATGTCAGTGTAAGATAGCCCATTTATCGATGAAGATTATAGGCTGTATTTTATTATGAAGTTACCACGGGGACGGGTGTTACGCTGGAGAAACCGCCCGCGGTAAGCTAGTTCATAGTAACCGTTGTACATTGTATAAAAAGCATGTCTCTGCCTGGCGTCGCGTCGACCATCAAATCATTGTCATTTTTTTTTCCAACAACATTATTTATGAGGAATTGGATCTTTTAATTACGAATACGTAATAAATACACAGTTAAATCGGACGATTCATCTTCAAATTATGGGTCTATTGGGATACATTTTTATACAAGGTGTGACGGAAAGGGTATATACATAGAAAGAGCAAGGCTTCTTTGGATGATAACAAACGATATGGCAAGGGTTATTTAATCCTATACAAGTCCGGAAGTAATGATTTTTTTAAATTCATAGTTACCAGAAACCAAACTTTTCAAATTGAAATAAATACATCACTAGCACTCAATCAGCTGATCGATGTCAACGAACTTTCTATTTGCAAGTAAAAATAAACTCCTGGTATTTCTGAATAAAGGGTTCCGCATTTTTATTTTTTGTTTGCAAAATAATACCTACTAACTTTTCGAGTATTTTATTTTGAGTTGAAAGCCTTGCCATATCGTTGGTTATGATCCAAAGAAGCCTTGCTCTTTCTATGTATATACCCTTTCCGTTACACCTTGTATAATTATTTCAACACTCAATACGCAATACTTTATTGCATTGCACAATGTGTTTACAGGTTTTTTTAAATTTTAATAAAATGGTACCAATTATTTGTTTGTTAGTTCACCATGCCTACACTTCAATCTGTTATACAACAACAAACACAAAATGGATTATGTTTATCACAAAATCATGATGGTACATGTCAAAAGGAATTGCTTTGCGTGTTACAGTGAGTGATGGATTTTTAACCTTGATCATTAATTCTAATAAACAACATATTGTGTGTGATGTTTTAGGACGGCCATTTCTTTTAAGACGGCTATATCTACAATTAAACCCAAGGTGGATGCTACTTCACCCGTTCACTGGTTCATAAACTACCAATAAGCAGCTTGTGCAAGAGGTGTGGGACTTGTACCTCGGCTTTAGACGGTTGCTGGCGGAGGATTGAGGAATTTACGATCTTTCGTTTTTAGGGGAGTTCTGACTGTCGATTTATTTGACAGTGCACGGGCCTCTTGGACTTTGGGTCCACGAGGACTTTGAAATGTTTATAAAGAGGTTTAAATATCTTAGTATCGGTACTGACATTCCCGCCGTGTTTATAATTTTATTAATGTGTTTAAATGATCAAATGATTTATTAATGTGCTTAAATGATCAAATGAACGACTCAAGTATTTACATAAAAATGTACAAAAAAATATTTTAATTATTTTAAGTAAACTAAAGGACACACACTGAATAGTATAACAATTACGAGAAAAAGAAATCATTATATTTTCTTAATTAAAATAAATTTAAAACAGAGATACCTTTTTTGACCTTTTATAGTTTTTACCGATTATAGCCGTCATCCGTTTACAAATCTATAGCAATATATGACATAATACACACATCACACATAAGTGTTGTAATACTACGAAATGCATCAAAATATTTCACCGTTTTCTTCAAAACGTGACCACACGTACACCGAATCGTTCTAATGTACTGCATCAACTGTACTTTTACCCACTAGGGTTGATACTAAACTAACATTATATTAGAATCTATTAGTTATTTATGGGAACGAGATTTCCATTAAAAACCAAATCTAACCTTTCGTTATAAATATTAATAAGTTTCATTTTTTATATTTGTTTTAATCTGACATAGGTATATTAATTATTAATTAATAAAAAGTAATACTGAAAAACGGTTTCCCAAGCGTCAACCAAAGCAACAATTAACTAGCATAACTTGGCTGTCAAATCAAATTCAGTTGTTTATGAAAGTCAACTCAGTAAGAAATCAGTATATAAAATGATGTTTGTCATTCGATTTTAGACGAAAATGTTACAGATTAACTAAGACAATAGTCAATTCAAATTACCTAATCACTCTAATTCGCTGTCCGAAACTTAATATAAACATGATTTTATTATGTATAATAAAATGTTATAGTAATCGACACCTTTTTTTTTTGTTGTCCGGGTGGGACATGCATTGCCGCATTCCCACCGCCGCTGCAGCGTATTCGCGCGCTGGCGGTGGGATATGTGGGACTCGCCCTCTCCATAGCGTGGTATGCTAAACTCATACCATGAGGAGAGGACCCTACACCACTAAAACCCCCCGGATATCCGCCGTAATCGACACCTAAAATGTGTGTGTGAAATGGTTTGTTTTAGAGTAAAAAAAAATATTGATTATTCATAAACATTGAAGAATAATATTAGAGTATGGAAAAATGACAGCCCTACACCTCACACATTTGAAAATATCATAAAACGCGTGAGGGAATTTTATGTGAAGGAATGATATAAAGTACATTAAAGTCGTATCGAAACTATTTTGAGTTTGTTGGCCCTCTTATCCCATCATCATTATTGGGTAAGTACTTGCTTACAAAGGTCTACAGCTAGGTTGGTTAATCGAGCCCTACTAATCTAATTCACAAATAATTAAGTATCAGGTTAGACTATAAGGGCGGGAAGCATACCGGTGGCACATCTTTAGCGGCCAGCATTACTAACTCTAAAAACCATTTAAAGCAGTTCTCGAAGGAGAATGATGGAATTAGTGCTACTTTGACCACCAAACTGGACAGGCTGCCAATTAAAGTATAAGACATAGATGGTCAGAATACCAGGTAAATCCACAGAGTGAGAATAACTAGTATGCACGATTCTACACTCGCTAGTGAAATGCCAACACTTATTATTAACACATTTTTTTTTATATTTGAATAAAATTCGCTTATTTAGCTAAGATGCTTATGTTACGTCACCAAGCAAAAGAATTTACAATTCATGTGTAAGTTAACGGTAGTTATCTTACCCAATTAAAAACCACAAACATGGAATTTTATTACAATGGACCTACAGTTACAAATACATTGTTACCAAAAATCATGGCGACATCTCTGTATAATTTGACATGCTTCCTTCGACAAAATACATCTAGCATACCATAAATAACTATGCAACATTACATAAACAAATCAAATGAGTCTACAACAAATTGACAGTAACCGTTCGTAACTAAGTTTGTCGACAGAGGATATCCGCAGTTGCGCTCAATTCAATCAAAATGTCACTTCACCAATTTGGGAACATGGTTTACCGTAGACTGAAGTGTTTTTGAGCATATCCTGTCGTCAAACTAACAGGCTAAACTAACTTTGATATGGAAATTATTAATCCAGGTTGCGAGAAGTAACCGAAAAATAAAAATGATGCTTCCGAAAATAGACTTAAAATAAAAAAATAAATTTGAAAAAACTTTTAAGAACTTTTTTAGGCATACGTGGATACTAAGGATTTCGCGACTATTTCGGTTAGCTCCAGGTGCTCTATGTATTTTACAAAGAAGAAGTCGAAAATGATGGGCTTGATATTAGGTGACATTAAAGTTTGAATAGACCAATACCATAGAGATACCAGACAATTGAGAATTATTTTGGAAAAAAGAAAATACTATTTTTGTACCGAGTACTTTTTCATAATATCTCCTCCATCAAGCTTCTTCTCTATTCTTTTTTTTTTAGACGGTTTTTCTTAAAAGAAATATTTTGGATTATAAAATATACAATTTTGCCCGCATTTATTTCTGTATTCTATTGAAAATACCAAGCACCTACCATAGAAATTCCGCAATGCGAACGTTAATAATTACAATTTTTTAATCTATGTAAGTACGTACTAAATATTGTAGAATTTCTAATTAAGTTAATTGTTAACGATCAGAATTGCCCACAGGATCAACCGCAACTCACCATTAAAACAATTATACCTGCAGATAATGTGATTAGAATAAAACAGTAGTTCATATGGGGTACGGCAGATGCTATGGCCGAAGCCAAGATAAGGATCAACGCACGAGTCCTCTGTCATTGCGTTAAGTTGATGTTAGTCGATGAATTTTACATTACAGCAAACATGTTTAGTATTTTTAGAATGAGTTTTAGCTTTTTTAGGTTACTTGTCGGTTAAAGTTCTATGAAATTTTACTGTCTTTAAGGGTGTACCGCAAGGCACCAATATGGGTCCACCTTCAGTTCTTGCTTAGAACTATATTTTTGTTACGAATAACAGCACGGTGTAGCATTTAAGGTATTTGTTTTTTGTAATGTACATTCACTTTGTTTTTATTATTGTGAATTAATTTAATAAAGTGCCGACATGGATAAAAATAATATACCATAATATGGATATAAGTTTATTTTTAATGTCATTGGTGACATCATTAATTACTACTTCTACTTAATATTCCATTAAAAGGTTTGTAAAACTGTGGGTTTATTTTTTTGCCCTTACAAAAATTGATTACCTACTACATAAAATTGATAATGCCACAAAGCCAGTAGCCTGATATTTCAAGTGCCGTTCATATTTCTATCTGATGCTATAATTACAACGCGGTTTTGTGCTCCTGGATTTGCAAGCCAACAATTAACTCCGTGCGAATCACTTACCGATAGAATAATATTATTTAAAAGTGTAATTTCGCCTGTTTCATGCGAATCGTCCATAAACCCAGTATTTAAAGTGTCGTTCATATTTCTATCTTTATTTCTGAGTTAAGTAAGTTATTTAAATACATGCCACTAGAAGAGAAACATAAGAGTGTATTAACAATGCAACATTATCCTAAACAGCTATACGTGTGTCTGATTCCTACGTATACTAAACGCGGCATGGCACCCCGCTAGGCGCTAGAAGTCATAACAACAACATGAGCTTAATTCATGATTATTTATGCACAGACAGATGTGTTAATGTGTCGTTATGATGGCACTGATAAAGCACGGACAGCTTCTATAGATAGATAGACAAATAAACTATTGTTGTATAGGATTGTAATCACAAGCTTTAGGAGTACAATGTCTATTAACATTTTATTCGACCCTGTAGGTCATCATCATCATCAGCACGTACAACTCTTGTCCACTGTTGGGCAAGGGCCTCCTCTCGAGGGAGGGTAATGCTGTAGTCACTACGCTTGAAAGGCGGGTCGGTGACTGCAGTATTATGTGGGTACAGTATGTACGCAGGTAACGAGTGCAGGCCGTTACCTCATTGTCATAATTGACTATCGTGACCAACGGCTTTACATGATTTTTCGAAGCACGGAGATTACTCCCTTACCAGCACCCGTATTCTAATTCATTCGAAATGGCCTTTCCGATCGGAAAGTAGCTGTTTCCGAGACGGAATCTAAAAACGCTATTCATATTTCCGAATGCGGAAACTTTGACATTTGAAATCGGATAATCAGCGGCTTTTTCTCGGAAATATTTCCGTGAGCTATTTGCCGTCGGAAGTCATTCCGAATTATTATTTTTTAATATAAATTGAGACAATTTGTCGCAGAACTTGTTTCAGTGTATAGTAAGTAGTAATTAATGAGAGTTTTTGTCCATCACAAATCTATATATAACTACATTCATTCGTTTAATTGTTGTTTTATGTTTTGAGGTTAGTTATTATAGGTAAACATTAATTTTAGATGGAGCACCTTCTCGCTATGCGCCTAATTAACCGTAGTGAAGGAGCACGACGGCGACGCCAAGCCTTAAATCTACATCGTACAATACGGGATCTATCAAACCCATTTTCAGACCCCCATTTTCGTGCGCACTATCGGCTCTTGCCGGATATGGCTCTAAGCCTAATTGAAGAAATTAGGGACTACTACCCCAAATCATCTTATGGAAATGCAATACCGGTCGAGATCAAAGTATGTGTTATTACAAGTATGGTTATTATCTTTATGAATTTGTGTATGTCAAAAGCGAGACATAGTAAATACGTAACTATATATTCAGTAGTTTTGAAATACATAATTATCTTTCTATTTAAGTTTCAAATTATGTTTACATGACAATTGATCATGTGAAACTGTACCCTATATTGTAACACCTATCGTATCGCGCCTTCGCCGCGCGCCGCACAAAATATCTCAATTTAATTATCTATTATTTTTCAAGTTTTTAGCTGCTCTTCACTTTTACGCTCAAGGGAGCTATCAAAAACCTGATGGCAAGGACGCTACTGTGAGCCTGAGTCAAGCGTCAGTTTCCAGAGCTATAGCCCAAACAACAAATGCCCTGAATGCTCCACCCGTGCTGTGCAAGTGGATACGCTTTCCATGTGGAGTAAATGAAAGGCAGCAGAAAATAGACGAGTTTGTATTTATTTCTACATACTCATATTACCTTTCTTTATATAGGAGGCGGGCGAAACTCCATAGAACGTTGGGCATGATTATTGTATTATTTTATTTATTATTAAGTAAATACCATTTAAAAAATCCAAAATATTATTAATTTGTAATGGGGCTTTTTTATTGCTTTCCACGTAAACAAAATATACTAAATTCAGCCAGTCCTGCCAGCACTATAACAATAAAGTAGGTATTAACTTTAATTGAAATGTTAGAAAAATACTGTATTTATGCGTATTACACACATATAATATAAGTTATAACGCACTTTCCACCATTTATCTGGCGATTTAGTTGCACCATACCCAATTGCATTTAATGCGTCGGCAAGCTGTTGCAATAGAATTTTCTTTTGACGAGCAGCGTCGGCACCCACGACGCGCCCCCGGGCGAGGTCCTAGTGCCCCATCATAAATTGGAGCAGCACTTCTCGCTGCTCCTGTGACACCCTCGGTCTCTGAAGTAAAGAATAATGATAAAACAGAACAGTAAAGCTGCAATGGTGAACGTACAAAAAAGGGTAGATAGGTACTTACTTTGTTCATCTCGCAGTGCAAAATTCAGCAGACGTACGAATTAAAATAGTTATTAAAATGAATGAAATACAACCACAGTTGTTGTCAAATTGGCGGATTCTGTTTGTTTGTAAATTACAATTTTGACAGCTTTACGAAGAATGTTTACGTGTGATTTCAATAACGCAATATTATTGTAAAGTATTATAATTAAATACAACATAGATACATAAATTGTTTTGAAAACTATAACTTGAATTTAAAAAAAGTCACATATTATTTTACTAACGAGTTTATTACCAATATTTTATTCTTTTAAATAACTACCAAGGATCCCGTTTTCTACCAACATAAAGCATTCTCTGTAAACGGTTTGCGCCAAGGTTCCGATCGGAAAATGCCGAAGATTACCGAAGATCATTCCGTCCGGATTTATGAATAGCCTTTTTCATTTCCGTCGGAATGCAATACGTTTCCGATCGGCAGCGTTGATTCCGCCGTCGGAACTTTTCGAATGATAATACGGGGAAAATACGGGGGCAGACCCAGAAATATATCTTTGATTTTACTCAAAGATATTTTTTTACGGACGGACATATGTATTTAGCACGAGGATTTTGCTACTTCACCGGGCATAAAGGTAAGCAGTGCTCCAGCCATGGTTTAAAAATTACAAACTAAGTAACCTGCCCAAGAGGGCCCCCTGTGGGGCTTGGACCTCGGGAATCGATCCCACTACCTCCAATAACTAAGGCGAGTCTTAAACCGCTACGCTACAAAGGAGTAATAGTATGTGTCTCGTACGCTTATGAATAAATATAGTTTAATTACAATTAAGAATCATTGAGCATCCCTATTTACACCTGGCGTCCACCAATTACCCTCCATTATCCTCACTGCTCAAACACATTTGAATATAAATACGTCAATCAAGTGTACAAATTGATAGTGTTTAGCATTTGTGGGCACGTAAATTACATGGACATATTAACATACAATGGTAGCCATTGGGACCTCCAAGATGGCAGACAATATTGACACGAAATGGATATTATAAAATATCAGACAATCTAAATTGCAGAATGGCTTGGGAGTAACTTGCTTTGGAAAGACATTGCTGCTTAACAATATTGTAAAAATGATAAATTGATTATTTAAAAAAGGATTCCACTGAGTTTCTTGCCAGTTCTTCTCATATTTGCCTCGTCTTGAACTAGTGGTAGGAAACGAAATGGACGCATCATCATTCAGTTTTTTTTATATAATAAAGAACTTATTGACTTGGACTTAGTATGTGTTGGTAAATATACAAAGTTGATATTATAACACGGCTTTCAAACTTATTTTTAACTATGACGCCTTTTGGAATTTGTAATTTTTCTTCGATTTTTCCTTTCACCAAGAAGTTAAACAACATTTTCAATGTTTTTATTGTTAAATCAACATCTAAAATACAACTAAAAGTAGCTAATTTAAAACAAAACTAACTTATAAAATAATACTATTCAAGCAAGCCAGCATTCTGGGAACCAGAGTGCTGGCAGCATAGCCTCGTTTAATAGCAATGCTTACCTGCTGTTAAGCGCACGTTAATGCAAAGTTAATACCAGCAATCGTGAACGTTCTGCTCTAAAAACAGTAACTGCGAGGCTTTTATTAATTAACTAGCTGTTCCCCGCGATTTCGACTGCGTCGATATTGATTTATTCATACAAACTTTACCCCCTTACAGATCTAGACACGCGGTAGCGAGTCAAACCAAGTTCAAGTAACCGAACTGACGAGAAACACCGTTACACGAACCATTTCGAGCGACTTTTGACGCCCTCATAACTCAAAAACTATTGAATTTAAACAAATTCTTGCTAAGTGCCCCCTAAGCAATAATTTTCGCAAAAAATCATAGTTCTAGACCCAGCGGTTTCTGCAGTGCGTTGATCGATCAGTCAGTCAGTTTCTGATTTTATATGTATACATATATATTGCTCCCGGACCCCACGGTCCTAATATTTCGACGCTAAAAGGCACAAATACATGCAATACAATAAAGCCACTGTCAAGGGTACTGCCTTACTTACTCAATTAAAACAAAAACACACCACACAAATCAACATAAAGCCGTCTAATTTTTAAGCATTACTTTAAGTGGGGCTGTAATAATAATGATACGGATAGCGAACGGGGGTTGACTCACAAATGGCTATCATTAAGGGTCTTAAGGTACGATATGTCTGACCATATTGCTTACGTCATGGTAATTAAAACACTGTACATTTTGCAGCGGCGTTAAATTAGTTAATAAAAAGTCGAAAATGTCTTTTCTGTCCGTTAAATTAAAGGTTTTAACAAAACTAAACGATAATATACTTTTATACTGAACGTAAATGAAAAAATGGAATCAGGTAATTTGGATTAAATTCATCTATACTAATATTATAAAGAGGAAAGTTATATTTTTTTTTATTTGTTTCTATTCGAAACAAACTCAAAAACTACTAAAAGGATTTTGATAATTCTATCACCATTAGAATGCTACATTATATCTGAGTACGAACCCGTGCGAAGTCGGGGCGGTAGATTATAAAATGTATAAAATCAAAATGTAGGTACATATTATACAATAAATATTATAAATGAAGAGTCCGTTTGTTTGTTTGCTTGAACGCGATAATCTCGAACTAACAAAGGTCCTATTTAAAAAAATACAAAAGCTAATAGATAAAGTTACGTTACCCAGCAGTAAGATAGGTTATAATTAATGTTACGCGAATCATAAACCACTCTCGAAATACTAAAGCCTACCTATAATTATAAAATGCTAGATTATCTTGCAATATGTAACATCACGCTGGAAACCATAGAAAGAGTTTTTCCTAGTAATATGTTAGTGTTTCAAAAATCGTAGGCTCAACTGATTCCTTCTAATCGTGTTTTTTAAATCAATAGTCACTGTAGGTTATGTAACTAAAGCGCTATAAAAGTAAGTTTTTTTCATGTTGTAAATAAAATCCAAAACATATACGACTTAGTCCCTTTTTCTCAACCAACTACGAAACTACACAGCACGAGACCCGACATGCACTTGGCCGGCTTTTATATAATTTTATACTTTATGGTGTAGGTATGTCTTAATGGTCGCGGTCGGGTGCGTCATCTCATAACTGTGCCGGTACTAAATCCTGCCATCTCATCAACTCACTTTTAAAACCACGATTAAACTTAACTGTTTTACTTTATTTATACTTACAGTTTCGGAATTACTGGAGCAAAACCACAGGACCGGGAATATTGCCGTGGATAAATGATCCGAGATGGCTCCTGACAAGTGGATGACTTGGTCAAGGTTTTCTTTAGGACGTACATTATGAAGCCACGAGGTTTTTGATTCTTCATCGGGCATAAAGGCGAGCAGAGCTCCAGCCTTAATAAATGGTTTGAAAACTACAAACTAAGCAACCTACGCAATAGGACTCTCCCTATGGGACTTGGACCTTGGCTCAGGGCAGTTGCTGGCGGGGGGATTGAGGAATCCCCCCGCTTTAGATTTTTAGGGGAATTTGTGCAACTGTCGTTCTGCGTTACAGTTCGCGGGCTTCTTGAACTTTCAATCTACGAGGGCATCACAACTCCTCTAAAAAACTAAAAGTCATAATCCCGCCACCAATAAAAAATGTTTATGAAATGAAATGTTATTTTATATTTTTATATTCGAGTTGATTGAATGAAAGCTAAATTACAGTTTACGATTTTTGACGTATTAAAAAAAAACTACTTACAAGATCTCGTTCAAACCAATTTTTGGTGGAAGTTTGCATGGTAATGTACATCATATATTTTTTTTAGATTTATCATTTTCTTATTTTAGAAGTTACAGGGGGGGGGACACACATTTTACCACTTTGGAAGTGTCTCTCGCGCAAACTATTCAGTTTAGAAAAAAATTACATTAGAAACCTCAACATCATTATGAAGACCTATCCATAGATACACGTATGGGTTCGAAGAAAATTTTTTTTTTGAGTTTCAGTTCTATATATGGGGAACCCCAAAATTTATTGTTTTTTTTCCTATTTTTGTGTGAAAATCTTAATGCGGTTCACAACATACATCTACTTGCCAAGTTTCAACATTATAGTTCTTATTGTAGTTTCGGAAAAAAGTGGCTGTGACATACGGACGGACAGACAGACATGACGAATCTATAGGTAAGGGTTCCGTTTTTTGCCATTTGGCTACGGAACCCTAAAAAAGAAGGCTCTCATTTAACTTTGCTTACGCATAAAACCAAGTCTATGTTTGTGTATTTTTGTGATACAAGGGTGTAAATATCAAAATTATGTAAAAAAAAAAAAAAAAAAAATTTATGGGTATTTCCACTGGTCATAAATTGTCATCAAAAATAATTACACCCCCTATGACACAAAAACTGTCATCTACCGCCGACCAAAAAAAGGTTTATAGCACCAACCAGACAGGCTGCGCGTGCGCCGCGCGTGCCACAATTAATAATTAATTCAGCCGCCAGGTGGCGTGGCAGATGTGTAGATCATTTACATAGACGCTTGTGATCAATGATAAGCTGGGGCCATGTTGTGGTCCTTTAGTGACCTATTGGAATACATTTGAGACTCATCAAAGGTGCGGTGAGAGATAAAAAGTATCTAATTTGGTGTGTTTCATCCTGTCGGTGATATACTATCTAAATCCGGATCTAAATTTATACATTATTATTATCTATATCTACTAATATTATAAAGAGGAAAGATTTGATTGATTGTTGGTCTGTTTGTTTGTTTGAATTGAATAGGCTCCGAAACTACTTGAGGGATTTGAAAAAATCTTTCACCGTTGGGAAGCTACACTGTCTCCGGTGAACATAAGCTGTGGTATGAAGTTCCCATGGGAACGGGAGCAAAGCGGGTGCAACCGCGCACGGGAAGCGAGTTATTGCTAAGTTTGTTACCTAATTGATAAAATCAAAAGTAGCCAGCGACAAGTTGAAAGTATTCACCGTAGCCTAGTTGGTAGTGCTCCTGCCTACGAAGCTGGTGGTCCTGGGTTCGAATCCCGGTAAGTGCAAATATTTGTGTGATGAGCACGAATATTTGTTTCTGAGTCATAGATGTTTTCTATGTATGTAAGTATTTATCTATCTATATAAGTATGTATATCGTCGCCTGGTACCCATAGTACAAGCTTTGCTCAGTTTGGGGCTAGGATGATCTGTGTGACATTGTCCCTAGATATTATTATTATTATTTTTTTAAGGAATATTTTTTTGTTCTAAAATATTATTGCTCTTTCCGATTTATTAGGCTCTATTGCGAATGTAAGGCAGTAATCTACATATCCGCTTGGACCTGATCTGTCCATTAATTTAAGCACTATGATAACGAAATGTTTAAACCGAACCTAATTGGAAAATTAAACTAAAACAATCTAAGAGTCTCAAGTTGATGCGTTTTTTTAAATTAGCTTGCAGATATTCTGTGGCGAATGTTAAAAATGTATTGGTACCTATATGACGCTAGCGCTGGCGTATACTAATATTTCATGTTTTTTTTTGAAGGCAACAAAAAAAAACATTAATCTCTACTGTAATAAATCACTGTATCGCTATAATTAACAAAGTAGGTGCACCCAAAATCAGAAAAATTATAGTATCTGTGGCACACATAAATAATAGTCCCGGGTGACAATCGAACTCAGAACACTTTTAATTGAATCTTGGACCAATTGAAATGTTTTTAACTCAAATTCAAGTCTCCTTTGGATTAGGTAATTTAATACTTTTTCTATTTTTAAATCCAAATAATATATGATGCACTAGCAATTACGAACTGTATAATTATTTCATTGAGATAAGGTCAATTATAATGATAGGGTCTGCTGGGTATAAGGGTAACAAATTGGGGTGAAATATGATGATCTTATAGATACTTACCTCTTACTGTTTCGCTGGTTTTATTGGGGGTGGGTTCTATAATCCGCAGCGGGGTTAAATATTTTTTTAGATGTTACCCGTTGTCTACCCCAAATGTTCGTTGAACTAGATATGCTATCGTTTTTTTATTCATAAGATAAAGGCAAGGTTTCTAACAATTTGTGAAAATAAATAACAGAATTCCATTATTTTATTTTACATGGAAGTATACTTAATATTATATAGTAAAATCATCATCATCATGATCGTATAATGTCCACAGCTGAGCATGGGCCTCCTCATGCGGAAGTGTTTTGCCATAGTTACCACAGTAGAACGCAATATTAATTCATAACACACATAGGGAAACGCTGCTGCCCGTTCCCTGGTATACATTTGTTGAAGATGTTATAACAATCGGGACCATCGGCTTAACGTGCTTTCTGAGACACGAAGGGTAGTCCCTCAACCATCCAGACCCGGACATCATTCTTATATTTTACACAAAGATTTCTTTTCCGGCATGGGAATCGGAATCGGACTAGGGCATGCAAACCGGATACCCGGATAACCGTAAAAACCGGATAACCGACTGATTTGAAACCCGGGTTTTTTAGGATAACAAAACCGGATTTTTCGGTTCTTTCGGTTACGTTTTTCCTATGTCTGATTTAATAAAACTTTGATTTTCCCAAACAAAATATTAAATTTATCACTGCCAAACGTGTACAGGACGTTGAGACAGCGTTAGTTCCTATTTCGGCAACATTAATTTAGCTCCTTGTTTCACTACTATGCCACGCTGCCGTCATTTTTAATCTGTGTGTTTTAGTCTGTGCGTTTTTAGTCTGTGCGTTTTAGTCTGTGCTTTTTTAGTATGTGTGTTTTTAGATACAAACGAATGAGTGAGTAAAATCCGTAGTACTCTTAATGATGATGATGCACTTGTTGATGCACTTGTTGTATCCTTACGATCATTCTATCAATGTAAAAAATAGGAATTCGATTTAGCTTTGTAATTTTAATTTTGAATTTAATTAATAATTTAATTATTATTTCATTTTTATTTTGACTACCTGTAAGAATGACTGATTTATTTTGTTTAGGTTTATTAGGAATAAGACTTCTATTTTATGCGATATTCAAACATTATTTTGATCTCATTTTACGTGCTGCTCATTTTGCCTGTTCGTATTTTACACAGTTAATTATTATTTAATATTCGGTGATTTTAGACCTTTGTATACCTGGTCTACCAAATGTTCCTAATTTTGTATGTTAGGTACCTTAAGTTTTAAAGAATATGTTATTTTCCTAATTCTAAAGCTTTATGATTATTATTGTATTTTATGTATAAAGAAAAAAACTTTTTGTATTGTATGTTAGTAGTTGTAGGCTGTTGCTTATTTCAATCCGTAAAAAATACATATTTAGATACGACTTCAGCATTTTCATTTTTATTTAATAAAAATTTAAAAACAAACCCGAAAAAACCGATTTAACCGGTTTCACCGGTTTTGTAAACAAAAACTCCGAATAAAACGGTTTTTTTAAACGACCCGGTTTTTGCATGCCCTAAATCGGACCCACGACTTTCAGGACTTAAAGCGAGACAAAGATATGATTTAATGGGTTACTTATATTAATAAAGAAAAAAGCCTAGAACCTTCAGGCCTCGTCCTGGACGCCAGCGGGCGGAGCGGGTGGCGCGGGCGGCGCGGGCGACGGCACGCGCGTCTTTATCAAAGTTCATAGATTTGTGTGAAGCTTTTCTCGACGACAGCGGTGCGGGCGGCAGGTTTGCCTTAGGCAACGCCCGCACCGCCCGCGCCGCCCGCTCCGCCCGGTGGCGTCCAGGACGAGGCCTTAGTAAAAAAAAAGAAAGAAGTCTTAACTTTCCGTCTGTTTCACGCATTATAACTTCATAAATATAATTGCAATATGATTTTTTATTCCTGCAAAACCATACTGAACCGTATGAAATTCCTGATACGCACCCCGATAAGAACACCCCACAACGTTTTTCATAGCATATAAAATTATTAATCAGCCATTCTTATTTTTAACATGGCTTTTAAAAGCTATAAATAACGATTAACCGCCTAACCTATACCCTTTAGGCACATCTTGAGGGTAAACCAGTCCAGGTGTCCATTAAATTGGAAAAAAGCCAATTTCTGAACCCTCTGGTTCGTCTTAAGGGTTATAATGAAGACACGACCTTAGGGTAGAGTTATGAATGTATAGAAATGGACGATATTTTACTTTATAGTTTCATGTTATGCCTTGGCTTCGTTTTTAATATTCCCGCTTATTATATTTATTTTAATAACGGCGGCTTATGTATATCATTTTGTAAACAAATAATCTGGAATATTCAGTAATTGTGTTCCTTTTTTCTTTAATAACTTATTGTTCCTGTAATACAAACACTAGTCGAATTAAAAAGAAAAAATAAATCTTCATACACGAAATCCGACCGATTTCGGCCATGGCGACCAATGTCTTAGGAGGTTAGCCAACTGCGCAGGAAAACTTCTAGAAACACTAGTTTTTGTCCGGCCGACTCGAATTAGTCGAACATATTATCGTTAAACCAACGAGACAGTTTTAAACCATTTATTAAGTCTGGAGCGCTGCTCGCCTTTATCCCCGTTGAAGTAGTAAAAGCCTCGTGGCTAACTACGCATGTCCGTCTGAAAAAAAAAAACAACGAGACAGATGTCACTGAGGACATATTATATATCTAAGTAAGTTACTAGGGTTTACTTCAGTTCACCTATTTTATAATTTCGCTAATGCAATAGCAATTCCAAACTGCCATAAAAACTTATTCTTTATTCCACTATATAAAAAGACTGTCCCACTATTAATACGGTAACTCAACTGGTAATCATAATTATTTATGTTTTCTTGTCTAAATGTTCATACACCACCAACCAGATGTATAAGTTCCAGTAAAGACCGCACCAGGTGTGAAGACCCCTCGATGCCTTACATTGTCTTAGATGCAGATAGCAAACCCAATTATAAGCTTCCTCTTTGTTGTTATATTATAGTTAACATTGCTGGTAAATTCAGAACAATCGGATATAAAATCACGTTAATTCGTGTTTTGGTAATAGCAGATATTTTAAGCATTTTTTTTCAGCTACGAGGCTTTGGCTACTTCACCGGGTGTAAGGCGAGCAGGGCACCAGTGTTATTAAATGTTTTATTAAAACTACAAACTAGCAACCTGCGCATGGGCAGATAATGTGGCGGAGGAATTAAAGGATTATAATTTTCATTTTTTGCAAAATGGAAAAAACACTAATTTATGTACATATTTAAGGGACTTGATATGACTTATTCTTAGAGTATATTAGCAAGTTATAGAGCGCTTAGTGAGCTGTTGACATTGCTATAAAAAACACCATGGTAGCTAGACCAAAAAAAAACCTGTGATACCCTTTAAATACCTAACCAATATTAAAATTTACAACCTCCGTAGCGTAGCGGTATTTGGCTCACTTTAAATCTCGGAGGTCGTGGGTTCGATCCCCACGCCGGACAGAAAATTCGCCGGACAGAAATTATGAAATCGCCAAGTCGCCAAATTGATTCGCGACAGTCAAGTCGCGCGTCATAATCTCCCTTCATCATCAGCCTGTATAACATCCACTGCTGAACATGGGCATCATCTCGAGTGAGAGTTTTGCCATAATGACCACGCTTGGCAAAGGGGTTGATGGCCGCAGTATTATGTAATAACAAACATACGGAAATCGCGGAAGGCAGTACCTCAACCGATTGGTTTGTTGGAAAGAAATCTTAGATTTTACACAAACATTTCTTGGGAATCGAGCCCACTACCTGCGAGACTACAAACTACACTTATACCGCTGCTCCCCTCATAAGTCACTAATATATTCATTGCATTTCCTTCATAATGGGACCTTAAAAACAAGGTTTTCGAAGACAAACACACTCCCTAGTAATTTGCGATCGTTGCATACATTTAACGCTTCGAGGCGTCATGGTTTGTCATGGTAACACTAAGTATTAACTTTATCGGTGAACTTTTGCGGTTAAATTTACACATACCTAACTACTTTATTAGGGTTCCCTAACAAAGGGGTAAAAATGGAACCCTACTACCTACTTAGACTGTTTTTGTTTGTCTTTCACCAAGCTGTATCTCATGCACTAGAATAGGTACCTACTCGTAGCTAGACAGTATTTTTTTACAGATGGTGTAAGTATTTCTGTTGCTACTAAAACAAAACTATACTGAAAACATAATAAAATAATATAAATATACTAGTGAGGTGAACACAATTTTTTAATAAGTATATAAACAGCTAGATTATATATAAAATAATTGTGACTTCGACCACGTGGAATTTAACAAAAAAATAATGTTACTCCTTATTGCATCAGCCAGTGAAACTCCCATCAAAATCGGTCCAGCGTTGCCAGAGATAAGCCGGAACGAACCGACAGACAGACACGAAAATTTAAAACAATGATATTTTTGTATATGTACAGCCAACAAAAGAGAAAGGTTAACACCGTCAGTATCAAATAAGGTAAATAAGGTATATGTTTATGTCACTACGACAGCCGGTAATTCTTTACGTAACGTTACGTTACGTAAACTCTTCTCGTAAACGGGTACAGATAAATTTAAAATGCATTTCACAAAATGTCTACCTATATCTTTTGTTGACTGTACCTACCGTATATCCTATGCATGTAGTAAAAAGCGGTTATTTTAATATTAAAAACAGACAATCCAATTTTATTTATTTGTGATTGATAACTAGATGGAACAGGTGGCTTCCCGTGAACATATAAAACAGATTTACATACACAAAACGATTACAAACGCAATAAAAAGATATCAGTATTTTTAGTGCGGTCACCAACCCGCCTGCCAATCGTGGTGGCAATAGCAAGGACCCTTGAGAAAAGCTCACGTTAAGCAGTGTACGTTATACGGGCTGATGATGATGATTTTTTTGTTAGTAATAAGCATCATTTCATCTTTACACTTAACTACTTCTCAAGTGCGCAATATATTACACCTTTTGTTTTCTATGAGGAAATGCATTTACGCATCCCCTCCGCCGCTGCAGCGTTCCCGCACCGGTGAAGGGATATGTGGGACTCGCCCTCTTCATAGCGTGGTATGCTAGTAGTACCACGAGGAGAGGATCCTACACCACTAAAACCCCCCGGACACTCCTCGGTCCGCCGTTGGTGACGGCCGGGTGCGCGAAAGCTTTTTTTTTTAAGATGCCTAGCTGAGTTTTTGCAGTCTACTAGTATTCTTGTTAACCCCTCATGCTAAGCTAAAATGCTTGTGTTACAAGTAGGTTCACGTCGGTAGTGCAATGGGTGGGGATCGAACCGGTGACCACATGATCACAAGTCCGACGGCCGCTTCGTTTTTGCACCGCGGGCTCTCCTGGGCCCCACTACTGTAGCCCATTCAGTATATTACACCTGGGTAAATATTTATAAGGATATACTCAGTTGCTTATTCGACTCAGTGATTAGAAAAAAGTAGTTACGCTCTTGTTACCACAAAGTAAATCAAGTGTGTACACAGATAAGGAGATGTATTTCAATATGAAACAAAGTTGAAGAGTAATTGTAATAACGTAACTTAACGTATTAATAGAAATCAGAATGATCTCGGAGTTTCTTATCCGAGTGTCACATCGTAGGTAGATAGAGAAAGACTCGTAGGAAGCTAGGTTAGGGTCCGGTCGCTCTCGCAAGGCGGGACTTGCGACGCGTTCTAGCTTCAGACCCGATCCCAGCCCGCGCCGGTTGATCTTAATTGTATTTATAATATAATAAGCGACTATCAGATGCCATAACAACATTGGTAAATTTTATTTAATAACATAATTGTTGAAAATTAAATGTAAACTAATTTATTAGGCAAGATTGCTTTTTCTTTTTTGTTTTTATTATCATTGTATTTGACTTATAATAAGTACCTACGATCGATTCGTCTACATTATCAACAAACGTTTTTATTTTCATTTCATTTTCAACGTCCACTGCTCATGCCAATGGCCCATGTGCGTTATGCCATAATTACCACGCTTGGCAGGCGGGTTGGTGATCGCAGTATTATGTCGTAATACACAGGGAAACGATGCTGCCCATTCCTTGTTATTGATGATGTTATAACAATCGTGACCAATGCAATGCATGGGGGGTGGACCCTTAATCAACCAGACTCGGAAATAAATCTTACACTCTACAAAATACAAAAGATTTCTTGTCCGGCGTGGGGATCGAACCCATAACCTAACGCGAGACTTAGGTACCCATACCGCTACGGCACGCTGGCTGTCAATTCATATGTGCCCTTATCTATACGTCTTCTATGCCTACATATAAAAAGCTGAAGTTTGTTTCTTTGCTTGAACGTGCTAATCTCTGGAACTACTAGTCCGATTTGAAAAACTCTTTCAATGTTACATAGCCCATTTGTAAAAGAACTTGTAAAAATTAATTGTACAGTCGCTGGTGAAGGAATGGAATCATTTCTCTTGTATTATTGAAATAGTCTTGTTTGAATTTTCCAGCGATAAAAGCTGTATTTTCTGACAATAAATTAACGAAACTAGGTATTTGAAAATTTTAAACATTTACGTACCACTTATAGTAGTTAATTATGGAAAAAATGTATGGTACTAGCTACTTTAGTTAAGTACGTACAAAAAATATGGTGGATAGAAAACCAACCCCTATCAAAAATATAAATATAATAGGCTCTCCAAAGCCTCTTTTATGAGTACCTACTACAAATTGTAATTTAGCATTATTTTGTACAAAAGAATGCACAATTTTATCATATTATGGGTACAGGAGTGCCCTCCCGCGGAGACACGACAAAACTGAGGTCGATGATCTGTACAGTGTCGACATCTGTTGGTGAATAGGGACACTATTTTGATCGAGATTTATGGGATCTCTAGTGGTCGCCTAGTGTTACTAATTCAAACATAATTTAACTAGTTGACCCCCGGTTTCACCTGCGTATCTCCCATTCCAGAGGAAGTGGGGACAGATTTCCGAAAAAAAATATGCAAGATTTTTTTGTTAGCCACAAATAGTCCGCATACCAATTTTTAGCTTTCTACCTTAAAAATTGCGGAATGCTCCATACAAACTTCCACCCCCCCATTTAAGGAAAGTGGGGGGTTAGAAAGGTACAATAAGTAGCATTTATGTCACTCACCATCCCTTTAACTAGTTCCACTTAAAAAATCAGGTCAATTCGTCGCTCCGTGAAAGACGGATAAACAAATAGACACACACATACACTATCCTATTTATAATATTAGTACCTTCAACATTTTTTGCTTCACGCAGGTACCTATTACTATATAAATGTAACAGTGCTGGACGGTAGTCATTTATATTCATTTATTGCACTCCATAATTATGTAGATATAATAAGATGTTACAAAGACAAAACAAGTACAAAGTAAGGACCCTGTCGAGCTTCGGCATGTAACTAATATAAGATTAAGACAGTGTAACCAACTAGTAACCAACGATTCAAAATCTCAACACTTCATGTCAGCAGCTTAGTAAGTTAACAGTTCACCAGGCCAAAAGTTCAACTACGCACTAGTTTCTAGTACTAGTAGATTTACAATTCAAAAAATTGTTTCTGGCATGTTCGCCGTTCTAATCTAACCAAACCTACTTTTTTAATTGTCGGTCAGGGGATACTTTCCTAGTTGAGATTTTAAACATTGGTCTGGTGAACTGTTGACTTACTGAGCTGCTGACATTCTGAAGTGTTGAAGATTTTGAATCATTGGTCTTACGGTGTAGATGTTTTAACGGCTGATATTATGGCTGTTTTTAACGGCTGATATTATGGCTTTTGATCTAAAGTAGGTATGCGTCCGCTTGGTAGGTAAGTGGTAGATCAGATACTATTTTAATCTGACATATATATTAAATAGGGTGCACCCTATTTAATTAAGACTGGAATTAAGACCATCTGTGGAAAAAGCATAGTATGACTAGATAATGATTTAATAATCAATTAGGTACCGTCATAAAAATGTATAACTTGAAGGAACACAAAAAAGTATTTGTGGGTTAATATTTTAAGGGTGCTGCGTACATCTTTAAATATCTATTACAATAAGCAAACAATTGTAAACATAATATCATAAAACCCTATTACAAAACACGAGTGCACAGTTCAGCGTCCTGTGGCGTAATGCAAGCTGCGCAGACAATAGCCAATCAGCTTCCGAGCCCTCGCGCATGCGCCACCAGGCCATCACTCATCCACGCATTCCTAATTCAAAATTTCAATATTAGTAACGCCAGATGTAGTATTGCAGTAGCAAGTTGATTACCTTTTCTCTAGATAGGAGTCTGATGCAGCTTTACTTACATAGGTAATGTATTAATATCAATAATAAGCCCGTATTCCATAGCACTTCCTATTGACTCAAGTTTATAATATATAAAGGGAATAGAAAGTTGCTGTTATTCTTTATTTTAAAAACTGCTGCATCTGAGAAAGACTTATTATTATCATTTATAAGTATTCCGAATTCAAAGAAAAGTTTTTGAAAGTTTGGATTAGGCGCTTTACGCAATGATGTTATATAAAAAAAGAGCTAGATACATCATGCACTTATTTTGTTAAGACAAAATTTGTCCCTAGAGAGTAAATAGGACAGCATGAAAATTTGCGTGTGCAAGAACGAGACAGACATACGTACAATAGTGCCAATCAGCTTAATTTCGTGGTGGCATTTTTCAAACATGGGTACCGTATCTACCTCTGTTTTACTATAACATCATTGGATTTACGTATGTCTTACAAAATTCTACTGCAGGTAGGTATTATGCTTATATAGTGAAGAAACATGACCTTATTGTTACCTTACCTACTTATCTTACTGCTGCAGTTAGAATTACCGAAATACCAAATAAAAAACGGTGTATCGGTGTCAATTTATGGTGACCCCGTATTGGTCGTTGGCATTCCTCGAGCGTATAAACGACGCGACGCGAGCGCCGATCTTGCGATCCCCTACTCCCAGCGTCCGCATGTGATACACACTCGAGCAACACCCTCGCCCAAAGTAGGTTCAGCGTTAGATAACCACCGAACTTATCCTACTCTACAAGTTATAAAATTTTATGGCGGCTAATAAACTGAGATACCAAATAAGATTTACTCACCACGTAATTTATTGTTTACATCTTAAAAACACAGATATATTATATTATCGAGTAGCTGCTACCGTTAATTTTTAATATTCGTTAAGTAGACCACCCTTTAGAGCTCATTATTAATTTAACAGGCAATTAAAATGTGGCAATCGAATACATGATTTGGTTATAAGTTATAACATTAACTTGCTACCCGTTATTATATTATTTTAAAGATAATAATAGCTTTAATTTAAAGATAATAAAATAATAGCTTTGAAGCTTGATTTGAAAGCATTACGTATTACTAAATCAATACTAATAATTATATTTAATAACTTATCAATATTCTGTCCTACTAATATTATAAACACGAAAGTTTGTAAGTATGGATGGATGTTTGTTACTCTTTCACGCCAAAACTATTGAACGGAATTGGCTAAAATTTTGCACCGGGATAGTTTATACACTGGATTAACATATAGTCTACAAAACATCACGCTCTCACCCACTGGAGCAGAGTAACGCGGGTAAAACCGTGGGGTGCTAGTATTATCGATTTCTATTATTACCTCCTAATATTATAAAGAGGTAAAGTTTGTGAGGTTTTAGGGAGTAATCCCTGGACTTCCAAATTCATTTTACCAATGGAAAACCATATTATTTGTAAGTGTCATAGACATATTTTAAGTCAAGGTTTCCACGGGAACGGGATCTACGCGAGTGAAATCGCGCGGGACAGCTAGTCTATAGTTCTATACTAATATTATAAAGCGGAAAGATTTTATTGTTTGCTTGTTCGAATTGAATAGGCTCCGAAACTACTTGACGGATTTGAAAAAATATTTCAACGAAGCTACACTATCTCCGGTGAACATAGGCTATTTTATTATGAAGTTATAATATTATTATACATCACCTAGAGAATCTCCTTGGCAAACCGATTTGAGCTCTCGCTTTGTAACTCGTCGCGGGGTCGACTTAAATCCCAACTAGCAAAACAGTCTCAGAACTCGCACTTTTTAAGAGTGGTAGGCTTAAAGCGCTCTTATATTTGTTTTAGAACATACCATCGATCCTATATTACTTTTAGACAAGCTGGTATGGTCTCAAGAACGCTCAGTCTCAAAACCAAATCTCATATATGTATATAAGAGCATTTACTAAGACTGGTTGCACTTGAGAAAAACTTGCTCTTATATGGGTATTTTCTAAGCTCGTTTGATTTTATATTAGACTTGTTAAATGCTAATGTAAGATGTCAGACTAATATCAGCATAGCATAAGAGTACTGTGAGTACGTGCATTTCTGATCTTATTTGAAACTAATATAAGATCAATAGCACTGGATAAGTATGATATTAGAGTGATTTTGGACAACATATTTACAATACAAAAGACAAGACCTATTTAAGAGCGTTTGATCTTAGATCGATTTTGGGAATAACTAATTTTAATAGTTTTAAGAGTAATTTTGCAAACCCGCGGGCACTGCTAGACTGCACTCCTACGTACGCCACTCCCCGCCCTTTTCCTATCAAAGTATTTTTATAATTATAAGTTATACAATGACTTATGACTAACAAATACATGCTTACCGTTATATTATTAATTTCCCCCTCGCCCTCCCAACCCATAGGTTGCAAAGAACCTTTCGATGCCCTACAGGACCCGACCCTTTATGAAGGCTGGAGCTTTGCTCGCCTAAATATAAGTAAATAGGTATATCTGTCTGATAACAAAACACTCGTGGACCCGAATTCCAAGAGGCCCGCGGACTGTAAAGTAGAGCGACAGTTGCACAAAGCCCCCCTAAAAAGTAAAAGTCACAATTACTCAATCCCCCTATCAGGGACTGCCTTGAGTGTACTAAGGCTCAAGTCTCACAGCTAGTGCGCTATTAATCATTGTTATATTTGTAATGAAAAAAAGTAGGTAGGTATAATAAAAGAAGTTGCAATAAAGGCGAAAAGGTTAAAAAATCCGGTCCCTAATTTGTCTACATATGAAGATATGCTAATTTAATTATGACCATTGAAAAGGTGACTTGTTACTAAATGACAATGTATCATTATTGTTGTTTGTTTGTTGTCGCTTTGTCAACAACAGAGGGCGCATTGGCTCGTGCTGTCCTTGGATGACTGTCAACATTTTAACAATGGCGAATTACGTCTGGTTTTATCTATATATTAATACGTAAAGTATAAACTTTGTACCCCTTTTTAAGAAAATTGCGCGTATGAAGGAGCAATTTTGCACACTAATGGCTTATATAGTGTAGAATGCTTTTTTTTTAAATTATACTTGAATTTCAACCACTAGTTTGAATCTATTAATATTTGCTGCTCCAAAAAACTGGAGAAGTACCAACACATGGAAATAACATATGTCGCCTCTTTAAACTTAATAACTAGTATAAAAGTAAAGCTGTAGGTACACGTTAAGTCTATTTCAAAAATACTCCTATTTATATGCATTTGGAGTTTTAATATCATTATTGTTGTTTATTTATGTGGGTCAAAAGCCTGGAGCTTAGGTAAATTTCATACAATACGTCTAGTTTTATCATCTATTAAAAGATACCGATACCTACCACGCAATTGCAGGTGAAATTGTGACGAACAATTCTCAATTGTTAATTTTTATTGAAGATATATAGAACTTAGCAATAATTGTTTGACAAACATTGTGTAAAATTTAATATTTATCTACATGCTGTCACAATGGTGAAACATGCTGCACTAAATTTTTCAATATATATATAATTATAATAACTTTTTTTTGCTACTAAATAGTCAATAGTTCCATCACAGGAGAACTACAAAACATTTATAAATACCCTAGATCCTATTTATAAAAAAAACAAAGGAGAGCTTACTGACAAATGTTCATTAGCAATGAACGATCATGACATTGCTAACATAAAACTTTGAGGCTCTTATTATTGGAACGGTATTTTTAATTGCAATCGAAATATTGTTATTTGACTATATACCAATTCGGACTAATTAGAGAAAACTGTCAATTATTTCATTCGTCTTTTTTAACACTTCTTATTCAATTCTTTGTTAAATTTTGCAACAAAAACTCAAAGAATAAGGCCCTCTGATGACCCTCTGTTGTTGGCAATACCACAACAAACAACAATCATGATACATTGTCATTTAATAATAGTCTCATTCACTCTAATTTAATTTAAATATTCCAAATACGTATAAATTGGGAACCGGATTTATCTCGCGTCTTTTCACAGCTTTTCTTACTTTCTAGTGCGCAAATGTTATAATGATGATAAAATGAGACTGATAGAATTGATATAAATAATGGTCAACTAACCCGTTTTTTTCAATTTAGTATGTGGTTGATATTTTTTATGTTTAATAAAAAATAACAACCACGTGTTTCTTACTAATTATTAATTAAAATAGCCTTATGTTTTATGTAAGAGCTGTTGTATCTAAGAAATAAATAAATAGATTTCATAATTAAACTAATCTCCGCGTGCATTTTTTTAACATTTTAGAATTAGTTATTTGTTAGCAATCCTTAGATGAATTGTTTCTAGAAACTGTAAGAAACTTCACGTTTCTGAATAGCTTTTTTTAAGTTATCGAAAAATTTTAAAAATATAAATCAAATTGAAACAGTACACTTGGTTGATTGTACAAATTAATAGAAAAAACTGACCATAAATAATATTTATCATAAATTTTAATCAATTACTAAAAGCGAGATGCATTAACAGATCCTTAAGAAATTTTTATAGCAATCTAAAT
Organism: Nycteola revayana; assembly: GCA_947037095.2. Taxonomy (NCBI): domain Eukaryota; kingdom Metazoa; phylum Arthropoda; class Insecta; order Lepidoptera; family Nolidae; genus Nycteola; species Nycteola revayana. Next base: position 9,748,052 of record OX344844.2, read on the forward strand.
GTGCATAGTTGCTATGAATCTTTTGCGAACGATCCTAACGTTTGCTAACAAAATCCTACCAGGCGCTAATTTGCAGGTAAATTATTTGGAAAAATAACATATGAGAAACATATTCAAGTAAAACAGTGTTTACCAGTTTGTATTGTATTTGTTTGTAACCCATTAGTGAGGTAAATTATTCATTTTACGAATTGATTTCCACAAAAAATGGGACTTTTGAAACCGTGTATAAATTAAATAAATTAATCAACATGGTTAAACTATCTCATTAGCTACAAAATTTCAACAAAAGAATGTAATGTCACCAAGGCGCCAATGCAATTTCAGGAAATTAATTTCTCAAGAAAATATTTCATACTAAAAATGTGTTCTAATTTAGTTTCCAGTTATAACATGGCATTAATATTACTCAATAAGATGAGATTGTAATCCGTGAGTCACAAGTTCTTATGTCACAGCTAAATAACAACAGAAGGCTTAGTCTAATCACCATCATGGGCCCACTTCTGGACATGGGCCTCCTCCCGAAGGATGATATTTGCCATAGTCACCACGCTTAACAGGCGGGTAAGTGACCGTATTATGTTGTAACACACAAGGAATCGCTGCTGCCCGTATAGTAAATCTATAACGACGTAATATGAATAATAGCACATTTTATAACACATATAACCGTCTCTGTTCTTTTTTCCATGACGTGACTCAGACCCGAGGTATCCCGTGAACCCGTGACTCATCTATCTTTAAGTAAACTCTTTTATTTACTCTGAGGGTTCCCTGGAAGTGATCACTCATTGTCGGGCCTCTACTATGAGTCGGTAAAGGTATTTATGTTGAAGTAGTTAGGAATTTTAATAGGGGTGTGGGATTTTTTTTTAACTTATCGAACGTCTTAGGAAGTCCTATAGGTATTAATATTACTTTCGATTTTTATATTAGACTTACTTGTGCTACTCCTGTATAGCCTAAAAGCTGCGCCCCGTTGCTTATATGCATTATGACATATATTATTAGGACAGCAGGGGTGGCCAACGTCGATCGAGATCGACTTGTCGATTCCGGCAGCTATTACTGTTGATCAACTAATGTACTAAACGTGATATTTATGTCCATGTTAGTATACAAATAAGTCCGTTTTTGTAGACTAACATCCGAACAAAAAATACGCTCTAAGTCAGTGTTTGTCGTATAATATCTGATAAAATACCTAATTATTTATCATTAGATAGACTTAGACGAAACGTGATATAAGATCGACTCTTTACTGCGTGCGATCGACTATATAGCATACATAACGTCAAATCATTTAACGTTATGTATGCTATATGGTCGATCGCATACAGTAAAGAGTCGATCTTAAGTCTTAGTAAGTTGGTCACCCCTGGGTCTGACTTTCTTAATAAGTGGGTCATAAAATGAAAGAATTTTTCGAATCGGACCAGTAGTTTCTGAGATTAAATCGTTCAAGCAAACAAACTCTTCAGCTTAATAATATTAGTAGGTATAGATATTCTCTGGTATGGGTAAAAAGAAAAATACTTATATAATTTCATAATGTTTATTATTATTTGGACACACAAACTACTAATTTTGTCACTAGTTATCGAGTCATTGCAAATGGAGATCTTTAAATATAAACTTTATGCTAATTACAAGTAAAGTTAAATATTTGACATTTTATTGTATCAATGAAAAATAAACAAATGGCAATTAGCATATACAGTAATAGTAAGTATAGTTTATGCAAATTCCAATTCTTCTCTTTCATCGAACAATATAATATCTAGAAAATACAGTATATTAATACACTTGAACATCTTAATACAAATTGAAAATTACTGCTTTGATACAGAATTTACACAAAAAATATAGTAAAATACAAAAATCACTGGGACTTATTTTAATTATAAATGGATTACCATTAATTGTTAATCAGCTTAAAACATACTGATTACAATTTACATCTGTTGACTCATTTGACATTTTAATAAGTAATAATAACTATTTAAAACTTTGGTTTCCTCTTAATCGGTAACATTATTTAGCGGTCGCTGTTTAGCATTGAAAGTCAGAACTAGAAATTAACAAAGAAATATTATATCATAAAAATGTATGCAACTCCAAATTAGACCAAATGATAGTTATGTTAACCTTAGCATTATGCCAAACAGTATTATGCATAGTAAATTTTATGCCAAAAAATATTATACCACACAATATTATGCCTAACAATTTTATGACACACAAAATTAAGCCTTAAAATTATATGCCAGACAATATTATGCCTTGAAATTTTATGCCAAACAATATTATAGTATATTATGCCTTAGAATATTATACCAAGAGGATTATGATAGCTGGCAGTAACTGCCTTTTACAAAACTTTCCCATTGCGTCACTCGATATAGCGGCTGCTAAATGACGGCATCGAATAGGAAACCAAAGTTTAACCTACAAACTAAAGGACAGAATATTAGGAAGCGAAAACCGCTAAGAGCGGCCATATTTTTATTGCAGAGATCACAGACTAGATTCTACATGAAGATTACATTATGTGCCTATTTTACAAAAGTATACACATTTTAATAGATTTAGGCTGTGGTCCAATACTTGTTGATAATGTTACAAATAACTAAATTACTGCAGTCAACAATTTTGTCGTCTTGAGTAACTAAGACAGTGGTGGTGAACTAGAATTTTCAAAGAAGTCTTGGTGAACTTAATTAATACCAACATTTCGTATAGAAACCCTCCCCCCACCTGTTCCACCCCGCTAAATTCCAGTGCATCACTACTGTCAAAGTAGGTAACCCAGTTTGAATGCATTTTATATTGAAATTGTTACTAGTAACTTTATTAAGAAGTAGTGAAACAGACCCTAATATCATACAAAGTTTAGTTAAAGAATGGACGTTAAAAATATATCATAAAAATAATATCTGTTTAAAACATTTTACCTAAGATCAGAGGTAGATGTATCCTACAGCCTACAAGTATCTATTAAAATAACCAAAATGTTTTTACTCAATATGATAGTAAGATGAGAACAGTGTCAATAGAGTTTATGGATACAAAACCAATTCTAAATTTAAAAATATCTGCAGAATGTCTCTTAGAAGTCCCGGTAGTTAGCCATAGACAAATGACATTTTTTTTTAAATAATTATTTAAAAAAAGTATATCTAACTTTTTAAATATGAACAATGTTTAAAAAATTTAGTATATTATTTTTTTAAACAACTATTCGATCCAAAGAGTCAGCAATGGTGCTTCTATATTATTATGAATGTTACATTTATTTCTGCTTTTTTTTTATTAGGCATCGCGGTACATGACCCTCAACATTAAAAGTTTAATTGAATGAATTCAGTAACTAGGTACTTGCTTTAACTAAAGTAAAAAAATGTACTTACTAAATAATAATTTACAGTCTTTCAATACATTGAATGCATGTAAATTTACATAATATTCTAGTAAAGGATTCCCTTGGAAACTTTACATACTAAGTACAATATAATTCATTTACTTATTTTCCCCAAAATCATAACTTTAGCCTCTAAATCATCCAAAAAGTATTTTACACTTTCCAAAATTTACAATTAATTTTTAAATTTTTTCATATTTATATTTCTTTCTTTTTTGAAATTGTGGACTTTAGAGGATTGCACACGGTCAATATTATCAGAAAATGTCTGCACTATTTAAAAAAAAGGAAATTTGATAGCTTCATATCAACAGTTTGAATTTAACAAATAATAAATCAAATATGAATGAATTAATAGTTTCGTAAGTAAGTGCATCTGAAACATCAGTCTACAAAACTCACAAATCATCATACCTAATTCTTTAGTGTATTTCTTTATAGAAGAAACCTTACGAAGTGTGCAATCCTTCTTTTATAATTTCATAATATTATGTATACAAGTTTTATAGGAACACAAGGCACCTCAAAATTGATTTCTACCGTCTAATTTATATAAATATCAATAAAATTGTTTAATAATTTATAAACACATGCTTTATACATAGGTTTTAACTTTTAGTCAAATAAACTAATTATTATTTATAAATTTTATCTAGTTTTCTTTGTCACTCGACGCTGCATCCGCGTGTTTCCTCAGGGTCCAGTAATCTGTAAATAAAGAGAATTTATATTATTAGTATACATTGTATTATTATTGATAACTTACGAGTATTTTTTAACAACTCTCGCATTATAGAAATTAATGCATAAGTCAGTGGCGTAGCCAGGTGGGTAAGGGCCCCGGTGCATAGATTCAAGAGCTGGCGAGTTGGCTGACCCGCTCTTTTCAAAGCTTAGTTCAGGGAGCCCCCTGAGGTCCGGGGCCCTGGTGCACTGCACCACCTGGCCCTACGATAGCTACGCTACTGGCATAAGTGTCGCGTGGGACTTTATAAAAACTGAATCAACGGACACAAAACGCACCCAGAGCAACTGTCAGTGGTTCACACAAATTAATGTATCAAGTGGTAATTGAACATAAAACACTATGGCTCAGAAGCAACTACCGCAACCACAGAGCCAGTAGTGTAAGGTATTAATAGTATACGCAAATTCCTGAAATTACCGCGTTCAAACAAATAAACTCTTCAGCTTTATATATTAGTATAGATATCAAGTGGTTAGGCTGTGTGTAACTCATTAAAAATGTGCCTACGTGGAACTTGAATGTCGAGAAGAGAAACAGGTGTGTTTCTTTTGAACTCAAAGTTCTTTGAAAGCTGTCATTGCCTTCCGAAAGGCTGCATAATGTTGTTGAGTAATAGAACATTTCACGCAATTGTCCTCTTACACTGAATTCGCTTACAGTAAACATAATAAGCTCCTCAGGGAGTCAATTTCAAATAATTTTAAACGCAATACCGATGGGTAGGGTTGCGCTTCATAGAAAGTTGTAGGTATATTTGGTATTTTCTGACGAAGTTTTAGAGTATTTTGATTAAATTCTTTCAAATTACTTTGTTATTTAAATATCTCGTATATGTCTTAGTTATTTTATTTCATTGGTCAATTAAAAGAAAAAAATACTGATAGGTAGGTAACGTAACGTTTGTTGCTAGCATTGACTTTTTGAATTTTTGTCGATGGTCGGAATTGTATTTATCTGTCATCCTGTTGAATTCTAATGAAAAAATTACATACTATCTTACGTATAATAATGATAGACATTAACTATCGTAAGTATATTTCAATAGATACCGTATTTTGTTAAATTAGATTTTAACAAGTCCCTGATTATGCGAAATATGCGAAGTCCTTAACTTAAACTTGTAATTGATTAGAAAAACTGCAATCATTGTAAATAATCATTAAAAAATAGATATAATTTTATTATACTTCCTCAGTATAATTTAACTAAACATGAAACTGTTTTCTTTTTGGCTATAAGGCTTTTGCTGCTTTCCCCGGTCATAAAAATGATCAAGGCTAGCATTATAGTAATAACAGTGATACATAAGATTGACATATCGACATATCGACACTTAAGCGCGCGGTTGTTTTATGCGGAGATCGCAGCGTCAGACGCATGCGATCAACGGATGCACTCAACTCACGCTGCGCTTGGTGCTGCGTCAACCGCGTAAAACAATGGTTTGTAATTATATTACCTGATATGAAATGATGTGCGTTAATCGCATTGCGTGTAACGCAGCGTTTATCGCATAAAACAACCGCGCGCTTTAGAATATCTGTTGACTCAGCACAACTGACAGCCCTACGATGCCGGTAAACGAAAAGCTTAATCATTATTATTATATTACGCAACGCGTTTCCTATTACATTACTGTCGGCATCGTAATATAATATGATATCTTTATTACTGTAAATGTAATGCATATTAAAGAAACCTCCCGCGCATAAATGAAATGTCTGTATTAAGATTCTCAAAAACTCTGTACTTTTTTAAACTACAATTATACTTTTTACATATGTTTTTTTTATTTTTTATTAAATAATATTTTAATAGCATTGTAAAAAGTGGCAACTCGTAGTCGTAAGAAGCAAAATATCTGTCTGTCTGAATATGTCCAGCCAATAACAGAATGGGTCACTATGTTTCCTTATGAAAAAATCATTGTGAAAATAATACATAATATGTACAACTAAAAGTTTGAAACCCTTTTCTGTATTTTCTTTTTACGAAAGAGTACAATAAATAGTGTACCTATCTAGCCATCTAATTAAAATTAAAATTAGCTTATAAAATACTAGCTATTCTAAATATATACTTCTTAACGAGGTTCCCAGAATGCTGGCAGCATTGCCCCGTTAGGCAATGCTGCCCCTGTGCAACGGGGCAATGCTGCATTCTCAAAAGTATGGTAAATGTGCATTTCCCCTTAGGAATTAAGGCGTGAGCCTGTACATTTAGTATCTCAAGTTGGACAATATTTTATTACTTAAATAAACGTCGTTAACTTCAAGTAGCCGGATAATAAAATTAATAAAATGTAGTGACAAGTTAAAAGTGGCAGACATGTTGGTTTTTATCTCAAAAGATATCGGGTGGCAACAAATTAGCGATTCCACTTACCATTTACATTATCTAACTAACTTTTTGTTTTATAAATAATGAAAATCAAGCGTGAAATTGCTTTTAAATTGCCAATAAGACAGGTTAAGCTATGCTATACTGGTATGATATAAGCTATGCTACGCTATGCTCGGTGATAAATGAGGTCCCTAATTTCTTAATTGCTATCTATTTTAAGCATAACTTGAAAATAATTATCTATCGAGCTCTTCGTGGTGCTGAGTTTGGTTGTTTATTGATAAATAGTATAAAAAGTGTTATAGTAAAAACATCTAACTCAGAATAAAAGATTTATTGATAAAACAAGCCCATAAGTTAACAATACTTCCCTGGTGCCCGCACGTTTCGGAAAGCTCCTGCTCCCACTGAGGAGCGGTTAGGCCCACTAAGGAGCGGTAGTGACCACTAGAAGGTGGTAGTGCTCTAATTCCCCCAGGAAAAAATATATTTTAACGAAAAGGTATATTTTATAAATTACTATAGTATCTACATATAAAAAATAACTTTTCTTGAATTAGGTACTTACTCGCTACATATGTATATTAAAACCTATGCCATTGCCATTAATACGATTATAATTTTTATTCGTCCTTATTTCCGATTAACAGTTAATTAAAATAAATTTTATCTTTTTTTATTATCAAAATATAAGGCATGAAATTACCAGCCAATAAAAAAAAACAATCAACCCCAAAATATAATTATATAAATAATAGTTAACCACAATCATAATTTCAAAAGATAACGTAATTATGTTGAATGTCCCCAATAAACCCTTAAAAGGTACAATACTCCTCAAATTCACCCAATCTTCATAGCTTATAATTGAATAAGCAAGTGTGAACTCTCAACAAAAAAAGAAGCGAAAAAAAACAAAAAGGTCTAACCCGAGAAGCTTCGCAAAAACCGGTCTGAGTCCGAGTGCATCTGACATGAATAAAAAAAAAACCGGCCAAGTGCGAGTCGGACTCTCGCACGAAGGGTTCCGTACTAGTTGCAAGTGCCTACCTATTTTTGATATCGAGAATACAACAAGGAACATAGTATAAAAGTTCTTGTAGTTCGTTGTAACTTTGATCGATGTTAATAGTTGATTGAATGAAAGGTAAATTGCGGTTTACGGTTTATGACGTATTAAAAAAAAACTACTGACTTGATCTCGTTCAAACCAATTTTCGGTGGTAGTTTGCATGGTTATGTACATCATATATTTTTTTTAGTTTTATCATTCTCTTATTTTAGAAGTTACAGGGGGGGGGACACACATTTTACCACTTTGGAAGTGTCTCTCGCGCAAACTATTCAGTTTAGAAAAAAATGACATTAGAAACCTCAACATCATTTTTGAAGACCTATTCATAGACACCACACAAGTATGGGTGCGACGAAAAATTTTTTTTTCAGTTTCAGTTCTATGTATGGGGAACCCCAAAATTTATAGTTTTTTTTCTATTTTTGTGTAAAAATCTTAATGCGGTTCACAAAATACATCTACTTACCAAGTTTCACCATTATAGTTCTTATAGTTTCGGAAAAAAGTGGCTGTGACATACGGACGGACAGACAGACAGACAGACAGACAGACAGACAGACAGACAGACAGACAGACAGACAGACAGACATGACGAATCTATAAGGGTTCCGTTTTTTGCCATTTGGCTACGGAACCCTAAAAAGACGCAAAAAAAAAGTAGTATCGTGGACGTATTTATTGAGTTGGTTGAATGCTACCTGGGTTACGCGTACGGTCCTGACTTTGTTTGTAAGGTACCTTCACTTGTTACCGTCCGAGAGTTTTTTTTGTTTTTTTTTTTCAAATATGATTTAGGATTTTCGAACATAAAGCACCAAGACCGTCCTTATATTTAAATAAAATATGATCTATGGTCGCAATTTAAATATTTGAACAAAAATTGGACAGTTTCTGCTCAAATTTTATAGTAGGTAACAGTCGGTTTTAACGTTCGGTAACTAACATTCGTCCGACCGACAGTGTTTTGTTTTCTTCTTCCGAAAATGATTTAGGGTTTTCGAACATAAATCACCAAGCCCGCCCTTATATTTACATAAAATATGATCTATCGTGGTAATTTAAACAAAAATTGGTACAGTTTTTGCTCACATTTTGAAGTCCACTGTCGGTAACTGTCGGTTTTACCGTTTGGCTTGCATACGTTCAACAATGGAATCACCGTGGTTTACCAATGTTATTGTTGTTATTTTATGGTGTCCTCTCGATTTACATAAAAGTAAAGATTTATTTACTTATTTATGGGAGTTTTATCTTTGCAAGCGGTTTTAAAAGACTTAATAATGGAATACACCGAAAAGTTATCTTTGTAATTCTTCATAGAAATTGCAATGTCGGTGACGTGGGAATGTCTTAATTTAAGTTTTACGTACATCGTAGTTTCTTTTAAAAATGGGAAAGGCCGTATTTAAGTGTGGAGACGCGTATTATTATTCCGAGGGTTTGTATAAGGAATTTCTAAATTGTTTTGTATCAATATGGCATTGGCAATATTGTATTAAGCATTTGAATTCCAAAAGGTTCAAATACAAAAACTACAAAATAAAATTAATTTCGATACAAATAAAGTATATATTTATATAAAACGTAAAAGTGCCCTAAACCGAAGAACATGCATGAGGAGACTAATTAATGTAGAAGAGGCGATTGTGGTATCTCATGATCGTAGCAAGTGAAAGGAAGTGATATCCGCCTACCCCTATAGGAAAGAGGCGTGAAAAATAGTTTTTTTTACATACATACATACATGTATGAATAAAACTACCAACATTCGCAACAAATACCTTATTGTTTTATTTTATTACATATAATAACTGTTGCAATGTAAAATAATTTATAGCGACATTTAAAACGTTAATTAATGATAGGGCCGATAATTGGAGCACTTCCCTGCATCCGTTGCGAGGTGCACAAAAACTGCGACCAACTAATGTTTGAGATTGTGTCTCGTTGTTTTTTTGTACCTTTTTTATTGTCAGTCCTTTAGAAAGGCAGCATAGACAAAAAGAAGACGCATCCTTCAAAAAGTTATCTTTTACTGATAAGTGTGTAAGATTTTTGGTTAGACGACAATTCGTAGAGTGACAGTTACACAAAACTTCCTTATAAATCCCATATATCCTTCAATTACAGGCCAGCGACCGCCCTGAGCCGAAGTCCACGTCCCACAGCGGGTACCTTCTTGGGTTACTAAGTTTGTAGTTTTAAAAACCTTTTAATAATCCTTGAGAATGCTCACTTTTGCATAACCCCGCGATTTTCCCGGCGTTAATCTGCTCCAGTGGGTCGGAGAGGAATGTTTTGTATTCATTTTGTTTTTAAAAAACAATAATAAAATCTTTTCTTTTTATAATATTAGTATACCCTAGGTTACAGATAAATCATTTACTTTTTTAATAGACTGAGTATAGACGAAAGCAAAATAAATAAGTGTTAATAATTACTTACTTATATCAGTCCGTTAACGTCCACTGCTGAACATGAGCCTTTAAGAGAGCTTTGCAAGCCAGGGTCAATGAGGAAGGGGAGGATTGCTTATGCGTGCCCGGCCTCCGCCAACGGTGGATCGAAGGAGTGTCCGGGAGGTTTTAGTGGTGTAGGGTCCTCTCCTCGTGGTATGAGTTAGCATACCACGCTAAGGAGAGGGCGAGTCCCACAAATCCCACCGCCAATACGCTGCAGCGGCGGTGGGAATGCGTAAATGCATTTCCACCGGGACAAAAAAAAAGTTCAATGAGGAGCATTGCCGTAATCACCACCCTTGGTAGGCGGATTGGTGATCGCAGGAAAATGGGAGCATATTTGAGCTGATGGATACTGCTGCCCATCCACCAGGTGTATGTCCCTTAGTGGTCTAATACGACATCCACATGAAGCCAGCAAGAGCCGGAAACCATACGGCGTATATTGTACGGTGTACATTGTAATTAATAACACCGAAAATGAATTCAATTAAATACCTATTCTAACATTAATTAATTACACAATCGAACAAGCCCTTCCTGGAAGCTGTGCAAGTGAATATATGTCCGTATGTCCTCGGTATGTTTCTCAGAAACGTGTTCGAACGATCACTACGTGTTGTTTGATTTTTGGTTTGGGATGAGAAATGTATTGCTGAGAAAGATGTAATCAGATACTTGCAGATTTTTTAAATATAGATATGAAATTATAATTAAAATGGGGTTATGATACGGTCTTTATGGCGTCTACTATTGATGGTGTCAAATTAATAACATTAAATAATTAAGTATCTTTGCTAATATATAAATCTGAAGAGTTTATTTGCTTAAGCGCGCTAATTTCAGGGACTACACTAACTAAACCCATCCGATTTGAAAATATGTTTCAGTGTGAGATAGCTAGCTGATATTTATCGAGGAAGACTATATTTTATTATGAAGTTTTTACGGGTACAGCTACGCGGGTGAATCGCGCGCAGGAAGCTAGTGTAAGATAATAATATGGTTGTTTTTGACTCTAGAGTGCAGATGTATTTTATAATTCTGAAGCATTTGGTTGTAAGTTTACGAATGTTTTCGACGTACGTTATAATGGAACATTCGACCTTATGCTTCTCAGCTCTAGAACTGTGTTCATGTTTATCAAAGTCGTCGTAAATTTATTTATTGTAAATATAGGTATATTATTTTGTAGTTTTAGCTGTATGTTAGTGAGATATTCCCGTTAAAATTGGCATTTTAAATTGGCATGATGCAAGATGGATTGGTGGTATTCTAAATAAAATGCATGAGAGAATGAATATTCCTCATAATAATATTTTCTGTGAACTTTTACGATATTTCAATGGCTTTTCCGGACGCACTTTTTATGATTACCTACTAATATTTGCAGTCTACTAATATTGATGTTATTTAAAAAAAAATTGTTTATGAGAAATTGAATACGATAAAAAAGGATTATCTAAATTAATCACATACCTACTACGTTTTAGCGTATCGACAAAAAATTAAAATATACCGATAGTTTAAATCGTATTTCTATATAGAAATACAATTTAAAAAAGACTAAATATAATTATTCAATTATTTTCTCACACAATATATTCTACTTTAACACTATAAATTCTTGTCTACAACCAAATCAAGTTTTACCTTTGCGAAATTCACGTACAAAGTCACTGACCCCGAATCCCGTTACGTACAATGATACTCTCATGTTAGTAAACAAAATTGTATTGGTTCCCGAGAAAACGATTCACATATCGATTATTTCTCGATTTTCCTGTTCAATATAGGTTGATGGAACCTCAGTTTAAAAGCAGGTTAATGTTATACAGGCTGATTGACAATTGTTGATAGCATTCACACGTTAAAAACGCGTAATTTTAACGAAAGTTGCTCAGGTATATAATTCATTAATTAACAATATAATATATGTACTAGCTTCCCGCGCGCAGTATCACCTGCGTATCTCCAATTCCCGTGGGAACTTCTTTATTTAATATAGCCTAGATCCTTCTCGATAAATGTGGTATCTTATACTGAAAGAATTTTTCAAATCGGACCAGCGATTCCTGAGATTAGCGTGTTCAAGCAAACAAACAGACAATCAAACAGTTTGTAGCTTCCCTTCAGCTTTATAAAAGTATTAGTATTATTATTATAAGATATAAAATGATTTTTGGTTCAGTGTAAATATACAGTTATAAGATTTGGTTATTTACATTTTATTCAGAGAAATCAGGACGAAAATTATTCAAGTTCCAAATAAAATACAATAAAGATAATTTATATAAACTAAAGTTACTTTTTTCTTTAATTCGCTTTTAGAATTAGATTGATAATGATTAAAACAGGCTCCAACATAATTGGTGTTCCCTAATTTTGTTTTTAAAATCCTACTAATTTTATAAACGTAAAAGTTTGTATGAGTTTGTTTGTATTTCTCTGTCACGCAAAAAAATACTGAATAAATATGGCTGAAATTTTATACAGAAATAGTTTAATTATATAAAGGAGATATGAGACAGTTAGGTACTATTTTTAAAATAAAAAGTACTTAACAAAGTAATTTTTACCGACCTGTGTATTTATAAATTAAATTTAAACTCAAACAGGTTGTATAATTAACGGAAGTTCGCTTAATCTTTAATCTGATAAGTAAATATATTAATAAAATAAAACAGCGACTTTCATGTTAAATTATATTATTGCATTAATTTAAATTTACATAGGTATAAAATAAAATTACTCGTTTTAATCCAGTTTCACTTTAAGTTCAACTTTTAAATGTTCGTAAGTTAAATACGAATATCTGGTTTATATCATTTTTATATTTACTTACTTCAACAATATTTCTTAAAGTTGTTGAATATTGTATTCGTATTTATTCTCATTTTAATCTTTAGCATATTGCGTTGCGTGAGCAAATTAGTTTTAGTTATACTTATTCACAGAAACCTACTATTGCAAATATAGATCGCGTGGAAATTTAATCTTACTAATATTATAAACGCGAATGTTTGTAATATTTGATGGATGGATGGATGTATGTTACTCTTTCACGCCAAAACTACTGAACAGAATTGGCTGAAATTTTAACCGGGATAGGTTATACGCTGGATTAACATTTAGGCTACAAAACATCACGCTCCGACCCACTGGAACAAAGTAACGCGGGTAAAATCATTATAAATCTTCAAAGAACCCCAAATTCATGACAAAATAATTAAATATTGTACGCTTTTATAATTATACCTACAGAATTACTTTATGTACCATTAAAACGGTTTTTTTTAAAGATCAAAGCGGTACGAAAGACTTCTCTCTGTACGGCTGATTTATATGATAAACACAAAGATATCAATCAACTATTAAAGAGCGAAGAATGAAAGCTTATCTCCGATTGCTCTCAGTAAAAATAATCTAAAACAATGATCAATGCAAGTACCGTACAAAATCGGTTTAACTAGATACTACCGTAACCAAAGCGAATGCGGAATGTAGCCTACAAAAAGATCTTGCGACTAAAAATGTAACAAAAATGAACTCTTGCGCATCACTGACTTTTTAAAATAGGAACGTAATAACGAATAACGTTGATTTTTGTATGGATGGAGAGGTTAGTATGAATGGTGATTTTAACCAAGATGCCAAGAGATATGTTTGTTAAATTTTGATTTATGTGAAGTGTGAAATTTGGTGCTGTGTGGTGTCCGGATTATAATACGCCACTCCATGTCTTTCATGAATGTCGTATAGTCAGTAGTAGAGGCATACAGAGACTTCTACTAAGGGACATACAGCTGATGAATGCAGCAGCATCTATCAGATCAAAGATACTCACCATCATACTGCGTTCACCAATCCGCCTGTCAAGCGTGGTGATTATGGCAAAACGACCCCGTCTTGCCAACAGACCCTCTGTTTAGAGGAGGTCCATATTCAGCAGTGGATGTAAACGAACTGATACAATACAGTACATTACAGTGAAATTTGATTGTATTTATTCTGAAGTTTTTATCAAACTGAAAAAAGTGAAGCAAATTGAACTTTGTATTTGCAATTACATTGGACACTTTTCCAATAGTAGGTCGGTAGTCGGTCCTTCAATGTTATCGCTCAAGCAACTAGGAACCGTCAGTTATCAGGGCACGAGCGGACATCGAACCCGGGACAATACCTTTCACTAGCCACCAACTTACATCATGTTTCAAAACGCAATACTAATTATATATTATTGCTTTTATCTGAAAGGCGATGGGTAACTAATTATACTATTATTACTTATTGCGTTAAGTTGAATCTGCACTATTCTGTATGGTATTAGGTACATTTGATATTCGAACTCAACTCGATATAGAAAAAAATATTTTTAATAGTGTTTTCGACAAATATGACAAGAGTGGCTTGTATATGACAAGCCACTTTAATGGAAAGAAGAAATTGTTCTTCTTCCCATGAGAGTAGCTTATTACCTACTGCGTGACCGAACTCTTTTGTTTTATATAAAGAAAACACATGTTTTTGAGTGCGTCTATTTGAGCCAAGTACGTTGGCACAAATAGCTGGTTGGCTTTATAAAGATATGCCAATTTACCTATAAGTAATATTACCATATGTAAATTGGCAAATCTTTCCCGTTCCCCTGGAAACTTTAACTTTAAACATAGCTTATGACACTCACAAATGACGTGGCTTTCTATAGGTAAAAGAATTTTCAAAATTGGTTCAGAAGATCCAGAGATTACCCTGTCAACCCCCGAGATTACAACGTCACAAAATCACAAACTTTACCGCTTTATAATATTAGTATAGATTATATAAGACACCAAATAAAATCTATTGTTTTTGTGATCAATATGAAGAAAACCAAGAAGAATATTAATTTTCGAATGAGAGTCAGTTAATATTCAAGTCATTTTGAAACTGTCAGATCATTTACCGCGCCTGTCACTGTCGTGATGCCATCTGCACGAGGCACGTGTGCAAATATCTGGTTTTGGTAATATGAATCATCATTATACAGCTTTCATGCAATATGTTATTTAAAACTTTTTATTATTCTTGCATCGACCAACAGTTGAAAAGGATTGTGGTGGGCCCTTTTAAAGAGCTTAATTTTCTTAAGTACGGAGGAATCGTTGTTTATTAAAAAGTCTTAGTTTGAAAATTATACATGTAAGAGTATAAAGAACATTGAAAGTATGTATTTTAAACAGAAATTTTCCATGAGTAATTTCAGTAGAATATATTTACATTGTGACAGCACTTCTAAACAATATCAGTGAAAATTAAATTTATTCCTTTGAGAATCTTTATTTGACCATTGAGATATCGTCCTTTAAAGTCATATTCATCTCTTTCTGTGTCCAAAAGTAAATCAATCCAGTTTTATATATCAACTTCTCTGCTTACTTCTGGATAACGTAGGTTTCAAATGGTGAAAGAAGTTTTCAACTCGGACCAGAAGAGAAGTTCCTGCAATTAGCGCGCGCGTTCAAGCAAACAATGAAACTCTTCAGCTTTATAATATTATAGACAAGATTCCCGCGCGCGGTTTCACCCGTGTAATTCCCGTTCCCCTGGGAACTTCACAATTAAATATAGCCTATGTCACTCAAGGTGAATGCAGCTTTCCAATGGTGAAAGAATTTTTGAAATCGGCACAGTAGTTTTCGAGTTTATCCATTACAAACATTCACACAAAAATACAAATCTTTCCTCTTTATAATATTAATATAGAATAGATTTGTCTGTTGGATAAAATGATATTAAACATAATCTGTTCAATAAAAATTCGGACGTTCAACAAATGAATGATATGCAATCTGGCAGTAGACCATTTTCAAAAATAGTGTTCTCTAAATCCATAATAATCTGTCCAAATCAACCAAAAATTCAAAAGCCTAAGGCCTAAGATTAAATTACCATTTCAGGGGCGAATTATAGTTTCCGACAGAAAGATTACAGTCAAATGTCGCAGTGCACGACTGTAGTCAATATGCTGATGTAAACGAAACATGCTATGTCCCGTTTGGTATAATTTATGTTAATGCTTCGGTTACCGGAGTCACCGTCCTTAATAAAGAATAAAGAACACTACGGAACATTGGAGCGTAACAAAACATATTTTATTTCTGACTAAAATTGTTTTAGTATGCAAAACTGTCTGGGTTCATTTTATGGTATAGTTGTCCTTTTCTCCGTGTTAAGAAATGTGTCTCGTAAAGTTAATTAAAAAGAAACAAAGATATTGAAGGAATGTAATTATTTGGAACTTTATGCTTTACGGCAACCTCTGTAATAGCGGGTTCTATACTTAATGCTTTAAGTAAATCTCCGTGGCCAGTGCCAGCGTTACAGGGGGGCGCGATGGGGCGACAGCCTAGGGCGCCAAATTTGAGGGATCTCGTTGATCTCGTTGTTATGAAATCATCTATAGTAATTGAAAACCAAGGAACGGGCAGCAGCTCTTCCCTGTTACATGATATTGCGGTCACCAACCCGCCTACGTAGCGAAGTGACTATGGCAAAAACCTTTCGTCCCGACAGAGGGTTTTGCAGGAAGCCCCTGTTCAGCAGTGGACATCATATGGGCTGATGATTATGCTGATTTTAGCGTCGAGTTTATTTGGTACATTCCTTTACTGTTTTCGTAATGAGCTTTTTAATATGGTCGATATGGTTAATGGTTGATGTAAAATGATAACGTTGAATGTATTGTCCTTATTTTTGCAAAATGTTTCTTCGTTCCTTATAAATAGAGCTCATATTTCAATGCCTCGCCTCTGGTGGAGTCAAGCTGGTGTGTTCTTAACACACTGTGAAATCATCAGGTCATTATTTGAATGTCTATTGTAAATTGCAACAAGTCTACTTACGTCAAAATTAGCATACACCAATAAAACAACTGTCATTCAAAATTAAACTATAACGTGTAATGAATAAAGTAGATAATATTAATTTGTATTTTTTTTTTTTTTATTGCAAGTCTAGACGGCAGCTTACATAGTTGTTATAGCTTTCGTTACATGAATTTTAAACTTTGATATGACGTGTTGATAGAATTGGAAATTACATTTATGATATGATATGCCTTGCACAAAATATCTTCATCATTTGCCCGTATAACGTTCACAAGGTTGCAATGTTCAGCCTATCTCGAAGTGGCTTTATCATAGTCACCACCCTTGGCAGAAGGCTTAGAAAACGCAGTATGTATCCAAAGTATATAAACTAATATATAAGGCTGAAGAGTTTGTTTATTTGCTTGAACGCTCTAATGTCAGGAACTATTTATCCGATTTGAAAAATGATTTCAGTGATAGATATCCCATTGATCGGGAAAGGCTATATTTTTGCAGTTCTTACGGGAATGGGAGTAAGGTCGGTGAGACTGCGTGCGGGATGCTAGTCTATACTAATGTTATAAAGAGGAAAGATTTTATTGTTTGTTTGTTTGTTTGTTGAATAGGCTCCGAAACTACTGGACCGATTTGAAAATTTTTTTCACCGTTGTAAAGCTACACTATCCCCGGATAACATAGGCTTTATTTAATTGTGAAGTTACCACAGGAACGAGAGTTACGCGGGTAAAACCGCGCGCGGGAATCTAGTTATCCATAAAAAGGCCATTTCTTGAGGATAAAACTCAGAATCCTACAACCTGCTATTATTATTTATGTCTAACGTCCCTGCATAGTAACAAGAGTCATGCGGGTGGACACCAGATAATTACCCCTCACTCCCGGCTCCCATAGGGCACGCTTCGGTGCTCCGTCACGGTATGCTCCCGTTCTGGTTGAGATACCAGGTCTCGCATTCTTATTATTGAAGACAGGATTTTTGAATTTAACGGTCGAAGTTGGGAACTGAGCTTGGGAAAAAAAAAGAAAGCACAATTTGTTCATTTTGACGAAGACAGTCTAATTTAACTTGTTATATATCTCCCAAAGATATTTAGTGTTAGGCAGTGATATTGTGGGATTACAACACAAATAAAAGGCGATAATTCAGGAAACGCTGACCAACGGCCTTCCCTACAATTGTTATAGATGATGTTATAACAATCGAGACCAACGGCTTAACTTGATTTACAAGGCACGGAGGGTAATCCCTCAACCAAATAGACCCTCAAAGTCTTAAAATTAACACAAAGATTCTTGTCCGACACATAACACTGTTGTTGTTACTACACATAAATAAGATTCTTCGCATTATTTTGAAGTCTTCAAACTCCTTATAACCTCATATTATTAAGTAGTTAGTTAAAATCTATCAAATAATGTATCTCCAAATATAAACAGTGGACTAGGTAGGTACTTACTTAGGTATATAATGATGAACTCATATGATCTCATCATTTCACGATAGTTTTTTTACCATGAGTCATTTAGCTACAAGACTGAACAGGTGGATCTAAATAATGTGGTCAAACTAAAGGTCCGTTGACTTAAAAGGCGAAATGATATAATGGTAGGTATGGTGATGTAATTTCAATACAAAAAATACTTATAGAAAGTCCGTACAAGGTATTCGTTATGTTTGTAAACTCGGAGAAGAATATTAGCTGTCCGGTGAGACCCTCATCTTAAAATACAGCCTATATTAGTCCATATATATTAGTTAAGAAGTTAAGTTTAAGACATTTATAATTTGATAATTTTGACAATTCTTAATTTAGTACTTATTTTTGACATTGGAATTTAAGTATTTTGTTTGAAATTAGAATCTTTGTTATTGTCACAAAATTAGCATGCCGAATTTAGTAGGCGAAATATGATGAACTATTGTGTATATGTGATAAAATCTGTAAAATACCATATTTCGGGCAAATAAATGAATCTATCTATCTATCTTAAAATATTGTCATGCGCGGTTTGGTGGCAACTTCATTTTAAAATACAGCCTATGTTGGTCCTGGATAGCGCAACCATGTAATGGTGAAAATGTTTCAAAATCCCTTGAATGGATTATTAATTTAATGAAAAAACGAAAATTCATCCTATCTGAATTATCAAGGCATTATGGGTTTTCAGTAGCGGATTCTTGTGTGTGACAAAATAATACTGCGGCCACGAACTCGCTAGCGTATCGTGGTAACTATGGCAAAGGCCCTCTCTCGGTAGGAAGCCCATGTTGAACAGTGGAAACGTCCACATAAGGGCTGATGATGATGAAAGTTCGAATCATTCCACAGTATTAGCAATAGCCAGCATTCTGGGAACGTTGGTTGTAAGTAAATTTAAGCATAGATAAGCTACTTTTAGTTGCATATATACTTATATATTATCGTTAACAACTTTGCCGTAAAATGATCTGATAAATAATAATCTGCAATATTTTCATATGCATCAGTAATCAAAACAGGTCACGCAACCACTCCCTATTTTGCTATCTCTGTTTATTTGAACAGTTCATTCCTTTGGGCTTTAACCTAATATTTACAATCTAAAGCAAATATTTACTCCTAATCTATATATAAATCTAGTGTAGTTACTGCAGTTTTGGATTTCGTAACCTGTAATCTTACTCTTTCTGTCTTCACTTGTAGGTACATTTAAGTCTTTTGACTTTTTCGACGACTTTCTCGAACAAAAATATATAATAATAATGCACGGACTAGGGCTTCGGGTATCTTCCAGAAGAAATGTTTCATTTTCTATATAATATTTCATCTTCCATAGATATTTTTTGCACAACTCGTACCTATTTCTTTTTCAAAATAAGAACAGCTAGTGTTATCTCTTGAAATATCAGTTATCTACTAATGAAAGGCTGTTGGCAAATGTTTAACATTGTATTTTTCAAAATGAAAGGACACTGACCTATTAAAACTTCTTACTTATTCAAAATAAACTGTCTAAAATCTCTTTGTCCTCCTTCACATTACCATCTAAAAGCTCGTTCTAAGCGTGTACAGTATATCGAAAGTCGAAAGCTCGGTACTTGAGCTCATTTGAAGATAAAGCTCTAACAAAAAAAGCTCAATTATACGCTTTGTACAGATCCTGGGTCAATGCTCCTTACTTAGATGTTGGGTGCTCCGGCAAGACAATTTTACGATGGACTTATTTTACGGTAGCTTCCCCATGCGACACCTTAAATTGGATATATGGTGGGATTATGTGTTTTGGAGTCAAATATTATTCTAAATTAATGAAACGATACAAAGTATGTTTTATGGGAAAAAATTTATAGGCGTCAGTGGCAGTAAATATTGCACCTCAAGTTGACATTTTGAACATGTAAGGATTTTTATTACTCAGTATTTTGTACTTTGCGTCCAGTTTATTTCTTATAGTGGATATAATTATATGTGAGTGGTATGTAACCATTCTTCACTATTATCAACAAAATAACAAGTCAAACATCAAGAAAACATGTTTATAACATATTTTAAAACTTATAATTTTGTTTGTTTTTTATGTCTACGTTCATTCTTGTATTTCTGAATATTATTTGTTTAACAAAACTTTCGACTATGTTAATTTATTTTAAATGTCGTTTTATATTGTGAACAACAAGAATATAAAGACGTTAATTTCATTAATAAATTCGGTTATCTTTTATAGACCGTATATGGAATTATATTATTATGAGAGGTTATGATACGAATTTGAAACTAGATATATTTTGAACTCCCAGATTGAATTAAGTAAAATTAAAGAAGTACAGTCGACTAAGAGCATAGGTTTACAACTTCTGTTTCAATTCATCTGAATATATACGTAAATACGTTTATTTATGTCAGTACAACAGCCGGTAATTCTTTATGGGTGAAGAGATCGCTGTAAGCTGTGTACCTACATTATAAAGCCTCGTATTCATAGTAAACATTTGTTTACAACAGAACAAAGTTGAATCAACGCGTTGCAGAGTAGCTCTCAACATGTTGCTGGCAACACTGCGTGTTGCAGAGTTGACAACGGCATGTTGACAAGTTCTCGCCCGACGACGAGCGTAAACATCAGTTTAGCAACAAATGTCGGCTTGTGTGAACGTGTTTGCAACAGTTTATAAACATGGCAGTAGTTTGGAGCAATGATAAAATTATGCATTTCCTTCCTCGGGCAACATTTTAACGCAGACTGGCGTGTGGACAACCTTACGTGATTTATACAAAGTTTAATCAGCATTCTCCCCGTTTCATCAACAATGTTTATCAACTGTTGCTCAACAAATGTTTACCATAAATACGAGGCTTAACAGTGAAATCTTTTCATAAACATTGATATACAAATTTTAAATGCACTTCACAATGTGTGAACTTATATCCTAGGTATACCTACCTACTGTACATTTCGTACCTACCGAAGTGTACCTATATACCTACGTTTTCAGTATATTTTTTTTAATAAACAAACCTGAACAATTGGACCGTATACCTATCAATCATATTTTTTCATATTCTAATATGTAGGTATGTACTCTCTAAATGACTTTGAAGATAAAATACTTACACTCAAATTACAATAAGGAAAATTAACAATCCGCCTTAACACGCAGTGTTACGATTCAAAATTGAATAAAACGTAGTTAAGAGTAAAATTATCGATGATAGCACGAGTGAAACAAAAAACTGTGGTCTTAGATGACGCAAGGAGCCATTGAACTCTACACCATGGATTGCCATGAGTCGAAATTGATCAAGATACATATCCGATACAGGAGTTGTTAATGGTCATAGAACTCGATAAAAAACTATAGTAAGTAGATACGTACCTAGTTATGGAATAATCGCTTTAATGTTTTTTGCTTTGGGTGTGTCTTTAAGAAAGTTTTGTGTTATGTGTTGAATTTTTTTCGGACCGACATATGTAGGCGGCGTGGCTTTTACTAATTCCCCAGGCGGGCTCAGCTCCAGTCTTAGTAAATCTTATACTACACTTACTAATGCCCTAACAGGGTTCATGTCTACTTTAATATAACATATTTGTAAAACCCGAGAGTTTATTTATTTCCTTGAACGAGTTAATCTCAGGAACTACAGGACCGATTTGAAAAAACATTTCAGTTTTAGATATTATTTATTGAGGAATTATATAGGCTATATTTAATAAATAGGTTACTACGGGAACGGGAGTAACATGGGTGAAACCGCGCGCTGTCGCCAGTAAACTATAAAATAAGTAGCCTGCGTATAATTAATTGGTTAAATACAGTATTTGCTGCTATATTGCTGATATTAAAATTTTCAGCTAAGGACTATTAAAATCCTCGCCTGTGGCATGAGAAGAATTTGCACAAATAAAAGTGAGTCACCTAAATGTATGTACGCGCATAACTTAAGAACGACTTGACCAGTTAGTTTTTTTTAAAATAAGCATTTGTAATTAGGGGAATAAGGTTTGTCTTAAAGAAAATGTAAAATTTACAGAAAATCTGTCGGTACTACGGTCGGGCCGGGCACAAAATGCTAGTTTAAAATAAAAAAAATCATTATCTTAATAAGGAATGTGATTGATACTTGCTGTATAGTTATTAAATATATTGCTTTTCCACTATATTAAAGTTCATCAGACCACCTGAGAATTATAACATTAATATTTTTAATAACTCACGGCTATTAGGTGCTTTTGGTCATTAAATTACTTCTTTATTAAGACTTCAAGTGAGGGTAATAATTATGATATTAAGTGTTTGATGGATGGATCTTTGAGATGAGCCTCTTTCTACAATTTTATACCAAAATGTTTTTATTGGAAACATACTTGAGTAATTCTTAAGGTTTTGTATAAGTATACGGATTACGTGATGATATTGCTAAAATGTCTTAAAATATTATATTGTCTTCTCTAACTTTATGTTTAATTTTCTTATCTAACTTTCTAGTTAGTTGATAAACTGACGAGGCGTGGGGTGGTAAAAAAAAAATCTAAACGTAGACCAATGGATTTCAACAGGACTTATTGAAGTTGAAGATTTTTGTTTTGTTACAACAGTAGCATAGTCTCGTTTGGTTAGGTTAGGTCAACTGTCATAATAATTACGCACGTTCACTGAAACTGCCCACTAAATTTAACAATATGAGTGGCACGAAGAGTGATCAACTTACGGTTCGTATTATTTTTCACTATTCGTTTTAGTTATACACACAATATTGGGTCTTGCCGTCATGCGATTTATGGCATAGAAAACATTTTCGAGAACGGCAATGATATCCCAGAGAGTGCGTTCAGCGATTAGCAAGACAAAGAACAAGAAAAACACCGACAATTTACCCTTAATGGGATTAAATTAACTAATATTATAAAGAGGAAAGATTTGATTGTTTACATTGAATAGGCTCCGAAAGTAATGGACCGATTTCGAAAATTCTTTCACCACAACTACTTTAGTAGGCTATTTTTATAAAGTTCCCATAAGAACTAAATGAAGAAGCTAATAGGTTTATTTTATTAATCTTATTATAAAAAATATTTAACGGGATTAATACCTTTATTACTAATTCATACAGACCATTATTATTTGTCCAACCAATAAGTAGATTCCAACCAATTTCGAAGTCATCGTTAACTAAACATGTCATTGTAACACCCACTCCTGGAAGTCAAGGAGTGAGTCATTTCGGTTGCTAAGTAACGATCTTAAGTTAATAGTATAGACCTTGTTATTCACTTTGAAAACATGTTTGTTTTACTAAGGCCTAAAATTTTAAACATCAGATAGAAATTATCAGAGCAGAAAAAATATTTTTTTACAGTATTTCCATAATAATGCTGTTAAAATTAAAAATTTACTGCTCGTTCAATGTTTATTTGACATTAGAAAAAAATAATATACATATGCCCGGTGAAATGACAACAGCCGCACGGCTAACTACATATGTCCGTCAAAAAAAATATAGAAAAAATACGTCTTTAAGATTTAGTTTGACAACTAATCGATGGTTGTCGTGTTTTAACGGAATTTCGTATCGTTCGCTTCGTGTCGTATTTGTTGCTTAAAGTATTTCTAGACAATGAGTGTCTCATTGTCCTATTCACTATTTTGTTAGATAAGTGCGGCAGAAAATGTTGAGCTTAAGTGGTAAAAGTAATTTATTTTCCATTTCAGAATTTACAGAGTTAAAAGTTATAGCAAAGTTAACACACAAAGTTGAAAATTAACCAAGAATTTTTGGCTTTACTCTATCAATTTACAAATTAGGTTACAACACGAAATTTATAACATAAGAAATAAAATAAAATTATTATTGTGAAGACTTTAAACACATTTTCTTCTCTTTCTCAATTTCTCAGCAGTTTATCTAATCTACCATAAGGCAAGTTTTCTAAGATATATCTATGTATGTTTTAGCGTCATCATGAACCAATAGATTGAAACTAGTATATTCAGCTTGACCCAAATTATGCTTGAACTACTATTTTTTTTTTTTGGGAAATATCAAACCTTGCCAAATTGCTAAGTGAATAACAAATTCGAAGTAGCAGATCTTTATCCTTTTCGTAAAGATTGGTTAAGGAAATTAATGGTGATGCCCTAATTTGCTGGCTGGCAGTCGGCAGTTAAGCACAGTTTTTTCTCACGAGATCACGAATGCACTATATGAAAACCACCGGAACTGACCAAAAATTCCTTTCGACATTTCGGAGCATTTTACAGTTCTGACAGAGTCTTCCATATGCTGTTAGGTTAAATATGATAATGTAACATGACATGAGTCATTATTTAGCTAAAAAATGTTATAATGTTGCAATAATGCTTGTTTACCCATGTTACCTATATTTGAACTATAAAGTAAAAAAAGATTTTAGAAAAACAAGTTAGAGTTTCCTTTTAGTAAAATAAATATTCTAAGGATTAATTTATCAATCCTCAGGTAAAAAATATTAGAGAAATTAATTTTAGTTTTGTATGGAAATTCTATCAAAATAAACATTTATTCTTCTTGTTTTTTTCTGGGGATGATAAATTAATTAGTCATAATCATAACAGTAATAAGTTTGTGGAAAACGCATTACAGTACAAAATCAAGACTTATTAGTAAACTATTTCATTTTTATAATGATTCATATTGTGCCATATATACCAAATACGCCCGAATTATACAAACGTATGGTCTTAACCCGGAAATAGTCGAGCCAGTAGAAATTCAAATGATATAAATAATACCTGCCCAAAATACCTAGGATACGTGAATTTAAACATAAATTATTATTATTGTTCACGTGTTCCGAAGCGTGTTAGAGTTCAAGTGTATAATAGAAATGTGTAAATTACTGTACACAACTAAATTGTGTCTGAAGTAGAACCAGTTTTTAGTTAAACACAGCTTGCAACTACAAAACCGTGTCGCGTGTTGCCGATTTCATATTCCGCTAAAACTATTTTATTGACAACTAACATATCAATGTAAAGTGTTATTTATAATAATAATTACTTAAATGAAAATTCTGACTAAGAACAAATTTTGACTTAAGAGACGGAATACTGATCAGAATTGTAATTTAACAGGATACCGGAAATTATATTATAGAAGCTTTATTATTCGATTTTTGGATGATTCAACATTTTATTAGACTTGGATCCCTGATGTATTGAATATACACGTATTTTTACTATAGTTTATTGCGTGTCATACAAATGTATGTCTGCTTAAATGTGCAGTTATTAAACGCTTTGAAAGAAAAGTTGCTCTTTAAAAATATTTGGGTCATTCATTTTGAGCAAGTGCTGAGAAAGTGGATAAGCGACATTCTTTCTTTTTGTAATTGGGTTTTACCTTATATTGCTACAAATTGTATGTAAGCATCAATTATTATAGTAACGTAGTGCCTACAAGTATTCTAAAAATGTAAAATACTGTACACAATATTTATTGGGAAAATGAAACTTGGCTGTCAGCCAAACTTTTAACAGAACAGCAACCTATTTATTTATTTTTAATATGAAAACAGGCAGCGCGGGTAGCTCTTGATAAATATCATATCTATCAATTCCTATCAATATTTGTTGATCCAAGTTTTAACATTTTGTCTGAGATAATAATCTGGCCCATATTTCACAATTATGGTGCCCTGTGTAAACATGGCCCCATAAAATATAAATGCAGCGATCAATTCCATGCTCGGTGCATTATGCAAGACGGTGTCTGAATACCAAATAAGATGCGTCCAAGATTGACATATTATAATCACGTACTTGGATTATAATACTATGAAAAATTATCTGAATATGTTGTTTTACAGACAATGTTGTATGTTAATTAATACATCGTCAGAAAATTGTATCTACTTAAATAACTTGTACTAGTGACTACTGATTATAAGGTTTTAAGACAACTGACCTGTCATTTGCAGCTGTCTCCTGGAAGCGGGGGTGCGAGGCGTACGCGGGGTACGTGCAGCGCGGGGCGTGCGAGGGGTACGGGGGGTTCTCGGTGAGCTGGTGCCGCTGGCGGTGCTCCGCCGGGATGGAGATCCTAGCACCCTCAGGTCAGTGTTTCCGACACAGGCCAGAGCCTCCGTCGCCATCCTCACAGGGCTCTCAGAATTTTCTTTATCTTCTTCACAAAATTTGACAGGAGACTCAAATTTTGCCGACTTGTATGTGCACTCTGTCTCAATGTCAAAATTGAAACGTCTGATGAAGCGTTTCCTCTCCCTGGCGTATTGTTCGGCCATTAACCTCCTTGTCTCGTCCCTGTCGGGTGCACCGAATAAACACTTGCAGCTTCCACGTCTCCTCCTCGGAGTATTGGACGTCCTCAGTGCCATTCCCACTGACATATCAAACTTCCTTTGCTTGGGTGTACGTCCTCCAGCCGCCATAACCGTACCGAGCGTCAGGTGAGCACTGACTGGTTCGCGAGAAACATCTGACTAATCTCCAGAGAGAAAACAGCTGTTGTGTGCAGGTAGGGAGGCGAGAGGCAGGATGCGCGCGACGGTGGGTTAGAGCGGGGAAGGGATCGCACCTGGCGTCGCGGGACGCGCCAATTCTAACCTATAAGTGTACAAAGCGCGGCGTGGCTGCGTGTGCGCGCGCGCTCGATCACTCACCGACTGACGCTTGGTGTTTTCCCGCGCATCGCCTCGTGCGCCGATTTTGGCAGTCACTTGGCGCGCAAAATGGAAGCAAGGACGCTTTTTGTAAAGGGATACAGGTGTACTCTTAAAGGCAAGGGAAGAAAGCATTGTGTGGTAAATATTCTTAAAAGAAAAAGCGTCATTGAATCTTAAATACGAAATAGTGGCATGTCCGAGAGGTCAAATTATTATTGATATATTTTTAGAATCACGTCACTTCTGTTATCAATACTAGCATAGATAACGCGAGCAATTGTAAATTCCATTAGTGATAATAATAGTTAATATGTAAATTAGATGGAACCTAGGTACAGATACATTAGGTTAAGTATTTGAAAGGTTTCCAGTTCAACGTCAAGGTCAATTTAATGCCAATTCGTGATTGGTTCAGTATAAACTTTTAAAGTCAGACTGACCAATCACATTGCTATAAAATCAGCAGGTAAAAGTTAAAATTGGAAGTATAATAAAATTTTATGTTTGGTTAAATTAAAGTCGTCATGTCACTTCATAATAAATCTTGAGGGCGATAGAGGGTTAAGTGCGTCCATGATTGATTTTTTTATTTGACAAATAAAAATCAATTGCATACAGACAATTTGTAATTACCTTTTATATTGCTTTATATAATGTACTCAATTCGTTTTTGGTCTTATTAAACTTTGCATCCAGAAGAGAGTAAAACAAACTACACTATACCGTCTATACCTATAAGTTTAATTGTTTTTGTATATACCTACCTTATATTTTTATTATTATTTATATTATGCCAATTCTGTATTAAAATGTATTTTAGATGAGTTCTTATTGTTGTACTGGTATATTTTCAATTCTAAAATACGTAAAAGTGATTATAAATCGTCCTTTTCTTTATAATAATTTATGAGTAAAATATATGTTCCTAATATTTTAGGTTCTCTATCCAAACTTGACTACATTTGGGACCAATTTACACTGAAACGAAATTTTTTGCTTTATACATATATTACTAGCTTCCCGCACGCGGTTTCACTCGAGTAACTCCCGTTCACGTGGAAACTTCAGAATTAAATATAGCCTATGTCACTAAGGGTGAATGTAGCATTCCATTGCTGAAAGAATTTTTGAAATCGGCACAGTATTTTTCGAGTTTATTCAGTCCAAACATACACACACACAAAAATACAAATATTTTTCTGTGTATAATATTAGTACCTACTTATAGATTACGGCTGGAGCTCTGCTCGCCTTTATGCCCGGTGAAGTAGCAAGTAGTGAGGTGCAAACTACGTTTGTCCGTCCAAAAAAAAAGCTTGTAATAATATAACATAACTCTGTTAAAAATAGAAGATTTCTTTCTAGATTTGGTTAGTTATAAGCTGTTGGTGCCAATTTTAGGTATGTAGCGAGTAGCCGCACAAATACTACTAGTAGACGAACAGCGCCATCTACCACCTAGCATCTCAACTAACCTGTATCGCGCAATATAAGTTCGTAAGCCAATTCGAACATATACAAGTTACGAACAGTAACAAGTGGCCGTCGCCCCCCGGGCATACCACCTCGCCCGGCAAAGAAGATATTCATTTCCTGGGGAGGACCACCACCAACAACCGTTCCTCCACAGGTATAGCATCATCTGTGACAAACGTACATCAGTGTTTACCTGTGTATATGCTGCAGGTAAATAATACTGCGGTCACCAATCCGCTTATTAAGCGTGGTGACTATGGCTACACCACGACGATGTATGAGCGTTTGATATAAAGATTAAATTAAGTTGGAATTTTGGTGTAGTCATTTATTTAGGTACTTATCTTATCTTTTGTTAACGCCTCGCTGGTTTGGTGGTAACGTGTTCAACCGCAATTAACGTGGTCCCAGATTCGAATCCCGGAACAAAAAAAAATGTCGTCGGATTATTTTTTGGAATGTTTTGCAAGCGAAGTAAGAAATTTAATAGTGCGTTCACTGTTTGGAATGCTGCATTTGTATTGAGAACATACACGATTTTTTTAATTCGAAGGACTGATGTAGTCAATCGGCCGTAGCTACGGCGTCGGACTTGTGATCTTGAAGTCGCCGGTTCGAACCCCACCCATTGCTCTACCGACGTGAACCCACTCGTAACACAAGCATTCTTGCTTAGCATGAGAGTTTAACAAGAATACTTACTAGTAGACTGCAAAACACTACTAGTAATTTTTTATTGAAATAAAAACGAAAGAAAAAAGGCAAAGAAAGAAGTTAGCCACGAGGATTTGCTTTACTTCACTGGCCATAAAGGCGAGCAGAGCTTAGTAGTTAGAAGTAGCTTAATGGCTTAGTAATAGACGTAGTAACTGTCTATTAATCTGAGGTAATAGTTAGTGGTAGCTAATACCAAAAACATCATGATCAGCTCGCATAATGTCCACTGCTGAACATGGGTCTCCTCCCGAGGGAGGGTTTTGCCAGAGTCACCACGCTTGGCAGGCAGGTTGGTGACCACAGTAAAAATACTGTGCCTGTGTACTGTTCAAAATTTAAGCTAAGTTCGGTCTACATCTACCCATCCATACTTACAAACTATCGCGTTATATATTAGTAGGATGATGATATACCTTACCAACAATCTCCAAGTGTTTACTAGATCAAGAAAGCGAGCCCCGTAACGACACAGCCATACAAGTGTTTGCACAAACTCAGGTGCAATCTTTATCCCCTCATCTCATTGTTAAGAGATCGTGTGTCGATACGATGTAAAAATGTTTGTCTAAGAAACAGCTGTGTTAACCGCGATGTTAACTTTTTCATGATAATAATATATTATATACTAGCTGCGCCCCGCGGTTTTGCTCCAGTGGGTCGGAGCGTATTTTTTTTGTAGCCTATATGTTAATCCAGCGTATAACCTATCCCGGTCCAAAATTTCAGCCAATTCCGTTCAGTAGTTTTTGCGTGAAAGAGTAACAAACATCCATCCATCCATACGCATAAACTTTAGCGTGTATAATATTAGTAAGGATATTTATCATGAATAGGTTTATATACATTATATTATCAGGTAAAACATCTTATTATATTTATAATTAATTGGAAATGAAACGGGGGTCTAATGTTGGTGAGCAGAAATTTAAATATTCCCGGACGAAGTCAAAGACCAACCTAGAAAAGTTTTATGAACTGACAAATATTTTCAGTAATAAACACCATTGCAACGAGTCGAGTATGTTATTTAAAAAAAAAATGCTAGCAGATTTTTGCAGTCTACTTGTATTCCTGTTAACCCCTCGTGCTAAGCTAAAATGCTTGTGTTACGAGTGGATTCACGTCGGTAGTGCAATGGATGGGGATCGAACCGGCTACCACAAGATCACAAGTTCGACACCCAAGCCATTGGGCTACGGCCGCTTTCATCAATTTGAAACGAGTTAACTATGCAATTGCGATAAAAAAAATGCATCACACATAGTCTGCGCTGCACCTATAAGAAACCCCTGAACTTTTCTTAGTAAAATCATTAAAAAGTATCTTTAGATGTGATACTTATAATTATCTTCTCACCAGAAAATATGCCATCATCATCATCAGCCCATACATCATCCACTGCTGAACATGGGCTTCCTCCCGAGGAAGGTTTTTGCCACGATTGGCGGGTCGGTTGGTGACCGCAGTAATTACGGGAACTGTTTAACTTGTTTTCCGAGGCACGGAGGGTAGTCCCTAAACCAACTAGACCCGGAAAGAAATCTTAGAATTTACAAAAAGATGCCTTGTCCAGTGTGTTTCGTGGCGTAGCAGTAGGTATAAGCCTTGCTTTGAGTCTCTGAGGTCGTGGGTTCGATCCCCACACCGGTCAAGAAATCTTAGTGTAAATTCTTAGATTTCATTCCAGATCTGGTTGCTTGAGGGACTACCCTCCGTGCCTCGGAAAGCACTTTCAGCCGTTGGTCCCGACTGTTATCAGCTATAACAAACGTATACCAGGGAACGGGTAGCAACGTTGTCCTGTGCATGTAACAAGATAACACTGCGGTCACCAATACGCTCGCCAAGCGTGATGTCTATGGCAACGCCTTGCCTTGCCTTGTTCAGCAGTGGACGTTCTACGGGCTGATGATAAAGATGATGATGATGAGGCGATCGAACCCACGACCTCCAAGAATCAAAGCGAGGTTTATACCGCTGCGGCACGGAGGCTGTCAGAAAACATGTGGTGTTATTATGCACAAATACATAATACTTGCGGTTCCTTTACGGCGTTATTCCAAACGTACCTACAGTTAAATCTTTATTTATTTGCCATTGTTTCCTGTAGAAGTCGTAAAAACGTAAGCAGTGATTTGAAGCAATCATACAAGCCGCAAATTATAAGCATTGGCCGGACAGTAGTCCGTATCTAATATACCTAAAAAGTTGGTACAATGTATGTAGGTAGTTTCAATTTGTTTTTTGTCCCGAAGTTGAATGAATCATCAATTATTTACAACCAGTTAGTTTAGATATTATGGATATCATACACTAAACATACAATAATACATTTTTATACATTTACATTATATTTTATAAATTAGTATCGATTTTTTTTATATAATCCTTTGACAATTTGAAGTAGATATAATTAATGATTTTAATGAGATTTAATTTCTAATGAATTTAATTAATTACAATTCTATCTGTTGTTGGTCTATTGTAAATGTTAAGTAATTTATTAGTTAAGTGTATGTGTGTGAACTATGGACTGTAATTGTCTGAGATAAATGAATGAATAATAAATAAAAATATTATTTTTTTGTCAACTTCGTCAGAAATAATTTTAAGTAAATTGTAAATGTTATGTCTACGGTCTACGCTAACGCATTGGGCAACTGTAATGTTAGTGTATGTTGTACGAATAAATAAATAAAGAAGAATAATAAGAAGCAGTGCCTTAAATAGCCTTTTCTGCGACCTGTGCGAGCTTCTGTTACTAAAACCTTGTCTTTTTAGATATATTATAGGTCAATGCTATGTCCTATACATAGCATTCTCTAGCTAGGGTACTTACTTTATTTCATTTACGGTGATACAATAAAGCACAAGAACCTTGGTGTTGGTGTACCAATTATGTAATATTCTGGAAGAAGAATATCTTGTCCTGCCTGATATGGCCATTCTTGCGGCCTTCTTTTCGGGCCTTTCCGACTTCGGGTCTACGAGGGCATCGGATGGTTCTTTGCAATCTAAGTGTCAGGAGGACGAAGGGGGCGCAAATCCGTCTGACAACGTGATGATTATGGCAATATTCCTCAACTACTCTACGTTGCCAAGGTCTGTTAAGAAGGGACACATGGTCAGCATTTGGTATTAACGAGCTAATGACGTTCTACGAGCTTCGAGGAACTTCGAGGTTAAAAAGACATATCATGAAATCAGCCGCTTCATTGAACTACACAATACCTATTTCCTAAGTAGCCAATCACGTATCACAACCAATTTAGATCTTTAACGAACGTTATTTGCGATGACTCAGACAGGTGCTAAGCGAAACAAGTCAACAACACTCATGTAACGTATATTTTTTGTATATTATTCGTATAAACGTTTCTGATACAATGTAGAACAAATACTTGTTACGGCTCGCAGCTTTACTTCCTTCTAATGGCTGGGCTGGCACCACAGGCTGGCACAGCTGGCTACAGTTTAGCCTTACATAAGTCCATAAGCAGTGGTTTAAACTGACCATCAAATCTGAGACTTGGAAGAAAGAAATAAATGGCAGTAATAACATAAGCGTACTAACAGTTTATTAAGTTAATGCACAGTTAAATAAATATTATAGTTGCTCACTTAGTGTCCTGATAGAAATTCAACGCAAGTTAAAAACTAGGACTGTTTAAAAGCGAGAGCGAGGTTGGATCCTTCTCCAGTGGTCTATTTACGTCTACTACCTACTGAATATGGGTGTCTTCTTAACAGAACCTGGCAAGCCAAGGTTGTTTAAGGCTATTGCTCTAATCACTACGGTTGGCCAGCGGAATGGTGATCGCAGCAAGATGGTTGGTAACCTTGGGCTGATAGATACTGCTGCCCATCTGTCAGGTGTGAGTCTCTTAATCGACTCTTAGGTTACCCATATGGGAAGATATGGGGTGGTTCATTCTAAACCGGTTACCATACGACTAAAACTTACCCTTACGGAATAAAGATAGGTACTAATGATTCTATGACGACTTCCATAGCGTAGCGGTATTTGGCTCGCTGTAAGTCTCGGGAACGAGCAGCAGCGTTTCCCTCTGTATAACAACATAATACTGCGATCACCAATCCACCTACCAAGCGTGGTGACTATGGCAAAAACCCTCCCTCGGGAGGAGGCCCATGTTCAGCAGTAGTGGTTGTACGAGCTGATGATGATGTTGATGATGAATGATTCTAATTAAGTACCTGTAGCCTTCCCGCCGTTTTCGGCCATGGCGTCCAATCTCTTAGGAGATTAGCCATCTGCTCAGGATAGATTATAGTGCAGAAGTGTGAATGGAAACAAGGTACTCTCTAATACTTTACTCACAAAATTGGATACTCGGATCTCTTACCGGTTGGATACCGGTGAGAAGTACGTACTACCAGATTTAGTATTTATATAAACTCTACGTTATTAAGTATAAAGTTGACTTTTCTAGTGCGTCCCTTAATTTTGGATACCTACTTTAGATGATAGCAATGGTGTTCTGGGTGTTACGAAGTATTAGGCGTTGTGGGTGGTCGGTTAAATTTGTACAAGGTCTTGTGAAAGGTCTAAAGTTATATAGTATAGTTCAAATCATTTGTGCCAGCATTTATAAATAGGTACCTACATAATATTAAGTAAGGTAAGGTAGCTAAGGTTTCCATCGACGCGTCTACGAACTATCCGATCCGTACCAACCAAGCATTCAAACAATTTCAAACTGTGATAAAAAAATCCGTTGCAAAGTAAATGATTATGATCAAGCGAAGTTTAATGTAGTCTCACTAACAAAATGTTCAAATATGTACAGTACACGAGCTACTGTTGTATATAGGGTTACCAACATTTGGTACATTTTAAAATAAACTATGAAAAAGGACTTGGACATTATGACAACAAAAGCAACAAATATCCAAAGATATAGTTGGCAGTTATTCATTTTAATAATGTCAGCCCGTGCGTGATTTGTTAGTTGTATCTAATGACTAGTAATCAGCGAAATTATTTATTTTTGGTAGTATAATCGATTGATGTATTTTCTTACCTATTTAATAGCATTAAAATCCAGATTAAAATGCTTTTGAATCTGAGTTAGGCTAAATCGTCCATCAACTACTAAAACATCACAGAATTTATTAGTACGGTTGGCAACCATAGTTCTCTCGTTATCCTTACCTTCAATTACTGAAACAGTGACGTCATTCTTATTGGTACAGCTATCGGCATATTTACACACATGTAAGTAATTAAATAATGACACGCGTACGCAATTAAGATTAAATAGCTATGACAAAAGGAGTTAAAGAAACGCGTTGAATTATTTTTTTACTTTAATGACCAAGATTACGTCGCAATCTATAAATGTTAATCTTTGGTTGTAATTTATTGTATAATGTAAAAACTTACTAGCTGTGTGGTGTACGGCGTAGAAAAGACCACTCCATGTCTGTCCATGGGTGTCATAAGAAGCGACTAAGGGACTGATCATGGGTGGGCAGCAGCGACTATAGCTCAAAGAATCTCACCATCTTACTGCGATCACCAACCCGCCTGCCAAGCGTGGTGATTATGACAATATCCCTCAACGACCGTGGCTTGTGCAAGGTACTTTAAGAGGGGGGCCATGTTCAGCAGGGGACGTTGACGGGCAGATAAAAGTACAAGATTATAAAATAAATTAAATGAACTCAAAGCAAAAATCAATGCTCAAAAACAAACTAAAATTATAATACCAGTCTCAAAGAACAGCAGTTCAGGAAACATCGATCACCATAAGATATCAAAATAATCTTT
Source organism: Nycteola revayana (assembly GCA_947037095.2). Taxonomy (NCBI): domain Eukaryota; kingdom Metazoa; phylum Arthropoda; class Insecta; order Lepidoptera; family Nolidae; genus Nycteola; species Nycteola revayana. The sequence goes on from OX344844.2 coordinate 9,783,100, forward strand.
GTAATTTACAATAGATTATGATTTGGCAAAAAATGGTGCAGACCAAAAAATTGGTTGAAACATCACGCCACCCGGTGACCGCAACATACGGCCTGATCGTTACAAGCCTAAAGCAGAGCCAAATAAGAAAACAACACATCGCGTGTCAAAATGCCCAAAAGTGCAAATTAATTTTGGCAAAAATATTCATATTAATAATTCGACTTCTGGTTAGAAGGAAAGAAAATATTTAAGGTAAGTGCGGTGAGGTGCCAATTTAGATTTTAATGTCTAATAACTAGTCGCCCAGTGGTCGAAAATAGATCTTAATAATTAAAAACAGAAAATTAGCATTCTGCACTCCTTTTCTAAATAAAGTATTAGTGTGCGATATTTCATATTCCTCCGTCTAAATATGTCTAAAATCTAAAAAAGAAAGAAAAATGACAAATTGGACCAGTAGTTCCGGAGATTAGCGCGTTAAAGATACCAACCTTTTCAACTTGATATGCAAGTAAAGATTTAATAAGGCGCTGCTCGCCTTTATGCCCGGTCGAGAAGCAAAAGCCTCGTGCTACATAAATGTTCGTTCTAAAAAAATAACATTTAACTGAACATCTTGTGAAATACACAATTGAAAGATACACAAATAAAGTAATTAGAATTTGGTATTATCGTAAAATATGGTATAGAAATTACCACTAAATTCTTAAGTGGCAATAACTCTTGAATACAACAAAAGCGCGAAAATGCTTTTTTTTCTGCTCTAAAATTGCTTCAAATTGTTAGATCAGATACATTTTTGTTCATTCGTTCTCAGGAATTGCGATTTTTTTTTTAGTTCATTCATCTTTGGGGCGTCGGATGGCGGAAACGGACACAATGAGTACTTACACCGCTCCGACTTCCGGTACTGGCGAGCGGGAGAGTGTTAGGTTTACACCTGCTAACTGATGCTGAGAAAGCATTACGAAATATGGCGGGAATTTTAAGATAATTGCATTTGATTTTTTTTATTGTGTTATATTCTGGAACTAGCTTTCCGCGCGTGGTTTCACCCGCGTTCCCGTTCCCGTAGGAACTTTTTAAATAAATGCCCCCCTTTTCACCAACCACTTGGTGGACATATAAGTAGTGTTGCCAGGTGTCCCGATTTGCGCGGGACGTCCCGATTTTCAGGGGTGGGGACGCGTCCCGATTTGTACCTGATCGGGACGCTAAATGTCCCGATTAATCATGATTAAATACATATTTAATTTAGGTAATTAATATAATACTATACTTGCACTAGTAATTTAAAACGCAATAAATTAAACTCAGACTTAAAAACCCCTTGTTTTTTGTTTACTGTCCCGAACTGCATCCCTAAATCCCGATTTTTTTGACCTCATGTACCGATTTATATCAAATCGGACCTGGCAACACTACCTATGCGTCACAAAAAGAAGCCACGGTCCAAATATCACGTGTTAGCTTCAATTGTTTTGCCTCGGCGTTGATGAGTCAGTCAGTCAGGTCGGAACATGTTAGTTTACTACAGATAGATTATAAATTTATTCTGTTATATACTTCTTGGATTTGACCTCACCTTGCCATGGAGTGTTTATTGATTTACTTTTTCTGACAACCGTGTCATTGTAAATATTAAATGCTTACAAAATCACGTGTAATTTTAACGGAATAATATTATTTCTGGTACTTAACATACTCAAAAAGAAAATTATTATACGATAAATTACTACTTCACAACCTTTGCGCTAGCTAAAGTTTTGAGTTAGTATTTATGCGAAAGGTAAGCTGTTTTTTTTTAAGATCTCTGTGAAAGATTTCAAAAGATGATTCTAGAGCATCGAAGCTCGAAGCATGTGGTCGGATGTGCCATTATACGTCAGAAACATTCGTAGTATGTGACCTAGCATAACTAAACTAAAAACTGAACTTAACTTAACCTAGCTTCTGAAGAAAATAGTACATACGTCCATATGTTTCTGATGTTTAGAATAATTACCCGAAAATAATACCCTTAATTAACAACTTATAAAGCTAAGCTCATTTGGCTGAAAGTTTACCAGAGATAGGTTATAAGCTGGATTAACACATAGTTTACAAACCGCGTACCGCGGGTAAAACCGCGGGGCGCATCTTATATTTTAATTAATGTCATTTCATTTCGCTTCTCTACGCGACTGTACCACAAATTTTACCTGTAAACACAGTACAGTCGGTATCGGAAGTGGTAGCATATTGTCTCACGCCCCACGATGTGCACTTTAATGGCACTTTGTTCCCATTGTCTCTGCGCTTTGCCATTTACGTGTAATGGAACGATATAGTTCCGGTACGTTAGTTTTGAGTTTAAATTTTGTTTTGGTTTACCAACTTTATTGTTGTAGACACATTCTGTAGAGGTAGATCATAGCATTAGACTAATATTAAAAAGAAAAAAAAATGTATATATTTTTGATACGAATAAACTCAAAAACTGCTGGACGGTTTTCCATAATTCTATTTACTTTTACAACGTTACGTTGTTCAGGAGCAACATAGGATATTAAATTACCTATATGTAATTATGAAGTTCCTGTCAGAACCGAAGTGAAACTTGAAATACAAAAACGATGAACATGCTATATAATGGGCATGAAGACTAAAAAAACTATTTAGTCCAAGAAATATTGGACACGTTTTTTTCGTTCAAAAAATTCAATAAAATGTATAACTTTCATCACCAACGTAATCGCTTTACACGATAGGTACTTTTAGCAGTTAAAGAGACGATATTTTCGAAGTACATTATATAACATTTTATCACTTTTTACGAATTGAAAGCCGTTAAAAGTATTTTGAGGAATATCTTTTTATTTATAGGACATTGATTACCATAGAATGGACAGTAGTATGCGGGTTCTCTTGAGTTTAACGGATTACACACAGATGTTCAAAAACACCTTTAACTCAGGTATAGTTTAAGTGGTGCGGGATCTTTCTCCGGGTTGGGTTTTAACCGATATTTTGAAGATGAATGGCAAATATGGTCGATGTATTAGAATTTTGCAGCTGATCGGATGAGTTGGTTATTGATTATATTATAAAAGCGTTGTGTACAAGATGTTTAACTATTAATGTTTTTAAACTTTCGCGATTTGTACACATAATTCTTTCACCGGAGCTTATTCAATGCAAACAAACAACCAAATCGTCCCACTTCACAGGTTTTAGATATTATAGGTATCTAGCTACAGCAATGCTATGTATAGGTCTACTTTATTTCATAAAATAAAGCACAAGGACCTTGGGGTGAAATGTAGGTAAGTATGTGTGTTTTGTCTAATGTACCAGAAGTTGTTGATGATACTGTAATCATCATCAGCCCGTATAACGTCCACGGCTGGACATGGGCCTCCTCCCGAGGGAGGGTTTTTGCAATAAACACCACGCTTGGCAGGCGGATTGGTGACCGCAGCATTATGTTGAACACAGGGAAACACTGCTGCCCGTTCCCTGGTTCGCTTGTTATTGATGATGTTATAACAATCGGGACCAACGGCTTAACGTGCTTTCCGAGGCACGGAGGGTAGTCCCTCAACCATCCAGACCCGGAAAGAAATCTTAGAGTTTACACAAAGATTTCTTGCCCGGTGTGGGGATCGAACCCACGACCTCCGACCGAAATATAAAGATAAATAAAACTGATCACACCTAAACTCTATATGCATAAAATCTCTATATAACCATAAAATGCACAATTTGGTTTTGTTATTTGCATTTTAATTGCGTCTAGACAGAAGGGAACCCATCATTGTGATTTTCTTGATTAACCACAATCGGACTCCTCCATTCTAAATTTGGGTTCCTCTTATTATTTACTTATCTACATACCGCATCTCAGATATAAGTAGTTGTTTGATTATGAAAAGATTTACACCCGGTTTCTTAAAACTAAAAGTCAATCAAAACAACAATTAACTAACGTAGCTGTTAACTTCGCTGTCAAATTAAATCAAGCTTCTGTACCTAACAGGAATTAAGAAGAAACGCCGTGTGGTTTCCGGCTGTATTTCATTCTATCGACATAGTGGTGGTGTCTTTTATTTTTCGGACGGATTTTTATGTAATTAGCCGGGAAGCTTTTGCTACTTCACCGGTCATGAAGGCGAGCAGAGTAAACTACAAACTCAGCAACCTGCGGAAGAGTGTGCCACCTAAAGGGACTTAGAATTCGGCTTAGGTTGGTCGCTGACGTAGGCATTGGGGGTAGATATATGATTTTTAGTTGTTTAGGGGAGTTTTTTGCAGAGCCCGCGGCGCCAATATAGCCGTGTCCCGGATTGCCACAGTGTATCCGGGCTCTCTAACGGCGGAAGGATGAGTACAGGGGGGATTTTAGTGGTGTAGAGTACTCTCCTCGTGATATCTCCGGCGCGAGAACGCTGCAGCGGCGGAGGGGATGCGTAAAGGCGTAAATATACCCTCGGACAAAAAAAAGGGGGGAGTTCGCGGGCCTCTCGGACTTAGGATCTACGAGGGCATCGGAAAAGTCCATGTCCTGAGCTATTCTAGTAAAGTTAGATTTTAGGTAGGAACGTATTTTTTTACAAACTAAATTGAGCCTATGTTGCCAGTGTAGTTAGGATCAACACGTTCGTTCTCGCTAACAGCTCGCACGTGACGTGTAGGGCGGCTCTATGCACACGAATCACTGGCTCACTATCACATCTATCGTGCAGTTGCACGGCCAACCTCCACCAGATCAACTGCTTGACTGCCTGTTGACAGTTAACCCCACAGTTAAGTCAACTGACGTAGGTGATGTTATATCTAACTTTATAAATTTATACAAACACTAGCTTTCCACGCGCGGTTTCACTCGCGTTGCTCCCGTTCCCGTGCGACCTTCATAATTAAATATAGCCTATGTTTACCGGAGATAGTGTAGCTTCCCAACGGTGAAAGAATTTGTCAAATCCGTCAAGTAGTATCGGAGCCTATTCAATTCAAACAAACAATCAAATCTTTCCTCTTTATAATATTAGTATAGACTACAGCCAGTAATAAAAAAAAAATATTTTTATTATTATAAGCCTCTTGCTTATTATGCAAGCGATATGCTTTCTACATTGTTTATGAATGTACACTTGACCATGGGTAAACCTGCGCCGGATCTACCTAATTATGATGCGCAACCTTTTATTTCCTGCTTCGGCACTTGCCAAATATGGCGCTAGTAACAATACACTGTCGGTACTAAAAATAGTAACTTCTTATGTAATTTATGTGGGATCGTTTGGTTCGGATATCATTGTATCATTCGTGACAAAGAAAGCTTATGTAGGTAGTTACATATTTATTTTAACGGAAGTCATGTTGACTCAGTTCTCGGTATCTGGCCACCAAAATGGTGACGGTGGAGTACTTTATATCATCACTAGCGGTCCGCCCCGGTTTCGCAGGGGTGGACTAAAGCCTATGTTACTCAGGGATAAAGTAGCATTCTAATGGTGAAAGAATTATTGAAATCCGTCCAGTAAGTAGTTTTTGAGTTTATTCGAAACAAACATACAAAAATATAAAAATACAAAAATACAAACTTTTCCTTTTTATAATATTAGTATAGATCAACCTTAGCCCGTAAAGGTATACCTTTCGCCATTGGTGGACATGGGCCTCCTCCTCCTGCCATAATTGCCTAGGAGAAAGGTTGGTGGCCGTCGTATAACATGGAAATTGTTACAGATAATGTTATAACCATCGGGACCAATGGCTGCACGAGACCTATCCACCTGATGTGAAGTAGAATAGTAGTCCTAATACAAGGACTACTGCCACTACAGTAGATATGTTTAACACTAGCCACCCTTATCCTGCCAGCCTTTTGCCATCCCCCCCGTGAATTCTGGCAATCTAATTCACGCAGAGAAAGGCAACATTAATCAATAATGTTATTTGGCTGTGGTGTATTGTTAGGAGAAGGTATAGGGAAGTCCGTATAGATCTTGATTTCTTATATAACTAGCTTCCCGCGCTCGGTTTCATCCGCCTAACTCCCTTTCCTATAGGAACTATATCATTATTATTAGCCTTCTTCGATATATACATAAGCTCACGCCTGTTTCCCAGCGGGGTAGGCAGAAACAATGGACCTCCACTTGCTACGATCCCTACACATATCTTTCGCATCATTCACTCTCATAACATTCTTCATACAAGCACGTCGGTTTAGGGTGGATCTTATTTGAGCTTTTGTGAGGATGTCTCCGATTTGGTCAGAGAACGTTCGAAGGTTTCGATATAGGTATATATTTTTTTATAAAGATTTGACTGAATTTCCACGCCCTAAGGGTCAGAGCAAGTTGGGACTGTTACGAAGTTTATGTCACCTATCAATAGGTATCACTATATTCTGGTAAATAATAATAATAAATTTTCTTTATTGGCACAAAAATACAAGTAGGTACATAGTAGTAGAAAGCTTAATATAGGCACAGAAAATTTTAATTATAATGTTCTGCTGGTACTTAAAATAGGAAATAAATGATTCTTTCTTGACTTTTGTTGCACAAATAATTAAAAGAAACCTTTTATTTCCCAATATATGTAATAAAATTGGAGGTTTAATTTGTGTGCATCCTAATCTATTGATCCAGTCGGTTTAAAAAATAATGTGCTTGCATTTGATGGCTTTTTACTTTAGGAAGATTACAGGTTATAAATCAGTGCGCTGCGTTTTACCAAAGCAGAGAAGGACGGGTAGAAATGGAATTGCGAGGAACAACCAGTAGTGGTCCAAGGGGTGGAATTACGACCGACATGACTTTATCTCCCTCCAGGCGCATCAAAACCATTGACAACTTATAATTTTTTCTAATAATAATAATTATTCATTTGCAGGAATACACAAGTTTTAAAATACATTTGCAGGTGGTTTGGCATACATAGTGACATATATTCCGCCTGCTAGACAAGGCATGCAAATTTAGGTAGACTAGAAGTAAAATAACTATTTTATATAGTCCTTTCCTTTCCCTAACAGAAATACTCTTTGAGTGTGTTGGAAAATGTTTTGAGTTTGTTGGAAAATGGCTATTGGAAAATGTCTTCTCCAATAGCCATTTCTACCTCCTTCATTCCTCTTCCCTTTAATATTGTTGGGCAAAGCATTATAAATCTTGCCACACATAGAATAAGATTTTTTTAAGTATAAGGTTGTATGCGGAAATTTTGATAAAACAATTGTCTGGATTTCTAGTATTACGACAATTTACATCAGCTCCTTTGTGCAACAAACTATTACGCAGTTTTACAAATTTACATGTTTCAAAAATATACATATTATGTACCTACCTACACGTCAAAGTTAGAACATTAAGCCTTCCAAACATATTTTGCAAACCATTAGGTTTGCAAAATATGTTTATTGTACGCATCGTGGGTTCGATTCCAACGTCAGATAAGAAATCTTTGTGTAAAAATAGTTTTTTATTAATTGTAGGAATACACGAACGACTGTCATTACATCATCTATGACAATCGTACACCAGGAAACGGGTAGCAGTGTATACCTGTGAAGGTATATGCTGTAGGTACATAATACTGCAGTCACCAACCCGCCTGCCCAGCGAGGTGACTATGGCTATACCCTCTCTCGGTAGGAGGTCCATGATGATGATAAAATTATAACTTACTAGCTGCGCCCCGCGGTTTTACCCGCGTTACTCTGCTGCAGAGGGTCGGAGCGTGATGTTTTGCAGCATACGTATATGTTAATCCAGCGTATAACCTATCCCGGTGGATATGCAATTTCAGCCAATTCCATTCAGTAGTTTTGGCGTAAAGAGTAACAAACATCCATCCATCCATACTTACAAACTTTCGCGTTAATAATATTAGTAGGAATTTTCCTGCTTTTTCTTTGTTTGGCTGCGGTCGGGATTGAGCACAACTAGTAAGATGTCCACAGACGACGTCGTCGGTCTGATGGTCTGATGGGGTCTAATTTGATTTTATAACTTATAAAAAATTGTATATAACCGGTTTACCGTCACTATTAAATTTATGTTCAGCTTAAATTGTAAGTATGTCCGGCTATTAGGACCTAATGTTCTTCCTAATGCTTTTCGGCATATTATTTTACGGTGCGGTGATTCTATATAATGTTTACTTAGGTATTTATGCTGCATTCACTGGCGTTATTATGAGGTGGTAAAACTGGTAAAATACTGTGGGGCCCGGTCTTTTTGAGCCACCAAACATTAGAGAACAAGATACCCATAATGTGAACTTCTTTCTAAAAGGTAGGTAATTTATGTAAGTATTAAGATTAAAAAATAATTAGAAAAATTAACGAAAAATAGGTTTTCATAGAGAATAACAAAATAGACATAATACCTAACCGTTTTTGGTTCAGTTCAGAATTAGCCACTGGCCCTGTATCTATTTAAATAAAAATAAATCGCCAAAATGTTAATGTAATTGAACGACTTGATTCAACAACAAAGACCATTCTATCCGACCCGCCGGAGAAGAGTGCCCCCGCAAACGCGACGCGTACACCCTCGCCCTCCCGACTCCTTGTTTGCAAATAACCTTTCAATACCCTCGTAGATCCGAAGTCCGAGAGGCCCGCGAACTGTAACGAAGAGTGACAGTTGTACAAAACTCCCCTAAACAACTTAATTACATAATGCCTTAGCCTTAATCTCCCGGACAGCTAGTAATTAATAAACCTGGGGGTACAAATTGGGGGGGGGGACCGTCAACGAACAAGGTACAATTTTATTAACTTAAAGATTTCAAGGCCTCAGTACATTTCGGGACATTTTAAGATTTATAGGTCCCGCAACAAAGATATTTTTATAAAATGGCAGCAAATTTAAATAAATAAAAAAATATATATTAGGATAAGTATAACGAATCGATCAAATCAAATTTCAGTAGAAGTGGGTTAGTAGGGCATCTGTTACAAAACTGAAACCTTAACAAATTACTGATCGATCATTGTCAGTGCATCTAAACGCAAAGGTGCATAGCTATTTCACAAAGCGGCAAATATAATCAAAGTATTTTGGCAAAATCACTGTAGCCGTTTTACAAAGAGTAAACAACAATAATATAAATCATTTTACGGCAAGCAAGATGTTTAACCCTTGCATTGTGATCGGCAGATGTGAGGTGGCCGGTTGGGAGAGTTTAGTATGGATACGCTTTGGTCAGCAAAAATAGATTCTGCGACTGTAGCATTTTGGGTAGATACGTACCTAATATAAATGTCACGTTAACATTATAGATACATTATTAACAAAATAAAATCTACATAGATTACGTAATTAACTAAAGATAAGTATTTAAATTTAGGATAAAATAATAAAAAACGAACTATTGGTATAGACAGGAATTATTTTAATCATTGCATTATTACCAGTATAAAAATATATCTATAAATTGTATGTAGTTAAGCGAAATAATTTGAAAAAAAATTGTATTTTTAAATTGTATTATGTTTATTTTTAATGAAAAATATATTTTTCATTTAAAATATAAATTAATATTTAAGGTCATCAACACTTCACGTAGTTGTTTTGTTCAGAATTGTAATTAGATATTGCTATCTACACGTTATATAATGGATCAAAATAACTGTTTTAAATCACATGAAAAGACACTAACTAACCAAAATATCAGTTCCGTCCCTTCAAACAATTCCAAGGACAAATACTCTTATCCATACCATTATTTCGTTTATTATAGTCGTAGTCCCAACAGGTGGCGGCACAATGGCCGATATAAGCCATTATTCGCCGGGATTACGGTATTATTATTGCACGAGCCATTTTGTAGTTGGCCTATTCAAATTATAGTAAATGTGTATGTTTATAGGATATTTTTTTTTTGTTTCGTTTGTTTACTTAGTTTCGTGTTGTTTTATTTATTAGTCTTTAGGTGCAATAGATATAAAGAAAGAATATAAATAGATACTTAAGTATTATTATAAATTAAGGTTTGTTTGTAGGTATGTTATAAGTATTAAAAAAATAATAGAAGTAATAATCGCTTAATCCCTCAATCAGCGACCGCCCTGAGCCGACCGAGGTCCTAGTCCAACAAAGGGCGTCTTGCGCAGGTTGCTTAGTTTCTAGTTTATAAACAATTGAATAAGGCTGAAGCCTTGCTTGCCCCTATGCCCGATGAAGTAGCAAAAGCCTCGTGGCTGACTACATAAATGTCAGGCCGAAAAAAAGAAACAAGTCTCACTTTCAATCTCTCAGGTCGTGGATTCGATCTTTCGATCCCCACGCCAGACAATAAATCTTTGTGTAAAATTTTAGATTTCTTTCCGTTTCTGGTTGGTTGAGCGAAGTCCAAGCTTTTGTTCGTCCGTTCCGTACCTTTGACTCAAAGGGACTTTAACCCGTTGGTGCCGATTGTTATAACATCATTAATATCAATAATATACCAAGGAACGGGCAGCAGCATTTCCCTGAGTGACAACATAATACTGCAATCAATCACCAAACGACCTTCCAAGCATTTTGACCTTCATATCACCCTCGTGAGGAGGTCCATGTTAAGTTGTTTACGCTATATGGGCCGATGATGTAGACAACAAGAGGTTGTGGGAGGCGGTGGTCTCCTATGAAAGAGTCATGAAGACCCCAGAAGGAAACCGCAGACGGAGGGCTGCCACGGGTAGGCACCATGAGAGAAAGGGGCGCGAGGATACTCTGATGTGGCAAATAAAATGAGATGATAACGGTCGCGACTGAGGATTGAATATTATTTTAATCAAGAGGTTCCCATACTTTTTTCTCTTAGACCCCTTTAAACCTTTTCTGGTTTCACACTTACAACTTGTGAGTCCGTTTTTTTACGCCTATTTATAGACCCGTCGAGTCTCCTTCGGGGGTCCAAGGGGGATTTGGCAATCACTGTTTTTAAACCAAAGCGGCAAATTAATTCGTATGAACGGGAGTCTTTAACACTACAATACAAGTGGATTAATTAATAAAACAACACAATATTTCAATATAAACATTTATAATTAAATGCATAATTACAATATAATAATATAAGATATATTCACAGATATAGCATGTAAGTTGTGTCGAAGTTAACAATATTCTTTTAATATTTTTCAGCGCGTACGATAAAACGTATGCAGGAGACGACAGACGGAAAAAAATATCGATAGATGGAGCCTACAAAAACTAGAAAGTTAATCATACATTTAGGGAGTTGTACAAGATTCACTTTGTAGACCCGAAGCCCAAAAGGGAATTGTAAAGTAGAGCGACAGTTGCACAACACTCCTCTAAATAACTAACTCATAATTAGGTATTCAATCCTCCCGACAGGGATAGCCAAAGTCGCAGTTTCATTTTCTAGTTTTAAAACTATTTAATAAAGATGGAGCTGTGCTCGCCTTTATGTCCGGTGAAGTAGTAACCCGTTGCTATATTACACCGGGAAAAAAGCGCGTCTAACACGCTGCGATTTTAAGGAGAGTGTTGCGCGCTGTTGCGCTGACCTGAGGAAGACGATTTTCGCATTCCCCGCGAGAGCGGAAGAATGCGTAATGCATTTAACCCCGGTAAAAATACGGATTGAATTAGAACTGTGGCGGCATACCATACCACATATTTATACATCAACCTTACAACTATAGATCTGAACCACCTGCAGTTGGTTTACCGTACGCGCTTATTAATTAGATATTAATTACAAATAGTTATTATATTACTATCAACAATATACCTGTTATTGAGCGATGTTAGTTACAACGCTTTTAGTGATATTGTTTTTATTTTTAGTAATATCTATAAAAATATTAATTTTACTGGCCCACATTTCAAAGTAATAAATGTTTATAAAACAAATAAATATATATTTTTTATTATAGATCATGTCCTATAACATTAATACAGGGTTATTTTTAAAACATTAACAACGGGACCGATTTCAGGTTTGGTCCTTTAGTAAAAGTTGCTTATAAAGGTTGTTGGTGTTTCATACGACACAAACTTATTTATTTTATTATTTATCAAAAGAAGCAAAGTAAGTATGTATCAAATATCTTTTTCTTTCTTTATATTTCACAATTTAAATAGGTATATCGTTGATGGAATTTCTTTAATCGTCTAAAATCCATAACAATTTATTTTATATACATAGAATGAAAACTTCTGTAGTGATTGGGGTCAACTATTGAGTCGCTTTGTAATCTTCATACAAAATAAATGTAGTGAGTAATTTAACTTTCTTTCTACATTAATATACAATAAACATGTCGATACAAAATTGTGGAGTTAAAAATAAATTTTCACATAGTTTTGTTCAATAGGAATGACGACTAAACAAATCTATTTGGTACGTCAGTTAGATAACCAAAAAGTATTGGACATGATTTTTTTTTTCGTTACCTATGTAACAAAAAGTAGTGAAGATAGATACATTGCGTTGAAATTTCATGTGACGTCGCTTCTTGGTGCAATGTGACGTAGGAGTGACGTCACAAGGGTCCTTCTCCTGAACTTTGTTGCACTACATCTGAAGTCAATTTTAATTAATGTGATAAATAAAAAAACTGGTCAAGTGAGAGTCGGACTCGCGCACGAAGGGTTCCGTAACATTTTCAAGAGTCTACCTGTTGCCGTTATTGATATCGAACAAAAAAGGGCAAAATAAAAGTTTGTTGTATGTGAGCCCTTCTTAAATATTTATTATATTTTATTTATCATAGCGGGAATAGAAATACATAAACTGTAAATTTCAACTGTCTAGCTATCGCGGTTCTTGAGATACAGCCTGGTGACAGACAGCGAAGTCTTAGTAATAGGGCCCCGTTTTTACCCTTCGGGTACGGAACCCTATAAATACATGTCCAATACTTTTTTGTAATTTAACTGACGGCCCAAATAGCATTATTTAGTCGCCATATTACGTTATATGTCACCGGATAAACCATAAAAATTGCGCAACTATTTTCACGTTTTTTACTTTATGAAAATCAACATTTAACATTAGACTTTATTTGAGTGTAAAATTTAGCAGTAAAACTTGTATAAGAACACACGGTACGACAGTGAGCGATCAAAATGTAAAAGTGATAATAAATGATAAGAAAGCGAAACAGTAAGGGTGACCCTACATTGGTACAAGGGTTCATCGAGCGCTGTATCACATGCTGGCGGGAGTAGGAGGTAGGTACTATAGATAGCGCTATAAAACTTACCTCTAAGAAGATATGTCGCTCACACGCTCGACGAACCCAAAGTGGGGTCGTCCTAAGGGTCATAATCCCATGAGGAGCTATAAACTAATAAATATCTACTATTATTAATTGACTACTACACGTATATAAGCCAATAGTTATCACATTAATTAATGAATTTAAAAAAACCATATAAAATGGCTTAGTAAAAAAAAACGAACCCGAAATCTCAGGATCGCAATTTCGAGTAATTGCTAAGAAATACCGATAGATGGCGCTGTAAGTAAGTGTAGATCGATAATTTGTAAAACAACCTATAGGACTGAACTTCGCATATTTAATCTAAGTACAGCCCGTGCCTAGATTAAATATGTACTTACTCAAAATGTAATCTAATACTAGTGTATTTTTATTATTGTATTGTATATATTAGTATATTCTCAATTATTAGTAGTCTAATAATTGAGAATTTGCGAGTCAAATATTGTTAAAAGATGGTAACGTCAACTGACTGTAGTTGATATTACTGTGAATGGAAAGCTTAATCACTTGTAATTTTATTTATAGCTTTTCAAACCTTATAAAAAAATTGCTTTTGTACTACTTTTTTTTCGGACCTGCTTGTGTAGTTAGCCCTGAGGCTTTTGCTACTAGCCTAGATAAAACGTTTAAATGGTTTAAAGACTACAAACTAAGCAGCCTGCGCAAGAGGGCGTCCCCTGTGGGACTTGGACCTCGGTTCAGGGCGGTTGCTGACGGAGAGATTGAGGGATTATGGCTTTTTGTTTCTTTAGGGGAGTTTTATGCAACTGTCGCTCTACTTTACAGTTCGCAGGCCTCTCGGACTTCGGGTCTACGAGGGCATCGGAAGGTTCTTAGCAAACTAAGAGTCGGGAGGGGCATTTGAACTACAAAATGTACCTATTATTTGTAATTTATATTAGTTTATATCTCACAATGGGACCCCACCCTATTTAACTTCCAAAAAGTCATATTGTCAACACGTATCAATTGAATTTGAATCACAATAATAACAATGAGTTAACTTAACGATATGACAAAATTTTTTATACAGCACCGATTTGTAATATCGGCAACGCTAGTTGGAACGCATTCTGGATGTATGTTGAACTGTTGCCAGCCTGAAAATAGAAAAATAAATGTATAAAAAAATACATATTATCATATTTCATGGAATCAGGCGTTACTTTGCGGAAATCCATACTAATCTAAAAGCGTTCGAGAAGGTAACATCACCCTGATGATGCGCCGTGGAGGAGCGAAACACGTGTCTAAATTAAAAACCAAAATATCTAGTGTTAATTCCGCAAAAAAATGTGTCAAAATGCTGGGACGCCTTTTTTGGCCCCCCTGCCGCCCGCAAATATTATGCACGACATGCAGGAAGGAAAAATAAAACGTGCAAAAATACAATCACCAGCCGAAGATTTAGGTTACATATTATTTAGATTTAATTAGGAAGTATTTCAAACAATATTAAACAGATCGCAATAGAGTAGATCGCACTGATTCAGTGGTTACGGTAGTTGTTTCTGAGAATATGTGTTCAGGATTCGATTTCCACCCGAGGCAACTATTAGGCAAGATTTTCATATATAAACAGACTACTGAATCTGCTTATATCTATCTTTCCTAATATATTTTTTAGATGGCATAGATATGGTGAAACTTGATTGCATAATCGTGATCACTACTCATGATAGTATCTACTGTTATTTGGATGGCATATATTTTGGAAGCACCTTATACATAATATATTGAAATAATACTAAATGACACTGTATAGGGATGGTTGGTTACTTTTCTCTACAGAAATTTAAGATCTCTGCCGGGCAATTAGTGCTTTGAACTTGTTTAATTTTCAATTGGCATGCAAATACCTATTGCGCGATACAGGATACTTAAAAGTTGTAGGTGGCGCTAGTTAATTATATCGTGATTCACTATATTGGGTGACTTTTTTTACCGTCATGAAAATAATAGGGCTTGATATGTATATAAAATAGTTGTGTAAGACATAGTTATTTTATCTTTTTTTTTAATACTGGCATAGAGTGAAAATTGTCACCATAAAAATGCTTACCTAACGTAGTTACGCTATTTCGCTCATTCTTTTTATTCACATTCGGTTGCGGCCTAGTATTATAGGCACCTATTTTAACTAACGTAACGTAACTACCTAATTAGGCACTTATTTTTTATCGTTACGATTTTCACTGTATGTCACTAAAAAAAAGATTAAATAACTATGCCTTAGACATATATTTCATATACATATCACGCTCTATTATTTTCAAGACGGTAAAATAGTCAACCAGTATATAGCGCTGCAATAATTACCTCTAAAAATATATTAGTGATATAATTGTTGATCTGTTCTTTCTCTTCAGAAGGTACTGTGTTTAGCTTCTCGGTGAACAGTGTTGCGAGCTCGCTTATATGTTTTGTAAGTACTACTGTCATTCTGGAACACAAACATATTATAGGTATTATTTTTAGCTGCAATTTATTTTTGACAAAAACAATATAATCTATTGATAATGTCAGATTAAAAAAAATAGAATCTCTTTACTGTTAAAATTTTACGAGGTTTTCGAAATTCTGGAACGGATTTGAATGCCATGAGGAATAGAACGAAAAAAAATCTTCTCGATTATCCCGCAGGAAAGTGAGAAGGAGTGATAAGAGTGGAAAATTTTTGGCATATAAAAAAAATGGGCGTCTTGGTTCGAAAAATGAAACTGGAAAGAACGTTACTGCTGGAATATGGTAAGGTTGTTCAAGAAAATTGTGAATCGGAGAGAGAAATAATGTAGATGGCAAGAAAGGTTATATTTATGTGAATTATCCGACTTCATTGCGTCACAGTTATTCACCATCATCATCAGCCCGTATAACGTCCACTGCTGAACATGGGCCTCCTCCCGAGGGAAAGTTTTTGCCATAGTCACCAAACTCGGCAGGCGGGTTAGTGACCGCAGTATTATGTTCTACCACACAAGGAAATACTGCTGCCCGGTCCCTGGTATACGATTGTTATAGATGATGTTGTAACAATCGGGATCAACCTCAACCATCCAGACCCGGAAAGAAATCTTAAAATTTACACAAAGATTTCTTATCCGGTGTGGACCGTACCCACGAATCCCGAAATTTAAAGCGAGCTAAATACCACTACGCTACGGAGGTTGTCATAATGTAGGAAACCGCCTAAAATCACAAACGCAATTGTTCGAATTGTTACTTTGATTTACGTTTAAGGAATCGGATGTCAATGTGTTGTTAAACTACATAGTGTACTTACTGAGTCAAAGCATCACATTCATCAGCGGTAGACCGTCTATTCTTCACTAACAACATCTCAGCGGCTTTATGGTACTGTTCCACAGACAACGCCGTGGCATTAGCTAGTGCAGATACTGCCTTTTTGTAAACAGCCTTTACTGTGCTTTCAGGTTCGGATGAGAGGTAGTTTAGGACGTCTGTGTATTGCCTGGAATTAATGTAAAGTTTGTTTAGTAAATTATATTTATTCATCATCCTCATCATCAGCCCGTATCTGTTATACGGGATGATGATGAGATTACCCCTTATGGGTACCCCGTCAAGAGAAAGAGGACTACATGCCCTTCATTAAGTCACTTTAACAAATAAATATATTTATTTAAAGTAACGTCCGAAAAGTTTCACGTTGATGTAACACATGTTTCTGTACTACATATATTTTTTGACGTGATAACGTCTTATAAATCGATGAACGCCGGCTGCACTCACGAAAAAGCATGACTCATTGTCGCGTTCCGCCTGAGCCGAGCGTGCAACAAGCGATAGAGAGACAAGATCGGCTTGTGATGCATCTATCTCTCTTCCACTCCATCGGTCGATGCGTCCGAGTAGAAGAGAGACAGCGGCAGCACCCAACCAACAACCTGTCTACACGTAAACTGTTTTATTAACTGTTTTCATGGTGAAAAGTAGATGTTGTTTTCATCAATGTTTTCTAATGACGTTATCACGTAAAATTATCGTCCGTAAACCGACTTTACAGACAACCATTTTTTTTTATAAAAAAAAATACAACTCCCGCTCTAGGTTAAGTTCAGTTCTTTTGTTGTGAACTTTGTGTTTTACAAAACTTTGCCAATGTCACAATTTTAGATAGAACGTCAAACGAAAGAGATTGTAAGGTCAAATCATCATCATCATCAGCCCGTATAACGTCCACTGCTGAACGTGGGCCTCCTCCCAAGGGAGGGTATTTGCCATAGTCACCACGCTTGGCAGGCAGGTTGGTGACCGCAGTATAATGTTGAACCATACATTGAAACGCTGCTGCCCGTTCCTTGCTATACGATTTTTATAGATGCTGTTATAATAATCGGGACCAACAGCTTAACGTACTTTCCGAGGCACAGAGGGTCGACCCTCAACCAACCAGACCCGAAAAGAAATCTTAGAATTTACACAAAGATTTCCTGTCCTGATCCTGTTCCTGTAGGGATCGAACTCACGACCTCCGAGATTTAAAGCGAGCCAAATACCGCTACGCTACGGAGGTTAAAATGTAGGTATATAATTTAGATATTTAGCATTATGAGATTCTCCCTCTCTAGACTTAAAACAAACTCATATAAAAGTATGTCGGCGGCCACACTTATGAGACGACAAGCGAAATTGATTTGTTCGTAGGTTCGCCGCCGCGTCGCTATTGCCGTATCAGCCTCGGTCTAAGTGAAAAGTAGCTTATAAACATACTAGCTGTCCCGCGCGGTTTGACCTGCGTAGATCCCGTTCCCGTGGAAACCTTGACTTAAATAAAGCCTATGACACTCAGAAATAATATGGCTTTCTATTGGCAAAAGAATTTGCAAAATCGGTTCAGTAGATCCAGAGATTTACCCCCTACCACCTCACAAACTTCACCTCTTTATAATATTATATTAGTATAGATAACTCACTTAACTAAGGCTTGGAACTGCAGTTTGACTCCCAGGTCTTGTGTTGCAGTTTGTAGCCGCTCATGAAAAGCGTCCTGCTTGGACATCTCTTCGCTAGGAGGTTCATCGTCATCATCATCTTCTTCAGGCATTTCACATAGTTCTGAAAACATTGTTTTATTTTAACCTTTTATAATTAATTGCTTTTGAACTTTTCTTCACCAACATAGTTTTTAATATGATGCAGAATTAAAGGTATACTTATATTGTTAGTTCAAAGAGGTAACCATATCTATATAAATGTGTATGTGAAAATAACTCGACGTAACACCGCTCCGCGCGATTCCCCGCTCTCGCCCTGCAGTAGCGTTAGCATGCAATGCGAAATACATTGTTACTGTTATCTGAGTTCCGAAAGTTAAGTCTAAGAGCCGTGGAAGATCGACCTTCACATATATGATACCCAGATGAGGCATATTTTTATCAAATAAGATTCATTAACAAACATGCCTATAATAACTTACCTATCAAAAAGTGTCCATTCGTGATGGATTTGATCAACTTTCACGATATTCAAATAGCCTATAATTATGTTGTACACAAAATATAAAACTTTTTTGCGATCAGTACTACTTAGTATGAGCAAACGTCAGGTATTACGTTTGTTCGTGCAAAAGGATATGCAATACAAAGACAACTTACCAGCGACCTGCTGCAGGGTTTCCTTGATATCCTGTCGTTTCTCTGGTTCGGCACCTCGTAGGCGTTCCTCTATACGCATGCTGACTTGCTTTGACAGCATTTCTAATGCTTCTAGGTGGACCAGGCCTGGAATTAGGGAGAAGTTGTTCATTATTGCATTAAGTATAATAGAGTATATACATACATATATTAAAACCGGCCAAGTGTGAGTGGAACTCGCGCACATAGGATTTCGTATTCTTATTACCTATTATCAATACAACATTAGACACTGTAGAGCAGGGGTGGTTAACCTGTCGATCGCGATCGACTTGTCGATCCCGGCAACTATGATAGTCGATCGACTTATATAATAAAGTGATATTTTAGTCCATTTTAGTCTACTAATACGTGCTACAAACGCACAAAGTTAGTGTTTGTCGTATATCTCAAAAAATACCTATTTATTATTTGATTGACTTTACGACGATTTACTAAACGAGATTCAACGTTATGTTTGGTCTATCGCAAACAGTAAACAGTCAATCTTAGGTCTTATTAAGTTGGCCACCCTGCTGTAGAGGAACGGTTGTAGGTGTTCTTCCACAGAAAATGCAAGATCCTCTTTGCAGGGGAGATGGTATGTTATTGTTTAGAACTTGTATATGTTCGAATTAGTTTCCGAACTAGGTTAGTTGGGGTCTTATGTACTAGATGGTGCTGCTAGTTTTATCGTAGTGTGTGCGGCTATTGTAGATGTCGCTAAAACACTATAAAAATCACATTTGAACTATGGGACTCCCTCTTAAATAATTAACTATTCTGTAACTAAATATTCTGTAAAAGTTATAAGCGACTACCTGTTAATTATAAAGCAACAAACGGCAAAACATTAGGCCATATATCGCCTCTCAATAAATACCATGTTGCTATTTAATTTTAATGAATGTGTAATACATTCACACATACTTTATACATAATTATTACTGGCAACAAAACATTACTATAGGTACCTTCATAATCATCAAACAGGGTCTCGTAGTGAACCTCCTTAGCTTCCCTCTTTTCTTCCCTAACTTGGTCCTCTTCGTCCGCTTTCGCCTTTGCTTCTCTCAATACCTTTAAAATGCCAGTTAGTTTGTGAAATCTAATGAAGAAAATTGCATAATTATCCTACTAATGTAATAAACGCGAAAGTTTGTAAGTATGGATGGATGGATGTGTGTTACTCTTTCACGCCAAAACTACTGAACGGAATTGGCTGAAATGCACCGGGATATGTTATACGCTGGATAAACATATAGGCTATTAAACATCACGCTCCAACCCACTGGAGCAGAGTAACGCGGGTAAAACCGAAGGGCGCAGCTAGTTTCAAATAATTTTGTGTTATTATAATATTGATGTTACTAAACTTAAAGTTTGTAATCATAAACCAAGAAACACATTTACGAAGTCAGGTATTCTGTAATTTTTTTGTGTGAGTTTTCTTTTGAAAGGTACCTTAGGTATACACCAAGGTTAGTTACGTTTACAGCGCATTCGGATCGGTTTGCTGAATGCGATGCAAACGTTAACACTTGTCATTATTGGTACCAATTATAGTTCCAACACAATAGTATGTACACACTCGGCCCAATATAGCAGTATTTAATTTAATTTTAGGCAAAAATGTATAATGTAAAAAGCAATGCAACCAATTATTAGCTACAACAAAACCATGGTGTATACTATACATAATACTGCATGGATGAACGGATGGACCAATTTCGCTAATTCTTTTTCTGTGTTGTTTATTATAGTCATCGATAATATAATAAACACCACGATAATGAGCCAGTAAAAGGTTCATTATCGAAGAAAAAAATACTTAAGTTGAGCGGAACTAGATAACATGAAAATTTTATGAAAACTTAACTGCAATATAAATAATATGAATTCTAATGAATTTTACATTACTTTCAGTTGTTGGAAATATCTGTCAACGATTGACAGAAAGCCACATTATTTGTGTGAGTGTCATAGCGCCCCTACGCACTATGCGGTTAGTCGGAATGCGGTCAGCCGTCCGGCTAACCGCAGGACGCGGTTGCGCTTGCGGTCACCGTCACAAACGGTGGCCGTCAGTTGGGCCGCAGCAACCGGAGCGGTTGACCAGCTGCCGCATCATAGTGCGAATAAAAACTACTTTCTCGTACAATTATCTGAGTACGGTCAGCCGCATTGCGGCTAGCCGCATAGTGCGTAGGAGGCCTTAGGCAGTGTTTTAAGGGCGAGATTTCCACGGGAACAGGATCTAAGCGAGTGAAACCGTGCGGGAAAGCTAGTAAACTATAATTTACCTGTGACAGTACTGGTTTATCCCCAGCTCCAAGTCCCAATAGTGCCCTTTTCTTGGCTAACCCAGGATCACCGTCTTGCAAAACTTCCATTGTTTTCTTTCCTATGGTTTCCAGGGTATCGAGACCTCCGGATATAACTTTGTTTCCTGAAATATAAAAGGATAGTTTGAGGGACACTCTCTAGCAGTGGAGCAGTGAGGCTGACATTATATGTAGGCGTGATGCATTGGCTATGTTATGAGGTGATATTTAATTTATTAATACACTGAGTTTGTAAAACTGACCCGACATTTTGATCGGCCACTTACCCCCCGTCACCCGCTACCGCCACCATCGTCTACATGTGTCATGACACACGCTCGAGGAACTCGCACGAACCAATGTGTATTCAGCCTTAGTGTTAAAAAATGAAACAAAATGAAAAATGAATGACCAGAAAAAAATATTCACCTGTTGTTTCCACAAACTTAGTAACTCCAGACAGTAAGCTGCCAAAAGGCATGTATGTATCACCACTGTCAGGCTTGTTGTCCTCTGCAGGTAAATCGGTAGTTGGTGTATCTGCTGGCCTACTAGTTTTAGGAGGTTTAGTCTCATTCTCTTTGACTGATCTTCGAGCAAGCTCTTCTGGGTTGGGGGCACCGATGCCTGTTTCTAAGACAGTTGTGATTCCCTGATAACAAAAATGAAATAACTTATACCAAAAACCAAAAACATGAGGATAGATTGTCATCAGTTAGTCATCATCATCAGCCCGTATAACGTCCACTGCTAAACATAGTCCTCCTCCCGGGGGAGGGTATTTGCCATAGTCACCACGCTTGCCAGGCGGATTGGCGACCGCAGTATTATGTTGTACCACACAAGGAAACGCTGCTGCCCCTTCCTTGATATACGAATATCATAGATGATGTTATAACAATCAACCAGACCCGGAAAGTAATCTTAGTATTTACACAAAGATTTCCTGTCCAGCGTGGGAATCGAACCCACAACCTCAAAAATTTAAAGCGAGCCAAATACCACTACGCTACAGAGGTTGTCTAATGGATTGTCCAATCAACTAAATATATTACAAATTTGGTTAATTTAAGTAACATTATTGAATGAAATAATTTATACATTGATTTGTACCATACCAAACCCACAAAACTTGTATGGAAGAAATAGCAGTAAAAATAAGAACATCCTTTGCATTGTTATAAATTTTTCTCAATATAATGTTGTTATGATGTACAATAAAACATATTTTAATTTAGGCAATTTCATAGAATGGTGGCAACATTGTCCTATTGAATGTCAACACTTATCTGCCGTGGTAACTAGTATACACCAACAATCAAGGTCACATCATTTTAACAACCTTCAAACAAATCAAGTGTGGTAGTTGTTCCTACAGTCTGGCTACCAACATATTTTGATATGAGGTTTTTTTTTTTCAAGATTACTAGCAGAGTTTTGCAGTCTACTAGTATTCTTATTAACCCCTCGTGCTAAGCTAAAATCCTGTGTTACGAGTGGGATCATGTCGGTAGTGCAATAGGTGGGGTTCGAACCGGCAACCTTAAGATCACAAGTCCATCGCCATGGCCATTGGGCTACGGCCGCTTCAAACGTTAAAGTTTGTTTTTCACAAAGTCTTCGTCACTGTCTTACCTGTGACACCTGGCTCGTAATATTACTAATCCCAGCGGTGGCCGAGCTCAGCAACGAGTCCACACTCCAACCCCAACCCCAGCCTCCACCCCCACCAGTGGATGCTGCTGCTAATCTATCGGTGACTTCACGGATGTTGTCATTAGGTTGTGATGGTTGTGCTGTGGGTTTAGCTGGTCCTGGTGGCTTTTGGGGCTCTGTCTGTACAAGAAGTAAAAATAACTATGTGGTTGAAGTTTTATTTAATGGAGGGTAATAGAAGAAGCCTAAGACAAGGAGAGATGGAAATAAATGGACGAGGCTCAAACCTCTAGAGGGCCTTTTTTACATATGTAGTTAGTTTTTTTTTTACATATGCTACTTCACCGGGCGTAGAGGCGAGCCAGCCTAGATAAATGGTTTAAATACTACAAACTAAGCAACCTGCGCAAGAGGGCGTCCCCTGTGGGACTTGGACCTCAGCTCAGGGTGGTCGGTGACGGGAAGATTGAGGGATTATGGCTTTTAGTTTTTTTAGGGCAGTTTTGTTACACTGTCGTATGTCGCTCTACTTTACAGTTCGCGGGCGTCTCGCACTTTGGATCTACGAGGGCATCGGAATCTAAGGGTCGGGAGCGGCTCTAGAGGAGCCACCTAACAAGAAACTTAAGGAATTACCTAAAAGTTATAATATAATGTTTGCTTGTAGCATTTGTGAGGATACTTTTTTTACTGCTAAATGATGCAAACATTTTATTAATGTTTAGTTTATCTTTATTATGTACCGACATCTACACTGCTCTCCTTAATGCAAACGCAGAACTTACATAATCGCGGTTTCGAGATAAACGCGGTAAACACATTATTTTGATATCTAAACAAGAAGTCTATATATTACACGTCTTTTAAAGTGAACCTAAAAAATAAGAAAAAATCAATCTTTATGAATAGATTAGGGTCCTGAAATATCATTTTCTCAAAAAAGGGAAAATCCTAAAAATGTCGATTACTGCAAGTACAATTAGCAGGGCAGTACAGTAGCCGCACAAACGACAATACAAGTTTGCAAGTCAATTCGAACTTACGCAAGTTCTGAATGATAACAAATAACCATCAGCAGTAAAGAAAGTTCATTTTCTGTCACACTGTCACACCAACTGTTCCTCTAAAATTGTTTGTACCCAGGACTATTTAAATTTAATGTGAAGTTACATTTCGATACTATTACTAATGGCAAATTGTCTTGCCTGGCAAATTATTAGCAACAATTAATAAATCATGCTGTATATATATAATAAAAAAATTAAACCATTTTATTAGTCAAAAAGCTTTCCGCGCGCAGTTTCACCCATGTACCTCCTGTTCCCGTGGGAACTTCATAATAAAATATAACCTTCCTCGTTACTGACAAAATTTTACAAATCAGATCATTAATTCTTGGGTATAGCGCATTCAAGCAAAGAAACAAACTCTTCCGCTTTTTATTACTATAGATGACATAAATAATTGTTGTATATGTTCATCATCATCACCATCAGCCCGTACAATGTCCACTACTGAACATAGGCCTCCTTCCGAAGGAGGGTTTTCTGTCTGAGTCACCACGCTTGGCAGGCGGGTTGGTGACAGCAGTATTATGTATAAAAAAAACCGACGTGCTTGTATGAAGAATGTTATGAGAGTGAATGAAGCGAAAGATGTGTGTAGGGATCATAGCAAGTGGAGGTCCATTGTCTCTGCCTACTCTGCTGAGAAATAGGCGTGAGCTTATGTATGTATGTAATTATACAAGAAAACACTGCTGCACGATCCCTGGAATACAATTGTGGGACCAATGGCTTTCTGAGGGTAGTCCCTCATCCAACCAGACCCGGAATCAATCTCAGAATCTACACAAATAAAGATAAAGATTTCTTGTCCGGTGTGGGGATCTAACCCACAACCTCCTAGATGTAAAGCGAGCCAAATACCGCCGCGCTAAGGAGGTTGTCTATGATACAGTGTACATTGACCTTTGACAATTTTATTTGACTCCCAATATTTATCACAATCAACTTACTTTTTGTGTTTGTGTGGTAGTGTCGTCTCCCCAGTCATCAAAATCATCCCATCCAGTATCTTGGGACTTTTGGGGTTCTTTACTAGTAGGTTTTTCTTTCTCTTGAACTGTAGTTATTGTATTTTCAGTGACTTTTGGTGTTGTTATGGCATCATTATCCTCTATATCAAAGTCATCCCAACCATCAGCTTCTTTCTATAAGAAAATTTTAGTTTATTTTGCACAGAATTCACATAGTTTTTTTACTCTTTATTATACACACATAAGCAAACAGGACAAAGACATTTATTCCCTAATAAATGGTAAGTGTGAGTGAGTGAGAGGACTGTAATTAAGAATATGATAAAACAAAAAGATGATGATTTTAAAATTATGATTATTCGGTAGCCAAATCTATCTGACAAGAAACAAAAAGCAGGTCATAATAATATAATATAAAAAACTGGTCAAGTGCAAGTCGGATTCGCGCACGAAGGGTTCCGTACCGTTTTCAAGCATCTTCCTGTTGTTTTATTATGTCCATTTATTTTATAATTTTAGTAAGTATTTGTTTTTATAGCAGCAATAGAAATACATCATCGGTGAAAATTTCAACTGTTCCGTTTCCCATTTTCAGAAGTTATTTCAAACCAGAGCTAAGGAACTCTAGTGCTCCTTTATCTATACTTCTTTACTACAATTATAAAGAGGAAAGTTTGTATTTTTATACTTTTGTATGTTTGTTTTGAATAAACTCAAAAACTTCTGAATGGATTTTGATAATATTTTCACCATTAGGATGCTACATTATCACTGAGTAATATAGGCTATACTTTACAAGAAATGCGCATCCGTGCAGGGCTGGGACAGGCCCCTAGTATAATATAATATCATATCTTCTGAAAATTGGTATCTCATCAAGTACTTAAGTAGTTTAGTTGTAGAGACCCATTGGATTATTAATGAGCATATCAATGAACCAAAAATTACACTTAGCAATTATTGATTGCATTCATTGGATCATTAAATTATTATTTGCAAGAGATCAATTTAAAAATAATTTTAGACTGATTTATTTATATTAATTTAGCTTTTTCTAATTTACAATGTATGTTTTGCAATTTATTAATTTTAAATACAAGAAAGCATGACAAATTTCAAATAGTTTATATTTTAAAAATACAAAATTATGTTGACAAAAATTTAATTAATATATGTACCAACAATACATTTTTATTAAACAAAATATAAGCAATTCAAACTATGACACATTCCTCTGTAAAATTACTGATTTACAGATCTGACACTGTTAATTGGGACAGGCAATTTATTTACCAATATTTTATATTAGTCCCAGTGTTATTTGTCTATGATAATACAGTTGTCATTAGTTGTTTGGGCATTGAGAATATAACGGCAGATATGCTTATTGATAATGAACCAACGGTAGCATGACTTTTAGAAACATTGTCTTAGGTAATTAAGTTCCATCCATTCATAATATACTTTATGTATTTTATTGGAGTCATCAACAACATTTCAAATTCACTATATATGTAATTATATTAAAATACTGCTGCGATACAAAAGGGGGTCTTATTACACGAAAATAAAACATACATTTACATAAATTATGTATGACTTAATAATGATGACATTACAGGAAATATGAATACATATTCGATAATGAACTTTAAACTGAACATACCACATTTTCTGATGGTTTTGGGGTATTTTTTGAACTGTTATCCTTTTGCCAGGCCTTTTCCTCAGATTCAGGAGGATTGTCACTATAATTTGAAGATGATAAACGCTTCTTTCTCTCATTTTTATTAGGACTTCCATGACCCTCGTCTGCACTTTCAAAGTCTTCACTATCACTTGTGGCCATTGTGATTTAGTTAATTTAAATGGTAAAAGCTGTTAGAATAATTAAAAACGCAATGTTTTATCATGAAACAGCTTTAAAATAATACGCGATACGTGTTGACAAAATTGCCAACACATGACATTGACATTTACGCGTTTTCCGCGTCCAATATGTCAGAATTCACCACTTCAATAGCAGTATACATTTTGTCCTTCTCACTCTTTATAGGTAGAGCGAGTAAGAAATAGTTGAAACGAGATTCTAAGCATCAGTGATGATTAGATTTTTTTTTCAATAAAATACTTTTTTTGTAAAATATTGTATTACTTACTTTAAAACTCGTTAATAATGAAAACATTTTTTAAATATACATACTTGACTTGCAGGCACTTCATTCTTTTAATATAGGTACTAATAAAATAATTATTAATACAGAATATGACTTTTTACTAAACATTTTTGGTAGGATAGGAATCAGAGTTCATTATAATATAGATAAAATCTTGACCGTTTTTAATTCCGTCAATCTTTTTTCAGACGAAAGTTTAGGGTGAAAGTTAATAATTGTGAGTTTATCGCGAAGCTTTAGACTACTGTGTTACATCTGTAAGTAAGTGTAAGAGGTGTAAATAATTAATTTCTTGTTGCTATTAGGTATAATGCGGCAGTGTGTAAGGTGCCTACCTATAATAAATACAAATGAATGAGCTTGGATCTTAGTAGCCACAAATTGGATTGCCTCCATGGTAATAATGTTCATTAGGTGATAATAATGTAAGTAAGTAACTATGTATAATCTCAATAGTGTGTTTTGTACAAAAATATTTCATTTGTTCCATATTTACATCGCTTAAAAGTTTATAGGTAGATAGGTAGGTACCTACCTAAAATTATGCCTCCCTCAATTTGCGCCATAACACTCGGTCCGTCATCTTCCGAATGTAATCTACTACAGCTACCTAAATCATATTATCAATTTCAGGACAAACAAACATTTTAAAATGTCTATTCGTTTATTATGGGTAGGTAATCGGGTAATCTTCGGAACTTTCAGGGTTCCGCGCCCGAAAGGTAAAAACTAAGAATTCGCTGTCTATCTGTCTGTCTGTCACCAAGCTGTATCTCAAGAACCGCGATAGCTAGACAGTTGAAATTTTCACAGATGATGCATTTCTATTGCGGCTATGACAACAAATACTAAAAATAAGATAAATATTGAAGGGATATACAACAAACTTTTTTTTTTGCTTGATATCTATAACGGCAACAGGTAGACGCTTGAAAATGGTACGGAACCCTTCGTGCGCGAGTCCGACTCGCACTTGACCAGTATTTTTTTTCTATATACACACGCCGCGCTTATTATTTGTAAGTCTTTAACATCATCATCAGCCCGTATGAATGATGTCGATTGCTTACTATCCACCCGCCCGTATCCACTGCTGAACATGGGCGTCCTCATGAGGGAGGATTTTTGCCAAAGTCACCACGCTTGGCATGTGGATTGGTGACCGCAGTATTATGTTGTAATACACAGGAAACGCTGCGGCCCGTTTCCTGGTATACGCTTTTTATAGATGATGGTATAACAATCGCGACCAACGGCTTAACGTGCTTTCCGAGGCACGGAGGCTAGTCCCTCAATCAGCCGGACACGGAAAGAAATCTAAGAATTCACAAAAAGATTTCTTGTCCGGTGTGGCGATCAAGCCCACGAACTCCTAGACTCAAAGCGAGACCCATCCGCTATAGAGTAATCCATAGTAAAAAGTAATGCCTGTTTGTTTTTTAAGAAATTTGTGTCACAGGGATTTACTGGCAATTTTTTTTTTTCGGACGGACTTACCTATTTAGCCACGACACTCTTTGGCTACTTCACCGGGCATAAACTACTAGGAAACTGAATCCCTGACATTAGAGACTTTCCAATCCCTCTATTCACGGCCGCCAAGCCCTCCCAGACTCAGAACAATCCGTGGTTCACACAGATAATTACTTTGGGTGGAAATCGAAACCAGAATATTCACACAGGCCTTAGAAGCAATTAGGTACTAAAACTTGTGAACCATCGGTGCAGTCCATAATAAAAAACCGGCCAAGTGCGAGTCGGACTCGCGCACGAAGGGTTCCGTTTCAGTTACAAGTGCGTACCTATTTTTGATATCAATAATAAATAAAAAAGCGTATGTTTATGAAATGAAATGTTATTTTATATTTTTATATTCGAGTTGATTGAATTTCTGAAAGCTAAATTGCGGTTTACGATTTTTGACGTATTAAAAAAAAACTACTTACAAGATCTCGTTCAAACCAATTTTCGGTGGAAGTTTACATGGTAATGTACATCATATATTTTTATTAGATTTATCATTCTCTTATTTTAGAAGTTACAGGGGGGGGACACACATTTTACCACTTTGGAAGTGTCTCTCGCGCAAACTATTCAGTTTAGAAAAAAATTACATTAGAAACCTCAACATCATTTTTGAAGACCTATATACCTACCTACCCACACGTATGGGTTCGATGAATAATTTTTTTTTGAGTTTCAGTTCTATGTATGGGGAACCCCAAAATTTATTGTTTTTTTTCTATTTTTGTGTGAAAATCTTAATGCGGTTCACAACATACATCTACTTGCCAAGTTTCAACATTATAGTTCTTATAGTTTCGGAAAAAAGTGGCTGTGACATACGGACGGACAGACAGACAGACAGACAGACAGACAGACATGACGAATCTATAAGGGTTCCGTTTTTTGCCATTTGGCTACGGAACCCTAAAAACCGGCAGGAGCGTGTTGGGCACGCACATGAAAGGGTTCCGTAGCCATCCAATGATCCGACCGCTTCTTACTTATTGCCAGATAGGATTATAGAAAAATAATAAAGTTAAATTTCATTTTGCGGTCGACTCCATACATTTTGTTAGGACGACTGTAACTACATAAGTTGTTCGAGTTGTATAAAAATAACTTTCTATGATACCGAGTCCGCTATAGTTTAAGTTGACTGTACTTACTTAGAGGTATAATTATATATAAAAAAATCTGAATTACTTTAGTAATACTTCAAAATTTAAGGGGGGAGGACGATCTAATTTTAACTTTGTAGGTATTAGGTTATCTCGAGACTGGGGGGCTTTTGATCAACATAGTTTCAAGGCAGTTTTTGTTGCATTTTAAGAAACCTTTTCAACGATACCCTACACGATAAGGTTAGTCGAATTTAATTTTTTTAATTCGTTTTTTGTTGTATAAAAAGGTAGGTTCTGAAAAAAAAACATAATTTTGAAAACCAAGTTTTGGATCTTCAATATACATCTCTCCACCAATTTTCATGACAATCGGTAAAGTAACGGCGGAGTAAGAGCCCGGACGGACAGGCGCACGGACATGACGATACTATAAGGGTTCCTTGTGGACTAGGGAACCCTAAAAAGGGACCTATGATGCTTTTTTTTCGGACACTTCACCGAGCATAAAGGCGAACAGAGCTACAGCCTAGATTAATGGTTAAGGTATGATGCACTGACGCTGCAGTTCTCGGTCTCTTCGGTGTACCCGGTGGGTAAATCATATCGAGTTATGAATAGCATACTATTGCCAGTTGTACCTGAACAAATAATAAATACATTGCGGTGGATGTATTCTCCCTTAGATAAAAAAAATATAACCATGGCTTCTTCGTTAGTAACTATGAAGACATACTTTTTGCTATTATGCAGTGGTAGGCGCCTGTTTGGAATACGTACCTGCTAAGTTAGGTATGTACTAACCCGCCCCGGCTTCGCACGGGTGTAATGCTGATGTATTATACATATAAACCTTCCTCGTGAATCATTATAACTACTAAGAAAACTGCGTCAAAATCCGTTGCCTAGTTTTAAAGATCTAAGCATAGGTACTGACAGACAGCGGGAAGCTACTTTGTTTTATACTATGTAATGATTAGATGACATTCATTAATGAAATGAATTAGGAACACTTCCCAAAACTTAATTCATCTAACTATAACTATAAGCGTTATTAGATTTGTATTAAAATTGTAAAGCACATTTTTTTATTTCTATTTATAGGTATGGCGGGTTTCAATTTTTTAAAGAACCATTTCAATGTGTGGACATTGGACACGCATGTTTTTATTTTAATAGGTACCAACTTAATTTATATACCTAGTTATTTACAAGGTTTTTGCTACTTCATCGGGCATTCTCTTGAGCCTTAAGCACTAGTTATTTGCCAGCAGAATGGCGCATCAGTGAAAGAGCATTTTGCTCATCAACTACCAATACGAAATACCTATAAAAACCCGTCGACTGACACTCCTTATTAAATCAGCAGAAGTGGAGCCCTCTTAGTACCGTACCTACATCTTATTTTTTTTTTCCATTTCAGATGCATCTATTAGCTGGTAATAGTCTACAAATACATGTGAGTACGTTCTTATGTCTACGTACTTTTGGTAGATATATTGCTAGGTTAATGCTTCAATTTAATATTTGCTTTGCTTTTGCTGTGTGTAGCTATAACATTATTAATGGGTAAGTAATTTCGTGCGAAAAAAACGCTTGTATATTGCGGTTATGGTGTTTTAGACAACAGGCTTTTGCTACTTCACCAGTCGCAAGCCGTGTGGTTTCCGGCTTAGAATAGACCATCCCATATCTTCCCATGGGTGTCGTTTCCAGTTAATGGATGGACAGCAGCATCTTTCAGCTCAAGATGTCTTACCATCTTACTCCGATCACCAATCCGCCTGCCAAGCGTAGTGATTATGGCAATATTACTCAACAACTCATGTTCAGCAGTGGAAAAGTAAATCAAGAAGTGTTTTGGGGTCAAAAAGGCATTAGACACGGTTCAACGGTGCAACATGAACTCAGGGTTGTAAGGGCGATGTTAATTTCGGTGTCATCATAGATGACAGAAATGTTATAGCACAAAATACCTATTCGATTATTATTAAGGGCATACTTGACTTTCGTATGTCTCTCTATCAAAAGAGCACTATTATTTAAAAACTAAGGTGGTTACAAAATGTTTGTTATCCCTTTAAATAAGATCATATTAAACTACATACCTAATACCTGATTAGGTATGTAGTTAAATGTGATTTTATTTTTAGTAAAATAAAATGTACTGCTTCATTTTTTTCTTTGGCGTAATTAATACTTAACATACTGTTAAAGGGATGGCGTTTACTTAAAACGAGCCTTATGTTGTGAATAATATGTTGTAGTTAACACTATAAAGCTTGTTTGTTTGCTTAAACGCGCTAATCTCAGGAACGACTGGTCCGATTTGTAAAATTCTTTTAGTGTTTGCCCTTATATTTAATCATGAAGTTCCTACGGGAACGGGAGTTACGCGGGTGAAACCGCACGTGGATGCTAGTCATAAAAAATAATAACAGTTTACCCTTGATGCTATTGGCATCATTAAAAATTACCTAATAAAAGTGTTTCGTGTATTATGTCTTAAAATTGTATATACCTAACTAATTACATACATACCTCCCGATCATGTGTTCCAGCTTAAAACACAAATCATAATACCCATACCTACTACTTCCTTCATATCCTATCTACTTACCTCTTTGAAATGCGTTCATCTGGATCAACTCATTAAGATTAAAATATGCATTTATAAAAATACGTAGCGCAATATTATCTAAATAATTAGCAAATATTTTTGTAAACAATAATTAACAATAACTTTCCTTTGTATCAGACAACCATTAATAAGATTATGTTTTATCCCTGTTACCGTATCGCTTTTAAAAACAAAGCTAAGTGACTCATAAGCACCACCACTTTTCTTTGTTAATATTAATTAGTACATTACAAAAGGTTTAACATTCAACTATTCAACTACAAATTGGTGCAAATTGCTATTTCCGACCGAGTAACGTACCGTAGTAACCTTGTTTTTATACATATACATACCTAAGTACCTACATAAATAGTAGGTCATATTAAGAATACGATATAATCACAACACAATAAGATATTATTTATACCTATATATAGATGCCTAGCAACATTTGTAACGACAGATCAAATGTACGTTGTTACTTACTAAGGTACACATCAGTAATAATTTGTATGTATACCTACTCGTATATACGTACATACGCTGTGGAATGCGATCTATACATATACTCGCCTGTCTATACATATTTATACAGCGGAATCGTAAATAGATTGAATGGGTATGTACCTACCTACCATAGTTTTGCTTATATTGCCAGTTCGTTTCAGTGTCCGCACCGTACATAGCATCAGTCAGTCACCACTAGTAGACCATGTAATGTAAACATTAGATGGTCGAGGAATGCATTTAGCCAGTAGGTGCTGGTAGTGAATATTATCATGTGCGGTGATAACGTGGCTGCGAGTCGGCGGGGTTCAGTCGGCGACGCGGGGTCGCGTGGTGCGGTCGCATGTATCGTTGCTATCGCTCGAGTGACGTACGGAACCGCTTCGTGTGTTCGCGCTCGCGTACGCGCCGCATTCCATCGTGGGGGCCCTTCGCCGCTATTGGCCGATCCCGCGTGACGTCACACCTCGTAATGAGGTATTCAACATGGCCGTGTAGCTAGTTCGCGAGTGTGCTTCGTTACTCGTTTGAATGGATTTAATCAGTGAAATATGCCAAGGAGACGAAACGGTGAGATACCCTTGCCCGACGGATGGGATTACGCGAGGGACTTTGACGGAAAACTGTATTTCATCGACCACAACAGTAGAAAAACGACGTGGATCGACCCGCGAGACAGGTAAGTTTTCCAAAGAGAAGTGTTAACCCGTAAGAGCCCCATGTCAAAACTTTACATTCCAATACAATTTCTAACGTTTTCTGATAGAATTTAAGTGTTGTGAACATAAATAACGGTAGTGTTTATGATAAAGTGGGTTGTGGTAAAGCTACAAGTGTTAAAATCTACTCTAAAATAGAATAAATCGTGAAAAACAAACTGTTCCGTCGTCGCAGCGGTGCTGCTATCTAGCGGTTAGAATGCGCGTCAACCTCGATTTCACACGACATTCCACAATTTAGTGACAACAAATGAGCTAAACACAAATTATGGTTATCATTTGCTATCCTTCGGAATGTACCTTACTGTGACTTTGTTTTCGTATGGGGTCGTGTTTGGTGAGCGGAACAATCTGAACACTATTAATGAGGCCACAGAACTGGTTCATAGCAATGTTAGTGGCTGAACTGGCGCAGAAATAATTCGATAAACAGTTTTACATTATAAATATGAGAGTGGCATGCTGTCTATTCGGTGGTGCGTTGGTTTCGTAAGGTGCGCGCGTGTATGTATGGTGTCGATGCGTGGAGAACGCGGAGGGAGATGGAATGCAATGCATAGGCAAGTTGTGCGGTGTGAATGACAGGCCGTAGAATGCGGCCCGGGCCTGCGGCGATGGTCGCGCCTTTCTAAAGCGGCGCACTCCCCCTCCCCGCCGGCCGCCGTCTCCCCACACCCCCTTCACCACCTCACCAAGCTGCAGGTGCTCAACACATCCCTATTAAATACCGATCATGTCTCTAGCCGTATCTATTTACCATAGTTAAACCGACACCTGCACTATTGTCTAAAAAATAACCTTAAAACTCACCTGCTCTTAAAAATGCAATGCTTACAGTTAAAACCGGTCAATTATCAGGTCGGTGATGCTAAACGATGTAACAATTAGTGCTGCTGTTGATGCTCTTCCAATAGAAAAATTAAATTGACTTTGACACAAGTACGAACAGTAACATGAACTATTAGAGCGTTTAATGTCGTCTTTAGGATCGCTGAAGACATAATAAGACATTTAAATAAAATAGGCGTTTCTATTTAACAAATAAATGCCGTTAATTGCCCTTAGTATAAACAAGTTACAGCTACTGAAACTACGTTTTATTTAACATAGTTTTAGCAGAAATACTGCAATACCGAGGATTTGTTTATTTTGAAAAATGCAGGTACCTTCGTTTAATAAAGAGAAATTGTAACTGTCAAGAGCCCTATCGCATAGGTACTATTCTCTCCATAAATTGTGAACTTTAAGTAGTCTGTTACATTTTAAATAAAAATTATGAATCAAAATCCGTTCGTTTAGTAGTCTACGAAAAGTTGCGTATGCGCAATAAAGTTAGTCACAATAGAAAAACGTAGTTCTGCACTGCAGTTTTTGGCGCCCAACATTTTAAAATTTAGGTTTGTTTAATTTCCATTATGTTAATGTCTCACGACTATGATATGTGTACAGATGATATTCTATGAATTAATCATAAGATTCTATCCTTTTGGAACTATTACAGACAAGCATCAATATTGCTATGTATTTTATTGTCTAAGAGTAATCAACTACGTCGTTCGATTGATTGAAAATAAAAACGCGTCGAATTTTGCTTTTCCACCAAGGCGTACATTACTGAATGAGGATTTGGATTAAATTGGATCAACTTAATAATCACACGATAATCTGGTCCCAGTACATTGACACCACTGTAAAA
Organism: Nycteola revayana; assembly: GCA_947037095.2. Lineage (NCBI taxonomy): Eukaryota > Metazoa > Arthropoda > Insecta > Lepidoptera > Nolidae > Nycteola > Nycteola revayana. The sequence goes on from OX344844.2 coordinate 9,818,322, forward strand.
TTTGCCGTTGACAGGAAACATTAAGTGGTATTTTATTGAACCTTTTGGCAAGCAGCATTCCATATGATCAACATTATAGTATGAAATTTGAGATGTTAGTAAGTATTAAATGAGTTAGCAATCGAAAAGAAGGTACAATATGTCCTACTCTGTCCACATTGTCAAATGTATGCTACAATTCTTTTAGGTTGAAAATGTGTGCCATAAATGGAAAAATAACTATAAACTACTTCTTTCTAACTGTTGAAAAATACTAAATCTTAGTCACATCCTACTCAATGGAGCTGTGCTCACGGAAATATCTACTTAGCCATTGTTTTGAAAGAACGCTAATTGAATAGCAAAAGAGCAATGGCTGCCAAAATTGACCTAGAATTTGGTGTAGCGTAGAGGTACTACCTAGTAGCGCAGATGTCACTCCGCCGACGACATCTACTTGTGCGAAACGTGCACACAATAAAACGAGCCACTAAGCCAATTTATTAATGCTAAAAATAACCCGGCCACGTCTCGGGCACATATGACGCTATTAACCTTATACGGAACCTAAATGTTGCACTATTAAAAATGATCGGTCATGTCACAGCTTCTGGGAAAATGCAGTTTATTTACGTACTTAGTAAAAGAATGTAGTAGGTATTAGGTAGTTAAGTACACCTGAAAACTGATGTAGGTGTAACAAAGAAGGCATAGTTAACAACTAAATAATTGTGAGCCTGTCAAATGAAACTGTAACCTTTTTGCATGATGGCTGAACCTATCGATAATTATATATCTACGTACGTATAAGTAGGATCTTAAAAGATTTGGAAACAAAACTTTTTTTTTTAATATCGACACGTCTTGTTGTTTTATATGTAACCTGAAGAGCTTCTTCAACTTGCCTAGTTACGTGTCATACTTGTGTATAAAAAATAAACTACACATATAAGTGTTCAACAGCTACGCGTTGTGAACAACAGAAAAAATATTCATTGTATACTTAACGCAAGGAAGAGGCAAAGACAATGATAGCATAGATAGTATTAACAAGCGAATGGGAACTTGTACCTGTGTTTGCCAGTGTTTATTACTTTAATTGTATCGATTGAATGCAGTTTCACTAAGCCGGTCATTGTTCTGTTGCATACCAGAGTGTTGCGTTCCGTTGATCGTTAATGCATAATTCTATGTTGCGAGTGAAATCTGCGTTAGGTTTCTATGCGTACTGGCCTATGTGCAGGCAAATTGTATGTGGGAAATACAAGGATGCTCGCGTTGGAATGTTTCAATGCGATCTGCATGTCTGCGGTCGAGTAGCTAGTGGCGTGATGGCTAATTTAATAATGTAATTGTTCTTTATACTTTGGAATTATGCTTATTATGCTTTGGAAATATAAATGCAAATATGTTAAGTTGGTATCACTTTATAGAGCTGTATACTCTTATAAAAATGATGGTAGAAGTGGTGCAATGATGTGCAAGACATTTTTAAATGTATTCATAATTCAATAACCAAGAAATCGTGCATTACTTCTAATCCTCAAGTTGATTTCAATAGTCGTATGATAAAAATGGTGTAGATACTGAAGATGCTCATAAATTTCCTCTAAACAAAGCGTTGCTCCATTAAAACAAGTTACTATCTCTATCGATTTTACTTGAAGCGAAGGTATCTTCGTAAGATTGTGTAACCTTAGCATGTGCTTCCCACGCACTGCACAAGCTCGAAATTCCCTCATGCGTAACGTTAAAGGGGCTGGGCTGTTTATAACGTTTCTTGCCTTAATAAACTAGGTTGTTAAATACTTTATTTATTCAACTTTTGACCTCTTCGTGATTCTCTGAGTTTAGGTGGTTTATACGAATCGTGTTGCCAACTTGTTGGAGTGCCACAGGGCGCGGCGCGTGGCGAACGGACGTGAAATAGCGCACTACAATGTTTATTTTACGCATTCCTCTCAGATAAATATGTCCTTGGCGATTTTATACGCCCAGACGCGAGTCGACAACGCCATCGCCGTCTTATTACTACTAACAACTGATATATTATGCACATTTATTCTAAATTCTTCTATCAAAACAATAATCATTGGTTTGTTAGTCCTTAACGAAATGCGGGTAGTAAAAGAAAACCATCTATAACACATACTTGTGTATGTACCCAATATTTTTAGAAGCTGGATTTAAGTTTATTTGACGGTGTGGAAATATATATAAAATCACGCATATTTAAAAGTTATCTATGTGAGTACACGATAAATGCTGTAGTGCTCTCGTTTCTAATCAAAATTGGCATTCCTCGCTTATCTATTTGTCGTCGTAAAGCAGTTGTTTACCAACTTGTAACGACTTTTTCATTGTTATGAACATCTATTTTAGTTTTTCATATCTTTATAACGTCACGTTATAGGTACTTAGATGAATACTTATACGTTGTTACTAAAAGAGGCAAATCTCAATAATATTAATAACGCAAAAGTTGGTAAAGATAGAATATTTTTTACTGATACTCGATTGATTATTTCTCACTCATTGATATATAGCTCATATATCAGAATACACATGACTATATTTTATGCAGAGGAAACTGCGGGGGAAAACTAGTATTTCATGTACATACAAGCTTGCCTATAGGTTTTCACCCGTTTTTAAGGGATAATATAGATTTTCGATATTGGAATTTTGGTAAATTTTTGAGATTAAAAGAGAGGAAAAAACAAAAGCATCCTGCCTCTTTATTGGCACGTATAAGTACACTATACAGTTCCAAGATTTTTCTGAACTGTATCCTTTGCACTTTAAGAGTGTAGTTCACACTATACAATACTATAAATACAGATAGTGGGCTCGCCCCATAACTTGTCCAGAGTTAGCATAAGCAATGATAAACTTGCAAAATATATTGTGTCGACATAGCGGGCCTCGGAATGGTCCGATGGTATTTCTACGTGTTTGCCTCACCATATACGGAGTGATAAATTGACGATAGCCGTCGGTCATAAAATTGTATAACTATTTTACATAAAAGTGTTTGATCAGCTATCGGAGGACGCCCAGACGTCGTAACTAAAGAATGTTGTCTATTTAATATTTTCTTTACCTTAATGTTAATGACGATGGTTAACGTACAATTTTATGATATCGTGACAAATAATCTTTTTGACTTAGATGGTATTTTAAATGACTATAAATCTATTTAACAATGAATGAAAACATTTTATGGAAACTAAAAGGAGACATATAGTGTTATTGCGTGATCAGATATTACAAACGCAAACCGGCCAAGCGCGAATACAACCGTGAGTCCCATTCGCTTTATTCAATTCAGATTTAGCTTCATATAATGAATTGAATAATATAGTGTAGCTGAGACAAATAGATAAACTGATTGCAATTATTAACTCTTTTGTGATTATTCACATTATTATAATACGCATGAGAACAAAAAAATATTTATTTAGCCCGTCAGTTAGATTACCAAAAATTATTGGACTCGTATTTTTTTTTCGTTCCGTAAATACTATTGATCTAACACCGTAAATGGTTAAAGTTTTAGTTTACCATATTTAGAGGCTCTATGAGGCAAACTGGCACAAATCCTTGATTTTGAATAAATCGTTGACGACCCGCTGCTTGGGCGTGGGCGAAATATGCGACAGCAGTCTATATAATAAACAATTTTCTTGCTCCAAAGTGTACCTTGTTTCTTAGCGCTACTAAGCTATTTAGGTTTGTGAATTTGTAAATGATCGTAAGCATTGTGGTATGCGAAAACACCTGTATTTAATGGCGATTAGGTAGTAGTGGTCCGCGTCTGATTGTGCTTAAATTCTGTATTATGTGTCTGTGTTGTTGTTAATGTGTCTAACTGTATCCTTTTGTAGGTAGGTAAGTTGATCGTATCTTCTGATTTATTACGACTCTTTCAATCAGCTTCTTAAAGTCTAAACGATGAAATCATTTCAAAAAATATATTTGATTAAATATTTTTGTGTCTGATTTTGATATTCGTTACAATGTCTGCTTATTTAAACGTTTGGTTGTGTGCTGTTCCACAAAATGATAAAACAGTAAAGATTTCGTACACAGTGATAATTATTACTAACAATTGTAAAAATTGTGAATATTTTCCCGACCCCATTCCGTTCGGACAATCATTCACGAAACAATGGAGTGAGGAATTTTGTACCTCAACAAACATTCTCGGAAATCTGGCGCCTCCCATTCATTCGGCGCGTCCGCGCATTGATATCAGCTTGTTTGGCTTGTGTTTAATCCATACTTTCCGGTCTTGACACCGCTCTAATAACAACGATATGTGAATGGAGCGACTTTGGTACCATTCCTAATGTTTGACTTTCTACCGCTGGGAAAGTATCATTTCTGCAGTCGTGAAGTTGCCGGCAAACATCGTTACAAGTCATTAGCAACATTTCTGCCATACTTTGAGGGCGGTATTCGGAGTTGCTACTACCAAGTGCTAGTGATTGCTTTTATACCTACATTCTGTTGTAATGTAACTTATATTTGCATAACGAGAAGGTGTTAATGCCCTATATACAAGTATTATAATAGGCTCTTTAACCGTTTGGTTTAGATCGTTGATGTATAAATACGTTTGTTGTTTTTATATATAATAAATCTTTCTATCTGCATCTACATCTTGATCTTTTTTTTTTTCAATTACCTAAGCTCTGTTTTTAAGTTTTAATTTTTATCGATAAATTTATATTATTATAAGCTTAGATGAGTCAATTTAATTAGACTTGTCATTCGCCCGCATCATTGTTATTAATGTCTCAGAATGTATGATCTTGAACAGCTATTTAGCGCTATGTATATTTTGTAAAATAAAAATTCTGTTCTTTAGTTTATGCCTCAACAAGTTTACTGCATCCATCATGATCACGTTGTTTAGCTTTTTGAAAATAAGATGAGCCAGAACGAGTTTAATGAGTAGGTAGTAATTTCTTGTCAAGAATTTTGTCGTAGTTTATTTAATCTCCATCGAACTACAAGTAGTTATTACTTAAACAAGGCACAGAATGGGAGTGACCACTTTGCAATATCAATTAGAAATTCCTATGTCTGCGATATTATAAAGCGGCGCGGCGGTGGCGGACAATTCGTCATTCGGTATAGACATTATTTAGACTGGGTATCGTATTATCGAATGTTTGTGAGCGGAGTCGTGATACTCATGATATTGTGTCGCACGCGCCGCCTGCCGGCGTGACGAAGGCAGCTGGTATGCGGCGTGATTCAAACGGAAACCCTATATATTCAGTGTTTATGCAATCTGCTGTCCGTCCGTCCGTCACTTCTACAGACAGCATGCTACATTGAATTGTAAGAATTAGTTTTGATCACAGTTTTAACCTACAGGTTAAAACAGATCAAGACTATGACGATGGAACGTGTGTTGTAGGTTGGTACAAACAAAGATTGTTAATATGTAAAAAACTTGGAAAAGGATCTTGTGTTTTTAAGGCATTTATTGTCGAGGCAGAGTTCTTTAATATTCAGATCGGAGCACTTAATATGTGTATTCTCGAATCTCAAGACGAGCATGAGACCTTGGTGGGAATGACGTGCCGTGCGTTTCAACAACACTGTTCACACTAGCCGTTGGAATGTCGTTTGTCAATGATCGAATAACGAGTGACGTCAGAGCGTCACATTAGACATGAATTTACCATCAATACATATTTATTTACCACTTTCCAACGATTGTCGAGTTAATTTAACTAACCACTACATTTGGTCATTGTGACGTCAATGTTAAGTGTGTATTTTGAACAATGTTACTTTAAATGCAGTTACTTTAAAACATGCCTTATATTTTATATTCATGTATTGGACCGTCCAGCCGATATGCTTCGTTGAATCCATTTCGAGTTTTGTTTAATTTAGTTTTAACACTGTACGAATGTGTCAGCGCTACGGAATGCCAGAGGAAATCACGTTGACCGCTAACACAATACCATTTTTGGCCGTTCGAAGGTCTGTCATCTTCCTGTCTTTGAGATTGTTTCAACAAGGCGTAATTCAAACGAGCATAGGTATTATGTGATATCACACTGAAATAATTTTACCATGTCTTTGTAAGGAACAGGTTATTAACCTAACATTGTTATCCTTAACTGTGTCTACTGACACAGTTTCATATGACAGATTATATTACGACCGAAAACTTAAGTGGGGCAATGCCCTCTTGTAGTAAAGGAGTAAAAAAATCGAGATTGTTCCGCAGCCCAAGGAATGTGCATTAAACGGGCCATCCGGATTAAAATATTTCCCTGGCGGTATTTATAGAGCATTAGTAGGTGTGTGTGTCCGTCTGTCGGTCGGTCGATATGTGTGAGACAGCATGGCACCGCCTCCCACCAGACGTGCTCCAAGTTTGTCGTAATCCAGGATTTGGTCATTGGACTTTTGAAATGATGCGTGGACAATACAATGACTAACGTTCGAAACAAATTAATTTACGTTAAACATTGATTCTTCTAGACATTTAAAACGTTTATCATGTTGAAATTCAATGATAGGTAGGTACCTGATGCAATTAACGTTGTTACGCGTTTTAAAGTGTTAAAAGTAATGATGAAACCAAAGGGCCTGCCTGCGAGGACGTAAAACGAAATAGTCCAAACCGGGCAGCAACCTTCGTGTTACTATTTGCGGCTGGTGTTGGGCGGTACATTGGCCTTCTCTCGCGCTATTTTCCAATGGGACTGAGATGCACTGGCATATCGCACGGCATAGCTCGCAAATTTATTTGCATCGATTACGCGATACTGTTTGTGAACTCAATTTGTGCCTATATTTAAGTTTTCTTTGTTTCTTTTATTCTATTCGTTAAAACATTCAAGTATTAGAATTGTTAGACAATAAACTCACCGAATCTGTCAGCTAGCACTTGTTTTTTAACATTGAACAAGAAAATAGGATTGACCATAAATTTTTCTCTATAACTTTAATAATAGTTCAATGTTCCGATTTCAAGTTTCATTTAAAAAATGAGATTTCGTCATACACATGATAACCTATATAATAAGCAATAGTTTGGAATAACAACAGGTTGTTCGACCAAGAAATTGGAATCAAACTTTTGAAAACTATTTTACGACCTAGGAAAGGTCAAGAAAGTTTAAGATAATATGTGAATTATCATAGGCCTTTTATTGGGTAAACCATAAAATTCTTGAGAAGAAAATTATATTGCTATGAGATCAGGTATCAACGGCGCGCAATATTTTGACTTCGACCAATAGAATTTCGAACCTTGTTTAGATGCATCTTCGGAGAATACAATATTCCTCTGAGAATTAAATTATTTACCTCCAAAACATTATTTGATATAAACTCCTAATTTAAGTAAGGTACTTCTTATATCTGAAATTGTTTTTTCTTGAAAAATTACCGGAAGTTTGTGTATAATTCCAATAAATTACGTGTCCGTCTTATCGATGGTATCAATAAAAGTGAATGTACAGTTGTTATCATTGTTAGGTACAATTTATTTGCGAATGTTATCTAAGGTATGTGACCTTCTGATAACAATAATATTATGAAATAATGCCTCTACTTGCATATAATTTGCTTTTCGTACCGTAGCTTAATTGAGATGGTTAGGTAAGTGCCTATAATGGTGAATGGTCAAACAGTTTTGAGGGAATGATGATAATTATTAGCATATAGCATTCTATTACACATGTAATCAAAATTGAATTATTAAAGACAGACAAAACGTTTAATAATAATCTTAATTATAATAATCAGACTCTCAAAGCATCGTCACAAACTACTGACCTGATTTGAAGAATTCTTTATGGCTATATTTAATTATGAAGATCCGTTTTTTTTTTTGTTGTCCGGGGGGAAATGCATTTACGCATTCGTCCCATCGCCGCTGCAGCGTATTCGCGCGCTGGCAATGGGATATGTGGGACTCGCCCTCTCCATAGCGTGGTATGCTAAACTCATACCACGAGAAGAGGACCCAACTACTACTAAAACCTCCCGGACACTCCTTCGATCCGCCGTTGGCGGGGGCCGGGTGATGAGCAATCCGGCCCTAATGATGAAGGTCCTACGGAAACGGGAGTTACCTACGTGTGAAACTGCGCGCAGGAAGTTATATTTAATAACTGCAACAGTAATTACATACAATAATGGTTGATGCATTCTTCTTAATCACATTTTTCTTACGGCTTATAAATACTGCAAAGTATTCCTCTCTGTTATCCTACCAAATGTGCAAAACTTTCTTTTATTCGCAATTTCTAAATTATAAACACTTTCTTGAGTGTTTGCGCATGTACTACGAATTGTATTCAATTTGATAGTTCTATTACCTTACACTTACTAGTTAAACCTTAATATTGAGTAATAAATGAAGATATAGTAAATCGGAATGTTTCCATCGAAATTCATTTACATTTGATCCGAGATAGGTGTGCCAATAAACAATTTTGACACTGGTATTCGATTTAGCCAGTGTTTTGTGTACTTACGTGGGCGCTTGTTTACGTGTGCGTGAAAGTTTACTAGTGTGTGATGCCAGGGATTCCGTGACACGGGTCACCGTTTCCAAGAACTCGACTCGTCTTGACGTCCCGCTGACAGGACTGGTTTTGCCGTTCTTCCATAACGCAGCAACATTGTTTCTCTACTTGTCTCTCTCACTTATAGTACTCTGATCTCTCCATCTTACTTCCACAACGATGCATTGGATGCGCACACGCATGCGCCCTCTATCCCCTCACCTCGATAAAAGTGATCGTGTTTTGAAATGGACGCCGCATTCGGTAGCCGTGCGGAGGAGTAACGAATGTCCATTGAGAATTAGCCACCCTTTGGTTTGGGGCATTAATTCTTTACGCAAGAAGAAACCGTTTTAGGTCATGATGTGATTTAAAACTTTTACTATCAATATTTTTATAATCAGTGGATTAAAGCAAATGGTTTTTAAATATTTGTCGATTATTATTATAATTGTTTTAAATTGAGCTGCAACTAAATTGCATGTGAATACAACCTTACACAGAGTTATTACAAACGCACTCATTAAATAGCCTTTACTTCATTGCTTACTGTAAAACTACCAGCAAACGGTAAAACAGAATCACGCGAACACCGAAAACGTCGATTTTTAAAGTTGCTCGTACACCGAACTGGACATAAACGTGGCCAATTAACCAAAGAATCTTATTTAATAACCGACTACCGTATAAACGCCATATTAAAAGTCACGAAAACCGTTAAGTGGGATGCGTATGAGACGCGGCGTTCGTTCGATTTCGTCACCATCGGAAATGCGAGTGTGTCCGCTTTTTGTTGGTGGACTGGTCGTGGTACGTGAATCATGATCGAAACTTGTAGCAGTAGTGGAGCAGGTCGGCGGCGCCAGAGTACCACGCCCTGCGAGCTCTGAGCTCCCGGGCACCCGCATCGGCCATCATTAATTATTCTCATGCCACAACCTGCCTGTATTATCTGCACGCCTAGGCACAACTTGCATCTAGAAACTTGCACCTGTTTTTTGTTCGATACTATGTTTTATCTATAATTCCATCGCGGTAGCAATATCGCATTATGCATCTTTTTTTAATACTGTCTCGCTTGTAACACTTACGACGATTTCTTCGTCCTATATTTACATCAATTCGTAACCTAATTGCCTCGTTTTAAAATTGTGTGATTGACTGACAAGGTGCTATATCGACTCGAGTAAATCCAATGATATTGACCGCGTCCTCTTGATCCCGTAACTTTTAAATTGATTGAAGGTTGAATGATTTAAACGTTTCAGTGATTAATCTATATTTAAACTGGTTGTTTAGAAACTTACTTACTCGTAGATAACATCTTGGTTAGGTATCAAAAATAGTTGCTTTAAAGTAGCAGTATGCCAGACTGCATGTGTACATATACATATGTACATACAAATATGTATTTAAAAAATTTATGATTCCGGTCATATTTTCAAAAGAGAATCAAGAATATAATCGAGTCGAAAGATTCGAAAAAATATCTGGAGCTAGTTATTATTTTTCCTTAATTATAGTAATAGAAGCAGCGTAATTGGCTCTCCCTAGTCCGTGGGAAGAAAATATAGTGGATGACGGAAGGCCAGCTATGGGAATAATTCGCTTTTGAATATTCAACAATATTTTAAGTTTTAATTGCCTATAAAGATTATTGGTTCCTAATTAAAACATTGAACTTTTTTTTAATTAAAATCAAGTTTTGAATACTTATTTTGTAAGATGTTTATCGCACAATTTTAAGTTAATTCTAAAGCGTTTTATGGACATACAACAGAACATTAAAAATCTGCTTGGCGACGGCGTTTCATTAGTATTAGTTAGAGTACCTACATAACTCTTTGGACTTCCTAGACTAATATTCTGTTTCCATATCGATAAATTTTGCTACCGCTATATTTACTGACAACTCTAAGGGATTTATTGTACGTACTTTAAATTAACTTTGCTAACGTATTGTCTAGAATCTCAGCAGTAAAGTCACCAGTTTTTTATACTTAAAAAAACTTTCCCATTGTTTCAGATATACTAAGCCACAAACATTCGCAGACTGCATCGGCAATGAGCTACCGCTCGGATGGGAGGAGGCCTACGATCCACAGATTGGACGCTATTACATCAATCATGTCAATCGTAAGTAACACCAGTTCTTTATTCGGCAGTTCCTCTAAACACGAAACCCGAAACGAAATCGGACGTAAAATATTTACAGTCATATCAAGGCCTCCATTGCTATTTTTCCATTTAGTTCTTTCTAACTCGTAGACAAATGACGAGATTCCAAGTTTTATAATGTAGTATTTTGTAATTTACATATCAAGTGGAAGCAACGTTGTGGGACTGCCTTAACAATGCAATAATTCATTTTAGCACAACGAATTGTTTGTACCGGTTACAGCAGGCTAACTCTTATTTATTATCTCTTGGATTATTCAGTATGTCGGGTGAAAAATGTTCTACGCGGGGGGCTTATGAAGTACCACGATGCTTTAGTTATTCCCTATGAATTATTAAACAGCTTGATTCATGTCTAGCCTATAGAATGTTGAGACTGGTGCGTCCACCATCTTGAATCGATATTTGAAATCAAATGCACCAAAGTTTTAATATCACACCATGAAAGATAGATGGAGTTGAGTATTCTATTATGACATTAAAATCAAATGAGCGTATGAGCGTTCTCGGTCAAATTCTGATTTCCAGATAAGTATCAGGTGGCAGGGACCACCAAAATAAGCAAAACTGAATAAGCAAATTTCCAACTAGATTTTAAAGTTTCTTCAGAATCGAACTAGAGGTTGCCGAAGTTTCGTCTTCTGGATTTTACACCGATCAATTACCAAGTCCTGCGATGCCTACAATCGTGACTCTTACATAGATATACTCGTAATATATTTTTATGACAATCTTTATATTATACCAAAGCTGGACTCTAAATAAGTCGTGTTATGAATGGAATGTCTACGTATCGTTTATTTACGCAAATGCATCTTCGTGAGTTGTATGGAATTGATTAGGCGTTGCATAGATATCCATTCGTATCGCTTTGCTACCGTGTAATTTCACATATTCATATATAAATAAGCGACGTTATTTTAAATTAAATGCACATAATATTATACATTTTTGTATTAAATGATCCTTATATTATGTAAAAAGACAGCTTTTAGTCATGCTGAGGTTACTAATGTTATTTTCATATGAAATATGTATACCAAGATGACGTACAAAGTTGTATGTTAGCAATGTCCTTTAAAGTGCCTAGATAGCAAAAAGTGCAATATCTTTTGAAGGTGCCGCTTCAAACGCAAAAACATAAGCTTTATAACAGAAAATTCTTCTTAACTCTAGAAAGGTAATCTTATTAGGATAGTTTTAGTGTGTAATCAAATGTAAAAGTGTACAAACACGTTTTTTGTAATTTTTTAGGTGTATATCATCTAACCGTGGTGAAGTTTATAATATTTAATGTTTTAACAAATCCAAATTGAGATATACAAGACCGTGTAGATTTATGTAGACCGTACGCTTTTTGCTTATAATGGGCCGTCCCATATTTTCCTATGGGCGTCGTAAGTGACAACTAAGGGAAACACACCCAGTCGATGGGCAGCAGCTGCATCTATCAGCTCAAGGTTATCTTCCTTTTTACTGCAATCACCAATCTGCCTGCCAAGTGTGGTGATTATGGCAATATCTTTCAACAACCTTAGCTTGTCAAGGACTGTAAAGAGGAGGCCCATGTTCAGCAGTGGACGAGTCATAATCTTGCTGTTGAACTTGAAGACATCCACTTATTCTTTCTATTAAGTATATTAATGTATGCGGTTCCTAGTATAAGTGTGAACGATATAAACCATGGGTTATGAAGCTTCAAAGTTACACTATAAATAATAGAGCTAAGGCCATAAAGGCGTCAAAGTTTGTGTCGTAGATCGTAAATACGCAGATTATCGTTCTACGGGTTAAAGAAACAATTTAGCGAACCTGTTTAGTAAGTGTCCGAACAATTTTAGGTTCCCTCAACAATATTACAGATTTAGGTGAGAGATAAAACTTTAATAAAGTAACATATATTAAATGCAGTGCTGGAGACCCTCTGATAGGTTTGTGTATAATAGAAATGTGAGAAAAGAGAAATGGATTTTTCCTTTTTGCAAAATACACAGTACCTACCTATCGTCTTCGCGACTTCGTCGAGGTATGTGGTTGGACCTCTCCAATGGTATGTTATTCATGTCATGGAGATGGTCTATCCATTAAAACCTCCTCAGAGGAACTTCCTACTGGAACTACATTAGCCTGCCAACCGATACGCACAATACCTATCTAACGTCATGAAAACTACCATTCGTGCTCTCTTCGTGAATAATATAATCTTGGGACTAATTGCGTTAAGTTTGTAACGTCAACAGGAATATTAGGTACACTGGGTCTGTATAAGATACACTCGGTTTACCATTCTTAAAAAGACGTATTGGAATACTATAATCTGTAAAAAAAAATAACTAAGGATCTGTTTGTAATGGAAAAATATATGGATAGCTAATTTTGTTTGGTGTGTCTGATTGTTTCTCATTAATTCCGGAGTTAACTGGTAGAAGCTAATATTGTAAGAAGTAACTCAGGTTTTTTTCCGAAAACAATATTTTTATTGTATGCGCCATTATAACTACGCCAGCATATGGAAGACGGTTATAACGAACAAGTGACGACCCGCGAACGATAACGGTGATCAGTGATCACGAAGGCAAAGGCGTTCATTTTCGCACGACACACACGCATTCTTATGCATTATTCATAAAACACGTAGGACTTTTCCGCTATTTTCTGTGTTTTTTTTTCGAGACCACCCATCAAGTTGATCGGATCGGCCTTTGATCGCAGCTTGTTAGTTTTAATGTTTTTTCGGTGTTAATTTCTTGAAGAACAGCTCTCGCTTGCCGCGCAATTTTCTGCTGTTATGGTAACTTGTGTGGAGAATTTATAAGCGTTTGCAAAAATAAAAGAAAGCCTAGGGTTTTGCTGAAGTTATGTAACAGAATTAATAAATTGATGTATGAAATACATTACAATATTCGAATTCTTAGTTCCTTGAAAGTAGTATTGATATGATATAAAGTGATGAATTTAGATTATTAATTGAAAAAATTAAATCCCATTTTTTAAAGTTTTTATAGATTTCCCATCCGGTTTTTCCATTCTCCAAATCCATGACATTTGGGTCAAATATGACTGACTGAATAAAAATATATTGACTTTTATTTTTCGTTATAACTTTTAAATTTTTATTTTATACAACTTGTTATTAAAATCGAATAAAGGTATTACTCTAGAAACTTTAAAAAAAACGCCAAATTAGGACCAATTTTCGCCATTTTTGATACACACAGTTACTTTATCTATTTCTATAATTCCTAAACTACACCTAATACCTATGTATACATAAATAAACGTTGGAATACTTTTACCAGATTATCTTATAAAATTAATTACTTTACCTTTAATTTGCATAGTTGTATAATACTTTAAGGAGTATTTTCTTGAAGATATCGTATGATCATGATAACCCGACGCGACTAATTCATTGTGGAGGCAAATCTGATAGCTTGTATCTCCGTTAAATATTTAAAGACAAGCTAACGTTTTAAGTGTAATTAAGCATCTTGTTGATTGAAAAAAGCTACTAAAGAAAATAATAGGTATGTATTTTCAAATAGAATTCTTAAAACATATTTTTAATTAAAAAAATAAATAAAATAAATTCGATGTATAATACATATAACCAGTGACTCGCCCAGCTTTGCACGGGTAGTAAAGCTTATTCAAACATTTGACTAGGTTTTGTGTTCATTGACACCATTGACCCAAACCTTCCCCAAAAATCTCTATCTATTGTTTAAAACCGCATGAAAATCCGTGCAGTAGTTTATTTATTTTTATTACTGACAAGCAGACAGACGGAGAATCTAGTTTAAATATATTTAGTGATTTATCTTAGAAATTAAGTGATCGGTTACCCATATGCGTGTATGCCTATGAATACTTTTTTTTTCTGCCTATTAAAATCTTACCTACTATACAATCTTGTGCTGTCTATGGACAAGGCAGAATATTTGTTTTACTAACCAATTTATGTGTATCCAGAACAAATTATACAAAAAGATTCAAATAACTTATAGTCGTTTTATTAGATCTTATCCCCGTAGATAAATTGTTGAGCGCGCTTTTAAATTATATGCAATTTAAATGGCCATTTCTGCGCGTAGATTGTGTAATTAATTACATTAAATTGATTAAGTAAAGTTTAAGTAATTATTTATTTTAATTTTATTGTGTTTAATTTAAATGGAATGCTTATTTTGGTTGTATAAAAGGATAGTGTTCATATAAAGCTTATTTTGTAGAGAAATGTGTACAATAATGTGAGCCATCTGTTATAGAATCGTGTAGGCCAGTGTTGCCATATTCTACATATATGGTAACTGGTGTATATCATGGGGAAGTTATGTGTCGAATTTACATTTAATCTGGGGAGAAATATGGTTACAGTGTTTCTACATTGGCAGGATTTATTATGCATCGTATATAACTGACGTGTACTTATAGGTATTTACAATTGTACAAATAAAATATTACATTTTACATCAATTATTACACAAATGAGGCCAATAGTGTTTGATTGACTGATGTAGATAAAAAAAACTTGATTTTTTCGCGCGGATGTTAGTCCAGGTAACTTTTGCTTCTTTATCGTGCATAGAAAATCTTTTCCGAATGAAAATGATATTAAAGCTAATTTCTTTTTAAAATTTAGTAATATACTTAAAGCCGTATACGTTAAAACATTTTACACACAAATTGTACACACAATCTACTGAATTTTGTACATGTACCTACATGCGCAATGTCCGCGATATTCAATACAATATGCAAATGGTATCGTTTATGGTACGACCACGGTGTTTTACGCATGTCGATACTTTGATAGCCTATCTATAGGTCCTCGTGTAACTTCTAGCCAAAGTAAATTAATATAGTTAAAACTATATAATTGATAGTCTTTTACTATTTATAATATGCCAGCTTACATTCATCATCATCATCGGCCCGTATATCACTGGTGAACATGGGCCTTCTCCCAAGGGAGGGTATTTGCCATAGTCACCACGCTTGGCAGGCGGGTTGGTGACCGCGTTTCCTTGATATACGATTATTATAGATGATATTATAATAATCGGGACCAACGGCTTAACGTGCTTTCCGAGGCACGGAGGGTAGTCCCTCAACCAATCAGACCCGGAGAGTAATCTTAGAATTTACACAAAGATTTACTGTCCGACGTGGGGATCGAACCCACGACCTCCGAGATTTAAAGCGAGAGCTTACATTGGCAACTTGATAAATCTAAAACTCGATATGACTCATGGGTCCCATTACTCTAGAAACGAGCTTTTAAACGATGCACAGGAATTTGTATTGTCCTGCAATTTTGTATCAAATTTGACCGCATTATTTAGTCATTATAATTATATACTTTCTGACTGCCGATGGCTTTGGGTAAGTGAAATTTGTATTGGGTTATTTATCAACAACAACTTGTATCATACTACCTACTTGGTCTGAATTTGTGCCTAATATATGTCAATAGGCTTGTGCAATATTAGGCACCTTTCTTTTCAGGGAGAAATCTTTTAAAGACGTACCCGTGTTCTTCGATCGATAGTTTTTGCGAGACTATGAAGTCTCTCAAAAACATTTCTGTTCTTGGAGCTGTGTCCTGACTATTGCCATTTCAGCATGCTAATCCATTGATCAATGTCAGTGACCTTCGTTCTTCTGCGGATCACTATTATTCTCGATTCGATCACGCAGGGAAATTACAACTTCATATTTTTATGTACATTATTTTTTCGGACGGTTATTTATGTAGTCAGCCGCGAGTCGTTTGCTACTTCACTGTGCATAAAGGCGAGCAGAGCTCCAGCCTTAGTATATGGTTTATACAATTAAGCAACCTGCGCAAGAGTGCGCCCCTTTGGGACTTGTTTGTGTAAAAGTATTTATACATAGTTACCGTTAGGGCTGCCACCTTTTTTTTGTTTTAATATATACTTTTTACAAAAAGTTGCCAAATATACATACATATAGATTTTTTTTTGAAATTCAGGAAAAAACATTGTACACATTTAAGAGTGTGAGCATGAAGATCCATGCAGTGCCGGATTAAGATTATGTGCATTTTTTTAGGCCATCTCATACGCCCTCTGAGTGCTGTCTAAATGTAGTGAATTTTAGTTAAGAAAAAAAAATATACTACTTTTTGTACTATATTATTTTTATATAATATACATATAGTACATTTGATAAATTAGATTCGAAAATAAACGTACATAATATATTACAGAAACAAACAGCACTACATACAGTAACTATAATTATTAAAGTTTTAGGTGACACAGTATTTGTCAATCGACAGTCTGAACCTCCACTTCCCTGAGGGTCTCGGGGCGGGAATTAGGACTATAAAGAAATAACGAGCTAGCTCGAGTTGGTTAACATTCCAAAATTTAAATATAGTACATTTGACTAAAATGTAGTACGATACTATATAATATAGTACGGGTGGCAACCCTAATTACCGTAATATTTATACATTAAAGTAGTTAGCTACGACAAAGCTAATTTCATTCAAAGTGGTACACTAAAGTCGAAACAATGCGGTCAAATAATACACGAAAATGCAGGACATTACGAATTCTTGTGCATCATTTAAAAGCTCATTTCTTGAATTATGCCCTGAATGACTCATTAATAACTTGTGAGGATGTACAGTGACGACAACCTTTGATTATTTAGTTTTAGTTTGTTACTAGATTCCCGCTCGCGGTTTTACTCTCGTAACGCCCGTTCCCGTAGGAACTTCATAATTAAATGAAGCATAAATAGCCTTCCTCGGTAACCTCAGGAACTACTCCTGAGATGACAGAGAACGCAATACGTTCAAGCAAACAAACAAGTCAAAAAATCTTTATTCATATAGACACATTTAAAATATTATAAATTATGTTCTTATGATGGGTCCCTTTCTTTTTCTACCACTAGTTCTGGATTTGGCAACTCTGAGAAGAACTGGAAAGTAGCTCTCCAGCTTCATATATTAGCAAAGATAGATACTAAAAATCTTTACTTACGTTATCACTAGACATGATATTATCTACTGTGAAAGGGATGGGATATATTTCGTAAGCAACTTATATTTCTTGTGAATTACTATAGATAGGTAAATAGAGACTACTCACGAGTAAAGTGGATAAGACTACAGTATTGCCATTTACCACAAATATTTTAATCGAAAAACCAGTCTTAATCAAATAACTCAATTAGTAAGATTAAATATTGAAACGCACTTCGCAAATGGTTGAAGAAAAATACGTAAAACAAGTGAAGAATTTAAATGACACTCGATAAATTGCAATGCAAATATTGAACGTTTACGAGAACAGCAAGTTAAATGCGAAAACACTGTCTTATAAACCACATTGATAATAACCTAGACCAGGGATGGCCAACCAATGGCTTCATCATCATCATTAGCCCGTAACACGTCCACCTCTGAACATGGGCCTCTTCCCGAGGGAGGGTTTTTGCCATAGTCACCACGCTTAGCGGGCGGTTGGACAGTATTATGTTGTAACACACAAGGAAACGCTGCTGCCCGTTTCCTGGTATACGATTGTTATAGATGATGTTATATCAATCGGGACCAACGGCTTAACCATCCAGACCCGGAAAGAAATCTTAGAATTACACAAAGATTTTTTGTCCAGCGTGGGGATCGAACCCACGACCGGTGAGACTCATACCGCTACGCCTCGGAGGTCCTAGTAACCTCGAAGTCACAAATATTTCATGGCACGTCTGTAGATTTACTAAACATTTCTAAAGAAAAATGGCACGCCTATGCATAAAGGTTCGCCATCCCTGATCTAGACAGAAAAGATCTAACTATCAAAGTTGGAGCAAAAGCGATACGATTCAAACTTAACCAATTCACGGATATAATGGCAATGAAATAATCTTGTACGATCAATAGAACGTTGACAATCCTATTAAATTTACCAAGGTGGTCATTGGTAAGCCGCAATAACATAGTTGCTTCGCATTTTGCCATGCGGTGCAATTAATTTAAATATTTTTCTAGTATTCAGGTCTGGTTTACATTCCAGTATAAATATGCAACTTTGTTAATACCTCCCCCACTTTACATATTTAGTTTACAGCATCCAGGGTCTTTATCGAGGTATGCGATCTACCCTATACATATTTTCTGTATACGCAGCCATTATTTATATGCTTCATAATAGCTTTTATTTTTCACTGAGTCGTGTGCGTTGAGTATTTCATTGGGTATTTTGAGTTCGTTCTTGGTTAATTGGAAACAAGTGTCCTTTTTTTAAATTATCACATACCAGCTTCTCGCGCGCGGTTTTATTCGCGTAACTCCCGTTACCGTGGGACTTTCATAATACAATATAGCTTATAGGCTTTTCTAATGAAATTCAAAATTTTTTAGACTAGTAGTTTCGGAGATTAGTGAGTTCAAGCAAGCAAACGTATAAACAAACTCCAGATTAAAGTAATTAAATGTTGTAAAACTTTATATTTAATTTGCATGCAAACTGGGGGAAATGTGTTTATTCTTAATTTTAATTATGCCTATCTGTGTTACCATGTTTCTTGGGAATAAATGATTTGATTTAGAATTTTGATTTTGACGTCATATATTACTATAGATATAGATTTTTTTTTGGCAATATCCTTACTTTCTTACTCATATTATAAACGCGAAAGTTTGTGAGTATGGATGGATGGATGTTTGTGACTCTTTCACGTAGAAACTACTGAATGGATTTGGCTAAAACTTTGCACGGGGATAGTTAATACGCTCGATTATCATATAGGCTACCAAAAATCACGCTCCGACCCACTGGAGCAGATTAACGCAGGTAAAACCGCGGTGCGTAGCTAGTAGGTACTTGATAAATATGGTCTGATTGATGAAGTAAGTCGCATTTAAATTGCATAAAATACTTGGGATTTTAAAGAGCGTTAATGTGTTTTAAATGTTAGTTGATCACCATAAATAACTGCATACTTATGTCATTTCGCGATGTCTACAATAAATTTGATTTGCATATGATTTTAGATGTGATACTTTTGTTACACACCTATATTATGTATCGTATAGTCAGCGCGTGAATAATAATCAATATTTTTGGATGTGTGTGGTCAATCGTACCGTCAAAGGAGCGAAGTCACGTGCATTGCTTGTTAATAGCGTTGTCGCTTTTGATTTTACTTTGACAATATTTATTATAGGTTTTCGAAAGGATATATCTATGAATATTAATTAAAAACGTGACATGCTTTTAATAAATTCATATTGTTTCTTCTGTTTGTCAGATTATGTTGTTATATTTTATTATTTAACACAAAATGGTGATTGTATGTTACATTTTATATTTTACCTATCCGTTTCAAGTTTACATAGTAAAATCCATACATTAGTAGCTGTATATGCCCGGCGTTGCCCGTCAAATAAAATGACACTTCCCGTGAGTTTTTCCAACATTTTCATTCATACAAACCTTGTCTTCAGAATCATACAATAAAAAACAAATTAGTCTAATCAACTCGACCAACTTGAACGACGCGTACATACATTTTAGCGATCCTTTTTATGTACATAAATATAGATAAAAATTAATTACAAAGCAATAAATAGTAAGTTAAGTACTACTTGAATAAAATGAATCCTGAACGATTTTATCATTAACCATGAGTTGCCTGTTAATATCGTTCATTTGATTAACCACTATCACTTTACCTTCATCGCGAACAGTAGCCAAATTACATAGCAATTTCGACGGCATTGTTTCTTTAATCTGATATAAGTGAGGAACAATCAGCCTGTAGAATCGTTCCGGCCTTGCTGGGTTCAGAATTGAGAATAATAATTGAAAGATCGCCGCGTGCGCACTTTGGCTGTCACGCGGTGTGCGAATGATGGAGGAATGCAGCTGCCACGATGATGAGTGGCTCTATGATTGGTTCCTGTCGCTATGTGGGTGACTGAGGGGTTTGTCAAGTGTTACTACACTGTTGTAATGATATAGGACTATTAAACAACTGGTGGATGATAACTTACAAAATTATGAAGAACGTTTCTGACAAGTGTAAGTGTATGTGAATACCAAACTTTCAGTGTTAGATAGCTTATTTTCCGAGGAAGCCTTTATAGTCTTTATTTTATTATGAAGAACATTATAGTACATTCCCCGTGGGGGAATGAGAGCTACGCTAGAAGCTAGTCGATCTATATATTACAACACTGATTTGTAGATATTGAAAGTACGTTTAAATAAAAAGGCACTTAGCCTAATAAATAACCTTTATTTAATTTTAAAACTAAGATATAAAATTTAACACTTGAAAATGTTGTCGTAGTCTACGTTGTTTTTGCTTCGTGTACAGTATCGTCAATATAATCAAAAGAATTTTCATTACTAAGAAATAATTTCAATATCATTACCGTTTGCGGATAAACTAAGATTAATAAATAATCAGTGCAGGCCTTGTACCTAATGTCACTACCGGCTGTAAAAGCGATCGCTATCTGCGTTTATTGAATGCCATAATCATCAAAATACTTCGGTACTCTGCATTAATCGGCTAATCGGTCGCCGTATCGCATAGCTTTCTCATGACTCATATTTTACCTTAATCTTGCTATCTAAAATCAACTTGTGGTCTGTAGTACTTTTTATGGGCATTAACGATCAGATCATTCATCGATTTTCTTTATAAAAACATTAAAATTAAAACTGGGCCGTAAAGTCCTGAAAGTTATAGCTGGCGATATGATATTCGCAGAATTTGGGAAATGTTTTAAGTCATTAAAGTGGTCGATTGGAACATTTTATAGCGAAACGGTACTACGATATGGCGATACGATACTTAACTCTTCAAACGTGATGTGTACGACTTGTTGCCATCTGTCGATGAGTATTATAGCATTAAGGGGATGAAATGAGCAGAATGATGGTAATGGCAAATGGTAAAATGAAAGATCCATGCACTTAATACTACAATATAAATATTCTTTATTCTTTGCACCGGTGCAATGCCGAAGTATGTGTGACATAAACCTTCCTCTTGAATCACTCTATCTATTTAAAAAAACCGCATCATAATCCGTTGCATAGTTTTAAAAATCTAAGCATGCATAGGGACAGACAGACAGCGGGAAGCGACTTTGTTTTATACTATGTAGTGACGGTGTAAGGGTATTAAAATGGTAAACATGCCACACAATATCAGAACAAAGACGAAAATATATTAATTGATTATTAAATTTTAATATTTGTTGTTCCAGAGGTGACGCAGCTCGAAGACCCGAGGTTAGAATGGCTCAGCATCCAAGAAGCGATGCTGAGGGAGTACCTGCACACCGCGCAGGAGGCTCTCGAGGTTAGTAATTGATTTTGAGCTGGACGGAAATGTTGTATGATTTCTTATGGCTTCCAAGCAAGCTTGTATTGTGGATGCCAGGTCTACGATTGCCTTAACACGTTCTTGCTTCTAGAATCTGTCTGATATACAAACAAAGAATATTACAAAAAAGGAAAATAACAAAAAAGAGAATACACTTAAATAAAGAAACTTGAAACCAAATATGAACATGTAATAATATATATGAATATACATTAGTAAACATACAAAGGTACATTGATAAAAATATAATTACGTTTTGCATAGTCTCTAATTAACATTTGATGGTTTTAAGGTCCAGAAATATTATTTACATCAGCAAATTCATTCCCTTATACGCCTAATAGATATCTTGGTGTAAATTGGATTATTTTAAGTAATTTATCATCTCGATACAGTATTTCTTCATTAACGCCAGATAGAATATTATCACATTACTAAACTGATCATTTTCATTTTATGTGTATACGCAAGACATATCGACTACATAATTTCAACTCGATATCGCTTTCAGAATGCAAATTTTAGTTATCGGATATCTACCGATAAATGCGTTATCAATAAAGTAACGTTATTAGATTTCCGTTTTAGTATTGTGTATGATATTTCAAAAATAAAATAATTGTATTTACCTAACGATTTCAAGCCTATGTTTATGTACCTTATTTTATGTAGATAAATGTACTGTATTGAATACTGTGGGAATAGAAAACGGAATTAACCTCATTCTGCGTATCATTTGGAGTTTCTGTAGCGGTACACAGCCATCAAGTTCATGGATTTAAATGTCATTTGGCATAGCCGTGGCCCTTTACTTTTGTATTCATCGTAACATTACTGTTGTGGTATATTATTTGCTATTCTGTTACTTACTTCAATTTACTCTTATAATATTTTGTTAAGGAATGTTATTTGCAATGAGAAATCATTAAGTGCCTATCCTTTAGATAGAGATTTCCTGCATTGAAGAGTCGTCATGAATATCAAATTATTGCGTAACTGCTATTCATTTGAAGTCGTTATCTGAAGTGGAAAGACGATGGCATCCATACCGTCTATTATGCATGCAAATAGTTAAAGATATCTTTAATGTATATTGCCATTGTCAAAGGTTCAAGTCTTATCTACACACATGCAAACGATATTACTTATGCTAGAAACAGATACATATATTATGATACATAGTAACTACTTTAAATTTATACTTAATATAGACCATGGGTCAATTGAATTGGTTGGTTTATGGATAAGATTAGGATCATCTTTAAATTGAACTTTAATAAAAGCGTATGCTATGGCTGCAACAACTACTATAAAATAATAAAATGTATATAAATATATATGAATCTCCAAAATTAATGCATAATTTGCAAACGACATGACTAATTTAGTTGATTATTTTATTATTGAGTTCGTCATTATGACAAGTTATGTTCAAAAGAAAAAAAATGTGGCTTAATTTTATGTCGGATGAAACCTGGCACTGGCACAAGCAGCTATTTCATAATATAAATTAAATAGTCAATTAATGACCAAATTAAATTCCATCAGTAATTGATGTGTTTTAATGTACATTAAACAGCCATTTAGTGAGTTTACTGCGAGATAACGGTGGAATGCGATCGTTCTTTGATACAAAGATAAGATATAAGTGACCGAGTATTGTTTCAAATTGAGCACGCAATGAGACGGGCTTGATGGATCAAAGTTCATTCAGGAAGTGAAGTTGAACACATCTTGCGTTTAAAGTTAATGTATTGGAATCAAAAGAAGAACATAAGATACATAATAATATTTCTTCATAAACACATAATAACAGTACAAAGTTCAAAGGATCAACAAAAGTTATCTGACATTAAAAGTTAAGATTTAAAAATACTTCTCCCTTGACCGCTGATTGTAATTTCGACACAACAACAGAAATTCCACTAAAATTGGCAATCAGGGTTTGTAAATGTTTAATATCTGTGTCATTACAAATACAAAGGTTATTGAAATTACTCAGTGGTTCATTATGTATACAGTCTTAAATTTCCTTCATTTAAATCTTTGTAAGCTGTAAAATATATAGAAAGCTACATTGAATTCTTGCCTCTTGCATTCGTATACTAGGTTATAGACTTCAAAATCATCTCACGTCCATTCGCAGTCCGTGTGAATACCGTTATCAAAACTTATCTGCATTCGTTTAGCGAGAATTTACGTGATATAACCATCACCTTTACTGCTTTTTAGATTTTTATCTGCCACTAGAAACGTGAGATATAGTTCAAAACTCCAGCTACTTCATTGAATAGATTAGGATTTTTACCTTCACTTATTGCTTCTATTAAGATGGAGTTATCTATTATGTTTTATTTATATATATTTACCATTTATCTATAGAATATGTGTATGGTTAACCTTAACAGGACAAAATACATTTGTTTACTATATCATTTTAAAGTCTTTTGACTTGTAATAAAATTCAAATAACTTTGAAACGGGCAGCACAGAATGTATTATTCTGTGCTGCCCGTTTCAAAAGTAACACGCTAAGATGAAGTCTCCAAAATTCTGAGTAATATGGCTTAGAATGAGGGCGAAAGTGCACAAATGTAAATTCGTTTAATTACTTATAGAGGTTCTGGTATTTGGAGTTTTCATTTACAATCCTCCTTTAAGTAAGTTTTAATTCTCTTAATACTTCGTCATTTTAATGAAAAATACTACATTGTTAATTTAGCTTGACCCTAGACTTCGATTCGACAATAAATGAATATATTGATATGTAGATTGTACAAAATAAATATTAGATAACAATGTTACCTATTAATAAAATTTGTTTGTCAGAAATTGAGAGATAGTCTCAATGAATCGCCGACGTAGTTTCAATGCGGAAGTCTGCGTTGTATTATGAGATCGCAATTCAGGAGAGCACCAATTAATAGCAATTTGCTTGATTTGAAGTAACTAGATTTATTTAGGTCTTGAGGCTTTACCAATAATTATAGATTGGAATTCGTCTATAACGATTTAGAGTAATTAAGTTTGCTACCTTAGGCTCTACTATAGTGTTATTTATATCAAATTTTATTTGCCGGAGCCTTGATATTTAGAATAAATTACATCTGAGGCTATTATACCTAATTATTATTGTTGTAAATTTAGATGTACTAAGTGCATTATGCACCCAAAACGAGTTCTAAAGAAGACACTAACCTAGGGTTTATGGAGAGACCTACCTACTTGTGTCTAAATACGGTTAATGATTTTTTTTATTGTAACATTCCTTCCCGCTAATAATATATGCATATATTCTGATATTCTTCCTCGCGTTTAAGGCTGACCCTCTTCTCTTCTCAAGCGTGCGCGTTTATAGAGTGTGTGATGTCAGCCTAATTCATTTTCATTTCATCCATTTTAGGTGCACCACTTAACATGACTGGCTATTTACAAACTCAAGCTCGATAAAAGATACTGTACAGGCTACCATTTTTTTTATTAATATCTTCTTCTTCTTCAACAGCCATAATATGGGCCTAATCTTTACATAAACTCTTTGTTATTAGTTATTCCACAAAGGAATTCAATAGACGTCACAAATAGAATCTGCAGTCATCAGTGATAACCTTCAATGACGTCAATTGATTGATAACTAAGTGCAAGTAAACACGATACATTAGATGATCAATTACCATAAGCCGGGGTCTAGAGACCTTAAGACCTCTGTTTGCAAAAGTAATGTCGAACGTTAATGTGGAGATTATAAAACACTCCATCATCATTTTTAGGGTACGATAAAGCATTGCACTTTTGGTATTTAAAAAACAATTTGATCGAACATGACATGAATATTTCGCGTAGGCATTTAAACTGAAATAGCGGTCCTCTTGCGTATATAAATTCTTAAGAGTATACAATTTTGACGTGAGAAATTGACAAAGCTTTTTTCCAAAATGGATCTAATGATGACTAAGCATAGATCTTTTATTGCTTTTTATTTGCAAAATAAAAAAAGTAAAATTCTTCCGACCAATTTAAGGCCACGGCAGCTAAGCTCTAAGGCGATTGCGCTGGACATATTATAGTGCACTAGTGTATGCGCACACGCAGATGAACTTTATTCCTATTCTCTCATATTTCGGTAGTTCTACCGACACGATCTGAGAAAGATCAGGCGCATAACCGACAGCTTAACTCACTCTCCGAGGATTTTATCAAATAAAAAATAAATCCAATTACATATATTTTGCCTTACCCGAGGATTTAGTGACGACACAAAAAGTTATCACGTTTAAGCTGGTGAGCTAGTCAGGGGGACTAATATACTAGTATCATTGAAGTATCATTGAATTGCTAGGGTTAGTTCAATTAAAGCTTTCGTACCTGCTCCATTCATTGATCGCGTTTATAATCTATTTTACAATTAACCTTTCTCTTCGTGTAAGAAGCACGCAATTATTGGTTGCAAACGACTCAATTAGTTTTTGCACTGATCTATGAACTTATTTTCAAATATATAGTTCCAACAGGTTACATCCTACTAATATTATAAATGCGAATGTGTGGATGTGTGTATGTTTGTTACTCTTTCACGCAAAAACCATTGAATGGATTTGGCTGAAAGTTTGCACGCGGATAGTTTATAAGCTGGATAACATATAGGCTACAAAATATCACGCTACGGCCCACTGGAGTAGAGTGACGCGGATAAAACCGCGGGGCGCACCTAGTATAACATGCCTAAGATGGTTCAATCTTAGGCGTACGTCCCGGTACGCGGTTTTGCAATGGATTTGGTAGATTGGTCGTGGTTGTATTAAAATAGATAATAATAATGGTGCCGACAAACAAATTAATCTCCAGCGATCTGTGGCCGACTATTATTCTAATTAACTAGCGTTATAATGAATTACTGACAAAATAACGCAAAATATACCGAAAAAAAAAAAAATTTAACAAACAAATAAGAGCATGTTAAAATTACATTTCTCCTAAAAGAAAATAGAACTTCGAATAACAAAACTAAACTTCCGACTAAAATACTGAATCTCCGACAAGATTACTAAGTTACCGAAAATAGAGCTTTTATCAAAATAATCACACTTTTACGATTTAATTAACTGTTTTAATTGTTGTTGGATAACAAATATATTTATTAACTCTCAATAATTATGAAAATGCAGCTTAGGTTAGCGAGGAGCGAAGCGACGAGCGGGTTAGGTTGATATAAGCCAGAAGCGACTTTAGGGCGTTTCTTCCATTAATAATGATGATGATTCAAAGAAGTACTTTTCATGGAATAACATTTTGTTAAATGACATTTGGACAAATAAACTGAGTTTTATTTTATTTTTATCTTTTATCTCGCTAACATTATAAAAACAAGAGATATCTCATATACAGGATAACAGTAAAATATTCTAGGAAACCAAAGTCTACCTGGTTTTAGATTAAACCATTAATACGACTGTTCTGACTTCTTAACGCCTGAAGTAGGTACCGATGTCAAACCATAAAAAGGTATTACTACAAGTACATTTTTATATTTTTATTAGTTTCTGTACCTCTCAGGCTAGTATTTTCAGTATAACGTTGTAGTTAAAATAGCATTACAGTCTTTAATATAAAAGGTAACTTATGAATGAATAGTCGGCAAGTAAAGATAAAAATTACAAAGCATAGTTCTCAGTAGAACGTAATTTAAGCTGGTAGAAAAGTATTATACCAGTAAACAGTCATGTTTATTTTTCGAAGATTTCAGTATCAGTCTCATTCGGTCGTTCCTTCATTTTTATTCGGATAAAAGTAGTCGGAAAGTTAGTATTTTAGGTAGTAAATTTAATATTTTGCCCTCAATTACCCTATTAAAATGAATTGCAAATAATATATTTATTTGAGCAAATTCTTCTTTTGCTTATGACACGTTTGTACGACAATACGGCAGCTTTTAAAAAGTATTGATAAGATATAAATGGCTATTTTTAAAATTGCTGACTTTGTATGCCTAGTGTCAAAAGTAACAATATTATTTTTATTTGAGGATTGAAAACAATCCTCGAGCTGTGTGACAAGCGGACGTCGCATCGGCGTGGTGCGAACTCGGCGCTGTGGAGTCAGCCTTAGATATGTAAATGTGGTTATTGAATATTGTTTGTAATTAAACTTGTTATCCAGTTTTATTTTAGTTCTCGAAATGTAACTAGTTCTCTAGACTTTAAAATGTATATAACTGAGTTGAAAAGTTAAATGGTCGCTTGATTGCGTATCTATTATAAAATTCTTCTATTCTATTAGAATTAAATTAACTATGCAAACGAGCCCTATTTCTTTTATTTCAGCAACATCTAAATACTCCAATAACGCGTTAACCACGAAATAGTAACAGTTGTGTGTTAAGCTGTCGGATATTGCGTTCCAATGCGTGAGTCAATCATTCGATAGCCGCTCCAGTTTGTAACGTTGTTCCGCGAATAGATGCGTACGCGCAGGTTTGGGGTATTTTAAATTCGGAATACAAACGAATCTTTTTGGAATTTTCTGGATTCACATATGAATTAAATTTACCTAAAAAAGCTTCCTGAGCGCGGTTTCACCTTTCGTTCCCGTGGGAACTTCATCATTAAATATTGCCTATAGACTTTCTATCTAACACAATCATATTTTTTCAAATCAGTCCTAGTTCATGAGATTAGCGCGTTCAACAAGCTCTTTAGCTTAAAATATAAGTATAAGTGACTAATTAAACTTATTCAGCTCAATTCAGCTTATGTCCATAGAAAACGTCAGTTTTGTACGGGATGCGTACGCGTCTTTTCAGATGAACGCGTGCGTACACGTCCCCTACAAAACTGGCGTTTTCTATGGACATAAGCTGAATTGAGCTGAATAAGTGTAATTAGTCCCTAAGATTAACAAAAAATTCAGGGCATCTAAGTAGACTTAGAGATATGTATTGGCCACATTAAAATTTATTGACTTTTAATAGGAAATATCTAATTTGAACTATAATGCTTCATTAATTGTATAGGTAAATATAAATTTACATACTTAGTAGGACTATTTATTGACTTGATTAAACGACCTATCGTAAATAATCATCGACAATCCACACTATCTTTCGCTTCATACTTTCAGATAAGAAGACATAGGCAGTAAATTTGTGCATATTGTACGTTTTACGAGTGTTATCTTAGCAGTTAGGTTGAACAGGCCATCAAAGTCACTTTGTCTAAGATAGTCAGCTAGTGTTGCTAAGACTTTCAGTTGAATTGATAACACTAAGGTAACGTAACTTATTCTCTGGACAATTTTTTAATTCAACTACAATTTTTCATCCATAACCAAAAATCGACAATCGACCTCGTCTTGTTATAGATAAAGTTCTCTGTAACTTGCAGAGAAAAAAAAAATAAAGGGATGTATAATTTACTTGTTGTAATTTGAGCTTCATATACAATTGAGCTTGAGATCTGGACTATAATCCTATACAATAAACATATTTCATCCAACGAAATAATCTTACTAACATTACAAATATCCTGTCTCACTCCGTAACAAAGTAATTCAATTCTAACATGACACACAATATGCGCGGGGCATAAAAAGATCACGGAGTTATCACAATGTAATATAGCCCCAGAAGCTTCGCGCTATAAGGACGTGCAAGCATGTGCACACAATTAAAACAGTAGACGCAGTATATCCAGAAGTTAACACCATTCTAATATAAACCATAATACAAACAAAATAAGGTTCAGTTAAAATTGTAGAAGAAGAAAACGGACTTGGTCTAATCGAATAAATGGTTAACTCTACTTGGACGCGCTTGCGCAAGGAAGATGTGACTAGCTGTAACCAACCAGTGTTTAGCAATCTGAATAAAATCGTGTATACTAATTAGCGAATAAGCTATCGTATTGAATTTAAATTAGGACGTTGCCTACGTGACCTAGAAACTGTGATATAATCATATAACACGTTATAATGAGTACTCGTTAATATATTAATCACCTCAGGGATTACGATGAAGGATATTTATAAATGTATCTATACTGTTGATAGTTTGAATGGTAATATAGTAAGAAAAAACCGGTCAGGTGCGAGTCGGACTCGCGAATGATGGGTTTCGTACCATTTTCAAGCGTCCACCTGTTGCTGTTATTGATATTAAGCAAAAAAAGGGGAAAAAAAGTGTATGGAAAAAAATGGTAAATACAACAAACTTTTTTTTTACCTCACATATTTATTTTATTTTTATTTTTTGTTTTTATAGCGGCAATCTGTGAAAATTTCAACTGTCTAGCTATCGCGGTTCTTGAGATACTGCCTGGTGACAGACAGACAGCGAAGTCTTGGTAATAGGGTCCCGTTTTTAGCCTTCGGTACGGAACCCTAAAAACGAAGTTGCAGATGATATTTTTATGCTTACTCTTAAATATTTCCGTTCTGTAATATACTATTAGAAATCCTTCGCGGAATCGTAAAATTTCTAGAGTTGTTTCTCAGAATCTACTCACGCCACTAATTTTGTACCCAAGAATGCGGTTGCGTGTCTTGTAAAAGGAAAAAATAGACCAAACATTTTCCTCCTAGAATTGTTACTTTATGACTTTAATAAAAACAAAGGTAAGGTTTATAGCTTACGTTTTATTTTTAGAATCTAATCAATATTTACTATAATTTTATTATCAAGGTCTTGTTTATATGCTAATAGTCATCAATAATGCTTTAACATGAATAATATTTAACCATTATGGAATGTAAAAAAATAAGTTAACATGAATGTCGGTAACGTAAAACGATTCAATCTAAAATTACTGCTTTTATATATCACTAGCTTTCTGCGCGCGGTTTCACCCGCGTAACTCCCGACCCCGTGGGAATTTCATAATTAAATATAGCCTATGTCACTCAGGGTGAATGTAGCTTTCCATGGTAAAAGCATTTTTGAAATCGGCACAGTAGTTTTTGAATTGATTCATTACAAACATACACACACACTCAAAAGTACAAATCTTTTCTCTTTATAATATTAGTATAGATATGTTTTACAGATCAATTAATACACTCCACCTAGGTTGTTAATAGTTTGATCATATTATGAGGTTGTCAAAAATATTTCCGGGAAGGGTCCTACCAGATTTAGCGGGTTCCGCGAAATATGAGCGCGCGCGTCGTCGCACGCGCACTATCCGATTACATGGGACCTTAGAACTTCAGGGTGTTTGCATGCCAGCTCATTATTTGTCATTATAGTATATTGGATGTTTTTATCGCGTTAAAAACTGTTTACTAAGCTAATTGCGCCTTCAAACGATCAAGGAATATGATAAAACAATGATTTTAACGGACTTCATTAATTGGTGGATGTCGATAAACATTGCTAATAAGGTTCTATGTTATTTGTTATAACTTTATATCTAGTAAAAAGAATTCGTAATTTAATAACAATAGGTATTTCATAATACCATTTTTGACATCAATCGTTTCTTTATAAGGACCCAAACAATTCCACTTATTAAGGCATTCCGTTGAGCCCATACCAGCAGTCGACTATTGTTTTCATATCTCTAGTTTAGTAATTCGATCATCTAATGTCACTTTCGGTCGTGTGATGTCACCTTTGTTTAGTGTTACGATACAATAGAGCCTATATTTACTTTTATCTTTGTCATTGTGTTGTCATGTACCATTTTTCTTTGGAATAAAACTGTACCGTTATTTTACCTTCATTTTTGACTACATGTTTACGCTTCATTACTCGTTTATTTTATTCATTCACTAGAAAATAAAAGTTATGAGACATTTTGTGAAACCATGTTATACTTAAAAATGATATCGTAACTTAACATTTTGTAATCTGATTTATTAAACATAAGTTTCTTGAATATTGGAAAAGACTCCCTTTAAAAGTTAACTTAAAAATCTGAAATGTCCTCAGATTTCATTGTCTTGAAGGATTTAACATCTGTATTTACCTAATCAAAGTGAAAGAGGAATAGTTTATTATTCAAAAACCCTTCTAATTGCTTTGTTGAATAAAGATTTAGACTGCATTTAACGTGAAGATTTGTCTAATTAATACAATTAAATTCTCACACTTCACTCTGTTCCCTATATTTACAAAGTTTGCCATTCAACGGAGCCTGTTGGCTTCATTGTCACCAAGCGACTGCAAATTCTGTTTAGCATTGCATTTATTCAAATGCTCACGGTAACACACGCTAATACATATTTAATTGAGCACGCCCCATACATTTTATATGCAGGCCATAACAACTGGTTGTGCGGCGAACAATTTTGAAATCTAATAAAAAAAAAGCATGATTTTATTGGTGCTATTGGTTCTGAAAGCCTTTTCACAGCATGAAGGGTTAAGCAATTTATAAATAATTGAAAATTAAAATCTAACATCAAAATTTTAGTACAATTAAGTCCCATAAGCCCTGAATTATATCCGAGTTCTTTTACATAAAAGTAAGAACATAGGACAGCAATTTAAACTTTATATAAAACCGACGGAAATACTCAAGAATACCTGATATAGCCGAGTAAACGTGCGTCAAAAACAGTACCCTAAAAAGGGATACATATAATTTGTATTATTTAGATTGTGATGGTAGAAAATTGCTGGTTGCGAAGACTGTTATTATTTTTGACCCGGGATGTTCCTGGAATCAAGGTCGATGTGAACAGCCTCAGGGAAAACAGATGAGGGGGAGGAGTCAAGCTTCCAGTTTTTTTTTGGGATAGACAAGTTGTTTTGAAATTTAGAGGACGAGAAATACAGGTTTTGGTAGCTTGTGCTTAATAAACTGTGATTATAAGGTAGAGTCGAATTTGGAGATTTTGTAAAAATCCCTGATGCTTTTAAGAATATCTAAACAGATGTTTGGGTGACTTAGTTGAAGGGTTTTAGAGTCATTTAATTAGTGGATTAACGTTTGCAGAATAAAACTACAATGTTTTTAAGAAAATTAAAAACTTTTAGTGTTGTTTCCATTATAATTAACTTTGATTCATTATGATTGAATTTGACTTGCGTTCATTTTGAAATTGATATTTTGGATTCAGAATCAGATTTTTTTTTTAAACTGATGCCTCAGTATTATAATCATAGCATATTCTAGATTATATTGTAGTTGGAATTTGTCCGGAAACTTATTTACCTCAATTAAAATTGTTTTTGCTTTCGATTTAAGGTCATTTTCTCGAGTACGTCATAATATCTTAAGAATTCTCAGAAACGGCCCGATTATGGTCATTATCATTCCATACTGACAAATGTTACATATGCTGTTAATCTTGAATGCAAGGCCCTAAATGTTTGTCCCATAATGTATATAATTGGACTCCAAATATGCTTAAGGCATTGTTTTTATTTATGCGCCTTTGTGTTGACAAGAAAAATAACAAACTGCTTTGAAGTTTAAAATGAACTAAGAGAGAAAAAACTAATACGTATAGAAAAAGAAATTAATGATTATAATGATAATATATTTTCTATATATTTAGTAAAATCTTATTCAACTTGACTCTTAGGTGCGCTTAAATTTCGTTCAGGAAAGCATAATAGTACTTAAACAATTGTAAAACAATATGAAGTAACAGGAAGCAATAACATTCCAGTTCGTCGTTGTCCAATGAGACAGCGTGGCATTACGTTTGATAAATTGTCTATTTATAACTGCAGCCATATTGTCAATCTATGAGTAACGAATAACAATGCTTGTGAAATTTTACATGATGGTATGAAATTTTCTGACAATTATGAATTTCAAATTAAGAATGTAGCTGAATTAATTATAACAGATACACAAATATCATTAAAGATCGTAAGGATTAATGAAACAGAGGCATTTTTATTAATTAACCAATTTGAAAGTAGGCACATTATTTGAATGCTCTGGGTAAAAACGTAATTGTTTCAAACTTTTAAAATTGTAGATTAGATTCAAATTCTAATCGGACAAGTCAGTAATAAAGAATATAGTCGTGATTTATGCTTCAATCAAAATTAAGACAGTTAAATGAATTAGATATAAAATTATGCAGTTTGTTGATTTTTAAATACTTATTAGTCTAAAGATACACACGTTATAACCACACGTGCGAAACTTCACTTTTATGATACAATTTATTACATCACGCATTCTTAGAACTATTATCGCTAATGATTACAAACCATGCGGAACGCACTAAACACTATCAATTTTGTTCTCATTTAATTATTGCTGAAAATATAACATTTATATCACATTGTTGCTAACTTGGATCTTTAATAACAATTTTGTTATGGAGTTCGTTTTGATTCCAAGTGTTAATTTAGCTTTTACAGATTTATATAAATGATTTACGCCACTTGGTACTCTTACGCTTGTTTTAGTAGGTTGATTGTTATTTTCAGTTTCTACGAACTGTTTACAATTGAATTTGTTTGCAGTAACTGATAATATAGATTATATAATAATATGTTGACTGAAATGTGACGGTTTGATATAAATGACGTTAAAATTCTAATAATAATCACAAATATTTTTATTCCTACTCTTCTATCACTTGCGACTTGAAATAAACTTTCTAAAGAAAAAACTGCTCATACATCGATACCATGTAAGCGATGCAATATGTCATTTTAAACGACGGAGATGTCCGTAATTAAATTGCTTCTTGCACAAAGTTACATGTCTCTACACTGTAAAGGAAATACTGGTAGGTTACTGTCATATTTTATTATGACACATAATTTACAAGAGAGTAATCAGAAACGCAAGTACTAACGGTGCGAACATGCAAGCAGCCGGTTGCGATACTACCAAGTCCTTGTATCCTTGCTATTTTAATTGTGTACCTATGTTTATTACAGAAGATAGGTGTTTATGTATTTTCACAATTTATATTCTAAGTTCTAACTTTATTTTTAATTGCTTTTATATTAGTTACCATTAATCGTCTGTTTGTCACTTCTGTATTGTAATTGAAACCTGTATTTTTTTCGAAAAAAATACCTATCTACATCCAACTATAATGAATTATAACAAAAATATATAAATAGCTTAATAATAAAACATAACTTGATTATAAATTATTGCTTTGATTTTATATTCAAAATAATATCAATAATGGCATTGCGTCAAAGCGTCTGGAAAACCACAAAGAAACCCAATGTTTATGCCGTTATTGAGATCCAGATAATTCTGGTTTATCCATTTTATCTTGGATATTCCAGGCATTTAAAACATCGATCGTTGTAGGTATGTAGCACATAAAGTTAAGTTACTTTTTAACGTTGTGTGGTGTATATTACGAATCATACATTTAATCTGTAAACGACATTTTATAAAAACAAATGGGTGTATCATTCCGATGACTAAATGCTAACGCATCATTGTTTTAGTGATGATTAGTCATGTTGTAATCCTCTTCGTTAATCCCATTCCATGTCATTGTTATTAAATCAACAACGTTGTTTTTATTTACTGATGTATACAATGTACTTTAGGTATGTTAACATCCCTTGTATAACATTAGTCATCTTATTTTTCATTTTGGTCGTTATACCCACGATAACACTAAGAGATTCTTTATTCAGGGCCAGGGACCGTGAGAAAGCAACGTTACATCTGTCCATCCTATATATTTTTCAACATTAAACGTACCATAGCTTACAGCTAAGGTTTTACAAAGGTTTCTTTATCGTCATTTCTTGTTAACCGTCTCATTATGAGGCCCGATAAGATTTTAGAACACGTCAATCCCATAAAATACATATGTTTACGTAATTGTGTTAGGTAATACGGTGACAAATGCGTTGAAAGTTGCGTATGTTTAGCGTCAAATAAATTTAGTTATTCAATCATTTTCAGTTCATTTCGATCAAGTCGTATACAATGTGAAGGGCTATAACTTATTTTATTACAACAAATTTCAGTTTCCCAAGAATATTTATTGGCTGGCATAAGTCATACAACTTCTAACATTTTTTTTTGTACGTGTGTAGTGTAGTGTACCTACATTATACTTTACACAAAAACTTCGAAAGTTATTAACACATTTAACAGGGTTTTAATAATACTTGATTTTTTATTTTATTTCCATTATTATCAAAACCCAAAAAATCTTTATATGCTACTTACTAGTTTATACATTGGGAACCGTTAGGCGGTTGATAAGATTAGTTATATAATCAAGCATCCGGAAACCAATCAATGGTTCAATAAAAATTTCATACCAGTTAAATTAATAGAAGCTGATATGATTGTAATTATTAATAAATTGAATAATTTTCTCAGACTGCCTCTCAAATCAGTTATTTTGAACGAGATGTTAGATAAGAGGCAATCGGAAGCACGTAATACCAGAATTAATATTCAAGATGTAGGAGAGATGGCAGTAAATGAATAAATACGATGTTATTGAAACAATCAAATAAATTAACTTCATGACAGTGTGATGAAAACAAAAGTAGGCACCTACATTAATATTAAAACGAAAGAGGAAAAGATATGAAGCTATATTTTAAATCTATTTGTCGTATCGAAGTAATAAATGACACAAAATACATACAGCCTATCGTTAATATACTTTATTAACTAAAAGTGAATCTGTATTCTCCATAGTGTCACATATCTAATTGGCAATTATAACCATGACACAGAAATTGATGTACCTGCTAATTGGATACGATTGATCTTGGTCTTGTCCATCGGAAATCGTAAAGAAAAGAGATGTCGTAAAGTTGTCGAGACTGACTGTTGGCCGATGGGACACATACGTTGTGCTGTAATGTGCATAAACATTCTTGGGAAACTGACAGGGCCCAAGGCTCTTGTGGTGATAACTTATGTTTCTCTGTAGTTGATATTCGTAGTTATTAACATGATATGGCTTAAGAGATTTCATAAATACGATCGATAGTCGTTGTACGTAATTCGGATTGCAAATAACGCTTTAGTTTTGTTGCTTCTTATTTGTAAATAAAACTTTGGTTTTTCAAATTTAGACCCGTGACGATGTCCGAATGGAATCTTAGTTGATTGATGTATATTTAATTATACAAGAATACTTTTTATAATTTATGTTTTATCAAACGCAACTTTAAACAATGTTATAATGTTTTGTTGTTTCGTTACTATTGTTATTGTTATCTGATACAAATTTAATAAAAATACATTTTACATCATTATCCTTTTAAGAAATGAAAGTAGCCAATTCAGTTTTATAGACATAATTTCAAAATTTTATATTCAGCATAAGTTTAAACAAGCAACATACCAAAGTTATGATACTTAATACTTCATCAAAATACAGATTTCCGTTAAATGCGTGTGATAAAAGTTAACAACGATCATTGGAATAGTCTAAAAATAATGTAGTAAACTAATGGACTCCACAAGCTGACCATAAAACAGGTCAACATGTAATTACAGTGGATGTACAATATCGCATAATATTATAATAAAAGGCCGCTGAGTTAGAAACGGGTCGTTTGTTAGTGTAATGCAACGTTGGCTACCGTACGACCGGCTACCGCACCGATAATATATTGATTCTAGATGCTGGCTTGATTATGATATATCTGACACTGGTATTACACGCTCACTCGTCCTACACAGCCCGAAGGCTGTAAATTTATGAAGACGCGTGGGTGATTACGCCAATTTCATGGTCCGCGGAGAAAATTTAAGCTTACAAATTGCAGAGGTCGGCTTATACATAGGTGCTGCTTACACTAACACAAACAATATATCATTCACAGATACCACATAGAAAGTTAAAAGGCATTATTTCAATACGTCGCATAATAAATGGACGGTCTCGATACCAGTCGAGTACGATACATCTAGATAATATGCAAAGCGCTTCTTCCATTTTTCATCGTAAACGCACTATTGCACTAGGGGAATTGATTAAATCCATTAAAATACCGACGATATAAATCATCTGAGACCACAAATTTGTCATAAGAATCCAATGATATGTGTTTTAATCTTCGCGCAAGCGCAACATAGACCATTATACGCAAATTTTAATATTTGATTGTAATCTACGCTTTGAACACATTTAATCCGATTTTGAAGTCATTAATAACTAGATGAAATCATTTTTAGTTTCGTGATATTATGTACCTACAAATAAATTTTAATTTATCAAGTTGTCCGAGCTTAAAAATTGTTTCCGTTATCCGTTACATCCTAATTACTCTCTTTATTTACTCATCTACTTTCAGTTAAACTTCTTTCAATCTATTTTTTATGTAAAGTTAGAAGATGTAGTAAATCAGTAAGAGTTCATAAAAACACAGTTGAGCGCTCTAATCTTAAATGTAATAGTCCTAAGATGAAATTGACACTTTTATGAGTTCATTTTTTATATTAATAAGTTAATTTCGGTTTTACATTTTTAATAAAACCTGGAAACAGCAGGAAGCAACACAGTAGCCACTGACAAAACATGCAATGTCAGTGGTTTATGGGATTAAAATCGGTCATCTATACACGAGCTATGCCTACCTATATTTTAAGTCTTGTTACGTCAACTGTCAGGCATATCATCTTTAACTACGATGCTCTGACAGTCACACAAAAGAGGAACGAACAAATCCCCTTCATATTCAAATAACATTTTCAATCCTTAGCAGTCATTAAAACACGTGCATCATACACTCACGCAGTCGGAATGCTCAGAATGGGGATCAGTTATACAATAAAAAGCTTGAAAGTACTATACGATGACAGAGCGTCCACCGGTAATATTTTTGTTCTTATTTTTATCGTAACTTGTATAGATTCGTTCAGTAATGATCCGCCTTTCCAAGTCCGATTTAATGTGCTTGTAGGCAAATTAGATCGCATTTATTATGGGGGAACTCATTAACGTCATGTGAAAACATAATTGCTGGATGTATTTTCATTCGTCCCTCTCAACTTTAATGTCCATAAGGTTGTCTTAAGAATTTAGCCAGTTAATGGTCAAACTTGTAACCAAAGGTCAAAATGTGAGACAGTTATAAAAAACGACTGTCATTCTTGATGGGCCAGCCATGTTGACCTTTATGTCAGGTCTGTGATTTTATATAGGCATTTTGACGTTTACATCAAGATGAACAATCACATTTGATTAATATAAATTATAACCGTTAGGTATGTCAAAATGAGAAGCAACCATATTATTTCAAGAGTTTTTCTAAAATTTCTTTAATTGCTTAAACACATTTTTTGTAATTTTGCAATTTGAAGAAACTCTGTAAATTCCATTCTGCGAAATGAATGTCTTGTGCAGTCAAATATAAAAGACTTTTGTTTAAAATCGACAGTTTTATCGTTGGCTCGTATAAAACGTAACGGCTAAAACATTAACGAGTAAAGCCATCGTTATCACGAGAGCATTGGAATTTTAAGAAGTACGTTTCGTTCGATGCAGTCACGTTGGCCGAGATGTTTCACCCGGTAGCATTTTAAAATTCACCTTATAATCGTGAATGAATATTTCCGAGCCCAAACTTTTGGTAATGTCTTACAAGAGAAATGTGATCGATGCATTCGAGATAAATGAAATATGGGATTCGTGTGGTATTTTACGAGCCAATTGGCCTCATACGATCGATGTCAAAATTAAAGAGAATTTTACTTAAAGGCTTGGTCGTTGAAAAAATTGCTAAAATATTGTTCCGTGAATTTAGCTTACACGGTAAATCGTAATAATAAAACTGTACAATCAGTATAAAATATTATGCTGATATAGAATTTAAAATATTGATGTAATCTTGATAGAGTTCGATGGTGCCTTCTATGGGATATCTTACATTTGAAATGGGTACAAAAATGCGACTGTCATAAAAGTTTGTGTGTGTATATAAATCTATAAAACTGTTCACGGCCCTCAGGTCGTTGAGGTCACGGATATTATATCGCATTCCTTACATACGACAATGCTTGTAACACTATAATTATAAATAATCAGATCCACTTCGAAGTTTTATGGTTAAATTCCAACGAAGTTAATATGTTGAGATTGTTGACTGGGTATTGACATGAGCTTGTTGAAGCTTAAATAAAATTGATTTGAAAATTAAGAAGATTTGAAGACAAACAGCATTAATGTAGATGATAATATATTATTGTTACTTCTTTTAGTGTAAACAAATAGGTAAACTTGAACACAGTTATTAAATCAATAAAAATTGTTACCAGGGAACAGGGAATGCGTTGTTATTATGATTTCCACCCTCCGAGAAATATTTTCCCCTAGAAATCAATAGTTTGCATATACATTTTATGTAATTAAAATATCCAAATGTCAACGAGGAATTCAGCCAAAGAGTTATATGAATATATGTTAATAATTCCGCTGTATTTAGCATAATACAAGGACATTCAATGAGTTATACAAATGGAATTTCTGAATAAACTAAAATGACATTGAATTAGTCCACAGCGTATATTTTATACAAACATGTATGTACGTTCGTAACAACTAAGGATGTAGACAACTTAAGAAATTCTTGACGTCCATTTTTGTACGAACCGGTATTTTTAAAATATTTTAAAAATAATTATTACGTACGTGCAGGCTACTGTAGAGAAATTGCCGGTTGTTCCTCGGCAATAATTGTAGGTTGGGGTATGAACAGAAATGTTGCACTAATATATCAACCAGTGTATCGTTTGGCGCATCTGGTACGTTGCTGCGAAGATTTAAGTATCGATTGAAATTGTTTTCTTTTTCTTTACTCTTTTTACTTTGGAAGGCATTTCAGGCACATCATGGTCGTTTTTTATTTTTGTTAATTATTAAGGAGAAGTTATGTCAAAGTTTTGGGATGTGTTATTAACTAAGTTCCCAAGTATATGATTTTCTTTTAACGTTGGTATGCGACGGCTACATTCGATTCACACCCAGATCATAAACCGAAGAATTTTGTTGATAAGCATTTCGTATTATTTTCAAGCTGTAACATTACCATACTCTTTTGACCCGATGTGTACACGCTTCATTATAATTATGAACGCGTTCCTAACCTTTTTTTTTTCTCTCATCGTTGTAGCACGTACTCGTATATATTGCTCCGGCGCAGCAATGTTAATATTACCATCTGTCAATAATATACTTAGTAAAAGGTCGCATTTGCGTGTACCTACCATTATATTTAATGCCGTTTTAATACGTACATATTTTTTGTTAAAAGTTTTACGAAATTACCAAAAATAAATGAAAGCAAAAAAAATTGCGTATTTTCGCACTTGGTTGGCAATTTACTTCGTATTACTTTAGGACAAAGCATTAATTTGGATGTAATTTGTACGTGATGAATTGCTTTACGAGGTGAAAGTACCTATTATATCTTTATTTACTTCTTAATAATATATGCGATTTATGTTAATTGCTAATAAAAAATAATAAAGATGTAATAATTTAAGCTACAAAATTTTCCTGAATGTTACTATTATTTTTGTCATTTAAGTCGTCATTTAACTTTATCTCAGATTATGCGCTTTACACCATAGCATTTATAGCAGCTTACAAGGTAAAAAACGCCATAAGATACTCTAAAATCTTATAGTTTACACAATGGACCGTTTTATTTTATCTAATCTCTAGCTTGAGTGTAACGCAGTAGTCGAAAGACATTGTCCTTTTTAAGTCTGTCATTATAATAAAACAAGTTTTGACGGGAAATGGTACTCAGAGTACCTTATAGTCGTAAACTATGTAGTATTATCAGATTTTAAAGTTCTTGAAGATTTTTCTGGGGACAAAGACAGATTTATCCTAACAGTTATAATAAAGATGCATTTGAAAATCAAATAAATGGATTAATATCAGTAGGCCTAAATGTCATAGGAATGTGGCACGTAATGTTTTTAAGATATAAGTTTAAAGAATATAAATAAATATATTTCTCTTTATCCTATCTTATTTGTATTCAGTCGTGAAACATGTCGGTCGTGTATCATGCGATGGAATGCGTCTTTTCAATCATAAGCGGATGACATGAAGCATGGGTGGGTGCATTTTTAACTAACACTATAACATTTTTAACTGTGATTATATTTTAGATGTGGGCTGTTTTTAAATAAATATTTCTATCAGCTTTGTTTGTTAGTGCGTAAAATATAGCTTTAAGTATATTACATAATTAAATTATTATCATTAAAAATTCTCAACCATAATTTGGTTTCGGACCCTCTCAGTTTTTACTTCTAATGATTTAGTCTGACAGTCTCTCTTATTTATTTGATGTTGCACTTATAAATCTGATTTTATCTCGCCTTGCGTGTTATTTTAACATTAACTCAGGTATATCAAACAACGCATCTTTCGTTCAGTAATTATTTCGAAGATAAGTCAATCCAGCGGAGTATTAAAACCTTTCTAAGCTATACACACAATGAAACCACAATAATTGTATTAACTGCGTCACTGACGTGTGTGATTACGAAGGTTCGTTGTTTACGCACTTAAAGGTTTCAGAGTGCAGGCTTTGGTATGGTAGTTATGGTTGTATGGTGGGTAGCAACAAGTACCATAAAGCGGGCAGCATTGAAGGACGAGGAAGGCTGTCCCAGCCCGTCCTCGACCCGGCACGGCGACCTCAGCGCGTGCGCCCATTGTTCAACCGCGGCTAATGTTACACCCGTCGTAAAGTTGCATTCGCGCACAGCACCGTGACCAACGCTCCCGTCTCAACTGAACACATTTTTCGCTTTTTTGAATTAAGCCTAGCTTTTAAAGAAGGATGAAATACGACCCGGGCTCAATTCTCAAATCGAATATGGAAGGTTGGAGAAATCATAATTTATTGAAGAATTTGCATAGAAGAAATGTAAACTTATTTCTCTTGCAACTTTTACTATCAAGTAAAGTTTTGATGAACTTTGATAAACATGTTTATTGTTCTTTATAAAAATGTATACTGTAATTCACTTACGTTGTTACTCAGCGTCTTTTTATTTTTCACAATGACTAGTAAAAATATATAAAACTGGGATATTTTAAAAGACTAACAGTCAGAATTGCAAATGTAAAATACAGTACAAAAAGAAACAGTTAAAATTCTCGATAAATGGATGTAAAATGTTCTATAGATACTGTAATCAGCTCCTCTTGTTGCATTCCAAGCCCAAAATTGAGTGTCAAGTTTTTGCTCTGTTGCCATACGATCAATCTGGATGTTAATCGGGTAAGTTCGTGTCGTCCTGTACTTGCATGCCCACATGCCCGGTCCCCGGCCCGTAACCCGAGATTGTTTTCGAAGCGACCGACCGGCGCGTGCGCTTGTTCGACCTCCGCACTGGACCTTGGAGTAGGGTTACCAGTGAAATTGTTAAGAAACATTTTATAATATTTCTTAACAATGTATATTTTTTCAAAAATATGAATTGATAAGTTTCTGACACCATATCCAAATGTTCACATATGTGGGTTTTCCCGCGATGGACTGTTGCTGTGCCCCATGTTTTATAGCCTAAATTTTATCCATATAAACTATCCCCATGATTTGAGCTAAATCCGATCAATAGCTTTTGCATGAAAGAGCTACAAACATTAATACATCTTTATAAACTTTCGAGTTTATAATGTTAGTAGGATTCTAAGACATTAGTAGGATCCTAGGAAAACAAACAGATAAGTGACTTATAAAACCTGAGAACCATTTGTATACGACGATATAATAACTTTCAGAATTTATATTAACCTCAAAAATTACTATTAGTTTTTGGTCACTTGATCTGTCATATCCATATATACTACTAGTTGTCCTCGCAGTTATACCCGCGTAGCTCCCGTTCCTGTGGGAATTTTGTAATTAAATATAACCTTTGTTACTCTTGGATAAAGTAGCTCTCCAATGGTGAACGAGATTTTAAAATCAGTCCAGTAGTTTCAAGGTTTATTCGAAAATATCAAATCTTTTTTCTTTATGAGATATCTATAGATTACTGTTTGTCTTCCTACACTCTAAATTTCACCTTTCAAAATTTATTAAAAATGATCTGGTAACCCTAATGCAGAGACTGTATTCGCAATTATGTGTATTCATGCTTTTAACTGCGTTTGTGTTACACCAGGTATGCATATGTGGGTAGTATTTAGTACAACAGTATGAATAAGTATAAGCTCGAAACGAATCACAAATAATGCTGTGAAGTATGTCCTTAATTCTCCAGTCTTATAGGGGCCTTCACCTACGCTTTCTTTTATGGGTCTACCGCAGAATCTAGACAATTAAATTCAGAAAATATGTACACATTTGTTTTGATTTCAGATATGAAGCCTACAGTTTACATTTAAATTCCAGTTACATAAAAGTAGCAGTTAAAATATCTTCTAATTCTTTATTCAATTTGATATTTTTTTATTGAGGCCACTATTATTTGATGTATCATAGTAAAAGCATGTTCTTTTAGAAGGCTGAGTTAATCTCAAGTCATGTGGGCTGTAACAACAACCTCATAAACGGATGCTTAACTTACTGCCTGAGGTTACAGCATTTGTCTGTCGTCGTGTTTGACTCCTAAAGGCACAAACGTGATTTACGAGCTAGTTACCTATAGTGTAATTTGCCTGTTCCAAGTAAATTGTAATTCTGTTGATTTTCTATTTTCGTTGAAGGAAATTGATGAGTTAGGAAGTGCTAGGCTGTGAGATAAATCTTCACGAAGTATATAAACATAGATTTTCAACCAATCTTAGTTCTAAGTGTTTTTATTGATCATCAGTGAAGTCTAGCTTTGTTCTTATACCTTAGATAT
Source organism: Nycteola revayana (assembly GCA_947037095.2). NCBI lineage: Eukaryota > Metazoa > Arthropoda > Insecta > Lepidoptera > Nolidae > Nycteola > Nycteola revayana. The sequence goes on from OX344844.2 coordinate 9,863,146, forward strand.
AAAATAGGAGTCCTGAGAAGTTGAAACTCAACATTTTTGTCTCTGGTCTACGATTCCTTTGCTCATCGGTGTATCTTTTTTCACAACGGCGCGGCGATGCCTGTTCTATGAACAAACGTAATTATTGTATGGATGGCACGCGAATTCCTGGAACTCACGATTCCCATCCACGACAAAGGAACTCTTGTTTTTTTTTAACCATTTCTCACGAGGGTGTTCGCTCGTTTATTTTTTTTAACAAATTCCAGAAATGTTTACGTTATGAAGGTCGTATGTATGAAGGCAGTTCTGTATCCTGAGTGTAAAATATTTTTGTTTTGTTATACTTCTTCGTGTTGTGGTTACTTGCTAAACAAATCTGAATTCATTAGCACACTTAAAAATATTTCTGTTATGTATATACTTCGCCGTGTTTTTGTAAAGACAGAATACAATTCAACTTTTTTTTTCAATTATAGACTTCAGAATTGTTTTTTCATTCTACTGATAAATGCTATTTTAAAAAGGTTAGTTCTTATATCCAATTATCTGCTAATGACTTATATCGGAGTTGAGTAGCGTACCGAAGTGATAGTTTGATTACTAGAGAAACATTCGTGGAACAGATAATTCAACAGTATAATGATCAAATAAACAAAGAATATACATATTCCATATTGTCGGTTAAGATCTACGATAAGTTGATTAGTTTGGAACCATGCAAATATTTATGCTATGTGCACATCGTCTATATTTAACATTATTCTTCTGAACAATTTGTTTTCTTTCTTTTAATCATCAACAAAGTTTACTTTACTTTTAAAAAAGCCTTCCTTATTTTCAGCCCAAGTAATATACTTCACTTCTCCTCATTTATTATTATCAAGTCATACTTACGAACGAGAACCAGACGCCATAAACTTAATACTTAAAAAAAGACTTCCATAAAATGTTGCCGAGTCTGCGCAAGAGTTGATCTATGGCGCATTCCACGCCCGTAACACCGGGAGCGGTTGGACCCAATAATAAGAATATGAGCGTAAAAAACGAATACGTCAAACCGCGTGTTTCGAGCGCCCGCGCACCTCCCTCTCCCCTCCGTCGCCCTCTGTCATATTATTTTTTTATCATCGCTTTTTCTTTTCCCCTGGAAGGATAATCGTGTATAACGTTAGACAGCATTCGACTCGAGTTTATTAATATGAATATTTGGTACATTCTTCTCTTTGTATATGCGTCTGTATATGTATGATGGATGAGATTAAAGTTCGTGTGAATGCGTGTCCTTGATTTTTTTTGTATTGATAGTAACATGACTTGTTGTACAGCTATTTAGGTATGTCCGCTTTTGTATTTCTATTTGGGACTTTGTTCATGTTAATGTGTATATTTCGTGTTTGCATCATCTATTTGGAATCTATTATGTGCATAAATTATTAAGGCCTTTGACACGTGGTTCAAGTTCTATCAGTATGTAGAGTAGTTCTACGGCGTTTTTTTTTATATAATGTCTTCATCGATTACCTCTTTCTTTAAAATAAAGTAAAATACCTATAACTGTATAGGTTGAATAAACAGCAGATAAGCTAATTTTCGACGTAAATACTTACAGCGTAGTTGGCGCTATCGGTGTTGATACGGCTTTACGTGCGGTGGGTAGTGGGTTCAAATCCTGCATGGTTCCACAGACCGTGTGCTATGTAGCTACTGTCTTCTAAGAACATGCAATAGTAATACTTGTATCTCCTGTTGAGATGCTTCTCATTAGAAGATATCTTAGAGGGATTAAAGTAACATTTTAGGTCAATAATTTTAAAAGATTTCAATATTTTATTAGTTAACAATTTTATATTTTCTTTTTGTATCTTAAACTTACTGTTCTAAAGATAATATTTACGAAATAGGTGATAAAGTGTAAATTTTTCTCGTTTTTTTTTTTTTTTTTACTTTGCCTAACTACTATTTTTGCCAAGTTTATTTATATCTTTTGTACACATACAAAAATAGTATATAGTCAATTGACATTACATGAATATTTTTTTATTTTTTATAAATTTGAAAGGTTTTTTTAAATGTACTAAAACTTTAAACTTTTAAACTACTTAGTCGTAGCGTAGGAACTATTATGTTGAAATGGTAATCATTTCTGTAATATGGTAATATCGGTGTCAGCCCGTGGGCTTGCCTTTTACTCGAGATATCTTCGAGAGGTGCCTGTGGCTTCAATTCATCTTAATAATATTAAGACATGACGTCTTTTTTATTCCAAAACAATATTCCCCTTACAGTTTCTACCACATCATGAATAATTGCTCTTAAGCGCATTATATTTTACGCTACAGCTATTTCAATGTTTCGCGATAATCAATATAATTTTGCCGAGATAATTATTCCGCACTCTTATTTTTTCTCTTATACTGCACATAATTTTAAACACGAACTCAAGCATCGTGCCTACGAACACCTGGTTTCCTACGTTGTTTTATAAAAAGGTACATTTTTATCACAAAATCAGCAATTTGTTATAACCGAGTAACAATAGCGGTGGAAAGTACTCCGCTTGTTTGGTCTATGGTCATCGCAACGCCCAAGGGACGGTAGGCGTGAGGTATCTTAAGAATTTTAATCGCGTCGGAGCCCCTGGCCGCTCTTCGAAAGCAATAAAAACAAAACACGAAACCTCAGGCAGGTTAAATTTTGGATATGAACAGACATTATCTAGTATACGACCTTCTGCTTTGTTTTATATTATGCGTGCGTGTGTTTATTTAGAATCGTAAATAATGTTGGTACCTATTTACATTCCCATATAAACATAAAACAATAAATAGTGAAGTTAATATTTATGCTGTTTATAGAAGTGATGAGCTTTACGTATCTGTTTTATGAAGCTGAAGATAAATCATTTGTTGGGGATATAATTTTATTGGATTTGTTATTTACTTAAATTGTATATAGTAACTAGTTATTTTGAGAAGAAAATAAATCTCGAATGGTTTAGTCGTAGCAGTTAACCAATGAGAAGAAAAAGACGTAAAATTAGTTCCGTAGGCTGTAGGTGTGATAAGGACAGCATAATACGTAATCATTTATGAGAGAGAAAGAGATAAAGGTATAGAGTGAGTCGAAAAGCAACCGGTCCAGGGGAAGCAGATGCTCTTACTAGAAACCCCTACGGCAAACTTACAGATTCCAACAATAAGAAAATAATTATTAAAAACAATTCCAGTAAAACCTTTATCCAGATTCTACCATTCGCATGGGAAATAAAATTACCTCTCACGATGCTTAATGTACAAGGTTTTATCTTGCATGCACGCACATACATAGAAGCCAGCCTATGTTAGACTTCTGCCAAGCTTTATTATCATTCAAGTTACAAAATAACGTTTAGATCCAACTATAAACAATCTTAGATTTTTTTATTTTACTCTAGATTTTGTATGGTCGACGGATATTATAGAAGGTTAAATATTTTATTGTTACAGCTTATGTATGCCCTGCTCTTTTTATTTGGGTAACCAGTTAGGTTACCCAAGTAAAAACACAATCGTGGCATTTTTTTCATTGTTTTTTAGTTTATACATTTTGTATGATAAAAAAGTAAGATATGGTGATGGTTTTATAAATGCCATCAATTGAAAGATTCTAGGAAATGTCTTCTAAAGTCGTTCTATCCTTTCTAAACGTTTATACCTAATCTGTCGTCGGTATAAATCTTCATGTTTCGCTATGGAATTCCCTCGAATTTCGACTTCAGCAAAAAAGCTTGTTATTGTAGATACATTATCCGTGTTATTTTCGACATTACCTGAAATTTTACCGGTATTTGTAGCAAAAAACACATGGTGCTATTAGTCGTTCATACCGACCTGTGGAATGTAGGCACCGTGCCAAATTACCTGTCTGTAGCCCATCAACTCGTTAACGTTGAGTTTTATGAATTAAATTGCCTATTTTGTAGCTCTCGCTAACACAGTACTATAGTGCGGTTTTATATAGAATAAAATTGTATTTGAATAACATTCAAACAAAAGGGGTTAAGGAGAATAAGAACGCGTATATTTCAATATATTTTTTAATATGTGTATTATATACAGAGCACAGTAGTATTTCAATAATGTATTTTACATAAAATCACATTGTAAGACAACGTGTCTATTGAAAAATCAAACATGCGCTTGCACATGTGTGTGGCTATGGAATGATGCGGTTAGTTACATAGATAATAAAAAATGCCGGCTATTGCATCGCACTAGCGTGAGAATATTATAGTTTCTGTATTATAAAGTCTTCATTTTTTTTTCTTACTTCCGAAGTTCGGGTCAATACGTAGGTTGAGTCGAGACAGGATTGCAAATGCGTGTAAAGGAATTCCGGAACAAAAATGTGCGCGTCTACCTGCCCCGGCAGATGCGCCCTCAGCCTCTGCCCCGCATTCCTCGCCCCTCGCATACCGCCATTAAACCATGTAAATTGATTACGTGGAAAATATGAGAAAATCGCGCGCTAAGTATTGTAGGCGCGTGACCACATTGCCCCTGTCACATGTGCAATTGCTCGGGTTTTTTGCATTCCTCGAGGCTGTTGCCGCCGCGGTCATCTGAGGATTGCTGCGATTACGATTGTTTATCGCCGCCTAGTTAACGAGCCTAAGCTGATTCTGAATAATTAAACAACTGTTACCTTTAGGGCTGCCACATTATATGATCTTTAAATCATACAAAACTTGTTTTGCTTGAAAAAAAGTGAAGAAGGAATTTGTTGACTACCTGAATGCCGGATGTTAATTGCATTGTAATTTATTATTATTCATGCTGATCCGTGCATTAAGGTATCATTGTTTTCTTTGAGAGTGATGCCGTTGAAAAGTAAATGTCGCGTCCATAGGATGATTTCCAAAAATCTTACCTATTTATTTAGATGCTGGAAAGCTTTGACCATTTTTAATAGATTAAAATTTTTGCCCAAAATTGGCTAAATGATTTCGCGTGAGGACACGGGATGAGGTCAGTGATGGTCCGTTAGCTCGTCGCCGCACGCCGACACTTCGGCGGGCCGTCCGTTTCGATTCGACGAACTTATTACGACAGATGGCCGCGGCCCGGGAGGCGGGAGCGCCCGCGGACCCCGGCCCTTCGGAGAGATCGACCTCCGAAATGCGCCCGAGATTGCATTCTTTCGGCGGTGCGGGCGCATTCCACTGCGCGCCATCCGAGCTCCGCGCGCCCGCGCCAGTCGACGCGCGCCCTTTTGGGGGTTAAGATGTGTCCGTTGCGGCGAGCGCTCACGATGTGGTCCCAGCCGCCTCCCCCTGAACCTGAACCCGAAACTTCGACGATCCGGCCGCGAGCGCACACCTGGTGCCGCGGGTGTTTCGGTAGCCGGCGAGTGGCGCGCATGGTGCGACGCCCGCCCGAGTACGGCGTCCGCGTCGACCCGACCTCCGTCCGCCCGGCCGGCCTGCGCGTCCGCGACGAGCCGCAGTACCAGAACATTGAGGAGATGCGCAAGCGACCCGAGTACGCCAACCTCGATGAGATCAGTCGCGAGTTCGGTTACCGACTTTGTCCCGAAGGTCAAAATCTGGAGGATGAAGCTATTTACGAAAACATATTGTCAGTGCGTCAGATTCGTTCCGCGGAAGTGCGTTTAGTGCCGGTGTCCGAAGTGGCATACTATGAAGGTCAAGGTTATGTCGCCACACAGGTGCTAAGCAGGAACGGAACCTTCCCGCAGTGCCCGCCGCACACCTGGAGTCGTCTGCAGCAGGCCTGCCGGCTCAACGGATCCCTACGACTTTTCACAGTAAATGCCACTTGTCTTATGTTTTCCACGTTACGGTCCGTTTAAAGTATGTTTAATTTTTGACATCATCGCTGGAAATACAATAGGTTATTAGTGAGTTTTTGCTGAACAGGATATACCCACCTAACCGTAAGATGTTAGCAGTTTTTGCACGAATTCCTAGCCAAAAAAGTCATTGCCCATTCCATAATATAATACCGTAATAACGTTGGGTATAAAAAATGCGTGTTTCGGTATTTTGCTCTAATGATTTGTTAATTAAGTATGTAGCTTGATGAATTTGTTATTGTCTCGAAAGACGAAAAATTTAAAGAACGTTTCAGTTTTATTATATTATATTACCGTGTGTGTATATATTACAATAATTATTTTATTACCATTTGTGTGTACATAAATTCTTGTGAAAACAGGAATGTGTTAAATTGTAGATATGCATAAAATTTGTACTACTTATTTGTTTAATTTTAGCATTTATATAACACACGAGGAAGATTCCATTTATTAACTATATATACATAGTAGGTATATTCAATTTATTAATTACATAAATATGGTAAGATAGGTAAGTAGCTGTGCATCCCTTGCATCCTAAACACTTTACGGCAATTTTTAAATAGATGATTATAAAAATAATCCGATGATTCAGTACCGGTAGCAAACTTACATTATTTATTTCGTGTTGTGTTGTAATTTAATCAAATTTTATGTTAACACAAAAAGAAAACTTGAACATATCATCATTATAATCGAGGTCGGGTCTTAAATCAAAAGCAGTTAGTGTTTTAGATTTTGGATAAATTGCTTTGCCCAAATTATTAGGTATCGCGTATAATGACCTGTATTTAGAAATCAAAGTTGTTATATTGAAGAATACATTTTGAATATAATAATTTTGGTCGATTACTAAATAATACAGTCTTTGAAATTTACGAAATAGGTACGATACTAGTATACAATTATTGAATAAATATGAAATTTATAAATATTTACTATTATTTCCTTTTAATTCCTGGGCTATAATAAACTTTAATGTGATTTATTCATCATTAAACCATACTTAAATATAGTACATAAATTCGATTGAAGCATGCCTTTACCAATATGTGCCTTAGTATATGAAATAGCAATTCGGATATTTCATCGGTATAGGTACTAGGTATAATATAAATAAATGTTTGTTCCTATAGGTACATCCAATTGTGTGCAATGAAAATGTATTAGAATTAGGCACAGGAAAGGCGAAAAGAATATTTCTAATATTCCCAGGTTTTTGGGATATTGTATTAATCACATTTTTGTATTTTCGTCATAATAAAAGTACCTATTGACTGTTATTTCTAAACTTCAAATAATTATTTTTATAAAACCGCCAATAGGAAGTGTTTATTTATTCACTTCGGCTTTCAAAAACGGAATTCCAACAAATAACTCTGTAATATAGGTATATTATATTAAAATAAAATCTCAATTTAATTGATATTAACGAAATTATTTATTTTTTGTAGAACATACAATCGATCCATATATTATTATATTCTCTTTCAATAGCATTAAAATACCTATACAGATTAAAATGACTATTTAAGGCGCGGTGAATAGACGACTTTTACGTATTAGTTTTGTCACTGTTGCTCCGCGTAGAAATGAAAGAGACGCCGTGATGGCGCAACGTTTCGTTCGACTCGTTCGAGTTATTAAATACATTAATCCCTGCAAATATCTTATTCCAATCGATAAATAAAAACAACAGTTCCCTTTATTATTATATATTACATCACTGTTATTAATATTATCAAGATTTGTTTATAAATAATACAGTTACAATTGCTACAATTTCAATTTAAATGGTTATTTTATGTTTTTTTTATCGAGAAAATTTTCCGAAAACGTGTTTTGAACACAATGGTAAATATGATCAAGATTAACATATATTTTTTTAGCTGCTCTAAAATGTAAACATTTGGCTAAAAAACTGTTTTGTGAAGCCTATTTTGACTAGGTACAGCGCCTTAAGGGGCGCCCGTTCGTACAACCGAGAATGTATCGTATTGTAACGCATTAGAGCACATTTTAACATGTACAATTTATCAATGCCGTCTCCTTAAATATATAAATTTTTGTAAATAAGGTATATCTATCATAAAATATAAATGTTCTTTTTTGAAAATAATATTGATGAGAAATCGTCCTGCCAATTTATTAACAACGACTTCAATTTAATCGATTTACTGGTTCAAAAGTATAAATCAACAAGTATCCTATTAAAAGCTTTATTAATCAACTTAACAGCATGTTATTATTTTATCAACATTAAAATTGTTGCTTAGGTACATTAATATGCCAGTTCCAACGTTCCCATAACTTATAGCGAAGGAGTATCAGTAAAACAATGATAAAGTATGGCTATTGCCGCTGTGTAAAAAGCACAGCGTTTAAACAAGCTCTTTAAAGGCCAGTTGCAGTTGCTAGCCACTATCCATTAAGATAACTACTAATATAGTTATCTGTATTAAATAAAAATTCACCTTCAAATTAGCGAAGTTAAAAACTGTTTGATTATTTAATTGATTTTTTGACTGCTGCTGCAAATAAGATTTGCTGAATTAACAATATTTTTATTACTTTGATCGAATACAGATGCTCTCAAACTTGTTTCTCGTAGAAGACCCTCTTTAAAAACTTTATCGGTTTCAGACGACCCCTTCTATTAGATATATTACACACTTACAATTTGTGAACCTGTTTTTTTTACGTCAACTTCCACTCCCGTCGAGCCTTCGATTCCTAAAGTGAGAATTTTGGGAATGACTGCACTGAATGTCTGAACTTTAACTGCTGTTATAATTTACAGCAGTTAAAGTTCAGACATTTAGTGCAGTAATTCCCAAAATTCTTAATTATAACATAATAACAAATTCACGAAAAGATCGTAAAAACGCATCATTTGATTAATCAAATTGTCGATAATTGCATCAGCCTAAAATATAATGATATAGGTAATAGGCATCTGTCAGAAAAGTTATTACAAATATTACTTAATAATCATGCCAGCTGAGCGACATATGCAAGTTTCCAATAAGCTAAATATTTATAAAAAAAATAAAGAAGCTAAGAAGGGTTTTTAGTCTAATAATGTGTTTTTCTTGTCTACAGGCAAAGAAGGAGATGTACGATGTAAAGAAGCAGAGGCTTTGTTTAGCCCAGGATGAGTACAAGCATCTCAACAATGCACTCTCCACCCTCGCTGCGTCGAGGACTAGTCGTGAGTACCACCTTATTCTTAGAGACCAGTAAGCATGATGATGGGAACGAGATAGAGATAGAGATAGATAAGATTATAAAATATCTTCCTTTACTTGAAGTAGTTTCAAATATACGGACTGAGCATGATAGTATAAATATTTTGTAGTATCTTTTTAGTTAGATAGCTGTGGAGTGTCAGATCAACAACCAATAATTCCATTTTAATTTAAAAGAAAACATTTTGTTTAGAATGTCACGAAATTTATTAAATAGTTCGATCGCTGCACAATCAAAATTTTCGTTTATAAAAAGCTCTAATTCGGTTTAAAACTAGTTAATTAGTATAGAAGTATTTGTTTTTGCTTTTTTGTTTATCTTCTTGTAGTGGAAATACTATCAGACATATACTCAAATACGGAAATTGTAAAATTTAACATATAAATAGGTTAGAGGATTATAATGGTTATTGTCCACTACACACACTTAAGTATGATTAGGGTTAAGCTGACGTCATAATTAGAAGGTAGGCCTTATGAAGCAACCTTAAGATTATTCCATAGAATATATATGAATACAATAGCATTAAACAATTCATACGGCAATCAACAAATCATATCGCCGCCGTAATTATACAGCTCCACAAGCGGGCAAAACTAGATTGTAAATTGCAATCATTACCTATAAATATACTAAAGCTTGCATAAAATCAAGATGGCATCTGGTTCGATTGGAAATCATGGTTTTCTTTTAAATGAATATGAACTTTTTATCATATGGAGCTAAGAACCACCAATATCTTTTTACTTTGAAGGCGGATCGGAGGTCTTTACGTGGACGTTATATGAGCTAGTATTATATAAAATTTTAAGAAGTATTTAAAACATGGCTATATTATTACATTTTGTAACTAAATACTACAAAATCAAAAAAGATTACTCAGCAATTGTGCCTTTACACAAGGCCTAGATCAACGTGTAACTTCTAACGGCGGTGCATAATTGCTTTTCATATATTGCAGTCTATTCCTTTACAATATCATCGTAAAATGAAGAAGTTATTCAATGGTTGCTTGATCAGAAAACCGTATATTAGAAAATGGAGTTTGAATGGGGCGATAAATAAAGCTAAGTATCCACGTCTGGCGGAATAATAACAGCTAGGGTAACTATTCATATTCCTGGATCGTGATCGAAAAAAATAGGTACAAAATGTTGATGTCTGTCTGGTGTCAATAACAATAAATATCGTACAATACGATAGGTTAAGAATAATAGGATCCTGAAAACAGCCGCTTTACTTTATATTGATATTAATTTTTTAGGCCCTTTGTTTTGTATTTGTTGTTTACATTTCAGAATCGAATACTGGAAGATTTTATTCTTCAGGGCCTACATTATTATTTAACTTAATATATTTGTAAAATCTGGTCCTGATTGTTATAACATCATCTGTAACAACCGTATACCAGGGAACGGACAGCAACGTTTCCCTGTGTGTTTACAACATACTAATTACAACTGTGCTTATCAATCCAAAGTGGTTTACATGGCTTAGGTTCTCTGTTGTTAATTTAAATATTAGGAATGAAAAGCATTTTTTTCTCTGCCAGTGTGTTCATCAACAACGTCGATGACAACAACATCGACGACCTCTCGGCATGATCCCGATTTACTTCGCTCAGAGGTGACGCAGGCGCGCGGCCGAGTCGCTCAACTACGCAAGGAGTTGAGACAAGCGCGCGCTGAAGTTGCCACCGCGAGACGAGGAGTGGATACGCTTGCTGAGTAAGTATTTAATGACAACGAGAAATTCAAAAGTAGGAGACCTGAGACAATATAAACTACTCAGTTTTGAAACATTTCCCACAAAAATGCATTGGCATTGGCCCGTAAAATTATTATTGAGACAAGATCTAATTTTATATTCAATTCGTTAATTCCAGAGTCGAGCAAAAAATAAGCGCACAACAGGGCTGCTACAACATAACGGAAGCCCAAGCTATAATGACTGAATTGAAAAACATTCAAAAATCCTTAACATCAGGCGAGAAAGAAAGAGCAGATCTAATGCAGTCTCTCGCCAAATTAAAGGACGATCTAACAAGACTGCAACTCGGTGATGCTTCACCAGATCTGTCAACCCTATCTCTTCCCCAAGAGAAACTTAGCACTGCCTCTCAAACAGACCTGTGTGCTGACTTGGTCCCTATCGGTACGAGATTAGCTGAAATGGCGCGGGTTCGCCTACAATATGATGAAGCAAGAAAGAGGATACAACAAATTCAGCAACAATTAGCCGATTTGGAGGACAAAGTCCAGCCGGGACAAGCCGAATCCGATAAAGATAGGCTTTTACTCTTCCAGGAAAAAGAACAGTTACTAAGAGAATTAAGAAGTATTACGCCAAGAACGAGATCCAAACAGGAGATGAGTGATATACAGTCAGAATGTAAGAGATTAGAACAGGATTTGAAAAATGCATTTGAAATGTCGAATAAGTGTATAGCGGATCGGTTGAGGCTGCATGAGGAGAAACAACTGTTATTACAGCAGTTGAAGGATGCTTTAACGTCTATGACGGCACTAGAAGGACAATTGAAAACGTTATCAGCGAGTACGCTGTCAGTTTCAAGCAGTTCTAGCCTAGGATCTTTGTCTACAGCAAGTAGTAAAGGATCGTTAAGTTCTGGCATCAGTTTTACGGACATCTACGGCGGTCCACAAATCGCAACGTCTTTCCAAGCTGACAAACCAATTGACATGGTCGATTTACATCGAAGAGTCGAAAGGTGAGCCTTGAATAATGTATTATTAAAAACGTCAATGTTTACTATAAATTTCAAGTTTTATATAAAATTTATGAGAATTTTATGCAGATGAAATATTACTGTTCAAAGATAGACAATGGCTTTCGCATAGTGACTTTCTCATCCAAATATTAGTGAAGCCTAAAAAGGAATTGTGTGCATGACCGTACTTTCTCTAAGGATTACTGAATCATTGAACCGCATATTTTAAATTCTCATAAGGTCAACTTGTACAGGTTTTGGCATAGTTTCTATCTATTGTTTTTGTGACATATAATTTTTACATTGTTTTTATTTGTTATCTTGGAAATTAATCTTAACGATATTCACCATAATATTTAGTCGTTCCTAATACTGACCGAAATGATTTTAGCTTTTCAACAGCATTAATAATTAAAGATTAAAATGACTTGGAATCTGTGTTATCGGGCATCCGTTTGTACAACCTTACACGTAGGTTAGTAGTAACCCAACCTTATATTGTTGGACACTAGAGCTCATTTTGCCATGTATCATATCGTCGTGTATATTTTAAAATTGTTATGTTAAGTTGCGATACTAATACTGAAGACAAATCGTCTTACCAATTATTTTATTTTACATCTCATAGTTTTTAAGGTGTTTGCAGCTACTGTTATTTTAATAATTTCCCTTTTATTGACTATCAGGTTACTGCGCGGTACTAGTTACAATGCAGACAGTGTAACACCAGGAGCCAGCAGTTCGCCATCCCAGCCTTCGTTATCACCTAGAAGTAGCCTCTCATCGGCTAGCCCACCACCGCCGCCGCCTTCTTACAATCAAGTAAGACATTTTAAAGATTAACCTTATTTTAAATTTAGTTCTTTATTAGGTGCTGTAAGCTTTTATAACTTGGATGTACTGTTTCTAAATACAGTTATAAGATTTGTTCCGTACGGGATCAAACTAGCTACTGGATATGGAAATATATATATTTTTATTAATTGTTGACGAATTATGTATAAATATTAGTTAACCAGCTTCCAGCGCGCGGTTACACCCGCGTAGCTCCTATTTCCATGGGAACTTCATAATTAAATATAGCTTACAATACTCCTGGATAGTGTGGCTTTTTTGGGGTGAAATATTTTTGAAATCGATCCAAGAGACTATTAAATGCATGCAATCAAATATTTCTTCTTATTTTTTTTTTTTTTTAAAAGATTGATCGCCGAGTTTTTAAGTCTACTAGTATTCTTGTTAACCCCTCGTACTAAGCTAAAATGCTTGTGTTACGAGTGTTATTAATATACTAGCGACCAGCCCCGGCTCCGCACGGGTACAATGCTGATGTATTATTCATATAAACATTCCTCTTGAATCCCGCTATCTATTAAAAAAAACCGCATCAAAATCCGCTGCGTAGTTTTAAAGATTTAAGCATACATAGGGATATAGGGATATGGGACAGAGAAAGCGACGTTGTTTTATACTATGTAGTGATTATCTGGGTCAACAGTCTCTAAAAGACCCAAAAGGGCACCCGCCCTGAAACGCTTTTGCTTAAGAAATTCATTACTATATGGTAGATAATAATATGTATATGTATATTATATCTATGTACGATATGCCGCGATTACATATTACACATACAAAAATATCCGAAAGCTTATAATAATTTAATTAACCACGCGTGAACCAAAACTTTGAGAAGAGCATTTTAATGTCTTGTGTATCGAATTAGTAATAAATACTTTATGCAATAATATCTTAACACTAGTATGTCTTATACTATCACTTTCACTGAAGACGTTATAGGTATTAATAGTATACATTGGGGTAGGGGTGGTCAACTTCATAAGACCTAAGATCGACTTTTTACTGTGTGCGATCGACTATATGGCAAAATGGCATCATCATCATCATCAACAGCCCGTTTACGTCCACTGCTGAACATGGGCCTCCTCTTAACAGACCTTGGGAAGCCAGGATCGTAGAGGGATATTGCCATAATCACCAAGCTTGGCAGACGGATTGGTGATCGCAGTTAGATGTTAACCTTGAGCTAATAGATGCTGCTGCCAATCCATCAGCCATATGTCCCTTAGTCGCCTTTTACGACACCTATGGGAGGATATGGGGTATTCTAATCCGGAAACCACACGGCACACAAACTCCAATATGGCATTCAAAATGTTGAATCTCATTTCGTAAAAGTCAATCGAACGACAAATAGCTATTTTTTCAGATTATTATACGATAATCACTAATTTTGTACATACGTCTGTAGCACGTATTTGTAGACTTACAAGGACTAAAATATCACTTTTTAATATATAAGTGGATCGACTGTAATAGCTGCTGGGATCGACCAGTCGATTGCGACCGACCGGTTGGCTACCCCTGCCTTAGGGTGAAATAAGATTTGATTGTTTGTTTAAATTAAATAGGCTCTTTAACTATTGGACCGATATTATAAATTCTTTCACGATTAGGAAGGTTCGTTTTCCAGGAGTAACATAGGTTTATAATAAATTATAAAGTTCCCACGGGTACGGGTACTACGAAGGTGAAACCGATAACCTACTAATATTATAAACGCGAAAGTTTGTAAGTATGGATGGATGGATGGATAGATGTTTTTACTCTTTCACGAAAAAACTACTTAATGGATTTGGCTGAAACTTTGCACGGGGATAGTTAATCAGCTAGATTCACATAGGCTACAAAAAATCACGCTCCGACCCACTGGAGCAGAGTAACGCGGGTACAACCGCGGGGCGCAGATTGTATATAATGTTATTATGAGTCCTAAATATGAAACTTAATTTTTTGTTGGTATTTTGTTATTAATATATTTGTTATGTTTATAGGTGGAAAGGCAAAGGCGACAACAACGAGAGTTAGAAGAAAAGTTAGCAGAAATGAGGATAGGTGTCGCAACCAGTCTCAATGAAGTTACAGGACTTGCTACGAGTAAGTATTTAAAAAGAAATATAGACTTTTTTGAACACTTTATGGCATTAGTTTACCTCATACAAAATTACAACAAGGAACAAAGTATTACGTAAAGCAATTTTTGAAGATTTTTTACCCCCCCTCCCCTCTTGTAACGCACCGTAACGTTTTTCTGGACCACCCTACCCCTCTCTAAACGTTACGTAACACACAAGTGATAATTTTTACCAAGTCAAGTAAAAAGTTATGTAATAGTTTTTACACTTGGTATAGTTTTAATCTACTAAATAAAACAAGAGAATTTTAATTCGCAAAAACTGCATTTATTTTGTTTATTTTTTATAAATTTTTGGCTTTTAATTTTTATTTGTTTTTGGTTTGGTGGTTTTAATTCCCTAATTTTTTAGAAACGATGTTTTGTAACGTGTTGTAAGAAAAACCCCCTTTTTTTTTTTTTTTTTTTGTTGTCCGCGGGGAAATGCATTGACGCATTCCCACCACCGCTGCAGCGTATTCGCGCGCTGGCGGTGGGATATGTGGGACTCGCCCTCTCCATAGCGTGGTATGCTAAAGTCATACCACGAGGAGAGGACCCTACACCACTAAAACCTCCCGGACACTCCTTCGATCCGCCGTTGGCGGGGGTCGGGTACGCATGAGCAATCCGGCAAGAAAGACCCCCTCCCGCCCCTGTAACGCTTCGTAATGTTTTACGAGACCCCCTGCCCCCCCAAATTACGTTACGTAATACTTGAACGCTCCCTTAAACATAGATTTTTTTTAATATTAACTCTACCACTAAGCCAGCAAAAATATTTTTATTGTTATTTCACTCTGTATTTTATTATCTTATATTAGCGGTTCAGTATTTAGAGTTGATAGTTGAAATGATATTCTCTGACTCGTTTCTTTTAAATTAAATTGATACATTAAAAAGTCAGACGAAAGTCATTTTTATGAATAAATTTTTTGACATATTTATAATATATCTTGACAATAAATCAATGACTATATTACATTCCAAATAGTCTGTATTACTAACTCTAATTGTATTGTTTTAGTTCCAGTACAACTACAAGGTCCAGGACGGCCGTGCGAGCCACTCTCCCCCATATCTGAGACGCCTCCCCCACCACTGTCACCTACTACTCCCTCATCTAGTGGTAAGCTATTAATGTTATTATATCCTTTTTATTTATTACTTTAAAACTGATGATCTTGCCACATTCACTTGGATTGTTCTTTATTGAAGTTCGCCTTCAAATTATAATGGGTGACTTTTTTATCGTCTTGAAAAAATAGGGCGTGATATGATATGAAATAGATGTCTAAGGTTTTTACTGATTTTGAGTGAAAATCAAAACGATAAAAAAAACTTTCCTCATTACGTTACGTTAGTTTAAAAAGGTGCCTATAATAGGTGCCTAAGCCGCAATCAAATATGAATGAAAAGAGTGAGCGAAATAGCGTAACTTCCAACATAATTACGCATTTTTACGGTTACGATTTTCACTCTATGCCAGTAAAAAAAAAAGATAAAATAACTAGCCTTAGACATCTATTTCATATACACATCACGCCCTATTATTTTGAAGACAGTAAAAAAAGCCACCCAGTATATACACCGGGATTTTTTAATACTCAGACAAATTATTTATTCTTGGTTGTAATAACAAACTCATTTTTTATTTTGTATACATGGCAGTAGAGTTCACTTTTGCATGGACATTTATAATACCGTGATGTTTTAAAGCCTAAATAGATTAACAGTTAGACTATAAAACATCACGCTATTGCCACTGGGGGCAAGCAGTCCAATGCGAGTAAAACCGCGGGGCGCAGCTATCGATATTATAGCAGAATATTGTTTTTCTTATTGTTAGAAAATACAATAAATTGGAAGTTAAACTTAAATGGGGAGTAGGGTATATTTAAAATTAGTTGATTTTGAACTTTATTACATGTCAAAAGAGTTTAAAATGAGGTGGTAGGCAAATGTCCTTTGCCATATTAAGAATTAATATGTTATTTTTATTTCCAGGTACAAACACTAGATCAGTGTCAGCGGCAGTTAGCGATGAATCAGTGGCGGGCGACTCAGGAGTGTTCGAGGCAGCTCAGGCCGCTAACGATCCTTCCAATGCAGGTATTGTGGAAACAACTTTATTCTCATTGATATAAAGTCTATTTTTAAACTTTCTTTTTTATTCCTGATCAGGTTAATTACCTCTTCAATCTGATATTAAGTGGAATGGGGGTCCAGATATAGATATAAGGACTGCTAGTTCAGTAGATTCCTACGGCACTACCTTTCGGACCTTCTTCCGTTCCTCCGTGAGCTCTGGCGACCGTACTTAAACACAAGAACATGAAATTAATCAATAATAATTGGCTGTAGTATTATGTAATGTCCCAAACCTTACATTACTTCCTCAGTCAAGCGTCTCTCTGACCGTACTAACGACCGTGATAATCTCTCTTCTATACTAAAACTCATAATAATATTATAAAGAGGAAAGATTTGTATGTAAGTATGTTTGTAACGAATTGGCTAAAAAGTACTGAACCGATTTTAAAAATTCTTTCACCATTTAAATGCTATATTATCACTGATTAATATAGGCATGGAAATTTAATCATGAAGTTCCCAAGGGAACGGGAGTTACGCGGGTGAAACCGTGCGTGGGAAGCTAGTTCTTTATAAGTTACTAGACTGTGTTCGTGACTTCGTCTGCGTGGAATAGTTACTTTGCGCTAAATAAAAAACCAAAGCCAATATTGTGGATTGGCGTTGGTTTTTTATATTTCATAGGCGCTCCGATCCTATGGGCCTTACCAGGATATATATCCTATAGCCTTCGATAAATAGGTAATTTAACACTGAAATCATTTTTAGATTTAAATTGTTTGTTTTGTTTACAGTGAACAGTGCACAAATTGAGATCAAATTGCGCTACTGTCCGGATGAAAGTGTTTTGGAGATCGGAATACTGAGGGCACGGAATTTGCACGCGCTGTTCATAGATATTGGAACTGAAGTGTAAGTATTTTATACTATATTTCATAAGAAGATATCATTCTTTATTTATTATATAAGGTGTTCCCAAACTATCTGCCATCCTTTAAGCGGCACACGATACGATACGTAGTGATTATGTTATTAAAGTTTTTTTCACAAATTAATTTTAAATACATATAATAACCGCTAGGTGAAACCTTCCTTACTCCGCTATATACCGGGAGGACCAGGCAGTACTTACATTAAGTATTAGTAGAAGACATTATTCTAAACAAACATTTATTTTAATAACATTTCATTTTAATCTGTGGTCCAAACAAATAATTGTGTCGCGTGGAATCGAACTCATAACACTAGATCTCAGAAGCAACTACCGTAATCACTGAACTACCACACCTGTGTAGTCAACGATAATTGAAGGATTGTATTTTTTTCTGTTTTAACTTTTCCTTCAGTGATCTAAAATCCCTTTTATTTCTTCATGATTGAGTAGTACCTAACCATACAAATATTCATTTTATAAGTATTTAATAATTTTTTTGTTTATTCAGTGGCGTACGCTGTGCGCTAGTAGTAGGCGGTGGTTGCGGCGTGGCCTTTAACGGAGGCCGAGCTAGCTGGAGGGGCGGAGCGCTAGCACTTAGAGCTATACATAGGGCTCCTCTGGCCGGCACCAGAGCTCTGAGAGCTGCTACGTTACAAGTTAACTTGACTGCTGGGGATGAGTGCCTGGTAAGGTTTATTTTAATTATATATTTGTATCTTTTTGTGATTTTAGTTTAAAATATCTTGAATTATTCAATATTCGATATGTAAATAAAGTCTTACTAGTTGTCCCACTTTTTTACTTCCTATGATTAGGACTAGTAATGGACACGTTTAACTTCTCTTTATAAAAGTTATTAAATAAAGTAAATTATAAAGTCAAATTTTATTAAATTATAATTTCACTCCCATTTATTAATTTTATATAATTTATCTTTTTATTTTTTGGTTTATCTCATGTTCTTAATATGATGAAAACTAGCCAAATTCGAGTATTCGGCTTAAAGTCTTGAGTGCCATGTGACTAACCATAACAGGCGAGAGCGATTTATTTTCTGACCATCTTACCCCACCAAATATTTCCTACTTGCCCCACTATACTTTGCTAATTGAGAATATTTTATTTCACAGGGTTGTGCCCAAGTTAGTCTGGCAGATTTTGAACCGGAGCAAGTATCTCAGAAGTGGTATAATGTGTTGAGCTTTAGATGTATGAGAAGAGATGAGAGTTCGGATGAATCTACTGTTATATCGTCACAGACTTCTACCTTAACTAGGAATAGAGGTGAGAAAAAATAACTTGAATTGAACCTTAAGGATTGTATGAGATGTTGCTTTTTATTTGCTATCCTTTAATTACTTATGAAATGATTTTGTTCACAATCTGGATATCATATATACAGATTGTGATCAAAATCATTTCAAAACTTTAAATAATTGAGTCTGAAGTCTAATAAATTTTGTTTCGTAGTATTTTAATATAATTGCCCAAAATCTTATTTATATATTTTTTTATTGTAGGTCCAGAAAGTATGACAGGAGCCGATTGTAACGTGGATTGTGGTGACAATTCAGCGTCAGAAGATGAAGAGTCTAGAGAGCCACTTAATCAGGTAATTTAACTACACTACATTATTTGACATTAATTGTTTTTTTAACAATGAGATACTTGGCAGTAAGACTATATCACATTCTTTTAATACGTTCTAGTGTTGTTTTTATTATGAAAACGTGTATTTGTAAATCATAAGTCAATTAATTAAGTTTTCACTTGAAGACCGACATTAACATTTCAATTATATTTTTAACAGATAATGGAAGAGGATTCGTTTGAAGACTACATTCCTGAGGAGGACATTGCTTTAGAGGAGGATTTCTTGCACCCCAGTACGGCAGAGAAAGAAACCAATACCGAATGTAACTTCTGTCCCGAAGGAGCGAGGCAGTTGCATAGAAGGTTTGTAGCTTATATTATTTGTTGGGAAACTTATATAAATAAGGGGCAAGAATATCAAATGTATGGGGTAAAGTTGCAAATTAAATATTAAAAATTGGTGGCAGTATTCTATTAAAATTGGTTGTTTTAAGGTATTAATAAGGTGTTGGGTAAATTAACTGGACAATTTTGTTTTATAAAATAGGAAAGTATGTAAGCTGTATATTGCCTTATTCGTTTTGTTTTATTAATCGTATTTGAAATGAGATACTTGTAATATATTTTTTGGAGTTAAAAGAAATTGTATTCAACGTTTTTTTAATATACTAAAACCCAAGTTACGTAAACATTGTTTTCATCATTTAGTATGTTGTTTTATTAGACCACATTAATTAGATTTACTTAATATTATGGGGTAAACTAATCATATTTGGATAAAAGTACAAACTTTGATGACAATATAAAATTATTATCGTTTTTTAAATGTATTCTTATTGTAAATAACTTGTCCAGGATCGCATACTAACAAGGTGTCGGGCTAAAACTATAATTCTCTTCAGATACGTGAAGCTCCGTCGGCCAGCGGACGGGCGGCCATACGATACGCCGCTAGCGAAATAAATGCCCGTCCTTTATTAGTGTATATAGTCCTGTATATAGGTATGTTTACATTGTGTCGGATGGGTTTAGTGTGTGTTTATGGGTAATTCTCAATGGTTGTTCTTTAATTTGGTCGTCTTGTGTAATGATAGTAGAAATGTTAGTTTTTGTTAAAATAATTGTTTGTATGTTGTGTAGTCGTTTCTGTTTTGTTGTGACATTATTATTCTGGTTTATTTATGGTATCGTTTCATAGAAAAAAACTACACACATACATACGAATTAATAAAATATTCCGTTAATCCTTTAACTATTTACATAATTACAACATCAAAGAGCTTATTTATAAATAGAAATTAACTTGATGTCAGTTTATTCAAAGCGTTTTTTTTTCGGACGGACATTATGTAGTTAGCCAGGAGGCTTTTGCTACTTCACCGGACAAAAAGGCGAGCAGAGCTCAGCTACAAACAGCCTCAAGTTTTTTTGAAGCAACGCATTTTTAAAATATGTTATTGATTATAATATAAGGTATTAACGCGATAAAATTACCTTTTTATATTACCCGACGTTTCGATCAAGTAACATTGATCGTGGTCGCGGGCAGACTACCCTGCAAAAAGGTAATTTTATCGCGTTAATACCTGTGTGCTATATATTATAATTATGATAGGCGAAAGTTTAAATGTTTATATGATATTGATTTTCGATTAATCTAGAGCTTAGAAGCATAAGGTTTGATACGTCAGAAACATTCGTCGTTAGTGCCTTTATCGTAAACTGGCACTTACGACCAAATGGTTCTGAAGTATAGTAGTGCATCCGTCATCCGCTTCTGAGATATAGATTTGTAAGAGTGTCTAATTTATTGGGTTTATTTAGTAACAATCATTGGGTATGTTACCCCGCATGAGAATTGAATGTTACACGACTGCTTTCTGCATGTTAAAGCATGAGATGTGGCACAATGTGAATGTATCTCGATATTATATGTTAGATGTTTATATATTTCAGTTCATAATTCAGTCATTTTATATTAAAAATATTTAAGTTAACTTAGTATTAAAGTAATATGTTTGAATTTTATTGTGTATTACCTTCGCGCGCTCTTTTTCCCATACCTGTGGGAACTTTGTACATATCGTCGGTAATACTGCAATACCACAATATGTAAGTGACGGTACCTAATAAGGTGTAATTTCATCTGTCAAGAAATATTTTCGTTATATATGTTTTAAAGCAAAAAGAAATAATTTGCTACATTTAATTTTCAATCGTAATAGCTATTGTCACTTACGCGGTATGGCAGTATCACCGACGATATAGCCTTATTAGTTACTTCTGGGTAACGTAGTTGCTATTGGTAAAATAATTTTGAAATAAATCCAGTAGGTAGCTGCGGAGCCTATTGAATGCAAACAAACAATCACTTTCTTGTTCATATTATTAGTATAGATGAGTAAATTTTGAACTGAATTTTAAATTAAAATGGTTTTTAAAAAACATTAAAAATAAGACGACTATAATAAGGTCCATTATTTTTTTAAAAGCAGTCGTGAATATTGTGGCGACCCATTCGTGATTCATGATAACGACTTGAATAACTCCTCAAAAGTTCAGTTTTCATGACATAAGATTTAATAACACGTTACTTAATTATTATGTATACTATCACTGTTTACTAAATGTGCTATTAAACTAAGTTATGATGTATTATTTTTGTAGAAAAAGTCAACAAGTGAGCGCCAACCCCGCTGAGCCGCTGGCCACTATCAAACGGTCGCAAACCTTTTCGCCACAACCGCAGAGTTTAATTAAGTCCCAGTATATTTGCAAGTGAGTTATCTTTAAAAGTAATGTGTAGTACTGTAATTAGAATATATCACCTTATATCTTCCTATGGGTGTCGTAACAACTAAGGGAGGTACACCGGATGGATGGGCAGCAGAATTTTTCAGCTCAAAGATTTTACTGCGTTCACCAATCCGCCTGCCAAGCGGTGATTACGGAAATTTCTCTCAAACCGTTGAAAGACATTTCCGTATTCACCTCGCACCGCCTGGTTTGCCAACGTCTTTTAAGAGGAGGCCCATGTTCAGCAGTGGATGTAAACGGGCAGGTACAAATATTCGTTATTATTGGTAGTAAAATTTGTATTATGTGTGGTTTCTGTCTTAAATCATTTACTACTAGACTATCTCATGTCTTCCTATGGGTGTCGTAAGAGGCGACTAAGGGATATACATCTGATGGATGGGCAGCAGCATCTATCAGCTCAAAGATGATACCTTACTGCGACCAATAATCCGCTTACCCCCCTGTCGTTGAGGGAATATTACCTTAATCAACACACTTATTAGGGTAATATTTTCTCAATGACCCCTGTCATTATATAGGCTTGCGACAGTTGCACAAAACTCCCCCCTTTTTTTTGTTGTCCGGGGGGGGAAATGCATTTATGCATTCCCACCGCCGCTGCAGCGTATTCGCGGATATGTGGCAATGGGATATGTGGGACTCGCCCTCTCCACAGCGTGGTATGCTAAACTCATGGTATGCTAAAAGCTGTGCTGGAGCTCTGCTCGCTTTTATACCTGGTGAAGTAGCAAAAGCCTCATGGCTAACTACGTATGTCTATTAGTGAAGAGGGCCTATGTTAATGATGTTGATGAATTCAGACACCATCAACATTGTCACAATGACATTGTATAAAATATAAATATAATAGTGTGAGTTAATAAATAATGTTATTTTCTCTCTTATTTTCAGACTAAATCGTTCGGAATCAGACTCGTCTATGGCCGCGTACGCTCGTCGCACATTACAACCGCCCCCTTCAGCGGGCATTCCTTTCGACAGATCCGTTCGGGAGAGACGATCGCTTAGGTAAGATATGTGTAATATGTCATAAGAAGATTATTTTTAGAATGTAGGAGAATTTGTATTTAGGAGAAGCAGACGAAATTACTTGTAATAGAATAAACATTTATCTAATGTTCAAGACAGTCTTCGAGTTTTGTTACAGACTGATGCTTATTTAAATCTATACTAACATTTGAAGAGTTTGTTTGTTTGCTTGAATTCGCTAATCTCAAGAACTATTGGTCCGATTTGAAAATTTATTTCCTTGTTAGATAGCCAATGTATCGAGGAAGGTTATATTCAATTATGAATATCCTTTGGGACTGGGAGCAACCAGTTTTCACTTGTATGATGAACTTGCTTCCTCCGCGCGCGGTTTCTTTATGAACTTCATAATGAAATATACCTTCCTCTTCCTCAATAATTGGGCTATCTCACACTGAAGTATTTTTTTATTCTGATTTTATATATTAGTATAGATAAAACCTATTTTGATATATATCCAATACTACTCAATCCGAAACGTTAACATAAAACTTTTGTCCACCAGATGGGGTCGCTGCAGCACTCGCGGGCGTAGTGCGTCGTGGCGGCGCGCGCGCACGTCGCTGGATCTGGCGCTGGACCTGCGAGCGCAACACGCTCGACTGCACGATCTCCGGTCCGAGATAGCCAGCCTCACGCAGCTCAAGAAGAGGTAAATATATCAATCCCTACCATAGTATAAAACAAAGTCGCTTCCCGATGTCTGTCTGTTCCCATGTGCGCTTAGCTTTAGATAGGGGCGTCGGATTAGTGAACTTGTGTGGTTGCCCCACCCATCGCACCCACTCCTAACACAAGCATTTTAGCTTAGCCCGAAATGTTAACAAGAATACTAGTAGACTGCAAAACTCAGCTAGTAATCTTTTTTTTTAATATATTGCGATCACCAATCCGCCTACCAAGTGTCGTACCAGTATTCCTCAACGACGTAATGGACATCCGCCCATAAATGGGCGGATGTCCATTACAGTACATACATTTTAATGTTAGAGTTATGTTAGATATCAATTTGGTGGAGAGTATCCTAGAGCTGATAGATACTGCTGCCCATCCATCAGGTTATGTCCCTAAGCCGGACATCACACAGCTATATAAATGTATTAACTCTAAACCAACATAGTCTAATCTAACATATTATTCCAGGCTAGAAGAAGCGTGGACTCGCGGTGACCCCGCCGTCGCGTCGTGGGTAGCTCAGGACGAGAACCTGCGTCGCCTCGTGTCCACCGAGCAGCCCACTGACCGAGCCTCCAGGTTGCTGAGTCGCACGTGCCGAGAGATCTACCGCCTCAGGAAGTCGCGGCAGGGGGGGAGGAAACCTGACCTGGTTACGTTCAAGTAAGTGTAGAAAAAACATATTTAAATATAGTTATAATCATCATTATTGATGATGGTTTCCTACTTCTAGGTTAGAAAAGCGCTTGAGTCGAGAGATATAACAGTATTCCATAAGAGTTCCACTAACGCTAACTAGTGAATGAATGAATTTCTTACAACTATAAGTAAGATAAAGTGACCGTACTTACCATGATACCACTGCAAAGAAAATAAAAAAATGCTATACTCCAAATAAATAACGTTTTTTTTAAAGTTAATTCATAATAGGTAATAAGAATATGTCAACCATGGTGATATATTTTGATATAACGTACCAAAACAATATCAGTAAATACACTTTAACCTATATCCTCTCCTCTCTAAAATAACAAAATTATTTTCTAACAAAAAAACTTTGTTTAACAGAGAAAAGATGGCGTTCTTCACTCGCACCAAATCCACCATCCCCGTACTACCCGGAGAAGAAGGCGAGGATGTCTCCGAAGACGACTGGGAAGAGGATCTCGAAGAAAGGCGAACACCCGATGGTCGCTCATCTAAAACTTCGTACGAACTCCGCAGGGACCAAACGAACCAAGCTACCGCCGTAGTGGAATGCAAGAATCCTTGTTTGAAAGAAAACTTCGATAAAGAAAAGGAAAACGCTAAGACTGATGATGTTAGATACGAATTTGTTGTTGATAGAGTGCTTGGGGTTCAAGTCTGATTTGGGAACCGTTGTTAATTCATGGGTGTTTGAAATTTGAGCGACGCCTCTAAAATTTACTATGGCGCTGTAGTATATGACTTGAAAAAGTTGTTTTTATAATGAAAATTAACTTTTTATTTTATCTATTATAGGAGCCTTAATTGTTGCTAGAACATTGCTCAGTATTTTAATAAACCCAGTATAAGATACCGTATCTACATTTTATTTACTTTATGTTATTTGTTTATTGGTTCATCAGAATTTAATAGCAAATACATGAAGTGAAATGTGTGGATACGGTATTTTATATGTTTTGGATTAGGCGGTTGATGTACGGGAGTTGACAAAAATGGCTGTGATAGACAGATAGATGGTAAAGTTTTTAAAAATCTTTTTCCTCTACTGTCCTTTAATTTATTATTAATTTAATTATACTTTAGAATAATTAATTAAAGTATTATGCCCCCCTTTTGCCATAATGATGAGTATTTATAAATATACGTATATTCTACATTTTGTAGAGAAATTACGAACAGTTTTTCATTGATATTTAAAAGAAAAAATTAAGACAAAATGCCTTTTGTCAACTCCTGCGCATATCATTGTCTATAATTTTACTGAAATATATCTAGAACGACAAGTATCGATTTCTCAACAGCTTTCAAGTATGGCCTTTGGCAAAATATGGCACCATAAAAAACAATTAAAAACAATTATTTACTGTGATTATAATTGCCTATTGAGATTTCTGGATTGAAGACTGAGGGATATATTATATATTATGTATAATGTTTATATATCTGGACTCTGCTATGTGTACGTAATGTGCAAAAGGAGTGCCATAATTAAGATGACCATATTGAATCTTATATATACCAGTTATAATGTATTGTATGTACAAATAAAATAGGAACTAAATTGAAAAAAAAAACTTTTTTCGCACTCCTATGTGTGGATCATGGAATTATTATTTATATGGGTTTTATACATTTATTATACCGTCCATTGATTACCTAATGACTACTGATATTAAGGAGAAGTGCCTGTTTTTATTGTGTGACAGGCATACTATACTATTATATATGTACCAATATTGCGATGGGTTTACAAAGTCCATTATAGTTAAAAGTTCAAATTCACTTTACTGCAACTAAGCATCTTATAAAAAGATATTTCAATTTTAAACGTCAAGTTTTATAAATTGTTAATATTTACAACACAGGCCCAAGTGTGTTGTAATTTCTGAACGCAAAGTTCTATAAATTGTTGAGTTTTAAATTTGAATGTTTTTGCTATATGACGCTTTGTTTGCCACGTGAGAGTTTTGTCGAGGTAAGTTAAAATTGTGCCTTTAATAATTGGTGCCTCAATAAATGCCTGCGATCGTGCCATATGAGGCCACACCGGGGTAATTAGGTACAAAGTAGTTGTTATAATCAGTCACAAAATGTATGCCAAACATAATATTTTTATTGTAATTAGAACATAACGTGGGGTTGCGGTCACTTTGTAAATAAAAAATACGTAAAATTTCGGACCCACCGACTAAGTTCATCTGTAGATAAATAAAAAAAAATGGATTATTAAAAGTAAAAGAATATTATGAAAATGTTACTATCGCGATAATTTTTGCAAAAAATATTAAATGTGAGTAAAAATTTCAAATTTAGATTTTTGCAAAAGTTATGTCTTAGGTTTGCTTCCACCGAATATATAGGATTTGAAAGGCCAAAAAGAAAGCTTTGTACATAAGGCTTATTGTATGTGGAGGAACCCTTATATTATTTTCAACTAATCAACCTAGAAAATGTTCTAAAGTAACCTCAAGAATAGTGTTGACAAGTAATTTAATTGACTATTGTATTTTTTTAATGCACGTGTTTAAATATCGGTCCCTACATTCTCATTTTCTAGGTTTTTTTTATGGGAACTAAAATTCGTGTCGCATTGATACCTAATAAAATAACATCGAATGGTAGAAGGCTAATAGAGCTTTTCGACATCATGAGTGATATTCAATTATATACCTTAAGTAAATCACATAAAACATATAATTCAAGATCGCTAATGTTGTCGCTTAGTTCAATTATACTTTTACCTGGTAAAACTCTATTTCAGCAGATCTGAATTTGTACTGAACACTTTGTCTCATTAATTTCATGCATACGTTAAGGCATCTTTGATTATAAACGTTACAAGAATCTTTTTGGAATTAATACCTAAAAAATCTCCTTTCTATCTATTTGATATTCAAATTTATAAGTAAGGGAATATTATTAGCGTTTATAAATGAAGAACACATATCTACGGCTTGGATGCATAAGGTCGTATGTGCCATTATACGTCAGAAACATTTGAAGTAAGTGTGTGCGTTTATCGTAAAATGGCAGTTACGACCAAATGCTTTTGAAGTATAATAGACATGCGTCTTTATGCTTCTGAGGTCAAGATATGTATGTTGTGTACAAAAATATATCGCAAGTATAATAAATTACATTTTTATCATATTAAAAAAAAACTCAAAAATGTTTGGTTTTTATCAACTTGTATGAAATATTTTTGTGCACAATGTTTTTTTTTTAATGATTTTTATTTAAACTTTATTACTTGTACATTTTGTACATATCATATTTAAATACTTAATGTTATTATAGTTTAATCAATTCTGTGTAAATAATCTGAATAAAAAACTATGATTTATAAAAGAATTTGCATATCTGAATTTTTGACTTTATGACTATAATTATTTCTAATTAAATATTTAGTAATATCGTTCGATATTAAGTATTTTTATAACAAGAATACAATAAATAGTCTTTTAGCTGTAATGTTTATTTAACGTTACATTTTTGTAAAAAATGTATATTTTATGATAATTATTTACCTGGAGTTTTTATACATAAAGTAATATTGTTACTGAGGTGAATTTGGATTTGCCAAATTAATCTAAGCCTTGTTTTAATTCTTCCATTAAAATAAAGGGGGTCATTATATTTTGTAAAAATGCCAATACAATTCATACAAATGAAAATAAAAATTATAAATTAATATATATTTATAGTTTGATTTTAACCTTTGATCCTAAGGCTGCCCCACATTAGGTGTGCGAGTTCGAGCGCGTGTCACATGCAGACGATAGAAGGGATAGCGGGTGACGGGGATGGGAGAAACACGCTTAAAGGAACGCTCACGCCGCATGTAGTGTGAACCTTATCATCAAATACTTAAGAAGAACACCCTATTTCCGCGGCGCTGTAACCGAGCATTATGCATTACGAAAACGGTCGTATACCAAGGGTGTACGACTCGGCAGTTACCATCCGATGCCCTCGTAATACCTTCCGATGCCCTCGTGGACCCGAAATCCGAGAGGCCCGCGAACTGTAAAGTAGCACAAAACTCCCTTAGAATACTAAGATATAATCCCTCAATTTCATCGCCGGCGACCGCCCTGAGCCGAGATCCAAGCCCCACAGGTTTGCTTGCGCAAGTTGCTTAGTTTGTAGTTTTTAAACCATTTATTAAGGCTGGAGCTCTGCTCGCCTTTATGCCCGGATAAGTAGCAAAAGCCTCGTACCTATGTATGTTTCGGATGGACATAGGTAGGAAGCCACATTAGATCATTCCGCCCATCCTAAAAAAAAATTCTGCAGCTCTGTTTGTTACAATGTTCATACTACGGTCATCAAGACTAGACCTGCCAAGTGTGGTGACTGGAGAACTCCCCTTGGTGCAGGCCCATGTTCAGCCGTAAAGGTTATACGGGCAGATAATGCTTACTACACCGATTATGCTTACACGATCATCGTCAGAGACGGGCATAACTACTGACGCATCAATAATAATATAGTACCCCGGAATATTAAGGCACATTAAGGACCTTTTTGATAAGTTTTGTCTATTGCTCGTACATTAGTATATAACATTTATGAGATCAGTATACTAGTTTTATTTTATTTTTTATTTTGTTTATTTGGCTCACCAACAATTGTTTAGTTAGTAGCATTATTTACATTAAGAATATTCACGAAAACTATAAAAAAATACCAATAAGTTGTAATTTCATCTGTCAAGAAATATTTTTTTTACATATGTTTTAAAGGGTAAAAAATCAATATGCTACATTTGATTTTCAACCTTATGAGCTATTGTTACTTCCGCGGTAGTGCGTTTGCACCGACATATTCTTTCTTTCACTTACCTTATTTTCTCTTTCTGTGGAGAAACGCATGCTACCGTTCCTCTACATCAAATAACCTTGCATATAAAACTTGAGTAGTAGTTTTGCTCAAAACTTCAAAGTCTCGACGCCATAAGAATCCAGATGGATGTTGTAGTTCCAATGTAGTAGGTATTTCCGCAGCCCACTTAGACCTGAAGCGTGACACCCACGAACTGGAAATCGTCATTTGCTTTGAAGGAGTAAAATCTAAAATATACCTACTATTGCTGTAGCTGCTTTTTCCATCGATGCTATTGTGCTGAGCTGTGAAATATATCACAATACAAAATTAAGTAATCCATTTCAACAAAATTTCGACCCCACCTACTTATCTTTAGTCAAATCGAAAAAAAAAATTGTAACACCACTCAAACACAAAAATCACCATAATAACCATTTTAAATGAATCGACAAGACTAAGATTTCTTCAGAAAGTATAATGTTAAAGAAATTAATTATACAACCGAAATAACGACAGGTACCTAAGTGGGTAGGCCGCACGCGAAGGGCCAATCGTACTATCTGCATTCACCATCGCTAAGATTACACTTGGAATAACGATAGATTGTGTGTTCGACCAAATAGGCTGAGCGATTTTGTTCTAAGTCTCAAGGTGCTTAAAAATCCTTACCAATATTATAAACGCGAAAGTTTGTGACTATGGATGGATGGATGGATGTTTCGCAAAATAATTAATAGTTAATTTCACGCAAAAGAAATAGTTGGCGCTTATGATAGTTAATAAGCGCGATTACCATCATGCTACAAAAATCACGCTCCAAACTTCTGCACAAATCATTACATTGGCGGACTTAATGCCAGAGGCATTTCCCTAACAGTTAAACATTGGGTGGTGTAGAGACAACCTGGTAGGCGCAAAGGAGAAGAGGTTAAACAGAGTAACTTAAAGAAAATTACCATCAATGGATTTTTTTTAAGACTTTTGTTTTGAGACAACAATTATCTAAGTATGTAAATCAACATATTTAAACTGATATGCTCACGTACTTTCTGTTTGTGTTTTATGTATTTGTATAGTCCCTCGCGACACAGGTATTAACTTTCCTAATGTGGGAGTTGTCAAAAATGACAAATAATATGTATAATAAAGAAACTTACAGATGGATTAAAACATAAATTTTTATTTGTAGCGACATGTACAAAAGGAGCTTTTTTTTTCGGACGGACGTACATACTTATTCACGAGTCTTTTGCTACTTCACCGGACATAAATGCGAGCAGAGCTCCAGCCATAATAAATGGTTATAAACTACAAACTAAGCAACCAGCACAAGAGGTCGCCTCCTGTGGGGTTTGGACCTCGGCTCAGGGCGGTTGATGGCGATGAGATTGACGGATTATGACTTTTAGTATTTTAGGGGAGTTTTGTGCAACTGCCACTCTACAGTTCACGAGTCTCTCGGACTTCGGGACTACGAGGGCATCGGATGGTTCTCAGCAAACAAAGGGTCGGGAGGACGAGTTGGGAACAATAGCCATATTTTTAAATATAACCATTTTTTTAACATGACAAACAATGATGTCATGATAAAAAAAATATTAAAAAAGAGCTGTTTTTACTATGTCATTATCACGCACAATCTACAGAAAGTAGTTATTCCTTGTTTATCTGTACACATTCCTTGATTGAAAAATTAACCTTGTCCATATAAATATGAGCACAACAATATAAAAAATGTGCTTTGGCGTCAATTTGCTTGTACCTATTTCCAGGAAATGAATAAATTTCACATAGTTTCTAAAACTGTAAACTAGTCATATAAAATGCTACAGTCTCAATTGACTTTTATTACTCAGTTGTACTTGTTACTTATCTTAGTACAATGATTTAACTGGGAGAAAGGAAATAACTTCTGTTACCTTAAGAAATTAGCATTCATTAAAGCAATCATGAAGTTAACTGCCGGTAAATGGTAGATGTCATTTTATTTTATTTATAAAGATGCCTAACTATTGCGCCCATAGTTATTACCTGACAGCTTGTTAAAAGAAGTATAAATTGCATTGTAATTACCTATATGCACGCAGTTGGCTTAAACATCACCTACGTAGAATAATTACAGAATTCATTCAAGAACCCTAGTCAAAGACACATCAACTTGCCTAGGAATACACTAATCGTATATCCTAAAAATACTTACTTAATAAGAAAGACAGCTACTATGAAATCATAAGAATTGAAATCTTGTATAGACAAGTGTGAGTAGCTTTATGTAAAAATTGAAGTAATTTAAGAGTAAGCATTTTCGGCTAGTAATTCGACCAGTCCCAAATACCTACTTACTGCAGTACCTAATATTATATATATATATATATATAATATTATATATTACCATATAATCTACGGACTCCTCTTAGGATTCATTATTATTGAAATTGGACTACACGTACCTAATAGAATAAGCCTAACTCTCAAGGGACTATGATGAAATGTTCGTAAGACTGTACTCCATACAAGTTCTATATTACTTAGTACGAAGTTTCATAAATAGTCTAGTCAACAAGTTCAATTTGAACTTGTTGACTAGACTAAAAAATCCACTCTGTAGTTAATAGATAGATAAAAAGGGAAAAAAAAAACAAAGTAGGTACAGAAGTGACCTCCAACCTCCGTCCCAATACCCAAAATAAATATAGAATAACAATTTAATTTAAAACAATCTCGCACCGTATTTCATCGAATGAATTATAACAGTATACAAAGTGTTCTACCACGCACGATTCAGGATACGGCCCGGCTTATATAACCAAGATTGTGCCGTAGCTAAAAGATTTTTATGCCACGTACCTTAGGGGTGAAACTAATTAGGTATTTTCGTCCACCCGGAGCGTTGGAATATATTAATCATAGTTAGTTTTTGTTGTGTGGCCGTTGCTATGCTGGATTTATAAGGCGTTTTTTTGGTTGCAAGATGAATGACATTTCTTGAGACTTGTATTGACCCATTTTTGTTGTTGTTGGAGCAAGCTTGATTACTCTTATTAAGAATTAACTTAGGTGTGTGACATTCGTGCCTATACTAGAAATCGCAGGGCCCTCATCCATACACCGTATGCTGATGCAGTTCTTGGTGTCCCCAACATTGGCTTTTTTTTGGGTGGACATTTATGTAGATAGCCTCGAAGTTTTTGCTAATTCGCCAGGCATAAATGCGAACAGAGCCTAACCTAACACAACTTAAGCGTTTAGAGGTGAAACTGGGGGGTTTTAGTAGGTTAACTATCTTCGTGGATACCACGAAGAAAGATAGTATGAAACTCATAGAGTAGCATACCATTGCGATAGATATAGGAGATACCCACATAACTAATGCGAAATGCATGAACAAAGGGCACTCATTAAGTTGATAAATGTGATGAATATTATAATATAATAGCGTACCTAATACCAATATGTAGGCACGCCAAATGTTCCAAGATATTCTAACATTTAAGTCCAATGTTTTATTTATGTAAACTTGTGACATCATAAATTGCCATATGTTTGAGTTTAAGCGTAGGTAAAAAACGTCCATCGCACGTTGCGTTGTGCGTGGCGTTGGGCGGTGCGGCTAGCATATGAATAATTAATAAAACGGCTTCTCTGTAAACTCACTCACACCCCGCCATATGTTTCGATGGGGCCGTGGCGCTAAACGCCACGCGCACTGCGTCTCGTCCTCGATATTTTCAAAAATGGCGTGTCCTGTCTTCACATCCCTTCGTCTTGCTTTATATTCATAGCAGCCTTTATTCTATGTTACATCAAAAATGTTTCAAAATTATAGAGACATAAATCACCGAAAATGGTCCAAGTTACAACACAGAAGCAATACGAACAACAGGAAATACGATTACTTTAACAACCGCGCCGCAGTAGGTAAAGCGCTTTAGGTTTTATATTTATGTTTCGATTTCCGCTCGTATTAATCTAGTTGCAAAAACTTATCAACTTAAAGTCGCAATCAAATTCTTAGGCCCTCATCTCATTCTAAAAACTACAAATGAAATGTTTAACATGATTGCGAAAACTTTAATAAATGAAGCGTGTTCTTTGGTTATAGACATCGTTGATCCTCGGAAACAAACCCCTTTTTTTCATTGGGTGCTAAGCTCAATTGCCTATAGTGCCCTGCGATGAAGGCCGGCTTGCCTCGTTCATTCATTCATTTTCATTGAACCATATTAAATGACAAAAAATGTTTTTTTTAATAATTTAAGGCTAAATATGCACGGTGAATTAGCAAAAGCTTCGTGGATAATTAGGTCATGATATGACCGTCCAAAAAAAAAAAAAGGGGATGGCATCCATATATACTCCAAACGGTTAAAGATGGCCCTGCTCTCAATCCTGAAGTGTAAAGACCCGCGAAATAAATCTATGAATCTTAAAAATCACCACACCCTAGACCCCTCTGCCAGCGACCGTCCTGTGCCGAGATACATACCCCTCACGGGGCATCCTTTACGCCAAGTGAAGTAGCAAAAGCCCCGTTGCTAACAACGAGTTCATATGTCACTCCGCAAGTTGATTTTCTTTGTGTATGTTTGTCAAGCACTTTAATGAAACGTATTTAGATCTGCCATATCTTTATTAAGAAAGCAAAAAAATATAGACAAAAGCTTTAAGCGATGTTAAATCTCCACTACTTTAGACCAATCGCATGCGTGATTATTACGTCACGCGTGGCTTCGCCCGGAAATTGGGGTGAAGAGGGGGAGGGGAGGTGTATTATGGAAATTCTCTTACATGCTGCTCTGACCAGCGGTTTATGGTTAACTAATAGCACCTTTGTTCATACTTTACTGTGGTGGCATGCAAAGGCACCGTATATAAGTTTGTGGGTTTTAATAATAAAATATTAATAAGCCAAAATAGTTAAAGTTATGATGACGTGAATTTCAAAGGCGTTGCTTTGTGTCTTGTCTATTATTACGTAAAATTACGACAGCGACTTAGCAGATCAATCGCTAAAACGATGTTGCCATAACAATGCGACAGCATAAATTGGAGCTAGAATTGACATTTAGTTATCAACAAGCGGTATTTTCAAGTAATTAATTTTTGACATATTTTGTGTGTTGACCTCCGTAATGTCCCCCCTCGCCCTACCGACCTTTAGTTTGCTAAGAACCTTCCGATGCCGTCGTAGACCCGAAGGCCCGAAGTACTTGTAACTACTGTACTTGTAACTGAAACGGAACCCTTCGTGCGCGAGTCCGACTCGCACTTGGCCGGTTTTTTTCTTTTTCGGATGGACATATGTAGTTAGCCCTGAGGCTTTTGCTACTTCACCGGGCATAAAGGCGAGCAGAGCTCCATCCTAGATAAATGGTTTAAACACTACAAACTAAGCAACCTGCGCAAGAGGGCGTCCCCTGTGGGACTTGGACCTCGGCTCAGGGCGGTCGCTGACGGGGAGATTGAGAAATTATGGCTTTTATTTTATTTAGGGAGTTTTGTGCAACTGTCGCTCTACTTTACAGTTCGCGGGCCTCTCGGACTTCGAGTCTACGAGGGCATCGGAAGGCTGAACCGAGGTCCAAGTCCTACAGAAGGACGCAATCATGCGCAGGTTGCTTAGTTTGTAGTTATAAACCATTTAGCAGCCCTGCTCGCCTTCATGTGCGTTGAAGTCGCAAAAGCATTGTGGCATACTACCTCCATAAAGGTCCGTCAAAAAAAAATAAGCAATAAAATCTGACGAACACTGCTCTACAGTACCTACTTAATAATCGCTTCTACCTTAGTACTTACTTTCTTCAATACTATTTTTTTTGTCTTGTATTTGTTTAAAAAAGTCTAAAATACCTCGAAATACCTTCCATTGTTGTATATATGAAGTGTAGTTCACATCAAGCGTGAAAGTATTTCCACCGACTGACAAAATGCTACTTGAATTCGAAACATGCAACACAACACAAACCTATCTCCTGCTCAAGGAATTCCAAAAATGTTCCTTCTACGGTTCCTTTAGGAATTTAGAACAAAAAATGTCTAAGAGAAGCTATAATAGACCGTTCTGATAGGATTTCCGATTAAAAAAAATGTTGCTATCTTGAATCATCTTCCAAATATAGCCTTAATTAAATAAAATTATTTGTTCCAGGATTTCTTGCATTAATACGTAAGTACACAAATAAAATTGTCTTAAATTCCACCAAAATCCTACAGGACAACCTATGGAATTTTGGCGAAATTAGTCCTATAAACATGAGATCCAGCTTCTGCAAATCAGAATTATCAGTGGCATAGTAGTGCGGGAGTTATCTTAAAAAAAAACTATGCAATCATTTGAGGGATTGCAACCATTATTATATAGTTCAAAGAATTATAGAAAGACTGTTTAAAATTTTAGACTTTCTGTTACCGCTTTGCCGAAAAATGGTTTGTTTTATTGAGACTGTTGAATTATGGGGCTGTCATATTAATTCGGAAAATAACGGTGCAAAATATTATTATGCTTATATGCTATGTATATGCCAGGAGACTTTTACCACTTCACTGGGCATAAATGCGAGCAAAACTCCTCGAAATTTTAGTCCTTCCGTTACCGCTTTACCGCGTAAAGGAAGATTTAAAGACACAGTTGAATTGAAACACCTATAAGCACTTTGTGAAATGCAATAAAGTATTGTGTATTAAGAGATTAATTATGCCGTCATATTAATTCGAATAATAACGGTGCTAATATATTATTATGTTAGCAAGGCAACAATGGCCTAGTCACACAAAAGTCGTTAGCTATGGGACGGGTGTAGAATCGTAATGTCAGTAGATTGTCGGCGCCTTAGAATATGCTGACACTGTGGCGGTATTCAGTAATCTATGCTATATATAGCTGTATATATATGCCTATAGGCTTTGAATATATATGCCATCCTTTTAACAGTATGAAGTGTTATAAATTCGAATAATTTGTTTGTTTTCTTCTACCTTCCACATCGAGAACAATGACACGATAATTTATATGACACTAACATTCATAAATACAGTTATTTATATCCCAATCATACATACCATGACATATGTAATCATTACTAATCATGCATGCCACACGCGCTCTGGGCCTTAATTCTGCTAATTTTTAAAAACGCTGCAGAAGAATCGCAAGCAATGTCGGAAGACGTTTATAAGAGTTTTTTTTTTCAAATAACTATAGAAATTTAATTATTTCTCACAATTTATGCCGATAGCTTTCTGGCTTAGAATATACTTCCTTAGGTAATGTGCTCGCTTTAAATCTCGGAGGTCGTGGGTTCGATCCTCACACCTGACAAGAAATCTTTGTGTAAATTCTAAGATTTCTTTCCGGGTCTGGTTGGTTAAGGGACTACCCTCCGTGACTCGGAAAGCACGTTAAGCCGTTGGTCCCGATTGTTATAACATCATCTATAATAATCGTATATCAAGGAACGGGCAGCAGCGTTTCCTTGTGTGGTACACAATTATACAGCGGTCACCAACCCGCCTGCCAAGCGTGGTGACTATGGCAATACCCTCCCTCGGGAGGAGGCCCAGGTTCAGCAGTGGACGTTATACGGGCTGATAATGATGAATGAAGACATGTCGCCCCTGGCAACTAAGGGATATTAACAGATGGATGGGTAGCAGCATCTATCAGTTCAAGGTTAGTTACCATCTTACTGCGATCACCGATCCACCTACCAAGCGTGGTGATTATGCAAAATTCGATTCTATACGTTTTTTGATTATTGCTCCTTACATTTCCTTGAGATACAATGTTGGATAAATTGTAGTTCTGTTGTAGCTTAAAGGCGGAAACATATTGTTAAAACGCGACGGCACCTGACGACACGAGACGCGTGTTGAGTCGAATCAAATGTATTGACCATGTATTTCCAGAATCACACTATGAACACCCGACGCGAAGTGTGTTTCTGGTCTATAGAAAACAATACATTTGATTCGACTCAACACGCGTCGCGGGTCGTGAGGTGGCGTGAGTGGCGTCGCGTTTTAACAATATGTTTCCGCCTTAATCCTGATTGTTATAATTTTTTTTTTGTTAAAGGTTACTAGCACCGTTTTGCAGTCTACTAGTATTCTTGTTAAATCCTTGTGCTAAGCTAAAACGCTTGTGTTCCGAGTGGGTTCACGTCGGTAGTGCAATAGGTGGGGATCGTACCGGCGACCACAAGATCACAAGTCCAACGCCTTAGCCATTGGGCTACTGCCACTTATATTGTTTACCAGGATATTATATCATCTATAAAAATTGTGTGGCAGGGAATGGATAGCAGCGTTTCTTTGTGTGCGTTATTTCATAATACTGCAACTACACTCGGGAGGGGGTTCATGTGTAGTTGTGTGGGCTGGGTGATGATGCCGACTAGCAAATATGTCACAATCGCAAAAGGAATCTCAATAAAATGTCGTAAGAAAGGTAAACCTTCTACGACCATAGAAAAAATCAACTTTCCTTTCGTCGACAAGTAGGGAATTGGTAAATAAATACATACATTTCGGCGATTATTTTTTATATATTTCGATGGATACAAAAAATAATATTATTATTCTGAAATTAGTAGAATTGTGCCCCAGCATTCCGGTAGGGAATCTCACGCAAATCTCATTTCCATTCACTCCGTCATCCGTCGGTGTTATCAATAGCAGTAGCCATTGTATGTTTATTGGGCTCACTGGCCATTGAATTAGTTGGAAGTCGAATTAAAAGTAGCAGCCGGCGGTATACTAGCCAAGTATACAAGTATACTTAAATAATAATAGTGGTTTATTGAATTCCAATGTTGCAGTATCTTGGTGTTCTAAGAAATCGTCCCCCCTCGCCCTCCCGACCCTTAGTTCACAAAGAACCTTCCGATGCCTTCGTAGATCTGAAGTCCGAGAGACGCGCGTACTGTAACGTAGAGGACAGTTGCGCTTAATACCCCTAAATATATTAAATCATCCTACCTCAATCTTCCCGCCAGCGACCGCCCTGAGCCGAGGTCCAAGTTTCACAGTGTGCGCCCTCTTGCGCAGGTTGCTTAGTTTGCAGTTTTTAAACTATTTATTTAGTCTGGAGCTCTGTTTGCCTTTACGCCCGATGAAGTAGCACAAGCCACTACATAATGTCAGTCCGAAAAAAAATAATATGATAAGAGCCTAAAGCTAACTGTACGCGCTGGGTGATGCAACAAATACTTAGGTAATTAAAATAATTAAATCCAAGAAAATAATATAAAGCCTTTGTCACTCACGTGACGTGAGCTTATTCATATAGCAAACGGGTTTGTTGAACCACATGCAGTATCATAAAGAAAGGTAATGATTTCTTGCGAAAGGACATTTAACTGTTATTGATTTATACGGCCACTTGTTGTAGGCAAATGGGCTTTCCATTTCATTTGTACACTGCGGTTGTTAAACTTGTTAAAGCCCGTCAAACGGTTAATTTAACCATAGATTTTAGATTACGACAACCTCCCTAGCGTAGCGGCATTTGGCTTGCTTTAAATCTTGGAGGTCGTGAGTTCGAACCCCTCGCCGGACAGGATTTTTGTGTAAATTCTAAGATTTCTTTCCAGGTCTGGTTGGTTGAGGGACTACCCTCCGTGCCTCAGATAGCACGTTAAGCCGTTGGTCCCGATTGTTATAACATCATTTATAATAATCATTTATCAAGGAACGGGCAGCAGCGTTTCCTTGTGTTGGTGTACAACATAATACTGCGGTCACCAACCCACTGGTGGTGACTATGGCAAATACCTTCCCTCGGAATGCGGCTCATGTTCAGTAGTGGACGTATACGGGCTAATGATGATGAGATTTAAGATTTAGCAAGGACATTTAACAAAATTAATAAAAGTACCACTGGACTATAATTGGTCACCCCGGGTTCGAAATACCATAAATTAAAAAATGTTAGCGTTCAGCACTCCTTCTCTATATAAACATGCTAAGCAAAATGCTTGTGTTACGAGTGGGCTCACGTCGGAAGTGCAATGCATGGAGATCGAACCGGCGACCTAAAGATCACAAGACCGAAGCCATTGAGCTACGGCCGCTTCGAAATATGAAGTTTTACTTCACGTATATATATATACCTACATAGATTTAAATCAAAAGTACTGATATCAATTTCTATGCTGTCAGCGTAATTAAAGGCCTTTCTGCTTAAGAAATGATAATGACATGTGAGGTTCAGGTTTTCCGTATTTGTCATTCATAAAATACGAGCGGAAAGCCCTGAATCAATACCTTGATTCTAAGAATAGAGCTAAATTACTATTACCTAGAAACATTCTGCTATCATTGATTTTAGTATTGGATGGATAAGTGGCTAATTGTAAGCGGTGCTGTCTTACGGATATAGTAACAAAATCTTTTTTTGTAGTGGAACTGTGTAGAGGGACTCATCCTCTCCATAGCGGTGGTAAGCGAGGAGAGGACTCTACTCACTATAACCCCCGGGACGTAGGAGAGCCTACGTCCACCGTTGGTGACGGGCTCAGGTACTATTCACGTATGTGGAACACCCTCGGGCAGTGCCGACTGGACGCTGCGGGCTCTCCTGGGCCACTTTAGTAGCGCATATAACTAGTAACAGGGACGCCCAGAGTACAAGGGCGTCCTTCCTCCTCACTGGTCGGCCTTTATGGATAGTGATGGACAATCTAACTAGGAGAAATCTAGCCGCAAATCACTTCTTTTTGGCATCTTATACATATTTTTTTCTCTATTGTACCTGTCAATAGTTTATTTTTTCGCACGGATATAGCTAGTTAACCGCGAAACTTGTGCTACTTCACCGGGCATACAGGTAAGCAGTGCTGCAGACTTAATAAATGGGTCGTGGTTTCGGAGTACGGAAATGAATTCTATGTGTAAAATCTTAATTTTCTTTCTGGTTGGTGTTCATTACTAGTCTATCCCACACCTAATCGGACTATCTTAACCTGAACGTAATAAACTGTTCTGTTGTATTGATATTAAAAAAAAAACAGTATAGTATGACGATATCAATAACTATATACCTTTTTTTTCTGACGCACATGTATAGTTAGCCAGGAGGCTTTTGCTACTTCACCGGGCATAAAGGCGAGCAGAGCTCCAGCCTAGATAAATGGTTTACACACTACAAACTAAGCAACCTGCGCAAGAGGGCGTCCCTTGTGGGACTTGGACCTCGGCTCAGGGCGGTCGCTGACGGGGAGATTGAAGGCTTTTAGTTTCTTTAGGGGAGTTTTGTGCAACTGTCGCTCTACTTTACAGTTCGCCTCTCGGACTTGGGTCTACGAGGGCATTGGAAAGTTAACTATACAGGGTTATTTGTAAAACACCGGTAACCTCTCAGGACTACGTTACTAACATCATAATCAACAACTTTTGTTCTATGACTTTTAAAAATTCATCATATTTTAATTCATCAGATTTACACACAAAAATAAAAAATATTTAAATTCAACGCTCTAAATGTTACGAAGTCTATGAGAAGCAAAAGAAAGCGATAGTACCGGACACTGAGCGGCAATGTATGTTGGCACAGCAAAATACAGAGTTTACTATGTGTTAGATAGGACAACGAAATATTGAAGGTTTGTTTTTGGTAAATGTATTATGTTTTGTAAAAAGTCGTAGAACAAAAGATTTTGTTTATGATGTTAGTAATATAGTCCTGAGAGGTTACCGGTGTTTTACAAATAACCCTGTATACCATTAATATCGTACATACACATGACAAGTGAACACTCTTTATTCTGGTAAAAAAATGGCTCCGCGCGTCATTGATGACGTTCGGAACCATTTTTTTAACGAGTTGTAGTATGTGTCTATTGTCATTTTTAATTACACTTCATTATGTTTAAATATCCTTAGGCTCATAACTGTTAGTTATAATAATAAACATACAATGTGTACTCAACGTTTTTTGGAAACAGCTGTGGTTTGAATAATACCAATAAATGCTTAATCACGCTTTCTATTTCCCTTCAACTGTCAGTTGAGCGGATATTAGAAAAAAAAATGCCGTCACCTAAGAGGTCATGATCTAGAAGAGTACCTACCTAAGTTTTAAATCTTTTGAATGGTAATGGGCTGGTCAAATCTGGAGGACTTAAAGCCGTTGGAGCAGACGTGTCCTAGAGTGTGGCAATAGTACGAGCCCTGGCAATATAGGCCCGGCAAAATTCCTGACTTGAAGAATTACTTGAAGAAGGGTAGCTGGATGTGGAAAGAGGAGGGCCGAGTGTTATGGCGCAAATTATCGGAGTCCTCTGTTAGTGGACTAATAAATAAAAACGATTTTAAAAAATTACAACTGTTTGTTGCTTTTTATCCTGACAATAACAATCACAACATGACAACAATAATTTGAATCATTGACTGATTTGGATCTTTCTCAGATACCTATACAGTTTTGGAAATGTATTTTAAGTTTTAAATATCTGTAATTGTTTTATTTATAATTCGTTGTTTCGGCATCATCATCATCAGCCCGTATCACGTCAACTACTGAACATGGGCTTCTTCCTGAGATTTTTGCCATAGTCACAACGCTTGGCAGGTAGGTAGGTGACCGCAGTATTATGTTGTAACACACAAGGAAGCGCTGCTGCCCGTCCACTGATATACGTTTGTTATAGACTAGCGACGGGTGCAGTGCTGATGTATTATACATATAAACATTCCTCTTGAATCACTCTATTTATTAAAAAAAACGCATCTAAATCCGTTGCGTAGTTTTAAAGATTTAAGTATACATAGGTATATAGGGACAGAGAAAGCGACTTTGTTTTATACTATGTAGTGATTATGTTATAACAATCGAGACCAACGGCTTAATGTGCTTTCCGGAGAACGGAGGGTAGTTACTAAACCAACCAGACCCGGAAAGAAATCTTAGAATTTACACAAATATTTTTTGTCTGGCGTGGGGATTGAAACTACGACCCACGACCTCCGAGATTTGTACCGCTAGACTAGGGAGGTTTACTGTTATATATAAATAAGCATTAAATCGATTAATTTCAATATGGTATAGGTATCTTCATTTATTAGCAATGACACACAGACATTTTATTTGTTGTGTTTATCTACATACCAAATTTATAACAGTAGATTAATAAGTTTATACCGCCGAACTTTACTTAAGATGTCTAACGAGTGAATATTATTTTTTTTAATATCCACTCGTTAGACTTGTATCTGATCTATTACTTTTAATAAAACGTTTTCCTGTTGCATCGGTGTAAAATAAAGTAGAATATTATTCAAGACATGAATACAAACTGCAAACGTTTAATCGAAAAACGACAATAGATTAAATACAATCACGTGTTCGACTCCCCGTTAAATCATTATTGTTGAGCGTGGTGATAAATTGTGTGGTCAATCAACTATAGCTATTATGTGTTAGATTATAAAAAAAAAAACGGATATGTGCAAGTTAAATTCACGTAAAAAGGTTCCGTACTACCGTAATCATTCATGATCAGTCATTATCATCAACCCGTATAACGTCCACTGCTGAACATGCACCTCCTCCTCTGGGAGGGTATGTGCCATAGTCACCACGCTTGGCAAGCGGGTTGGTGACCGCAGTATTATGTTGTAACCCACAAGGAAACGCTGCTGCCCGTTCCCTGATATACCAACGGCTTAACGTGCTTTCCCAAGCACGGAGGGTAGTCCCTCAACCAACCAGACTCGGAAAGTAATCTTCGAATTTACACAATGATTTCCTGTCCAGCGTGGGGATCGAACCCGCTAAGCTACGGAGGTTGTCGTAGAGAAAAGTAGTCCGTATACCGTCTAGTATTTAAGAGTAATTTTTAAATGCTAGGTCAGTAAACATACTTTTCCCCTTTGCTTAATTGATAATGTTAGATTCTGAATGAAGACTTCGGAGTCCAGCATTGCCGTAGCAGAGAGTTAATGGATATGCTCACCTCAAAGTGATGTATTACACGTAATTCGTTTATTTTTTCAGGACCAAACCTTATCCAGATCTATTCGATACCCAATTATGATTCCTGTCGAATCTGAAATGTCTGAATTGAGTTACAAATAATTATAATTAAATGAATCTATAGTTAATTCGTTAGTATCAGTCAGTTAATGTCAAAGGTCTAGCAATAAAACGCAAACCACACCGCCGCGCCGCGCCGGCTGACGAGCGAGGTAGCTGGTGGTCTGTCGATCCATATAAACTATACGAAAGTACAGCTCATCTCTGTGCCGTGCTAAAACAAAAGACTTACTCAACTTTAGTGTTTTAGCTTGACAACGCACAATCAGTTCCTACAAGTCTGTTTAGTAACCAATATTTTTTTATAGGTAATTTACAAGAATGGCTCTGATTTGAAATCAGTATATAAGAGGAAGTCTGAAAGTGGCGCCAGTGAGTGAAAGAAAACCTGAGAGGAAATCGCTTAGGATGGTATGGGCACGTTATGCGTAGGGGTGACATGCATGTGAAGAAAAGAATGCTGGATATGAAGAAGGAGAGATATATTGGAAGTGTTGGAAGAGGACGGTCAAAAAAAAATGGATGGACTGTGTGAAAGATGATATGTCTAAGAAAGGTGTGAGTATGGAAGATACGTCTAATAGGGAAAAATGGAAGAGGATGAGATATTGCGCCGACCCCAAACAATGGGAGCAGGACAGGAAGATGAAGGTATATTTTACACGATAAGGTAGGCTAAAAACTTTGTGGCACGTTCAAATATAGGTAAAAGAAAATATAAATCGTCAAATATCTCATTAGGGTTGCCTGGTATAAAATGCCTTTGGCATTAAGTCCGCCTCTTTACGCTTGTTTATAACGTGCATAAAGTTTAAATACATAAATGATGGTTTTCACAAGTTAAAATGTTTTGTATTGGTAAAGCTGCAGCCTGTAGAAGGAACCAAAGAATGAAAAAAGGTGAAAATGCTCGCCCGCCTCGCTCGCTCTCTCGATAGGCGTGGTTTGTGCTTAACAGTTTTTTAAGATACTGCTTTATCTTAACACAATGATACAGCGGAGATTGATTAGTAGAGTGCAGTGGTGTTGGTACAATTTGGGTACGGAACCCTATAACAAACAAAGTATAACCGCTTTAAACTCCCACACATTTAATATTTTTTGTTTTATTAGTTGGCAGTTAAAGTGTAAAACTGGTAGGAGTATTTTTAGTTGCCTTTAGGCGAAATAGTTTAATAAATCTTCTTAGACAAACTCGTTAATAATTGAGAAAATATTTCTTTATTTAAATAAGTAGGTACTACCATTACCAACAGTGCCTACATCCACATCTTTGTGTAAAATCTATTT
The DNA here is from genome assembly GCA_947037095.2 of Nycteola revayana. Taxonomy (NCBI): domain Eukaryota; kingdom Metazoa; phylum Arthropoda; class Insecta; order Lepidoptera; family Nolidae; genus Nycteola; species Nycteola revayana. The sequence continues at coordinate 9,907,940 of OX344844.2, forward strand.
CTTTTTTCCGGATTTGTTGATGGATTTCCTCCGTGCCCTTATTTCCCTTAGTCCCATCATACAACACCCATGGGAAGATATGGTGTGATCTATTCTTACCGTGAAACCATACGGCGTAACCGGAAAATTCAAATATAAACATGTCAATTGATACATAAAATTTAAAGAAAACTAATATCCTTTGAACCATCATTAATCATTGAATCAATACATTTCGGAAATCCGGAAAGAATGTGCAAAGGCCTAGTTTAATTGTGAGGTGCCAGGCGTACCATAGAACCGACGAACAATTACTATGATGGTATGGTTCCACAGTAAAGAACTTAGTTGTAATTTTGGAAAAAGGTTTGTAAATATGTAAATGTATAACATTATAAAAAGGATTGCCTATCTTAATATTACAAAGTAACTTAGGAGGTTATATTTTAACTCGAAGGTAGCGGTAAGTCCAATTAGACAGTGGAATAGCTGGAGAGACGATATGGCTACCGGTTGACTCAGATCCTCACAGGTCATGGTTGCTACGGAAAGTATCAGCTTCCCAGCCTATGCCGGGAGGAGATACCGGATTGTCACCACTACGGTGGACCCGAGGATGCGGCTCTCCACACTCCGGAGGAGACTCCTGCCTGGGAGACGCAGTGTCGTGTCTTTGGCTGTCAGACTCTCTAGCATGGCGCGGTGACGTAATTCATGCTTGGGACACCGTCGCCTTCTTTTTCTCTATAGAACAGGCTCAAGATGGCAGCATGTGTGTTCTGCGCTCTCAGTAGATAAAAAGGGTTTTCCTCTAAAACATCGCTGCGCTGTAGTATCCGAAATGATTGTATGGTCATCCGTTTACCTAGCACCCTGTATCCTAATATGCTATGATATAGAAATTGTGTCTTTATTGTAGACCGTTTCATTTTCTGGAAAGAAAACAATAACATGTCAAGTCCATTTCTACAGATGATGGTAGCAATTTAGTTTTTAGAGTTCCGTCTCTAAAATCAATGCCGATGAATCCTGTCTTGAATGCTCCCTTGTATGACCGATTACTATATAAAGTCAAATTCTTTTTTTAAGATGAAAGTATATTTGTGGATGTTTGTTTCAAGAAAATACTTAACATATTTTATATATTTTTATGAAGAGATGGAAACAAAAGAGATTGCATATATTTTGGAATCATTTTATATATTTTGCTGACGGACATATAATGTAGTTAAAGAAGAGGATTTTGCTACTTCACCGGGCACAAAGTCGAGCAGGTAAGCAGCCTTATTAAAAAACGAAGGGCCGAAAATGCGCGCAGGAAGCTATAAAAATTATTAAAAAAACTATCTTTCCATGCGCGGTTTCACCCGCGTAACTCCCGTTCCCGTTGGAAGTTCATAATTAAATATAGCCTTTGTCATCCTATTGATAGTGTAGCTTTTCAACAGTGAAATAATTTCAAATCGGTCCAGTAGTTTCGGAGCCTATTCAATACAATCAAATCTTTCCTCTTGATAATATAAGTATAGAAATAATAAATTTGAATTCGCACTTGGCCGGTAATTATATAGATAAAAATCATCTATTGTCTCTAACTATGTCGGTATGTATGAGGGCTTCATAACAAAGACAAATGTCAAGCGACAATGACTAAGAGAGTCTTAACCGAGGTTTTTTTTGAAAGAAAACTGGTTTAGATACAATTATCGGCTTTCCCTTACAGATGTAAAGTTTGTTGAGGTTTTTCTCTCCTCTAGGTGGTTATTTACACAAGTAATAACACAAGACTCCAATATAATCTATATTAGGGTAGGGGTAGGGTAGGGGTAGGGTAGGGGTAGGGTAGGGGTAGGGTAGGGGTAGGGTAGGGGTAGGGTAGGGGTAGGGTAGGGGTAGGGTAGGGGTAGGGTAGGGGTAGGGTAGGGGTAGGGTAGGGGTAGGGTAGGGGTAGGGTAGGGGTAGGGTAGGGGTAGGGTAGGGGTAGGGTAGGGGTAGGGTAGGGGTAGGGTAGGGGTAGGGTAGGGGTAGGGTAGGGGTAGGGTAGGGGTAGGGTAGGGGTAGGGTAGGGGTAGGGTAGGGGTAGGGTAGGGGTAGGGTAGGGGTAGGGTAGGGGTAGGGTAGGGGTAGGGTAGGGGTAGGGTAGGGGTAGGGTAGGGGTAGGGTAGGGGTAGGGTAGGGGTAGGGTAGGGGTAGGGTAGGGGTAGGGTAGGGGTAGGGTAGGGGTAGGGTAGGGGTAGGGTAGGGGTAGGGTAGGGGTAGGGTAGGGGTAGGGTAGGGGTAGGGTAGGGGTAGGGTAGGGGTAGGGTAGGGGTAGGGTAGGGGTAGGGTAGGGGTAGGGTAGGGGTAGGGTAGGGGTAGGGTAGGGGTAGAGTAGGGGTAGGGTAGGGGTAGGGTAGGGGTAGGGTAGGGGTAGGGTAGGGGTAGGGTAGGGGTAGGGTAGGGGTAGGGTAGGGGTAGGGTAGGGGTAGGGTAGGGGTAGGGTAGGGGTAGGGTAGGGGTAGGGTAGGGGTAGGGTAGGGGTAGGGTAGGGGTAGGGTAGGGGTAGGGTAGGGGTAGGGTAGGGGTAGGGAAGGGGTAGGGTAGGGGTAGGGTAGGGGTAGGGTAGGGGTAGGGTAGGGGTAGGGTAGGGGTAGGGTAGGGGTAGGGTAGGGGTAGGGTAGGGGTAGGGTAGGGGTAGGGTAGGGGTAGGGTAGGGGTAGGGTAGGGGTAGGGTAGGGGTAGGGTAGGGGTAGGGTAGGGGTAGGGTAGGGGTAGGGTAGGGGTAGGGTAGGGGTAGGGTAGGGATAGGGTAGGGGTAGGGGTAGGGGTAGGGGTAGGGTAGGGGTAGGGTAGGGTAGGGCTAGGGTAGGGGTAGGGGTAGGGTATAAAAGTCCACCCGTGCGAAGCCGGGGCGGGCCGCTAGTGTATAATAAAACAGTAAAATATAACAATACAGTTCAGCCTCCGCTGACAACCAGATATTTTACGACAATAGAATCACTCATTCTATTCAATCATTCATCCAGATTCATACCAGCCAGTCTGTCAACAATTGCACATGAAAACTCTTTTCACTAACAAAGTTAAAAATTTGTTGTAGATACCTACTACACAATAATTATAAGAATACTGGCTTCCTGCGCGCCGTTTTACCCGCGCATCTCCCGTCCACGTAGGAACATCATAATAATCAAGCAAGGGCTATATAACACTGAAATCATTTTTCAATTCGGACCAGTAGTTCCTGAGATTTGCTTGTTCAAGAAAACAAACAAACTCTTCAACTTTATATATTTTTTGTTTAGAACATGTATGTATATACAGTCTTCCCATGGGTGTCGTAAAAGGCGACTAAGGGACATATGGCTGATGGATGGGCAGCAGCATCTATTAGCTCAAAGTTTACATCATACTGCGATCACCAATCCGTCTGCCAAGCGCGGTGATTATGGCAATTTCCCTCAACGATCCTGGCTTGCCAAGGTCTGTGAAGAGGAGGCCTATGTTCAGCAGTGGACGTAAACCGGCTGTTGATGATGATGATGTATGTGTATCAAGTTTTTTTATATAGGTATATTATTATCCTTACTAATATTATAAACGCGAACGTTTGTGAGTATGGATGGATGTTTGTTACTCTTTCACGCAAAAACTACTTTCGGTAATTCAGCTGAAAGTTTGCACGCGGATAGTTTATTATCTGTATTAACATATAGGCTACAAAATATCACGCTGGAGCGGAGTGACGTAGGTAAAACCGCAAGGCACACCTAGTTATGTATATAATTAGGGAGATCCCTAGTCCCTAGAATCATCTTATGGTTGGATTCTCATAACAGAGTGGGACATCCGCTTGTAATAATAAATTCGTTGCGGGGTTTTACCAAATATTTCCACTAAATTACACCTGAAATATAAATAAAATATTCTAAAATTTAATACCAATCACAGAATTCAAAGTACCATATCCGACAACATATGTACACAGATCAGTTTGTCTCAAAGAAATCCCAGAATATTACATAAAAGCTGTCATGAATAAGATATTTGGTGATAATAGAAAAGTTTCTCAATACTCAATCGTTTTTTGAATTCCATAATGTTTTTAGGTGGTAGGTATCTTTATATATATAATTCTTCTGTGAGTGTGTATGTCACAGAACTTCTCTCAAACGACTGGACCGATTTTGATGAAATTTTTTGTGTGTGTTCAAGGGGATCTGGGAATGGTTTAGATTCACAATTTTGTCCGCTGGACAATGTTTTTTTAATTAATTTTTAATTTATTAGTAGTTGCCTGAAAACCCCTTAAAACAGCCTTTTTCTTTTTCCCATACAAACGTTTTCTAGCTAAAATGTAGAGTCAATTTGAGCTTTATTTTTTTGCTAAGATTTTTTAGGGTAGGTGTAGGGTAGGGTAGGGGTAGATTAGGGGTAGGTGTAGGGTAGGGGTAGTGTAGGGTAGGGGTAGTGTAGGGTAGGGGTAGTGTAGGGTAGGGGTAGTGTAGGGTGGGGGTAGTGTAGGGTGGGGGTAGTGTAGGGGTAGGAGTACCGCATAAACGAAGTCTCTACGGCCCAGTTTATTTTATACAAATGTTTAGGTCTTTTATGTATCGATTGAGGCAGTACGAAGTCTGCCGGGTCAGCTAGTATTACATAAAACATTTTAGTTCAAGTTTATCTCATGTCTAAAAATATTTTACAACACTGGTTGGTATGGTTATGATTTCCTTGTATATTAGGTACTTTATTTAATTAGCCTTTTTTTGGGAAGATTAAAAAAATATCTGCTAGGGGCAGCACCGGTGGGGGAGTACATCACCGGTGCTGCCCCTAGCGGATCATTTTTAAATCTTCCCAGGAAAAAGGCTAATTGAAAAAAATTGACAAATCGGTTCAGTTGTTTCTGGGATTAGTGCGTTCAATCAAACAAACAAACAAACTCTTCAGCTTGATATAATATAAGTATAGATGCAAAAAGAGATATTGTTATAAAATTTCCCGCTTAATATTTGCCCAACTTTTGAACCCAAAAGGCGGTTACTCGTTACAAAATGCAGTCTATAACCAGAATGGTCTGTGGTTACGTACAATACGCTCCGTTCTGCTCCGGTACAGACAGACAGACGGACGGACAGACAGAGCGTGTAATGATCACACCGATTATGTTGGTTAAGGTACAGTGATCGCAGTTTTGTAATCATTTTGGTATTGTTTAGCGGAATTGTTTTTGGAAAGCACTTAAGAAGAGATTAGATATTCAACATTAGAATTTTAAGGAAAAAAAAAAACTAACTACCTTAGTAGTGAAGTATCATGTCGATTACTTTTTATCATCATCAGCCCGTAAAATTGCAAAGAACTTTCCGATGCCCTCGTAAACCTGAAGTCCGAGAGGCCCAGGCAAACTGTAAAGTAGAGCGACAGTTGCACTTAACTCCCCTAAAAAACTAAGAGCCTGTCTTATACATCTATTTGATATACACATCAAGCCCTATTATTTTCGAGACGGTAAAGAAAGTCACCCAGTATATAATATTTATTTTACGCGAACGAAGACGCGGGCGACAACTAGTTAGTTAATATGTATACTACTTATTCCTAATTAATGTGTTGTTTATATAACTAGGGGTGGTTTTAATATGTAAATAGGTGCATTAATTAAAAATATATATATAGAGGTATATACCTACTTCATTAGTTATGGCTACATTTTATAGTTTATGGTTATTATTATGATTGTTTTACATTGTAACGAAAAGTAACAGTCGGTATCATAAACTACCAATATACAGCCATATAGCCTTCACCCATAAATGGGCTATCTAAAATTGAAAGATTTTTGCAAGTGAGGCCAGTAGTTCCTGATATTAGCGCGTTTAAGGTAGCAAAGAAACTCTTCAACTTTAGATAACATTTGACACTATGCGTTGACTAGGATTGTCTTGTAATAGTTTTAACGATTACCATTTCCTTACAACAGAGATAGCATAATGCACATCATATTCTGAAACAAATGCTTGGTGCTGAAGAAAATGGCTGTAAGAGTACCTACTGATGTGTCCCAAGGTTATTCATTGCACTACCTTGGGCCACATCAGTATAGCCAGGAGTATAAATAAATAAACTGTTTACTATAATATGATAAGCTTCCCGCGTGCGGTTTCACTTCTATTTTCATTCTTATAAACCTTCCTCTTGTATCACTTCATCTATGAAAACAAACCGCATCAAAATCCGTTGCGTAGTTGTAACGATCAACGGCGGATCGAAGGAGTGTCCGGGGGGTTTAAGTGGTGTAGGGTCCTCTCCTCGTGGTATTAGTTGAGCATGCCACGCTATGGAGAGGGCGAGTCCCACATATCCCACGAATGCGTAAATGCATGTCCACCCCGGGTAAAAAACAGTTCCCGATTGTTATAACGTCATCTTTAACAAGCGTATACCAGGGAACGGGCTGCAGCGTTTCTCTGTGTGTTACCCTCCCTCAGGAGGAGGCCCATATTCAGCAGTAGACGTTATACAAGCTGATGATGATTTTGTTATTCGAATCTAGACTAATAAATTCCATTTATTATTTCAGCCAATAACATAATGAATTAGTTTAAAAGAAGTCATACTATTTTTTTTTCCTTTTTTTAAGGGGAAGACTGCGACGAACGTTCTCTGACCAAATCGGAGACATCCTCGCAAAAGATCAAATAAGATCCACCCTAAACCGACGTGCTTGTATGGAGAATGTTATGAGAGTGAATGAAGCAAAAGAATGTGTGTAGGTATCGTAGCAAGTGGAGGTCCATTGTCTCTGCCTACCCCGCTGGGAAACAGGCGTGAGCTTATGTATGTATGTATAATATTATTGACCTTATAAACCTACATATTCCTACAATATCCTTAACCTTTATCACATAAGAATGTGAGATAAGTGCGCGAGTCGTCAACAACAGGTCCAAGTCAGCTGTGCATCTTGAATTGTTCATAAACAAAATATATTGGTACAGACACATTTCATGGCCTATATTTGGAATAGGGTTAGCTATATACTTTTGTATTTATTAGATTTTTTTGGAGTATTACTGTTTCAGCTCCAAATTTTTGAGCACCAATGGTTTAAGGTTTGGTGCTCAACAATTTGGTGCTGAAACAGTAATACTCCAAAAAAATCTTCAAAGGATTACTTCGTTTTTTTGGACGTACATTTGTAGTTAATCACGAGTCTTTTGCTACTTCAGCGGGAATATAGGCGAGCAGGGCTCCAGCCTTATTTTAAAATTAAAAACTTAGCAATCTGCGCAACAGGGTGTCCCCAGTGGGACTTGAACCTTGAATTTATGGACTGTCAATATGTATTAGATCCAACCAATCGTTTATCCAAGCGGAAATGCATTAGGTATAAGCGATGGAATGCTTATCATAAAATGATGAGACAATTTTCCACTAAAACATTATTTCCAAGTCCAGTAATGAAGGTACCCTTCAACCACCGATAGCCTAATGGTTACGGTAGGTGCTTATAAGATCTGGTGTACTGGGTTTGATTCCCACCTGGAACAATTATTAGTTTTAACCACAGTAGTTGTTATGAGCCTGGGGTGTGTTTTGTGTTCGTGAATTGAGTGTTTATCAAGTTCTAGTTCCAATAGCCTATTTTCCAGGATGTAGCTTTTTTAATTGTAAAAGGTCACTCCCCTCTTTGTTTTGCAATAAACCCTGTAATTTTATATAAGACACGAAGTCTTAGTGCGACAACTTCGCAAAACTACCTTAAAAATCCTTAAGGAGCTCATGCCGCAATTCTCTCTAACAAGATTGTAGTTATTAAACCATATAATAACTGAAGTCCTGGTCGCGGATATGCCTGGTGTAGTAGTGAAAGCTTTGTTAAAACTTAATGACGAGTCTGTTAGAAAAAATAATACTTGACATAATACGGATGTTACGAATCAAACCTTTTTTGAAACTATTTGTTATTTTTTTATAAGATTCATATTGTAATTTTTTTATATTGAAAGCATTTCAATACTTACAAAACTAGCTTCTTTTAATTAAATACTAGCTTTCCGCACGCCTTTCACCCGTGTAACTGCCGTTTCCGTGGGAATTTCATAATTAAGTATAGCCTGCAGCCTTCCTCGATAAATGGACTATCTAATACTGAAAGAATTTTTCAAATCAGTCGAGTAGTTCTTCGGGTTAGGGCGTTCAAGCAAATAAATAAACGAACTCTTCAGCTTTATACATTAGAATAAGATATTTAAAAAAAACCAGAAGGTTATGATTATTCAACTTAGCGCCATTTTGTATCTGTTCCCCCTAAAAAAAAAAACTTTAATTCATTAGATATTGTATCCCACGGTAACACACGGTGTTTTTTTTATTTTACATTTATCACGTAGGTACTTAATTATTTGTAAGCAGCTGTGATCCCTTATTAGAATCCGGCAATTAGAATTTGATTAAAAAAAGGGATTTGAATCAACCCCTCGTGTCAACCCTAACAGAGGATCTACGCTAGAGCACGCGCCACGCCAGGTGCCTGCGCACCTGTTGTCTCTATGTAGAGTAATGTAGAGCGGTAGAGTTTGATACTAGATAATATTCCGTTTGTTAAGTAGTTTGAATACAACTACAAAACATTTCATAAATTATTTATAAATTATTAAGGGTTCGGTAGAGTTTTATTAACATTAATTCTAAGATTTGTCCCAAATTGGTAAATATCTAAATTTGTTGTATTCGCGGCAGCATTGGTTAAGCTAAAAGTACCTAATTGATTGTTTTTAACTAAGTTCACCGCTGGGCTCACCTCCAGTATACAAAATAAAGCAATACATAAAAATACCGCATCGAAAAACTATTAATGAGAAGAGTCACTTCAGATTCTATAATACTTCGTAGTAACTTTATCAACGAATGTAAATCTACCAGGATTTAATAAATAAAAAAAGTCTTTTTTTAATGTTTATAAATATAATTTATTTAGAAACCTTAATGCTTTTCTTCTGTTTTATTGTTGGTGTGTTTCCAGGAATACTCTCATTCATAAGCTTTAAATGTGATTGAACCCGAGACCTCAACCAAGCAAAACATACTATCAATACACCACCAAAACAGGCAATATATTATCTAGTAACAGACTCTAGCACTCTACATAGAGACATAATAATATTTGACCTAAATACATACTACCACTTGTAGAGCTACGAAGATAGCAGATAATATTGTTTAGTGGTTTACTACATGCATTAAGCGGCAATGTTTGACCTAAAAACATCCTTACATCTTTGTAGAGTCGGTTAGATTATTGTATGGCGATGCTATGATAATATATTCATAGTTATGGAGTGATTGACCCAAATCTAATGTTAAGTTCAATAAACATTTTTTAAAGTGGAGTTCCTATTGCATACCTCTGCGGTATAAATTTAGCCAGGGTCGAATTTAGAACACTGGAGGCCCCGGGGCAACAAAGGAAAAGAGGCCTGCTGGCCACAAATTAGTTTCTCTCTAAATTTGTAGTAAATTTGAAGTATGTACATACCTACTTTTCAAGACGATTTGAATTCTGATATTTGACTGATTGTCTAATTTAAGTGATCAAGTATAGATGAATAACCGTTGTTACAATATTTAAAAACAATTACATTAATCATCATTCTACAATCCCTTGTAATATTAATGTAATAGTTGTACCTTTACATACAGTACCGGGGTACTGTATGCAAAGGTACAACATTGAATAAATAAATAAAAGGAAAGTTGTAGAGTTTACTCGTCAGAATTTGAAAGATTTTAAATCTCTATAATGAGGGCGGCTTTATTGTGGAGGCCCCGGGGCAAGGCAGATGCCCTAGGTGCCCTCCCTTAAATCCGGCCTTGGATTAAGCCAAGAGACGTCCTGTCCCCGTGAGCGTTTCCATTTAATAATGCTAGAGCCCTGCTTGACTTTATGACAGGTGAAGTAGCAAAAGCTTTGTGGCTGACTACATACATTTCCAACCAAAAAAAAGGGAGTTGCGTTTTTAACTGGTATTTTGGATAGCACTGGTAACTCAGTGACTCAGTGGATACGTTATTTATCAAATCAATAAAAATTAACAAAGATACAGCACAATAACAAACTATAAAGTTCAGGAGAAGGCTTGTGACCTCACTACTAGGTAAATTGTACCTAGAAGTGACGACAGAGAATTTCGACGTATCTTCGTCATTTTTGTTTCATCGTATAACGTCCAATGCTGAACGTGGGCTCCTTCCGAGAGGGAGGGTATTTGCCATTGTCACCACGCTTGGCTCCGAGATTCAAGGCCAGCCAAATACCGCTACGCTACGGAGGTTGTCCATTTTTTGTGTGAGGAATGAAAAAAAAATACTTGTCCAATTTTTTTGGTAATCTAATTGACGGACTAAATATTATGTTTTAGTCTGTATGCCTATTATCACCCGGCCTGGAAGATTTTCCCTTTGTGTGGAAGAACATTAATACCCTAATACCCTAATACCCTATAATGTGTGGAAATTCGTATGAAGACTACCCATTGGTAAATTGTGAATGCCAACAAAAAAATAAAAGTAACTGGACCAAAACATCTTGGATGCCCATCTGAGTATGTTTCGCCGGATCGTCTCGATTAGGCCGCGCTGAAACTGGCAGTAGACTAACCCCACTGAGTTTGTTTCGCCGGGTCTTCTCAGTTGGGGCGTATTGAATCCGGTGGTAGCACTAAAGCGCGTTCGTCGAGATACTTATGGTCCGTCTGAATAATATCATACTTAAAGGACAGAACTTAGATTTAATCATAGATATAAAATAATATTGTATTTTCATACCTGACAGCTTTTAGGCTAAAGCTATTAAAAACTATTATAATAAGTAGCAATAACCAAATAAACTTAATTAATTTAACACAGTAAATTGATACGCCAAAATATGTTTTGACTATTTATATTTATAATAATAAAAACTTTATTTATTTAAGTACCCGTCTTGTCTGCGTGTTGACAGAACCAAAGAGATAGCTGAAAAACTACCTTTAAAAAATATTACGGTTACAATATTACGGCTGGTTAGATTATAAAAAGATGTCTCTTCTTTAACTTTCGCAAATTATCGATGATACGCAGCTATTATCAATTTTCTCCATCGCCTTATAATGTTGTATTAGTGTTATTAGCCTGGTCTGTTTACACTGTGATGGTGGAGTGATAATAATATAATAGTTACTGGATGATCTGAGTATTTTATATGGCTTTATAATGCTTCTAAGTAGTAAGAGAAAATAAAATGAAATCAGAGTTAGATCCGATTCAACAATTCAATATTGAAGGCAACAATAATCTAGGGTACTAATATTTTGACACGGTATATGGCTCGCTTTAGGCCTCGGAGTTCGTGGGTTCGATCCCCACATCGGACAAGAAATATTTGTCTAAATGCAGATGCAAATGCAAAGATGTTATTCCGGGTCTAATTGTTTGAGGGACTACCTTCCGTGCCTCGGAAGGCACGTTAAGCCGTTGGTCCTGATTGTTATAACATCATCTATAACAATTGTATACCGAGGAACGGACAACAGCGTTTCCCTGTGTATTACAAAATAATATGGCGGTCACCAACCGCTTACTCCTACCCCTTCTTCGAGAGGAGGCCCATGTTCAGCAGTGGACGTTATACGGCCTGATGCTGATGATGATGATGATACTAATATTTATAGCAAAAGAGTTTGGAGGCTTAAACAGGCTCAAGAACGAATTCTTTCAGTGTTAGATAGGCCATTTATTGAAGAAGGATAATCTGAAGGGAACGGGAGTATGCGGATAAAACCACGCGTGGGAGGCTAGTACTAAAATATAAAGCTAAAGAGTTAGTCAGTTTGAACGCGCTAATCTCAGGAACTACTAGTCCGATCGGCAACATTTTTTCAGTGTTGGCTAGCCCATTTATCGAGGAAGGCTAGGGTATATTTTTATTAAGAACTTCTTACGAAAACGTGAGTTTAGAGTTAGATGTATGGGTGAAGTTAGTACCTACCGTAAGGTATAAAATTGTTAAAATTGATAAAAATATAAATTTAAATCAATTTTACCAATTTAATATCAACATTACATAAAAAATACAGATTAATGATATTGATAATAAGATACGTTAATTGTATTAAATTAATAGTTTTAGATTTAATATTATGCTAATGGTTTTCCGAATCGATAATTATACCAAAACCAAACAGACTCATTAATTTAGTTTTATGTCTTAATTAAGTAAGATGTTAGTAAGAAGAAGGAATTGATTAAACGTAGAACTTGAATGCACACTATGTTAAGGACAATAAATTTATTTTAGAGTTTTTTTTATTTTTTCGAACGGACATATGTAGTTAGCCACGATGCTTTTGCTACTTCACCGGGCATAAAGGCGAGCAGAGCTCCAGCCTAGATAAATGATTTAAAAACTACAAACAAACCAACCTGCGCAAGAGGGCGTCCCCTGGGCTCAGGGCGGTCGCTGGCGGGGAGATTAAGGAATTTAGTTTTTATTTATTTTAGCACAACACACAAGATACATTATCACATTTATTATTTACTTTTATCCGCGCCTTCGCTCGCATTGAAAGTATCCTACGTTACTTTTAATACCTTCAAGAATACATAATGTGTAGTTTTCGCGTGAAAACGTAACAAACAAACTTACATTCACTTTTGTAATATAAACATTAGAAGGGATATAAATATTAAAACAAAAAACAATAATATGAAATCTCGTATGTTCTGTCGAAAAGGACGCGGGTCTCCTCTTTATATACCCTGGCACGATTCCCAGAGTGATTTTCCCATAATTAACACGTTTGGCAGGCGGAATTGGTGTAAATTGAAAGCAATATTCTGCTGATGCTACTGCTCATACTATCTGCTAAGTAAAACCCTTACTAAGGAGGAGCCCATGGGGCACATATTCAGCCATGAACTTTATATGATGATGATAAATAATTATAAATCGCAATTGAAAATCGTGAACATTCGGCCATTACACAATTTTAAAAAAGGAAATCAGTATAATAATATCTGAACGTCTAATCACAATGTTATAACTATTTATCGGAATAATCAGAAATAAAAAATGAATAAGCAGTGACCGAACAAAGACTACCAAATAAATACTCCAGACATACTTATATATTTCTTTAATTATAAACGTATGCAAATAACTCTAATAAAATATACGAAAATATTTAATAATATAATACATTTTGTGATTCACACTATTATAATATTATAACTCAAAGAAACAGATGTCTTTCCTATTAAACACATATTTAAATATAGCAATATATTATTTCTATATACAATGATGGCATTAGTTATTTAAAATATATGCAATTTGGATCGAATATACTGATTACTATCTGATTACATGAATTTTAATAAGGTGATGGTATTTTTATATCGAAAATTGTCATTTATTATAATTTTAAGGTTCTATTTCATATGAAGATAGACTCATAATTCATTTATTTTTTTCATTTTTCTTCTCAGACTTTTGGACATAAAGGGTTAATTTAGAGTAGAGTAGAATAGGCTAAGGCCGAGGCGGTACTGGTACGGCCATTTCGTGAAAACAAATTCATATAAATATATGTCTGTGGCCGCACTCTAGAAACGATAAGCGAAATTTGTTTATTCGTAGATTCGCCGCTGTGTCACAAATCTACATTTTCCAGGATAAAAACATACCCTATAAAAAAACGGAGACAACGAGATTTTTTTTTTTTTCTGTGTCGGAAAATGCATTAGGCATTCCCACTGTACAATGCCAAGACATGGCCATTTACAAGAGCAAGTACGTAGATTCAAAGTTGATAAACAAGCCATGGATGCTTGGGGTTTCTCTGAAATTTAAATTTAGCAATGAGGTAGCCAACAGAAAACTAATGTGTCGGATTTTGGGTCTGCGAGCGAGGGAGACGCATTACTTTCGCGGATACACTCTCCGGTGAGTCAGATGGAATAATAAAACTTCAAAGCATAATTATTTTATGCTAATCATGAGTAACTATATTTTTATACGGAATCGTTATTCTTTAAATTCAGTTCGTCCATTTCTATTTTTAATACTACAATAATAATATATATTAATAGTTACAGTCGGTTAAAAATTGATTTTATGTTTATTTAATTTGGATTTGACATCATTTATTTATGTTTATTGGTTAACAAAACATGATATTATGACGAGACGTGTCATTACTATTTATTTATTTTATTAGTTTTTGATGTGTCTGGTGTTTTGTTATGTTTATGTTATGACTAGTTTGATAGTCGGTTTACATACATATTATAACATAGGGGAAGGTAGAGACAAAGGATCACTACTTGCCTCGATCCTTTTTCTTTTTTTTGTTCGGGGAAAATGCATTTATATTTTTTCGCGCGCTGGCGGTGGGATATGTGGGACTCGCCCTTTCCATAGCGTGATATGCTAAACTCATACCACGGGGAGAGGATCCTATACCACTATAACCCCCCGGACTCTCCTTCGATCCGCCATTGGCGAAGGCCGGGTACGCATGAGTAATCCGGCCACCTGTCTCGATCCTGGCATACCTATTTTGCTTCTTCCATATTCATAAATTTCTTCATGCATGCTCGCCGGTTATATGTACTTTAAGTTAAGCTACTTTGATTTGATTGTTGTGCTAGTTAATGTAGTATAAATATTTTTGTTCACATACGTAATTTTGTATATTCTGAAAGTTTTCCTTCATTCTGAATTTGATTTGACAGCGAAATTAAGTTAACAGCTATTTTAGGTGACTGTTACTTTGATTGTCGCAAGAAACCTGCTGGATAATTAGTAAAAAAAAGGTTTCTTTCACATAGGTACACACACACATACACATAGGTATTATATACTTTAATAAAAATAAAAATTAATATTTGTCGCAATTATTAATTGCCCGCGCATTATTATGTAAGTAGGCTCCTCTCTCCTATGATATTACTTTAGATTATATCTAACTATGTTGCTGTGCCCGACAGGGTTCATAATTGGTACCACTATAATGTTAAAACACCTGTAAACACATTGTGAAACGCAATAAAGTATTGAGTTTTGGAACTAGTTTAGGTAGGTACTCATTTGGTATTCACTTTACACAACAGATAAGCATTGCCATTCATCGGGGCAATGCTTCCAGCATTCTGGGATCCTTGCCTACTAGCATCAATCAAGAATAGTTAGTATTTTATAAGTTAGTTTAGTTTAAATTACCTAATTTTAGCTGTATATACGTTACATTAATGTAATAAAAATGAATCGCCAAAATGTATGTCAGCGCATAACTTAAGAACAATGTGACCAAATTGGACCATTCTTTTTTATTGTGTTTCTAATGATCAGGACAAGATTTGTATAAAAGGAAAATATTCATAAAATCCGCGGGAAACGTCAGTTTATTTTGACAAAATATATCACTTTAATTAGAAGCGATAAATTGGTTGGATCTTATTCAACAATTATTGGCCTGCCACTGTATTCAGCGGTGATTTTGTTGGTTGGATCTTATGTTCTATATCTAAAATATATTTCTAAGTCTAGAATACGTCTAACTGGAGTCTCAAGGCCAGCCGTGAGCCGTTATGTGTAAACATTACTCATAAATCATGAACCGGTATTCGCCCTTAACTTTTATAGGAAAAGTCAAGTTTTTCTGTCCAACATCGAATTAAGATTAGTGTTCAAGTATTTCTTGAACTAGTCAGTGTCTTGGCGGTATGAGTCTCGCTTTAAGTGTAGTAGGTCATGGGTTCGAGCCCCGCGCCAGTCAAAAAATGTATGTGTAAAATAAAAAATACTACGTGCCTCGGAAAGCAGAATAAGCCGTCCGTCCCGATTGTTGTAACACCATCACAAACAATCTTATACCAAGTAACGGGTAGCAGCATTTCCCTGTGGTTATAATACAATGCTGCAGTCACCAATCCGCCCGTCAGACGTGATGATTATGGAAAATCTCTACGAGGTTGCCCATGTTCATTGCCCATTCATAGCTCATGTGGATTCTTTTATTTATGAGCATGATTGATTTGATCTACAATTATGTTATATTAGCTGCTTCCCCCGGGTTTTACCCGCGTTACTCTGCTCCAGTGGGTCGGAGCGTGATTTTTTGTAGCCTATTTATTAATCCAGGGTATAACCTATCCCGGTGCAAAATTTCAGCCGATTCCGTTTAGTTGTTTTTACGTGAAAGAGTAACAAACATCCATTTATCCATCCGTCCATACTTTTGCGTTTATAATATTAGTAGGATTGCGAAATATAATAATTTTACAAAGTTCCCACGAGATTGAAGCTATGCGAGTGAAATGATGCGGGTAAGGCAAGGTCCAGCTACCCTTGCTCTTATAGCAGGTGCTTCGTTACACTTCGCCTGCCCCGTCAAAAGGGTATCTAGTAGAAATACAAAAACAAAAAAGTATTACTGGAATTTTAACAAAAGCACAAGTCGCAATAGTGTACAATAATGTACACTATAATAGTTATCGGTAGACACAGTTAGCTATTTCGTATTATTTCATAAAACTGGCTTTATGCCCGCCAAAGTAGCAAAAGCCTCGATTATACATAATATTAAGAATATCTGAAAAAAAAAAATAGAATACATATTTATAGCGATATATCTATATAAGTTTTATTAGTTTTTAGCTTATTTATATTAAAAGAGTAAAGATTCGATTGTTTGCACCGAATTGGCTTTGGAACTATTAGACTGATTTCAAAAATCTTTTACCATTAGAAAGCTATTTTTGGTTTTCCGGTGTAAAATGCATTACGCATCCCCTTGCTGGCGCAAGGATCACTATTGCGTGAACCCTGCGCCAGCGAAGGGTATGTGGGACACTCCCTCTATCGAACGCGGTGTGCTAGTCTCACCGCAGAGAGGACATACCCACTAAAAAGCCCCCGGGTGTTCCTCTTTCTGCCGTTTGGTGTGGGCGACCCAAGCACCGGTATCAGCCTTCGGGTCTCCCCTCGGCAGAGATCTACTTAAGCTCCCGCCCCCATAAAAGAACGAGATTTTTCCCTCTCCTTGGTCCCATCGCGGCTGTTAAGCACTCGCGATGGGTACCGTCATTTTCCTTACCGTTAGAAAGCTCTTTAACCAGGAGTAACACTAGACTATATTTAAGTAAAAAATCGGATGTTTAAATGTTTGTTATACTGAATCAAGCAAAAGTTATTGAATAGATTGGATTTAAATTGGTATAAAAAAGCGAAAAACTATTGTTATATTTTGAACTAACTATAAGTTAACAAAATAACGAATATATCGGTAACTTATCAAATAGGTAGGTACTAGTATTAACATAAAAAACGACTACTATAAAAAACACAAAATCTATCCTACTTGGCAAGGTTTCCAAAATGCTGGCAGCATTGCCCCATTGCATGGCGATGCTTACCTGCGGTGCAAAAGCACTTGGGGTACGTGCTGCACTAAAGAGAGCTGCGAGGTTTTTATAAATTAATTTTACTCCCAGTCCCCACGGTCCCAATGTTTCGACGCCCTAAGGCACATAGCCACTATCATACGCATACTTGATGTCCCTTTTTTTGACATATTACTAGCAGAATTTTTAAGTCTACTAGTATTCTTGTTCACCCCTCGTGCTAAGCTAAAATGCCTTGTGTTACGAGTGGATTCATGTCGGTAGTGCAATGGGTGGGGATCGAACCGGCGACCTCAAGACCACAAGTCCGACGCTCCAGCCATTGGGCTACGGCCGCTTTAAATATTGAAATACAGTTATCTTTTAACCCTTGAAATAAACACTTTATACTTCAATAATAATAACATTTTATACGTCATAGAGACAAGTTACCACTCTATCGCTCTACGACTCTACCGCTGTGGTTTTACCGGTCTCTACAATTACGTATATTAGACGGCTGGAAGTCAGTGGCCACGTAATTTATGTCTAATGTGACAGGTGGCACTCTACCTACCTGTAGGGGTGTACTACGCCAAATCGAATGCCAAATAATCGAATATCAATTGATCGACCACTATAAATCGAACGACTAAATACTCGAACGTTCATAACATCGAATGGTTATTAAATCGAACATTCAAAACATCGCACACTCAATACATCGAGTGATCAAAATATCGAATGTTTGTTTGATCGAGTGATCAAAATATCGAATATTTGTTTGATCGAGCGTTCAACGCATCGCATATTCATTCTATCCAAAGATCGATACAAATATTTTTTAAGAATACAAAAACAAACTAAATTTTAATTTAGTTTTTTATATTTTAATTTAGTTATTTAGAATATGCGATGCGTTGAACGCTCGATCAAACAATCATTCGATATTTTGATCACTCGATCAAACAAACATTCGATATTTTGATCACTCGATGTATTGAGTGTGCGATGTTTTGAATGTTCGATTTAATAACCATTCGATGTTATGAACGTTCGAGTATTTAGTCGTTCGATTTATAGTGGTCGATCAATTGATATTCGATTATTTGGCATTCGATTCGGCGTAGTACACCCTACCTGTAGATGTATCGTTATAATTAGGGAGAGCAGTAGTGGTCAAGTCAAAGTGAATATGTATATATTTTTTGTTATTAATATTATTAATTACTTTGTGTGTAAGATTTTTGCATGTTAAATCTTAACTTCATTATCATCATCATCTGCCCGTATAACGTCCACTGTTGAACGTGGGCCTCTTCCCGAAAGAGGGTTTTTGCCATAGTCACCACGTTTGGCAGGCGGATTGGTGTCCGTAGTATTATGTTGTAATACACAGGGAATCGCTGCTGCCCGTACCCTGGTATAAGCTTGTTATAGATGATGTTATAACAATCGGGACCAACGGCTTAACGTGCTTTCCGAGGCACGGAGGGTAGTCCCTCAAACAACCAGACCCGGAAAGAAATCTTATAATTTAGACAAAGATTTCTTGTCCGGTGTGGGGATCGAACCCACGACCTCCGAGACTTAAAGCAAGCCAAATACCGCTACGTTACGAAGGTTGTCAATCTTCACTTATAAATAATTAACTTCCCTCGCGTAACTCCCGTGTCCGTAGGAACTTCATAATTAAATATAGCCTACAGCCTTCTTCGTTAAATGAGCTATATAATATTTGAAGATTATTCAAATCGGACCCGTAGTTGCTGAGATTAGTGCTTTCAAGCAAACAGACAAACAACTTTTTAAGCTCTACTTATTGGTATAGATGTATTATCTAAACTAGTATTTTCCACGGAAAGACTCTAGCTTTCCTTCGGAAGGCTTTTGTTCTGGCATTGCAGGCAATCCTGCTTCCCGAATATACCACTATCAATCAATGTAATTTACCACTCTCTACATTTTTATGCTTATATCGACTTAAAAAATACAAGAAGTAGGACCTCAGTCGGCTGTGGGAGTGGGATCCACGCTATCGGTGGTTAGGTCCCGAAAGAGAGGAACCTCCGCACAATACGCGCCGTCTCAATTCTTTTTTGTTGTGTTTTTTATTGCCAGGAGAAGGTTTTTATGAAAGAAAAAAATCAGAATATTTAAGAATATTTAACAACCATATTAAATTATCTAATGCAAACTTAACGCTTTTAACAATGTAAACTTTTTTAATGTAATCTTATGGCGTTTAACATAGCATAGACAGAATGCGTGCTGCTCGTAGTGCCCATCACGGTTAGTTCAGAGCTATCATACCTAATATTAAACGTTCAATGTAATATAGAGTTTTGTTACGACAGAACAACGTCTGTCGGGTCAGCTGGTTTATTCATAAAATACGGCAAACAATAGAGAAGATTGACCTTTCAACTAACAGTTAATGCGCAACTAATCCACACAGATAATAAATGAAAATAAAAACAGGTAATAAACCTTTAACAACATCTATAAACAATACCTTTGTATTACAAAAGCTTAAGTAGCAAAACATAAAGTTTAATACTCGATTAAAACTGATAATAAATAACAAGTGCAAGTCAGTGTTGCCAATTAGAATAAAAATAAATCGATAGTTTTGGTCTCAAAAGTTTTAAAACTTTTTCGTACGGATATTCATGCCAGATTAAGTTGCCATACAACCACGAGGTTTTTGCTTCTTAATCTGGCATTTATACAAGAAGTAGGAAGTTAGTGGTTTAAAAGTAGCAAACTAAGCAACATGCACGACAGCACGCTCCGTTCAGGACTTGAACCTCTGTTCAGGCCGGTCGCTGGCGGATTGCTGGCTGATGACTTATGATTTTGAGATACGTTTTCTAAAACTGCCGCTCTTGGCTGAATTTAATTTACTTGGCTTTTTTAATTCTATTTAAACTATCAAAATATAAACATGTATAAAGAAAAATGCCTCAAGCTTTTAAAATTTATATATTTTAATATAATTTATATTATCTTTGTCTAGAATATCTTTTACAGGCTTTTATGTAAAAAAGTTACTAGTTTTGCCAATTGCCGATGAAAGTGTTACTTTGGAATTTGGCAAAATCTCTATAATATTCAATTTATTGACAGAAAATAAAAACTCAACGTTGAATCAAGAAGTTGAAGTGTTCAAGTGTTTCTAGCGTTATCACCATCATTATCAACGGATATGAGGACACTTTTTTTTTTTTTGGACGGACATATGTATTTAGCCCTGAGGCTTTTGCTACTTCACCGGGCGTAAAGGCGAGCAGAGCTCCAGCCTAGATAAATGGATTAAGCACTGCAAACTAAGCAACCTGCGCAAGAGGGCGTCCCCTGTGGGACTTGGACCTCGGCTCAGGGTGGTCGCTGACGGGGAGATTGAGGGATTATGGCTTTTAGTTTGTTTAGGGGAGTTTTCTGTAACTGTCGCTCTACTTTACAGTTCGCGGGCTTCTCGGACTTCGGGTCTACGAGGGCATCGGAAGATTCACTGCTCAACATGAGCCTCTCCTGAAGGGAGTTTTGCTATTGTCACTATACTGTGTAAACGGATTTGTTACCGTTAAGTAGGTAGTTGTGTTTAAGTTGTAACACACAGGGAAACGCTGCTTCCTGATATACAATGGTTATGGATGTTATAAAAATCGAGGCCAACGTTTTATTGTGCTTCACAAGGCATAAAGGGTAGTTCCTCAATCAACCAGACCTGGAAATACAATTTTAATAAATCTAAGACCGAACTCACTACCTCCGAGATTTAAAGCGTGTCTTTTACCACTAAATCTGATGGTAAGGTTTTCTGTCTCTTGCATAATTGACGGAAACTCACCAAAATAGCCTTTACTATCAATAGGCTAGTTGACCCTTTTTTGAAATACTTTTTATATGGTTTAGAATGGTTTTACTAGATCAATAAACACACAACCTCCGTAGCGTAGCGGTAATTGGCTCGCTTTAAATCTCGGAGGTCGTGGGTTCGATTCCCACACCGGACAAGAAATCTTTGTGTAAATTCTTAGATTTCTTTCCGGGTCTGGTTGGTTGAGGGACTACCCTCCGTGCCTCGGAAAGCACGTTAAGCCGTTGGTCCCGATTGTTATAACATCATCTATAATAATCGTATATCAAGGAACGGCCAGCAGCGTTACCTTGTGAGTTACAACATAATACTGCGGTCACCAACCCGCCTGCCAAGCGTGGTGTCTATGGCAATGCCCTCCCTCGGGAGGAGGCCCATGTTCAGCAGTGGACGTTATACGGGCTGATGATGATGAGATCAATAAAATGAATTATCTTTAATTTGAGATCTAGAAAGCACTAAAATAAATATTTTATAATTGGCTTGACATTTAGAGATGAAAACGATGTCAGCCATGTTGATCTATATACATTATCTGTGTTCAAGATCGATGACGTCATGACTCAGAATGTTTAATAGTAAAGGATCGCGTTCATGTTTTTTAACATGAACATGAACGCGATTTGGTCGTCACAAAATGGCTACAACTGTCAACTGGCCTATTACAGCAATTCGTCAACTACAAAAATCGCTAGATCTATCGAAGATCGCTAAAATGGTAACACTAACGCAGTTTATAATCGTGACTACCAGCTCCTGCCTTCATCGCCTTAACTATAACAGAACTTAAGCTACTTCTAGTACTCCTAAGTTAGATAAGCACAAGTTACAATGAATAGCCTCCAACTATGACCTACTCAATATTATTGTTGAACTGTGCACTGCATAGTCTTTAAGTCTTAATAGGAAATCTACATTAATCAAGACAATTTATTTTTTCTTTAGTGGAATTAAATTGATTCTAGCTAGTGTCTAGTTTTTGAATTATCTAAATATTTTTATTTCACTCTTTTTCCCTAAAAATGCCCCAAAAGGGTTTTTTGTGTTACTATCGTACTACTATACCTACTATATCACTACTTACATACCAGGTATACCTACTTTTTAAAATTATAAATATTTTATTAATTTATCCAAAAAAAAAAAACATCTCGAATATTTTCCATAAATGACTGGCTTAGTGATACCAGAGGCGATATAATTTTATAAAAAAGGTATATAAAACCAGAGACCTATCTCTGATAAAACCTCCAGTTTTTTTTCGGCCTATCATTTTTTTCTTTTCTTAATTTATATTTCTTCAATAGTCAAATTATAAAAAAATATACTTTTGTATTTTTTAATTAAAATATGGAAATTTCGACTTCAATAATTCAATTCAATACGATAAACCATGAAGGGAAATAAGGGTATTTGTATGGAGACATGAACGTCAGGATTTCCTCTTAACTTACTATGTTTGTTTGCCATTGTTTTTTAGTCGACAGGTGCGCAAACGCATGCTTGCGCCAGTCGCTATTCAACCTGCGCAGGAGACTGCCGCTCGTTCTCTCAACCGACGTATCACGTGAACGTATTTAAATAAAGAATAATTTTACATTTCGAATTGTGAATATTGTGTGTGTGTTCTCTGGATTTATTACATTGTGTGTGAGTGTTTGTGTTCCGTTTCCGGATATTTTTGATTTGTGGGAAGTTGAGCATTATTTGGATTCTTTTCGGTGAGTTATGAACTTTGAATATTTAGTTTTAATTGAGTGCTAGCTTTATTGTTATGACGGTGTCACGATTTAAAGTATTGCACGTTTTAAACCATTTATTTTTATGTTTTGTTTTATTTGCGTTTATAATAAGAACTAGTTTTTTTATGGAGTGTTTTATTACTAGGGGAAAAATGATTCTTGAATAAACCGAGATAATTACTGCAGTTGCTATGAAACGCTGGCCAATTATTATTATGATGTCAGTAATGTCCTTGCATTATAATGGCGTTGCTATTAAATATAGAATATTTTAATTGTTTTAGAAGCGTAAACAATTAGGTTTGTTCATCACAATCAGGTTTTTAATATAAGCAATGACCTATGTTTTTTAATGTCAATTAACGTAAGGATCTATTGTGTATAGCCATTGTTACGAGCAAGTGGAAAAATTATTAATGATAATAATTATAAAATAGGTAAATAGTATCATCTCCCTCTCAAGGGTAGTAGGTTAAAGTCTATCAGCAGGACCGGCCTTAGTGGGAAAGAGCGTAATGGGGTATACCTACCTACATATTTTATGGAAGAAGGTAGGTATATTTTACCAGAAATTTTGGCGCTCATTGCAGCTAGGCAACTAAGCTCCTATCCTTGGGCTGGGTTTGTCCATCAGTGGTCGACCAAACTGTCGTAGACTCTTCTAGGCTCTTTATTTTAGGATCCACTATAGGAGTTTTGTGCAACTGTAAAAGTATGCTTTAGGAATGTGCACCATTACGTACTAACTACCCTAGTAGTTGAGACGGACCTGTAGGTACCTGCGGGCCGACTGTCGGAGGATGTCCTAGGCACTTTATTTTAAGACCCATTTATTAGTATATTTGTTCTCGTAGGCACTCATAATACAAGCATTTAGCTTAGCACGAGGTGTTAACAACACACTAGTAGACTGCAAAACTCTGCTAGTAATCTTAAATATATAATCATAGCTATCATTATGTAACTATTAAGTGACTTACTCATAAAAGTAAATAAAGATATTTTACCAACCTATAGACATTATTCCATATGTTTCTATCTATGGGGTCAATTTATGGGTAGCACCTACATAACAAGAGGTATGTAACCCTTCATAAAAGGTTAACTATCATGGATAATATGATAAAAAGTCCTGTGATCACGTTCGTACCTCATTGGACCCGTAATTATAGAGCTACGTACTAATTTTGAGACCTCGGGCTCGTTATAATTTCAGTGTTGAATGATCGATGGAGGGAACAGATGATGATTATAGATGATCTTTGGAATTGAACTTTGTTTAGAATTTGGATGAGGATGTATTTCTAAGAACAGGAATGTTGGATGGGAATAGTATGATGATTCGTTATTATTCAGTAACATTGAACTACTATTTATCTATATGGTCTTTCATCATCATCAGCCCGTATAATGATCCCTGCTGGATATGACCTGTCTGGAAGATGACATAGTCATAGTAACCACGTCTGCCAGGGTATGTCAGTACTCGCCGGAGAAGAGTGCGCTCGCGAATGCGACGCATCCCACGGAATCCCACCTTACTCTCCCGATCCTTAGTTTACTAATAACTTTCCGTAGACCCAAAGTCCGAGAGACCCATGAACTGTAACGGAGAGCGACAGTTGCACAAAACTCCCTCAATCGCTCCGTCAGCGACCGAGTCCCACAGGCGGCGCTCTCTTGCCTTGCCTCTTGCTAATAAAATTGGAGCCCTGTTCGCCTTTAGCAAAAGCTACGAGGCTAACCTACCAGACGCGGAAATAAAACTTTGTTGCTACACAAATACATTGTGTTATTGTAATGAGGAATCGAATTCACCACCATCAGAAAGGTGTATGCAAATGATAAGGGTAGCGCCGCATATGTACTTACCTAAAACTGCATCTTTGGCGCCCCCTCGGGGCCGGAAGCGACCACTTCTTCGATGGATCCGGCCCTGCGATGAGAAACATAGTGACCCCGATTCTCCTAACATTATTATTTTTATGATCTTCTCTTCCCTCTTGTAGCATCCTGAGTTGTAATTTTAAACGTCAGTTTGGTCGTGAAATGGGTAAGAAAGTTATTTGCATGCCATTTACTGGCTCTGTACTATCTATTTAATTTATTTACTTAATATTATTATGTACCTTATATCGTAAAATTTCCTTAACAGACGATAAATAAAACTTGACTTATGCAATGAGTCACTTCACTTTAAAATATGAGTAATAATATAAAATAAAATTACAAATTCTAATATCACGAATGATGTTAAATTTTGTTTTATTATTTTACTCGCACTTTCTGTAACACAGGGAAGTAATTGCGGTTATTGTACAAGAGGGCCATTTTAAGGGTATTTATTCATCAAAGTGGTTCACTTTTGATTTTTGAGATAATAATAATCAATATGGTGTCGTTGGATTCTTTGTAAAATGGGCGGATTTGTAAAATTTGTTTAGAAAATAATTGACTGATACATTGTGTTGCGTAGTTTCCGGCTTCGAATAGATGACACCATATCTTCCTATGGTTATCGTAAGAGGCTACTAAAGGAAATACACCTGATGGATGGGCAACAGCATCTCTCAGCTCATAAGTACTCTCATTTCGCCAAACGTGGTGATTACGGAAATGTCCCTCAACGACTCTGGCTTGCCAGGGTCCGTTAAAGACCCCTGCCAACGGCGGATCGAAGGAGTGTCCGAGGGGTTTTAGTGGTGTAGGGTCCTCTCCTCGTGGTATGAGTTTAGCATACCACGCTATGGAGAGGGCGAGTCCCACATATCCCACCGCCAGCGCGCGAATACGCTGCAGCGGCGGTGGGAATGCGTAAATGCATTTCCCCCAGACAAAAAAAAAAGGGTCTGTTAAAGAGGACGTTCATCTGTGGACGTAAACTAACTGTTACATCTACATACGTACTCGAACACGCTAGTGAAGGTAATATACGTTAACTATTAGTCCGATGATGGTCTCAATTACAGTAATTACATGAGATTCAACGTATAATGTCGGCATTGTCTACAATATTTACAAATGTACGAGCCGCCATTATTTTTAATTTGACACTGATGTGTGTAATGATAATTACTTGTAGTTCTGTATGTTAGTTGGTTATTATATAGGTAAGTATTTATCATTTTTCACGCGTTGAGGCAGTGATAGTGCAATATATGCATATATACCAAAACATCATGGAATCCTATGAATGGAAGAAATAAATTAGCCTTTTTAAGGAGCATTCATTGTCTCGTCCCATGACTTTTTTCGTCCCATGGCCTTTTCGTCCCATGACATGTAATTAGAATAGTTTTCGTAATTCAAAAGTGGGCCGAAACAGTGAATACGTCCCTTTTAACAGGAAAAAGTTACAAAAAACAACATAGGCTATCGATTACTCGGTTACCCATGAATCAAAGACTACACAGACTTACAATACCAAATAATTAATTCATATAGAATCATTGAGAGGTGATAGTAATTGACCATAAGCCCCTTTATCCTATAGAAAACTGACATAATCACAATGCTTATAAACCTTGCACTTTGTACACGATCTGACAATAAACTATAAAATAACACTCATTACCGTACCATACAATAAAATTACTTATTTCTGTCTTTCAAGGCCCGAGTCATTAATCATAATGAGTCCAAATGACCCCTATTTAGCTACAAAGCTAAAAAAAATACAATAAAATTTTGCTTTAGTTCTCGTATTGTAAGAAAGAGCAATGTACTTTAATAATGATAAGTATTTATAATCATACAAGCGTTTGTTAAAAATACTTGGTAAAATTTTCACATCAGTGATTTTTATCTTTGATTTAGTTGTAATAAGACATGTTTTTTACTGTTTTGGTTGAAAATGAGTTTTGTGTTAGCCACGAAGCTTTTGGTACTTACCGGGCATAAGGTTAGGAGGGCTCATATTAAATGGCATAAAAAGTGCAAACTAAGAATGCTTTCAAAATTGAGATTAATAAAATTCGGCAATAAAACCACCGGCAGGATTCGAACCTGCATCTTAGGTTAAGCCCCTAATGCCTTAACCAATTAGTTGGTTCCACAGTTGCCTAATTGGTTAAGGCATTAGGGGGCGGTCTATGGTAAACTTTTCCGTAAAGTATTCAAAAACATTTAAAAATTCTTGTAATTATACGAAACATAAGATGTGAAAGAAAATCATTCATTTACCAGTTATATCAACTCCGTATGTTCAAAGAATCAAACTTTGCAACCACTTCCTCTTAGTGATTACACAATGTATCACATGTTTCCACATAAACACACAGACAATTCGACATCTGACTTTAAAATGCGATGCTCTGAACTGTCTGCACTTGACACCACATTAATTCCAAGTAAAATATAGAAGGAACGTGATCTAATTCTCTATAAAATATAAGCTATTGCGATTGAAAGCCTATCTATAGAGTTCTTCATGCGTTTCCGTGAGAACTTCGACCTAAAATATAGCCTATGATCACAAATCTATACTTAATATTATAAAGAGGAAAGATTTGTATGTGGACCTGGACCGATTTAAAAAAATATTTCACCATTTGAATGCTACATTATCACTGATTAATATAGTCTTTATTTAATTATAAAGTTCCCACGGGAACGGGAGTTACGCGGGTGTAACCGCGCGTGAGAAGCTAGTAATAAATAAAACTTTATTTCAGATTAAAGTCCATAGTTGTGTTAATAATTTGATGTTAGTAACAATATGACTTAAACAACTAGGTTAGTATTGTTAGTTCTAAATTAGGTGTATAGTTTATAGTTGTTATTTCAGACACAAGACTGTCCCCACCCAGTGACTCTGGCAGGGGCAGTCCTGTCTAGGAGTGACTGTCTATTGTTTTTTTTATAAAGTCGGTGCATTAGATCCTTTGATTACCACTTCAACCTATTTTACACAAATTTTACCTCTTATGATATTAGTATAGGTGGCGTAGAGGTATAAATTTCGGTCTAAGTCTCGGAGGCCTTGGGTTCTATCTCCAGAATACATTTTTGTGTATAAAAAGCTGATAAGTTTGTTTGTTTCCTTGCACGCACTCAGGATACTGGTGTGATTTCAAAAATTGAAATATTCTTTCAGTGTTAGGTAGCTCATTTGTCGAGGCACGCTATAGGCTATATAATCACTCTAAGATCAATAGGAGTGGTGCACCAATAAAGAATGTTTCAAAATCTAGGTTAGCCCAAAGTAACTTAGTTGATGAAAGATGAAGTCGCGGACACAAGGTAGTAATTTATAAACCCAACGCCTTGCAATTTGCGTTCCACAGTGGTAGCATGGGAGTCCTAAAGGCTATTTGTTAGGTCCACAACGAGTAACACGTAAGCTAATATTATGCAGTGTACACAATGTGTTGTAGCCTATATTTATAGCGACCGGTATATTTATGAATGAAGCAATCATAATTTTATGACTGATATTATTTCTTCATAAGAGTTGTTGTTGTCATCGAGAAAAATACACACAAATAGGTATAGATGTACTCTACGTGAAGCAAAAATTTTGTACTGGTCAACCGGGGTTTCTTTGACATTCCGGGTAACATTGGCCGTGTTAATGTACTCGTATTTGATGTTAGGAGGATCTCTTTACTAAATTCGCCAGCATTAGTTTCTGGAGCAAATTTCCTCGTGCCATTTTGGCGTTTTGTCTCCATTCAGATTTCGTTTACTTTGACAGTGATGGCACTGTCAAAGTTACCCTGAATGTCAAATTTACCCCGGTCTACGGTACCCCTTTTACGAAAATCGCGCCGATAGAGTATGAAATTTTGTATACTAATCTATATATATAAAAGAAAGTCATGTTTGTTACAACACTTATAACTCGAGAACGGCTGGACCGATTGCCATGGTTTTTGATTTGTTGGATTTGTTTCCGTCCCGAATAGCAGAATACATTTTAAAAACAAAAGAAAGTCGTGTTAGTTACACTATTTATAACTCAAGAACGGCTGAACCGATTTGGCTGAAAATTGGTAGGGAGGTAGCTAAGAACTGGGAAAAGGACATAGGATACTTTTGAGTAGGGGTAGGGTAGGGGTAGGGTAGGGGTAGGGGTAGGGGTAGGGTAGGGGTAGGGTAGGGTAGGGGTAGGGTAGGGGTAGGGGTAGGGGTAGGGTAGGGGTAGGGGTAGGGTAGGGGTAGGGTAGGGGTAGGGTTGGGGTAGGGTAGGGGTAGGGTAGGGTTAGGGTAGGGGTAGGGTAGGGTTAGGGTAGGGGTAGGGTAGGGCAGGGGAAGGGTATAAAAGTCCACCCGTGCGAAGCCGGGGCGGGCCGCTAGTAGTTTATATAGAGAATGAGTGCAGAAGCGACAGTATTTTTTACTTTTAATTACACATCGCTATACAGTCAAGTCTACTATTTCTCAAGAACCGCTGCACTACCTAAACTCTCTTGGTCTATAGGTTACCTCTGTGCTTATACTCCAAAGTATGCTTATATATTGTTCAAGTATGGTTGGTTTTAACTATTGGGCGACCTCTAGTACACTGTCATATAAATACTATTCAAGTAGGTATTCTTTATAAAAGCAAAGAAGCTTGATATGTGCAAATACAGTACCATCAATAGTGGTTATGTGTTTGTACTTTTTGGCATTGAAATATTGGGGCCGTGAGGACCAGGATCCAAATCCTTACTAATAATATAAACGTGAAAGTTTGTGAGTACCTATGTGTGAATGGATGGATGTTTGTTACTCGTTAATGCACAAACTACTGAACAGATTGCGCTGTTATTTTGCACGGAGATAATTTATACACTGGATTAACACATAGGCTACAATACATCACCCTATAATCCAATGGAGCAGAGTAACAGTATAACCTGGGTTGCTTTTACGAGCGAGTTAAATACTAGTGATATACAGTAAATGCTCAAAAGTGAAGTAGCATTTCAATGTTTATAAAAGCATGTTATAACTATATTATTATTCTACTATACAATATCAATAGTTAATAAGCGGGTACCCAGCAAGCAAATAATGTTTATGTGTTTGTGAATTGTCGTCACTAGAAAGAGGTTGTAACTAGAACTAGTATTGACGCTTTAGTTTTGTGAGAGTGCTACTGGACTTTTGAATGCTACTGTACAAACTGCAATGTGCGAAATTACATTTGGATTACTCAAATTCCTAACATGATGAATAGAGGGTCATTTGCCACCAACTCTCAACTACTCTTTCTATCTTGAAGTCGCCGGTTCGATTTCCACCCATTGCGCTACTGACGTGAACTCACTTGTAACACTAACAAGCACTTTAGCTTAGCACGAGGGTTTAACAAGAATACTAGTAGAATGCAAAACTTTTCTAGTAATCTTTAAAAAAACAAACAAATATGTTCTATGACATTACCTTTATCTGGTTCTACAATTTTGTAAACAGATTTTTACGTGACTAGAATTTCGTTCATGAATATAAGTATAAAGAATTAATTCAACATAAAAAAGCTCGACATTTGAAGGTGAAAGATTCAGGCCAACGGTTTACGTCATTTTATAATTAATTGTTCATTGTTTATGTAACATTACACTGGTCTGTCAATAGTAGTGACGTGGCAACCGATAATTATTTATTTGAGCAACAAGATTGATTAGTGCAGATAATTACTGTCATGGCAATTAGGTCATTGTTTATTTTTTTAATTTAATCTACCTGTAATAACCTTCGTTTCGCATCGGTATTTGGCTCTCTTTAAATCGCGGAGGTCGTGGGTTCGATCCCTACGCCGGACAGGAAATCTTTGTGTAATTTCTAAGATTTCTTTCCGGGTCTGGTTGGTTGAGGGACTACCCTCGCGCCTCTGAAAGCACGTTAAGCCGTTGGACTTGATTGTTATAACATCATCTATAATAATCGTATATATATCAAGGAACGGGCAGCAGCGTTCCCTTGTGTGATACAACGTAATACTACTCACTAACCCGCCTGCCAAGCGTTGCGACTATGGTAAATACCCTCCCCGGGAGGAGGCCCATGTTCAACAGTGGACTTACGGGCTGATGATGATGATGATGACCTGTGGAGGACGGAAGATTTAGAACGAATGATAGTGGTGTCAAGGTGTTATGATAATGGTATTATAAGCTTTTGAGAGCTGGGACTCAGTTTCGTTACATAAAAAAAACAGTATAAAGACAGTGTAGCTACACTTTATTGAGATTTTCTTTCAATTGCTACTTGTGAAATTAACAATATCAATAGTATGCGTATGAGTGGCTCAGCTAGCAAATCATGTTTATGAGTGTGTGTGAATTTTATTCAAATAAAAATGTCATAAGTATAACTAATATTGATGCATTAGTGTTGTTTGATGATAAACGAACATAACCAGACTAGTTTTCTCGAAGGATCGTCTAGCCAGACCCGGAAAGAAAACCACCTAGTTTTACAGCCTAGGTAACTTTTGTTAATTGAGCCTGCAAGCTGTCATTATGTTGACTTCATTTTATACTAGATAGTGATATAAACAGGTCTTTAATTGGAAGCGCACCCGCACACTGAGTGTGGGAGTTCTTGAACTGATTCACTGAGATTGTAAGACAATTACTGAATGAATCCATGGTTCTAACACTTAGTCTTTGACGGATTATCCACATCAAAATAACTAGTTAATTATCTAATCAAAATTAAAACTCTTGTGAAAGCCTCAATTACAATATGGTGCGTGGCGTCATGCGTGGCGTTTGGCGGCGCGTCTATCGTTTTTTTTTCGTTTAAACTCAAATATTGTTTACCAGAGGCCCCGCGTTACTCTGCTCCAGTGGATCAGAGCGTGCTTTTTTGTAGCCTATATGTTAATCGAGTTTATTAACTGTACCCGTGCAAAGTTTCAGCCTAAACCATTACGAAGTTTTTACGTGAAAGAGTAACAAACATCCATCCATACTTACAAACTTTCGCGTTTATAATATTAGTAGGATAAGATGAAGACGTAAAGAGTGTCGTTGAAATACTAGTACAGTATTTCGAGTGCTTTTCGTAAGAAATAAATGCGTGCAAAACCGCTTCACAACTAATAAACAGTAATTTCATTTCAAGCAAATAATTCTAACGTTACATTACACCAAAAACTTTGAATTTATTTGCAAATGTCAGCAATCTAAATACACCTTTATTATATAACATGATTATCAAGTTATGAGTCCAAAACAATGGGTTGACATTTAGTTTAATTAACTGCCTACAAACTGAGTCTCGGGTCACACTTTACGATACACCTACACAATTAAGTATCATGTCTGCATATTGCAAATACAATATTTTTACATATTTTATCGCATCGATTTTAAATAAATGTCGATTAGGTTACAAATTTGGGTTGTTTATAATATCCTCGGGCTACAATTTTGTTTATTATGTTTAATGGTTTATTGAGGTTAGGTATAGAATTTCGAGCTATAAAGCTACAATATTGTACAAGTTTCATCTAGAAGTTTCTTATAGTCTTTCTTCTCCGAGTGTCACACCGTAGGTAGATAGAGAAAGACTCGTAGGAAGCTAGGATAGAGTCCGGTCGTCCTCGCAAGGCGAGGCTCGCGACGCGTTCTATAACAATATTGGTAAATTTTAGTTAATAACATTATTATTAAGATTGTTTTTTTTCTTTTTTGTTTTTATTATCATTGTATTTGACTTATAATAAGTACGATCGATTCGTCTACATTATCAATAAACGTTTTCATTGCATTTATTTTACACTAGAAATTCGTGCTCGGCGATGTCCGTCTATTGTGTTAACATAGGATGTATGTAGATTAAGAATTTTATAGAATGTATGTCAAAAGACAACCTCCGTAGCGTAGCGGTATTTGGCTCGCCTTAAATCTCGGAGGTCGTGGGTTCGATTCCTACGTCGGACAGGAAATCTTTTTGTAAATTCTAAGATTTATTTCCGGGTCTGGTTGGTTGAGGGACTACCCTTCTCGCCTCGGAAAGCACGTTAAGCCGTTGGTCCCGATTGTTATAACATCATCTATAACAAGCGTATATCAAGGAACGGGCAGCGTTTATTTGTGTGGTACAACATTATACTGCGGTCATTAACCATGAATCTGACAATGGCAAATACCCTCCCTTGGGAGGAGGCCCACGTTCAGCAGTAGACGTTATACGGGCTGATGATGATGATGATGAACAACCACTCTATCGCATTGGATCGCAGATTTGTAATGTTAGTTGTTGGTAAGAATTCCATAAATAAATAAATAATCATTTCACGTGGATTATCCCACGCTAACTAGCCTCACATGGTTTCACCCGCGTAACTCGTATTCCCGTAGCAAGTTAATAATTAAATATAGCCTTTGTTACTACTGGATACCGTAGCTTTCTAATGGTGCAAGATTATTCGGACAAATCGGACTAGAACTGAGATTAGCGCGTTCAAGTAAACAAACTCTTGCATTATAGTTACATACTTTAAGTAGGTGTAGCAAAAATGTATGGTGAAATGCTTACTAATATTATAAAGGTAAAAGTTTGTATGTATGGATGGATGGATGTTTGTTACTTTTTCACGCAAAAACTACTAAATAGATTTGGCTGAAAGTTTGCACGCGGATAGTTTATGCTTATGGAGCGTGATTTTTCGTAGCCTATATGTTCACCCAGCTTGTAAACTATTTGCGTAAAACTCTCAGCCAAATCCGATTAGTATTTTTTGCGTGAACGAGTAACAGTCTTAGACTTTGGCCGGATTCTAGGAAGTTAATTTTAGACCTGTCACCTTTAAAGCATCTTACTATAATGTGTATACTTGTCATTTAGTGCACGACAGACGGACAGACTGATTAAAAAAATCTGTAAGATCAAAATTAAATAATTTTAACAATGTTTTTAGCTACTTAAGTGATACTTTTGTTAGATTTAGTCTTACACAGTGTAATTTTGACAAGTACAAGTGAATGTAAATACCTAAGTGCTGAATAAATTTCATTATGTCATTTCATCCATACATACTTACAAACTATCACGATTATATAGTAAATAATATTAGTAGTTAATAGTAGTATAATAATAATTTAACACACAAAGTACGACCAACTAAATCTTACATCAACAGGCTATCATTTCGTGAATGTCAATTAAAATGCTTCAGAATAATTGTATTTATGTATTCTTGTTTACGCAGATAATATGTAAATATGAATAATTTATTAATAATAAGTTAACTATTCGCAGTAACAAGGCATAACGAGACAGTAAATCTATATTAATATTAACATTTTAAAGAGGCAAGATTCGTTTGTTTGTTGGAGTGTATTGTCCGCGCAATTTTCGTTTAAATGGGTACCTACAAAGATTTTGATTTACATATCTATACATATAATAATACTGTAGAGGTCGAATGTCTGTACATAGAAAAAATATTCTACCGAGTCGGGGCGATGTGAGAAATAGAACACATCCATTTCTTTTTGTTTCTCTATCTGTTTGAATCCCATAAAATGAATGAGTTCCCGTGAGATAGTTAAAAAACCAAAGGAATAACAAACACCACGCGAACAAAGTCGCGGGCATCAGCTAGTTAATTATATATTAACTAGCTAGAAATAAAATAAAATTTCTAAAACAAGTTATGATGTTCTATATCTATAAAAGTAAATAATTAAAGTGTATGTTGGTAATGGAAAGATTTGATTGTTTGTTTGTATTGCATAGGCTCCGAAACTACTGGACCGATTTGAAAACTTATTTCACCGTTGGGAAGCTACACTATCCCCGAATTACATAGGCTATATTTAATTATTAAGTTCCCACGGGAACGGGTGTTACGTGGGTGAAACCGCGCCCGCGAACTAGTTAATTTATTTAGGGTAGGTACTAATAACAAAATACCTCTACCGGCTAATTCGACTGCGGATCTATAATAGTTTATTTACAATGTTTTTCAATTACGAACTTTCGTCAGATTATGATCAGTAATATTCGGATCTAAATTACCAACGGTATTCTTTGTTGTTTGTTCAATGTACTCAGTAATGGTGGTTTCCGGCTTAGAATACACTACCCATAATCAACAATAACAATATTGCCATAATGAACACGCTTGGCAGGTGGATTACTGATCGCAGTAAGATCGTAACTACCAGTGGCAAACTAACACATTTGCCGCCCGTAGGCTATTCATATTTTGCCGCCCTTACTATAGAACTACTGAAAATGTTACTATTGAACATTTTAGACGTTAAGAATATTATTTTTCAAAGAAAAATAATTTGGGATAAATTTGCCGCCCTCTAAATTGTGCCGCCCTAGGCTTTAGCCTACTTAGCCTGCTGGTAAATCCGCCACTGGTACCTACAGACTCTTATGACACCCATAAAAAGACATGGAAGTTAGTGTAAAATGAAGTGTTTCGTATCTATCATATACTGGATGATTTTTTTTTACCGTGTTGAAAATAATAGGGCGTTTTTACGTGATGCGCGTTGAAGTCTTTTACGCATGATTTGGTTAATTTTTAATAAGTTTTTAGTACACCCGTTGATGTACACGCATAACTGAGAAATGAGAATGATAATAATTTAATAAAATTATTTATTTATTTTCACAACATATACATAATCAGTTTGTACGTAATATCATTCAAATTATGCTTTACATATACCTAGTACAAATAATGTAATACTCGACGATGTATCTGCTTACATTTGATTGGTGACTAGCATCTTAGCTAAGTTATCTGATATAACTTGTGTTAACGATGCTAGGATTCGACTAAATTGACACGAGTGCGATGCTGACGTACTTAAGTATAAACCTTCATCTTGAATCACTCTATCTATAAAAAATACCGCATCTTAATCCATTGTGTAGTTTTAAGGATCTAAGAATACATAGGGACAGATAGACAAGAGGAAGTTACTTTGTTTTATAAAAATACTACGTAGTCGTAGTATGTAGTGATGAAAGTTTGCATGAAAGAAAATTTATGAAAATCCACGGGAAATGTTAGTATAACGCACGGGCGACGCGATATATAAAAAAATACTGACTTATAAAGGGAAGACCAAATTGATAAAAAGATGTTTTTTTTTTGAACGGACATAATATGTGGTTAGTAGTATGCTTTTGCTACTTCACCGGGCACGAAGGCGAACAGAGCTCCAGCCTTAATAAATGGTTTAAAAACTACAAACTAAGCAACCTGCGCAAGAAGGAGTCCCTGTGGGACTTGGACCTTAGGGCGGTCGCTGACGGGGAGATTGAGGAATTATGGATTTTAGTTTTTTTAGGGAAGTTTTGTGCAAATGTCGCTCTACTTTACAGTTCGCGGGCATCTCAGACTTCGGGTCTACGAGGGCATCGGTATAAAAAAATGTGTGTAAGTACTCATATATGGCTTTCTTTCTTAGAAATATGAATGTTTTATATCTGTGTATCCTGAAGTAGCGAAACACAGCAGTCGTCAAAAAAAACCTGCCCGTCATAACTACTATTAAGTAGTAAAATAACGTTCTAAGAAAAGCTTCATTTACTAAGGTTCCGTACTGAAGGGTAAAAAACGGGGCCCTATTACTAAGAAAGAAGGAAAAAACAATTATTGAACACACAAGAAACACAAAAAATATTTAATCAACTTCGCTGTCTGTCTCTCTGTCACCAGGCTGTATCTCAAGCATTGCGATAGCTAGACAGTTGAAATTTTCACTAGTGATGTATTTCTGTTGCCGCTTTAACAACATAATAATATATTAAAAACCAAAAAATTGTATTTTATATGTTTGTTGTAATCCCATACAACAAACGTGATTTTTTTTACTCTACATTAACAACGGCAACAGATAGGCACTTGAATATGGTACGGAACCCCTCGTGCGCGAGTCCGACTCGCACTTGGCCGGTGTTTTATACTGTTAACAGGATACCGAGTAATGTTGGCTCGTAAAACATGAAATAATTTGGAAATTCCATTCTCAATGGACTTGTTACTTGAATTACCTATTTTGACAATTGTTCGCCTTGAGCAGTTTCTGACGAGTGACAGATACTAGTAAGTAGTTATTTTATGGTGTAAAATATGCTGTCTATAATCTATACTAATATTATAAAGAGGAAAGATTTGAGTGTTTGTTTGTGTAGGGTGTGGACTGTATTTTAGGTTGTAAATTAAATTCTCGGTTGTTTCTTCAAGACGTTCGTTTATTTCAGCTCTCCAAATCAGAATGAATATACAATAAAAATCGACCTATATTTATACTCCCGCGAGCGGCCCTCAATCGGTAGTGGTTTGCGTGTGCTCGTAACTACGTGTTAACGAATCATATTTATTTAAAATTTTATACAATTCAACAAGTCCTAACTTGTCCGCTCGGTCGTCGTACTTGACAGTTTGTATTGAATAGGCTCCGAAACTACTCGACCGATTTCAATTTTTTCCCTTATTTGATTTACGATAGTATTTTTATAGCTAGAAACGAAATAAATAAAAGCGCGTAAGGAAACTAAATGAATGAAACATAAGTATGTATGTATGTATGTGTGTTTAGCATAAAGAATTGTATTTCCTTGAACGACCGAGGACCGCATAGAAAAATATTGAAAATGCATTCGATTATCTCAATTTTATTGTGAATCATCATCGACCCGTATAACGTCCACCGCTGAACGTGGGCCTCCCACCGAGAAACGGGTTTTTCTACACAGGGAAACACTGCTGTCCATTCCTTGGTATACGATTGTTATAGATGATGTAATAACAATCGGGACCAACGGCTTAACGTACTTTCCGAGGCTCGGAGGGTAGTCCCTCAACCAACGAGACCCGGAAAGAAATCTTAGAATTTTCACAAAGATTGGTTGTCCGGTGTAGGGGTCGAACCCACGACCTTCTAGACTCAAAGCAAGACTTATAGCGCTACGGCACGGAGGTTGTCAATTAATTGAATCTATAGATTCTATGAATATAAACACCAAAGTAGAATTTGGAAGCGTTCATATAAAAATAACAGTGAACATATTTTTGTAGTTGACTGTACTTAACATTTTTGAACCTTACTAGCAAGTTGTTTAAATTTGGAAAAATGACTTTAAATATTTAAAAAAGGAACATCATGTCACGTCTGACGGGAATTCCATTGTCAGTTTGTTGCTACCTTAGTGTGTAAGTTACCTAGTATAAAGGTTCGATTCCAGTTGAAGTTTGAAGCTAAGCGATAATAAAAGATATTATGATGTAATTTAAAATAGTATTTTTTGTAAAATAATAGGTGAAATTTGTAAAAAAAAAGTTAATATCTATAATATAATCGGGAATATGTTTAAAATCGTAAGAAATACTGTTTTTTGACAGCTGCTTTCATTTATTGCATTATTTATGTACTAGCATTACGTACGCGGTTTCACTCACGCGAGCTCTTGTTTCCGTGTCCCGTGTTCTGGTTGTTTATTTGCTTGAAAGCGTTATTCTAATTCCTTGCAAAAAATATTTCAATGTTTGATAGCCCATTTATCGAGGAAGCTTATAGGTTATATTATATTTATAACTTCATAATTAACTTAAAAAGGGAACGGGAGTCACATGGGTGAAACCGCCTATGGAACGCTAGTTTAATAAAATCGTGTAGTTTAGCAATTTTATCGCACAATGGAAAAAAAAAGTGTATTAGGCACATGAATTTCATTTAGCTTTAATTTTGTTTTGTTTTACTAAACTTTAATGCATAGCATAGCTGTCATTACTTCAAATCGTAAGAGATAACACCATCGCCACGCGTTGCTGCGCGTGAGTGTCGGAGGGGGGACGCGCGCGCTGAATGTTAATGCGTTTGCGCACTATGACTTGATATGACTGCTGGTTCCTTTATAGTACTTGTTGTAAGACGCTACAACTTCTTAGTAAAATACATTGTGTGTTTTGTTTTGGAATAATTATAAGGCGGTAGTATTTTATAAGTTACACTTTTATCAACATTTATGCATGTAAGCTATAATATAGTCAATGTTATGCGTAGGGTTTCTTCCCGTAGGCTTCTAACCGTAACAACTGGAGATCTATGTGGGAGGCCCATGTCCAGCAGTGGACGTCCTACGGCTGAAATTATGAATCATGATGCGTAGGAATGACATGAATGTGACGAAAATAATGCTGAATATGAAGATGAAGGGATACTCGAAGAGAAAGGCCAAAATAAAGATGGATGGGCTGTGTGTAAGAAAGGTGTGAGTATAAAAGAGACATCTAATAGGGAAAAATGAAAGAGGAGGACATATTGCGCCGAACCCACATAATGGGACCAGAACAGGGAGATGATGATGATAGTCTCCGTTAGATGTACTTTTGCCCCGTTGTACCCCCCGACATAATTTTCAAACACAAGAAACCTGAGTCAGAGCAACTAACTGTGTTTCACATAATTCACATTCTGGAAGAGGGTCATAATGAGAAGGGACATTCTGGGTCATTTTCTGGTCCAAAATGTCCCTTATTCTGAGAAATGATCATTTCGCACCAGGGGACATTTTTGGTAAGGGACATTTTGAGTCTAACAACATACTTGTCCTGGGTGGGAATCGAACCCATAACACCAGGTTTCAGTCACTGATCCATCAGTGTAATCGTTATCAATCCAAAACAACTAAATTGTACTGAACCCTCAAAGTTTTCAATTGTAATGTAAGATAATCATTACACAGCTCCTTGTATCAAATTCCTTCTAACTTCCAGCTATTGTTATTACAACTTCCCATGGCTGTCATTGTATCGGCTTTAGCACAATGTGCCATTTGTATGCAAGCATTGCAATTATATGGCGACGACTTGAAAAACTTATTTTGAGACATTGAACAGACATAATTATAGATGATAAGGAAACTTGCTATATATATGTTAAATTACACATTCATATATGTTTTTCAATACAATAACTATATGCCCGGTTAGGGTTACCGGGTTGCTAATCTTAAGCCGAACAGATCAGCCAGTTTGGCCGGACATTTGGGTAAAAATGCCGGACACCTTACATTATTGAGGATTATTTGTGTCAGTATTAATACGTGCGATAAAAAATTGTATGTCAAATCAAGCTATTTTGATTATTACCAAAAATCTTGTTAAATACTACTGAAATATAAATTTAATCAAATGGCAATGGTCTAAATTGTAAATGAGTCATATAAGAAAGTCGTTTGCAATATGTAAAAATCCTAAAAAAAGCCGGAGAAGCCGGACTGCGTTTATTTTGGCCGGATACACAATAAAAAAGCCTAACTTTGTCCGGCTTTATACGGACGACGCCTGGCAATGCTATACCCGGTGAAGTAGCAAACACCTTTTGGCTAACTACATATAATGTCCATCCAAATTTAAATACTTCGATGAACTTCGTAATATATACTGGATGACTTTTTTTACTGTCTTGAAAATAATAGGGCGAGATATGTATATGAAATGTGTAAGGCATAGTAATTTTACCTTTTATTTTTACTGGCATAGAGTAAAAATCTTAACCGTAAAAATGCGAACCTAAGAAGGTAGTTACGCTATTTCGCTAACTCTCTTCATTCATATTTGATTGCGGCCTAGTATTATAGGCACCTATTTTAACTAATGTAACTTAACTACCTAAATAGGTCCGTAATTTTATCGTTGTAATTTTCAATCTATCTCAGTAAAAAAAAAGATGAAATAACTATGCCTTAGACATCTATTTCATATAGTACATATACATATCACGCCCTATTTTTTTCAGGACGGTAAAAAAGTCATCATAATATATTATAAATTATTATCATTATATTATATTATGATAAATGTCGCTCGATACTTCATTATATTATAATGGAGATAATGAGCGCTTTAAGTGATTTTAACTTAACAAAAATGCTCTTTCTGGCTCACGAACTGATTATACAACCTTCAATTTCCGTTCAATACCTACTAATTGTAAAGAATGCCAAACGTCTAGCATATCTCTTCATCAGACACATTGATTGAAACCGTTTTGCAAAGGCCCAGTACGTTCATTCAACATTTCCACAATAGGGCAATTTGATTTCATATCCTTCAATTCTTATATGACTTAACCACCAATAGAAGAAAGATTCGTATGCACCTACAAATATAGTTCAATTTCAAATGAAATGTAGCAGTTGATTGGCCTTCCAACTGTGATGAAATACCATCTGAGGTTCCCTATACATTGATGCGTCCGTTACACGACATCAGCACAACTGTGATAAATAGTCAGCAAACATACTGGGATTATTGAATTTACTCATTTAGACATTTGACACGTGGAAGGTGTAGGTACCTACTACCTACGTAGGTAAACAATGGGTACCTATACGGTATACACTGTTATGTTAGAAAATGGCTTTGATTTTATTGTTGACAATGACACTAATATTGAGGTATTCGCTGTAGGCTTAGGGGTTACGGCAGTTGCTTCTGAGACCGGTTCTGGGTTTGATTCCCACCAGGGTCAATTATTTGTGTGAATCACAGATAGTTATTCTGAGTCTTGGTGTGATTTGTGGACGTCAATTGAGTGATCGCAAAGGCCCCGCGACACAGGTATAAATTTCCCTAGTACGGGACTTGTCTTTTAAAAGCAACTTAATGTAAAATATGACAATTACATTTTTTCTTACATCTTGACGATGAATTGCGTAAAAAGGCGATTGCGTTAATGGAGCAACTAACAATAGATCAGCGATCAGTAGCAAAACATAAAAACAGTATTTATTTAAGAATTTTTTTTCTCTTAAGATATAGACAGTCTAAATGGGTAAAAAACGCCGTACCGTTTATTGTATTGTACCCATGACCATTTTCAAAGATGAATGTTTCTGAAAATGGTCATGGGCTTTTTCTTACACTAAAATTCAAGTAAACTTATTTTTTAATTTGAATTTCTCTCCATAACTTGTTGTAATAATAATGTACGCTACTGTAGCACAGTTAAAACAATAGCTACGTCTATAAAAGGGAAAAACATGATGCGAAGTGCGTACGAAAGAGGTTGGCAGTAGGCGGGCCTACTCATACATCTTCATACCAGTGAAAGTATTTGAACTTTCCTTTTTCTAATTCTATATGTATTGTTAACTAAACGCTTAATTGGTAAACAACAGAGCCGTTTCAATTTGTAAATTTGTAATTACGCGGTTTTCTTACAATTCTGACAGTAGTTTTATTTGTTATGGATGTGGAATGAGGGCAGCGGTTATGGTTTATAGAACTTTAAATTTAGAATTAGATTTAATAACTTTTTTTAGTTATCTATGGCACAAGTAACGGTCGCTTCACGAATCAGCGAGCCGATGCAATTATTATTAAAGTATGACCACTTTACGAATCTGGAAAAATCTTTTTTAAGGAAATTTGATATTCGACTGCAATGGTGGATTAATGGTACGGTAGACGCTTCTGAAAACTGGTGAACTGGGTTAGATTATTACTCGGTAAAATTATTTATGTGAACCATAAATAGTTGTTCTGAGTCTGTGTGTGTCTTTTTGCAAGAAAAAGAAGAATGTTATATATCTTCAACTCCTTAAACACCCGTTTTACGTCGGGCCTACTCTTAACAGACCTTATTAAGGGATATTGCCATCATCATCATCATCATCAGCCTGTTGTAGTCCACTGCTGAACATAGGCCTCCCCCATCGATTTCCAGCGGGAACGATCGCTAGCGGCTTGCATCCACCGACTCCCCGCGACCTTTATGATATTGCCATAATCATTGCTAATGGTGATCGCAGTAAGAAGATAAGTTATCTTGAGCTGATAGATGTTGCTGCCCATTTGACAAGTGTATGCATCTTAGTCCAAAGGAAGATAAAGGGTGGTCTATAACAAGTCAGAAACTACACGGCTAATGAGAATTATATATATCTGATATGAAATATCTTATATTTATGCTATATTTACGACACTTAAAGCTAAGCTTGTTAAATTGAGTCCTTAATATAATTCAGAATATTTATTAAAACGTCGTTTGTATGCGAAATCTAATATTATGTAAATACTTGACTTGGTGTTCATTGTTAAGGCGATAAGCGTTTACTATTTATGATTTAGTACCAATTATAATAGAGTATTTAAATGGGTTATATTGTATTTATACGTATTGTTGAGTTATATGCGTGTACATATACCTATAAACATTACAAAGGAATAGCTAGATAATAATCTGAACCATGTGTCAATAAGTCGTTATTTAAATAAGGCATACTATTTCAATACTAAAATCAGAA
This sequence comes from Nycteola revayana, assembly GCA_947037095.2. Classification (NCBI taxonomy): domain Eukaryota; kingdom Metazoa; phylum Arthropoda; class Insecta; order Lepidoptera; family Nolidae; genus Nycteola; species Nycteola revayana. Next base: position 9,951,173 of record OX344844.2, read on the forward strand.
TTTCAAAACTTTTACAAATTTGTAATGATTTAAATTTGAAAATTGAAACATAACCTCTTAATTAATTGCATAGTATTTTTTTTTTATAATTCCACCCGCACTCCTCCCACTGCAATTTCTGTAAGCCAGGATCAACAGTGGCCCACACTGGAAATGGCAATGAGCACCGAGGCTCACCAAGTCCCGGGAAAAAGTTAAACTGCCTTAGGACCTGCAGCGAATTTAATCAGAAACAGAATAGCAGGCATAGTTTGCAAACGACTCGACTTATTCGGTTTATTCTGTTACTAGCTTCCCGCGTCCGGATTCACCTGCGTAACTCCCATTACCGTAGGACTTCATAAACAAATATAACTTAAAGCCTTACTCGATAAATGTGCTATCTAACACTGAAAGAATTTTTCAAATCGGTGTTCTAGTTCCTGAGATTGACGCGTTTAAGCAACAAATGCAACAAATGCAATTTAAGACTGCACCGGTGGCTCAGTGGTTACGGAAGTTGCTTCTGAGACCTGGTGTTCTGGGTTCGATTCCCACCCGGGACAATTATTTGTGTGAACCACAAATAGTTGTTCTGAGTCTGGGTGTTCTTTGTGTCCGTGAAATGAATGTTTGTAAAGTCCCCCGCGACACAGGGATTTATTTCCCTAGTGCGGGAGTTGTCTTTTTAAAGAAAAAAAAAAAAAAAAAAAAAAAAAAAAAAAAAAAAACTCTCTAGCTTTATATATTAGTAGAGAGTGTCAAAAGGAATATAAAAAGTCTACGGGGATGATATAATTTAAGGGCGAGGTACTGAGAATAAGGTCGCTTTAAAAGATACATGCTGTATCAATAAAATCTGTAGCACTCACTTTTTATTATTCATATTGCCCACGACATGACACGACATTACATTGCGACACGACTTTGCTAAGTCATATTGTCTGATATTGTACGTCTTTGTTACAGCTAATAATTATTATATCTTGTCTTTCATTCAAACAATGCTTTTCATTTTCAACCGTTTTATATATATATATTTTTCACCGCAAACGAAATAACAACTTTTTTTTGTGTAAACAGACAAAAGATATTCCCTTTAGGCACAACAGATGTTAAGCATAAAGCGAAACACCGTATACAATTAGACAACAGTACAACATTTCAAAATTTTTGGAATACACTTCTGCCTTAAGCAATTCTTTTACCGTTATTTTAATTTGGTTGTAGTTCATAATAAGTTTCTCCAGTTCAATTAAAATAAGAATACTCGTCATAACAAAACCTACCGGTAAATTCTAGAACTTTTGGAAAATATTGATAAATTTTGAGCAATTGTGGGCGTCAAAATTACCATATACAAGGTGGTCCATCTTGTGAATGACTTGAAAAAGGTAGCCGGAAAAGACATGATGTGGAATGGAAAGCACCGAATGTCATGGAGAAAATTAGCGGAGGTCTATGTCAAGTAGAAGAGTGAAAAAGGCTGATGGATTGGATTGGAACATTTTCGAGGATAATAGAATGACAAGCATCATTTTGAGGATCACTAGAAGTTTTACTGAATTAAACAGTTATTAAAGTTCATTTTTGCTTTAATTTACGTCTGACGTCTTGTTAGTCATCGTTAATCTGAACTCAAACCTATAAATCAATCCAATAATACCTCACCTACATTCCCCACAAAAGTGATTCCTCGAAAAAATCCAGATAATACCTCAAAATTATGAGCCAAGAAGGAAAAGATTGGAGAAATAAAGCCGATCTTTGATTTACAGGACGATCCGTTAGTGCCCAATCAATTCTGGTACAGCAATAATTGTCGAGAAACATTTACATACGCCGTAGGCTATCGGCGTCTTTCATCGGGTATATGTAGAACTATAAATTGTTCGTTTTGGAAAGGGTGCCTTCGGCGCAACGTGGGTGATTTGCTTCCTGAGGCTATCGTGACTTTGTTGCTATAGATTGTTATAATGCCGGTATAGAAATGAAAGTCCATTGAAGTAAACGTATTGTACCTACTGTTGGAAAAATATATGAAAGTTTCAATACCTAGTCGATAGTTGTATGCTGCGATCATAAGGAAAAAGGACACAACAAACTTTTTTTCTAAGAAAAAGATGATTGATGGATAAGTCTTTTCTTCTGATTCCATGTATTAAAAACACAGGCGACCTATGGGGAATATCTGTCAAAATTATGATAAACGTAATTGACATTTTAGCTCCATATTTAGTTGTTATTTATAATGAATGTATTGACACTGGTACTTTTCCAGATTTAATGAAATGTAGCAAGATAATACCTCTGTTTAAATCAGGCTCTAAGGATGATCCCACAGTTTTTCGCCCTATGTCAATCTTACCCGCTTTTAGTAAATTTTTTGAAAAACTTATTCTCAAGCAACTTCTTAGGCACTTCAATTTAAATAACCTCTTGCACAATAACCAGTTTGGTTTTACAAAAGGGCGTTCTACAACTAACGCTGGGGTTTCATTAATAAAACATATATTTGATGCGTGGGAGCAATCGAAAAATGCTATTGGGGTATTCTGCGACCTTTCAAAAGCATTTTATTGTGTTCACCATGATACGCTTTTATTAAAACTACAGCACTATGGCATAGGGGGAGTAGCACTTGACGTATTGACCTCCTACCTTTATCAAAGAGTTCAATGTGTTGATGTAGGTGGAGTTAAGTCCCAGGATCTACCTGTTAAATTAGGCGTTCCGCAAGGGTCTATTCTGGGTCCCTTTTTGTTATTAGTTTATATTAATGATTTGCCGTACTATTTGGAAAATATTTGTGATGTAGTACTTTTTACCGATGACACTTCTCTTATTTTTAAGGTGAATCGAAATAGAAATGACTTTCCCGAAATAAATGATGCTCTCGCTAAGTTGACCAAATGGTTTACGGTAAATAATTTGGTGCTTAACACTAAGAAAACAAAGTGTGTAAAATTTACCACACCCAATGTCACAAATATTGGACCCGATCTTGTAATAAATAATGAGGGTTTAGAAACTGTAAAATCCACAGTGTTTCTAGGTGTAACATTAGATGAAAAATTGCAATGGAGTCGATGTTATACGATTATTATAGATGATGTTATAACAAACAGGACCAACAGCTTAACGTGTTTTCCGAAGCACGGAGGGTAGTCCCTCAACCAACCAGACCTGGAAAGAAATCTTAGAATTTACACAAAGATTTCATGTCCGGCGTGGGGATCGAACCCACGACCTCTGATATTTAAAGCGAGCCAAATACCGCTACGCTATAGAGGTTGGAGGGTGTTGAAAACACTGTACCAACTTGTTACGTTATGTACGTGTTAACGAATGATAATAAATCAAGTACTACATTCAAAAAGTTTTCAGTGCAAATTACTATTGTAGAACAATCCTACAATTACCACATACACTTAAATGAACACGTAACACCACTATGCCTTAATTTTCAATGCATTTATGTTTTGTTACCATAAATTAGCACTTCTATAAAAGGCGGTGGGCGTAGGCAGTAACCATGCGGCTGGGCTTATACTCTTTGAAAGGGGTCACTGGGTCACACTGAGGCGCAGTAAGGGCTATTTCAGACGTGGACAGTTACAGGGATGAGAATTCGTGAGAAATATGGTGAGAGGTCAATGGACGTTGTATTGAATGTTAGCTGTGTTTGCGGTTTTACTTTGTTGCTACTGCTGCTCTGTTATAATGATAATAATTTTTGACTGCACCGGTGGTCCAATGGTTACGATAGCTGTTTCGGAGACCTGGTATTCTAGGTTCGATTCCCATCGGCAGTATTGTTTGTGTGAACCACGAATATTTCAAAATTGAGGTTAATAAAAAATTCGACCACCACCGGCAGGATTCAAACCTGCTTCTTCATATTCGTCCCACTTAGAGACGTGTTACAAAGACATTAATAAATTTTGATGAATGGCTGTGGTTCCACCGTAGCCTAATTGGTTAAGGCATTAGGGGCTTAACCTAAGATGCAGGTTCGAATCCTGCCGGTGGTCGAATTTTATTCATCTGAATTTTGAAATATAGTAGTAGTATAAGGTAAACTTTTCCATAAAGTGTTCAAAACATTTAAAAAATGTGAACCACGAATAGTTGTTCTAAGTCTGAGAGTGCTTTCTGTGAAATGAGTGTTTGTTAAGTTCCCTACGACACGGGGATAAATTGCTCTTTTGGAGTTATCGTTTATTGAATTGAATATATAAACTATCCCATGCCATGTACCACATAGTGTGTAAACACTGAAACCATAAAAATTATGGCATAAAAGGAGAATGTCCACGGCGCTATGGACAAATGTACTCAATTTAACATTGTTGGGTCTACATAAAATCATCTTTAAAGTACTCGATGGCATGTCATTTTATGTGGGTAGGTACGCACATTACCCCAATAGAAAAAATGGACATCCCTAGTATTGACAGCCGATAGTAAAAAACGCCGTACTATAACGTCGGAAACATAAAAGTACTAATTATTATTATTGTTCAAGAAACTATCCCATTTTAAATATCAATCAGTCTTTTTAAAAAATATATTTTTATTTTAGATATTTCATGCCGTTCAAGGTTTTGAGACACAAGTATTTTATCAAGAGTACTGTTCCTGGGCAATGCTGCCCTTTAGATTTTTTAAATTTTTTGAATACTTTCCGGAAAAGTAAACCGCTTACTAAATTTCCAATTTTGGAGACGAGTTATAAAAAAGAGATGAATAAATTTCGATGATCGGTCGTCGCTAAATTGGTTAAGGGGCTATACCTAAGATGGAGGTTCGAGACCTACCGGTGGACTTAATTTATTAATCTCAATTTTGAAAATTTTGCTTTTTACTACTCTTAGTATAATTTATTTTATCACCGTATAAAGTCCAGTGCTGGACATGGCTCCTATTATGAACAGTATAAACGCTGCTCTTTACCGGATATACTATTGTTATATATAATTATATTATATGTACATAAATGTCACAGGACAGACGGAGGGCTTATGTAGTCAGTAGATTTGTATGATTTGCTATTGCGTAGTGCGTACATACTATTGTTAGTTACCTAGTCGGATATTTTATAGAGTAAGAAGTATCTGTTAGTTATAGTTTTTTTTTACTTTGTCGTATTACTCTTTAATTCTGACAAGTACTAGTGTATGTAAATACCTAAGTGCTAAATTAAATTCATTTATTTTATTTATTTATGATGTTATAACGATCGGATACATGTAGATGGATGGAGAGGGAGAGGAAGGCCAAAGAAAAGATGGATGGATTGTGTGAAGAGTGATGTGAAAGAAAAAGGAGTTAGTGATAGTGTGATGGGTGACAGGACGAAATGGAAGAAACTAACGTGTTGCGCCGACCCTAAGTAATATGGGATAAGGGCAGAAAGAAGAAGAAGATAACGATCGGAACTAATGGCATTATCGTGCTTTTGGAGAAACGGAGGGACTCACGAGATTAGGAATTAAAACTTATATAAAGATTTATATTCGGAGCGGGAACCCACGACCTCTAAGTCTCTGAATCTTATTCCGGAATATCCAAATAAATCTTTTTCAAATTAAAACCTCGTTAAAATTGTATTTAAAAATGTTATAATTATGTATATGCCATAATATTTTGAAACGATTAAAAATAAAGAAAACGCAACATAAAATTATTAAAGGTATATTTTTTTACAACATGCCCTTACTTATCATGCATCAGGCTATCAGGATTACGTGTTTCTTATCGTTTTGATCTCATGTTCCTATCAAGTATCCATTCCAAACCTGAATCCTACAACTCAGGTGATAAAGTCTTCTCTCGTAGTAAAATGTGATGGTTGTTACAACATTTTGATAGTAAAGTACACCTACCTACGTGTTAGTCGACTCGCGAACGAATCATTGAAAGGCAATTAGCCCGATTGTTAGCGCTCGAACGATTTGCATGAAGTGATTGCTGTTTTTGGGGTCCAGTAGAAGAATGAGAGACTCTTGGTAGACCATTTGAAATAACGCAATATTACGCAATAATACGGCTGGTCTGGATGGCATATACATATTTGTAGTTCTCGGTGCCCCTATTACCTGCGTCCGGAGGAGGTTTGTGGGTCCATTGATGAAGATGGGAGTCAAACATACCCGGTAATGGTTGCACGGAAAATCTACCCACAACGAAGGGGTAATGTGTAATGTATTTCACCTTGGAAAAAAGGCAATTTTAAATCACGTAATATGACTATTATAACATAATATATTACAATATTATATCGTTTCTTTGTGATTGTACTACATACACATAAGACTGCATTCACCAACCCACCTGCCAAGCATGGCAACGACAACGACCCTTTCGGGGAAGGGAGGTCCATGTTGTAGACATTACACAGGCTGACAATGATGATGATAATAATTAGCATTACTATTGCTCTCCTCTTATTTTAAGTTTTTAATGCCACATCTAATCTATTTAAAAATACACATTTTAATGATTTCACTTGACCAAACTTATATCTGTAGTGACGACGCGTGCGATGTTGCCGGACATGTCTAGTATATGTATATAGGCTTTAACCGGAAAGTATGAACTAACATCAATCCACATTATTGTTTTTTGTCGTCACATATACAGAACCATTTTAATTGAAATGCGGTTCGCTGCTGTCTGTTTATTTTTTTTAATTTTGTGTATGGAAAATTATGACTGCCAGTTATGGAGTTGACGTTAGATACGTATGTTGTATTTTTAAGGAAATAATATCTATATTAGTAGATAAGAAGTTTTTATATAACGTTTCCGTTATGTAGAGCTGCTGTTTATCATATTTTTTTAAGTTAACGTAATATGGATGATATAACTGACTAGATAAGCTCTCCGTATACTTTTATCTGTATATAGTAATCATTGGATAACTTTTCTGATCTAGCGGTATAATTACAATATATCTAAAAAAAAAATATGACTTGTCAGGTAAAACTTACGCTTCGCTCATCGAGCGTAGGATTCGACTGGGAAAGTACCTCCTTTCAACAGAATACTACAGTCAAATAACATTATTGATTAATGTTGTTTTCTTGTGTGTGAACAACAAGATCGCCAGAGCTCACGAGGAGAAGTTGAAAAGGCCGACATACTTGCACTGGCTGAAGAGGCCAAATACAAGGACAGCTTGTATTTGGACCCTTCTGCCACTTAACATCAAATTGATAGTTGTTAGGATATTAGAAAAAAGAATTGTTATAAGAGTAATATGATTATGCCAAAAGTTGACAGTCTATTAATATCTCTATGACATGAGTATATTCCCTTTTTGCAATGGTGTTAGATAAGCACCTGATGTTGTTACCTACCGCGAAATTTGAGATGGTTTTAATACATATTAATCTTGCAGAATTCTAAAACTCCGCTACGTCTGTATCGCGTATTTTTTCTTTATCATAAGTGAGAATTTGTTTAACAAAACAATGGGCGATAAATTGACGGTACAAAGTACTGTTGTGACTATTATAACTAATGTATTTACTGCTAATTCTACTACTGTATAAGTACTAGTTAAAATATTACTTTAATTCTTCCCGCGCGCGGTTTCACCGGTGGAGCTCCCATTCATCCGTTGAGCTATATCAGTGACTTTCATCCTCCTACGGATTTTTTTATTTCTGATTCGATCACGTAGGGAAATGCTGAGCATAGCTTTGCCTTCATATAAAGCACACAGTAAGAGACCACGTCACAAATCCATATATCACTTGTAAGACAATTATTAAAGACCTTTTTGTCTTTTGACTTAGACTTAGGTCTGATTTTGGTCTAGAAGATCTCTAGAAGTTTTCCGAACGCTGCCCCGCCGAGCTGAATTTGATGATTGACCACTTTCTCTAAGTTGGGCCAACCTAGTTGGATTGTTTTAATCTGCTTAAGTTCCTCTATAGTTTTAAAACAGCCTGCAAATATTAAAGGCATCACGGTTTTCCGTTTATCTGGGCATGTACTTTTATAAAATACTATGGTTTAGACTTATGTAAACCCTTTTAAGCTAGCGCAACGCCCATGACCCACGTAAGTGTAGCTTAAACAAAACCAAAGAAAGGCGTTGAGTCAATCAATTTAATTAAGTTTAATGGGTAATACCGCTTACATGTTTAGTTTATCTTAATGGTATTGCAAACGTTTAATTATATAAGGGGCTCCCAAAGTATATGCCATCCTTTTAACAGTAGTATTTTGACAAATAATACGTAATATTTTTGTGTCATTAAAATGCGCAATGCTATCGTGAGATGAATGATGAAAGAGATGAAAATATCAGCCAACAGACTAGACCAACATGTCTTTATACATTATCTGGGTTCGAGATCTTTGACGTCATGACTCAGAAAGTGTAAAGTAAAGTAAAATATCGCGTTAATGTTTTTTAACGAAATGTATGACGTCATAAAATGGCTGATAGCGTTTTCGGAAGTTAAAGACATAGACAAAAGGAATAATTTTCATATTGTGTTTATACAAACATATTCAAGTTTTTTGAACAGAAGTTATTATATTTAGGTTCCATATGACAAATACTTAGAAATAAACATCATTGTAACATAATTTCATATGTGTCAACTAGCCTATTGAGCTAAGCGACACCAAGGACCAGGGTATATAATACCGATCGCTTAAGTGTTACTAAGCTTGAATAGCCTTTTACCCGTCGAGTTTCGAATCGACGGGTAAAAGTCTAATTTACCCATCACCTTGAAACTTTTGAACGATCGGTTACCGTTAAAGGGATGAAATAATATTATAAGCACCGTATATATTAAGGTATATTGCGTTAATGAGCTTTATTAGTTAGATAAGTCGGGGTACGATTAATGTGTATGTCTGTCACAATTTAATTGATTCTCATGACCAACTGGCAACAAAATATGATATTTCCATTAACTGTAGTTTCATAGTAAACGGGTTTAAGTTTTATCATTTAATTTAAATGTACATTGAATGCGGAACTCAAGTCATTAACATTTATTTTGAACTTATAGTCGTAATTAATAAATGTTCTTAATATATTTTTTTAATTTATTGCAAGCGTATCAATATTTTTGATAGGTGCGCTTCGCGGACTAGAATTTATTTTAAAAATGTTGAAAGCATAGTGCTGGAATAAATTTGTTGCTCAAGAAAATTAAATTATAAAAATTCAAGTCCGCGAAGTGCACCCATAAAAAATATTGATAAGTGCGATTTGTGGATACTGGCAGGTGCAGTTCGCCCAGGTGCGATTCGTACGGGTGCGCTAACCGGTCTACCTCCCGTATATAACTGACAGTTATTTCAAACAACTGACATTTATGACTTATGTCAAACAACTGATAATTATGTCAATTTCTTTATTTGGAAAAAATAATGTTTTCGTTTAGATTTGTTACATTTCTTAAACTTCACAGGCACCGGTTTTAATATATAGTATACCATCACACTTTAAATAGTAGAGGTGCGCACGCGCGAGTTCACGGTTTCGTTGACCCGTGACTCATAGCTGCTGTATTGTCAGACTTTTTATAAAACGTCTGGTTTTAGAGTAGATCATTTAAATATACTAAGAAGACGGTAGCGGTATTATAATAAAAAGTGGTCCAGTACCTATAAATTGAATTAGTATGGTTCCGTGTGGTCTTGGGTTCTATGGTGGATGTGGTCTAAAGCAGTGTTTTTCAATGTGTGGGTCGCGGCCCCTAGTGGTCAGACCAGGTCAGAGCCAGACTCTGGGGGTCGCCAGCAAAAAAGCTTTGTCGTTATAACTTTCAAAACTCTCGCATCTTATTAAAAATAAAACCGAAGTTTTTTAATAATTTATTTGTCTGCCTATTGCATAAGGGGTCGCCAGAATTTTTAAACCAGTAGGTCACGTTTGAATCCGCCTGGGATTGGTGATCTTACTTCGATGGAGAGTATCCTTGTGCTGATACATGCTGCTGCCTACCTTTCCGGTGTATATCCCTTAGTCGCCTTTTACAACAGCAATTGTAAGATACGGAGTGATGTAATCTAAGCTGGGAACCACACGGCACGCAGTTGAGAATCATCATTATCGTCATCATCAGCCCGTATAACGTCCACTGCTGAACATGGGCCTCTTCCTGAGGGAGGGGTTTTTACCGTAGTGACCAGGCTTGGCAGGCGGGTTGGTGGCCTCAGTATTATGTTGTAATACACAGGGAAACGCTAGTTGAGATTGGTTTATGCCAATACGATGAATATTTAGTTACCTAATATAAGTAAGCTAGCTGCGCCCCGCAGTTTTACCCGCGTCACTCTGCTCAATTGGGTCGGAACATGATATTTTGTAGCCTATATGTTAATCTAGCTTATAAACTATCCGCGTGCAAACTTTCAACCAAAATTATTCAGTAGTTTTTGCGTGAAAGTATAACGAACATACACACATCCACACATACAAACTTTCGCATTTATAATATTAGTAGGATGTATCCAGATGCAAGAATAGCTAAGGTGATACTCTATCGTATTAATTATCTTTTACTAAAGTATTTCGTAATGACAAATAGCATTACTCCAATATCTTACTCTTAGTACCAGGTTGTCGGAATCAAAGAGTTGCATATCAAAATTCACTAAAAAGGGTTTGGTCCCAATAAGGTTCTATTACAAATATGTGGCACCAACCGTTGGTGCTACCGACAGTTAGTGCCTGATGACGTCACGGTTACGTAACTATCCTTACTGAAGGAAGTAGGGATACTACACTTTGTTGGTAAGACCGGACATTTCCTATGAATAAAACAGCAATATAGAGGTTGTATATGGTCTTTTGGTAGCATAAAGTTGTTATTAATGCTAGCGGCCGTAGCTAGGCGTCAGACTTGTGATCTTGTGGTCACCGGTCCGATCCCCATCCATTGCACTACTGAAATGAACCCACTCGTAACACAAGCTTTTTAGCTTAGCATGAGGGGTTAAAAAGAATACTGGTAGACTGCAAAACTCTTCTAATACCTAATTATAAAATAAAACGAATGCATAAACCAAATCTCATGAAAAGTATAGGTAAATAAATTAAAGTTCAAAATACATTATATCAATAAATACAATAATAATCATAATATACAGTGAAATACTTATATCATTTACTGGAATATAAAGAAAATATCTTTATCCTACTTTTTTTAAAGAGGGACGTGTCCTAATATCGCTGAGCACTTTATAGGGTCCCTACATTTGTATATTTGTTTTATTATCTAAGAAGCAGCTTTGCCCAATTATGTACTTGAGAACAAATAGTAGAGGTATTTACTTCTCAGAGTATTTCAATGTCTAATAATATTATTTTGTATTAATACTATACGTATTTTTACCATCAAATGCTATTCTTATTATAAGTATCAATGATGTAGTTTTTCATTGCGATTGAATCCTAGGGAAAAAGCTAGGTAGTATAATATAAATTTTTCAAATATCATAATTCCATTGCAGTAGAGCAGCAATTCGCGATTATAAACAAGTAGATTAATGCTAATAATTTTTTATCAGTACCTATCTAACGAAATACTTAACTGCTATAATACCCAGCTCATACTGTAAATTTACTCTTCCAACCTTGAGTTTGCAACATCATCATCATCATCATCAGCCCGTACAACGTCCACTGCTGAACATGGGCCTCCTCCCGAGGGAGAGTTTTTGCCATAGTCACCACGCTTGGCAGGCGGATTGGTGACCGCAGTATTATGTTGTAATGCACAGGGAAACGCTGCTGCCCGTTCCCTAGTATACGCTTGTTATAGATGATGTTATAACAATCAGGACCAACGGCTTAACGTGTTTTCCGAGGCAAGGAGGGTATACCCTCAACCAACCAAACCCGGAAAGAAATCTTAGAATTTACACAAAGATGTCTTGTCCGGTGTGGGGATCGAACCCACGACCTCCGAGACTTAAAGCGAGCCAAATACCGCTACGCTACGTGCTTCCTCACGTGTCTCAAATCCGAGCCTGTTAATAGTAAAGTTTGCGAAAAAATAACGCCTAAAACTGCTCTAAACATCTTAAGTTTTTTACGCAATCCCCGCTACGGATCGCCAGAGCCAAATTCCACAGGCAGTGTAGTGTGCTTTTGCGCAGGTTGCTCAGTTTGTAGATTTATAACCATTTAATAACACTGGAGGCATGCTTGTCTTTATGCCCGGTGTAGTAGAAAAAGTCACGTGACGTGAATTATATATTCATCCGTAGAACATCTAATTAGTAACCTACTTATAAATCAAAGTCAAACATTAATAATTAATTTCCCATTCATGTAATGCCATAAAACTGGGAATCTTGTTTTGAGCAGTCAAGCAGTTGATTTATAGATTAGGTTAATCTTTACTAATATAAAAAACTGAATAATTTGTTTGTTTGAACGCGGTAATCTCAGGAACTACTGTGCTGATTGTAAAAATTATTTCAGTTTTAGATAGCTGATTTATTATTGACGAAGGCTATAGGCTATATTTAATTATGAATTTCCTACGAGAAAGGGAGTTACGGGGCTGAAATCATTCTCGGGCATCTAGTGCTAATATATAAAGATGAAGAGTTTGTTTGTTCGCTTGAACGCGCTAAAATCAAGAACTTCTAGACCGATTTAAAAAAAAAATAGCTATAGTACAATAGCTCATTTATCGAGGAAGGCTATAAACTATCATCAAGTAATGGTCTTACCATTAGGAGCGGAGCACAAATTAATCATTTTTAAAAATCGGGGTTAGTCCAATGCAACTAATTAGGTACCCATTACGTGCGGACGATGTCGTGGGGAAAGCTAGTGCTTTTATCGTTTTGGATCATTAATAACATTATTTTATATATGCAAACATAATGTCGTTTTGTAGGTGTGTCTAGTTAGAATGATTTAATTGATAACTGTTATACCTGTTTATTGAAAACCATATGAAAAAATAAACATAGAAAATAAATGAAATAACTAGAATTTAGAAAACGATCTTGCACTGCTAGACTTTTTTTTATTATTTCTGCCATCTTTCCAAATCGACAGCGCATGTTTCGCAAGCTTGTAGAATATTCACTGGGAAATTACATTTGTCAAGTGAATTACTTTTTTTTTAGAAATTAAAACATAAACGCGTGTATATAAAAAAGTCAGGTTGGTTACACCATCATCATCATCATCAGTCCGTATAACGTCCACTGCTGAACATGGGCCTCCTCCCGAGGAAGGGTCTTTGCCATAGTCACCACGCTTGGCAGGCGGATTGGTGACCGCAGTGTTGTGTTGTAATACACAGGGGAAACGCTGCTGCCCGTTCCCGGGTTCGTTTGTTATAGATGATATTATAACAATCGGGACCAACGGCTTAACGAGCTTTCCGAGGCACGGAGGGTAGTCCCTCAACCAACCAGACCCGGAAAGAAATCTTAGAATTTACACAAAGATTTCTTGTCCGGTGTGGGAATCGAACCCACGACCTCCGAGATTTAAAGCAAGCCAATTACAGCTACGCTACGGAGGTTGTCAGCATTAACCTATAACTTAAGAACTACAGGACAGTTTTTATTCAGAGGACAAGTTAGTAAGTTAAATATAAACACAAGAACGGGTTATTTTTGATATGAAGTAGGTAAAAGATAAAAAAAAATTGAAAAATTCTTTCACCGTTGGATAGCTACACTATCCCCGGATGACATAGGCTATATTTAATTATGAAGTTCCCACGGGAACCGGAGTTCCGCGGGTGAAACCGCGCGCGGGAAGCTAGTATTATATAAAACTTTATGAGTCATAACGTTTATAACTCACAGTAGTAAAATAGATGAGAGCGCGTATAACCACATTGCTTCAGTACAACCGCGGTTAATACATATTTCATCGAATCAGTACCATCAATAAACAATAATTCACTACCAAACCTGAGTCTTTGAGCAAATATAATAAAATATTTACGTCCATTTGTCCGTTATGTTGTTCTACTTAATGTTTGAACATTACGGATGTCGCAATCATACGTATGTAGGTATTTATTTAATTCTATGCTTCATAGGTATTATATTGATTCTTTGGTACGTGATTATCCTTAGGTAAACAAGTTAAATCTATCGGTATTTGTAGAACATCGTGGCATGAGATTTTTATTAGACAAGAAGTTTAACGGTGAACACCAGTAAAACCAATCAAGAGATCCCTGTGTCGCGGGAGATGTAACAAACACATCCAAACTCAGAGCAGCCCTGGAAGTCGAACCTAGATCACTAAACTTCAGAGACAACTTTGTTTACCACTGAGTCAAGACTCCCAAACTTTTTCTCGTAGACTCCTTTAAAAACTTTACTGGTTTCGGTGGATTCTGTAGCTTCATATCACTACATAGTATAAAACAAAGTCGCTTGCCGCTGTATGTCCGTCCCTATGTATGCTTATGTCCCTATGTATCTTTAAAACTCCGCAACAGATTTTGATGCGGTTTGTTTTAATAGATATAGTAATTCAGGAGGATGGTTTATATGTATGATACATCAGCATTGCATTCGTGCGAAGCCGGGGCGGGTCGCTAGTCTATCATATTACACACTTACATCTTGTGAATTTGTCTCTACCGTGATCTCCCGTGTTCCTCTGGGGGTCTACTTAGCCCACTTTGGAAATCACAAATTGATATGATGAACGTTTTTACACCAAATTATTAACATAAAAAGTACATCGCGTACATTATCAGATCAATCAATATCTCTATCATTATTAACTCACATTAGCTTTTAGCCTATTAATATTATTAACTGATATAAAAAATCTGTATTGCCTACGTTTCTTCTAACAAAAAACATAACAAAACATGCATAATGTGTTAGTAGTTAGTATTCATCAATCCGGCTTTGACACGACTGCCGAATTACTTACTTGTAAAAAATCCAACAAAAACTTATTACTCACAATTTTCTAATATATTATACAGAGTGGAAAACTCAATAAATTGTAGTATTAATCTCATCTCAAATAAAATAGGTAGTCGATATTACTTAGTGTAAAGTTTAAAAACTTAGACCTGAATGTCTGCCTGATGGATGAATGCACAGCCTAAACCGCTGACCGCAGATATCTGAAATTTTATTCTCTTTATAATGTAGGAATCTGATAAGACATGCTAAAAAAATCTATCCAAAAGAAAATAAAAAGAGGTGGCAAAGGTTGTGTGTAGAAGTAGAAACCCACGCGAAGTCACAGGCAACAAGAAGTTCAAAATAAAGGTGATTTTTTTGCTAAGATGCAAGTTCGATTCCTGACGGTGGCCCAAATTTATTAATCTCAATTTTGATATTAGGAATCGGTAAATCTTTCTGTAAAAAAAATGTTAAATAAACATATTTGTTAAAAATTGAATAATATTATTTCACTTATTTTACGATATTCAAGATATATTTATTATCCTAAAATTTACTTTGCACCCTGTATACTGTATTGATCTATGCTTATATTATAAAGAGGAAAGATTTGTATTTTTGTGTGTGTATTTTTGTAATGATTAAACTCAAAAACTACTGTGCCGATTTCAAAAATTTTTTCACAATTGGAAAGCTACATTCACCCTAAGTAACATAGGCTATACTTAATTATGAAGTTCCCACGGGAACGTGAGTTATGCGGGTGAAACCGCGCGCGGGTAGCTAGTAATAAATAATGTTGTAACACGATTACTTACTTGCGGATCACACTTCGATCAGCTATTCCAGTAGGGCCCCCTGCGGTGTTCTTTTATTAGTTAGCTAATTAATTTGGTGCTAATTCATTTGTATACTGGTTTTATGTTATGCCTATTAATTAGATACATAAAAGCAAATATGTTCAAATATCTTTGAAGACAATTTCTATCTTGCTATTCGATAGTCGAGCAAAAATAGCTTCAGAAGAGATTTTGTTATGTCTTTGTCTGAAAAATAGAATTGGATGGCAATGGATAACAATTAGGTCTAGCCTCAGAAGCATTTGGTCGTAAGTGCCAGTGATGATAAAGGCACATACGACGAATGTTTCTGAAGTGTATTGGCACATCCAACCTTATGCTTCTGAGCTCTAGAATGATAATAGGAAGTAACTACGAACTGTAGTCAGTAAATTTAAAGAATATATATTTTTTTAAGTTAACAGTCACAAGTAGAAGTGCTCTCAGGACCCCGTAAGTGACCGTTGCCTTACATTGTTACTAAGGTCACATAAAAAAAAATAGGTACCATTTATTTCAAAATGTTTCCTCAATACAAAGGTATTTTTAACGTAAGTGTAGGTACTAGAATAAGGTAATAAACTGCGTCATCATTACTCATCACTCACCACTCACTTAAACATTTTTATATTTATGAGTTGACTTACCGGGTGACGTACATATATCGTATACGTATATCGTAAATTTATTGAAACAGTGGGTTAACTCAAGATTTTACAAAAATGGTTTACACCAAATACTAATCAAAATTATTTTAGAAGAAAGCGGGGTTAGCTCAAAGTAAACCTAGTTATAGGCCCTATATCTTTCATGAACGACTCAAATGCTATTAGAATTATTATTAACCATTTTTGCTTTTTTTTCACCACGGTCGTAGCAGCGGCATGAGTATTTCAGTCTACATAAAAATGGTATGGCTATATATATACCACGAAAAAGAGACAATAAAATTCACCATAATTAGTAAAAGTTAATGGTAAATAAAAATATTCAATTATTTTCAATAATTGAATATTTTATTTATCAAATACCATATACTATCATAAAAGTCATCATCATCATCATCATCAGCCTGTTGTAGTGCACTGCTGAACATAGGCCTCCCCCATCGATTACCAGCGGGAACGATCGCTAGCGGCCTGCTTTAAAGATATTCAGCAAAACTTTGCAATTTTGAGATGTGTCAATATTGAACTACGAGTGCGATATATTTTCAAACACATGTATAAGTGGATGAGTATTATGGAAAACTATCAATGACGATAATGATTTGCTGTTATTTCGATGACTTTCGGGGCCCAGCTATATTAAATGGTTTAACCAAGCAACCTGCGCAAGAGGGCGTATCCTGTGGAACTTGAACCTCGGCTCAGGGCGATCGCTAGCGGGGATTGAGGAATTATGACTTTTTTGGGAAGTTTTATGTAACTGTCGCTCTACTTTACAGATTTGTGGGGTCATTTGCTACTTGCACTATAGCTATATTAAGCTGGTTAGGCTACTTAGACTTGTAGAGGCATAGAAACGGAACATCGCAACTGTCATGGAGGTTTTGATATTATATGGGTTTAAATACTACATGTCGCTCGCTCATAGGCCCGTAGAGTTGCTTCGAAAACAATACAAAGTAAATATAACACTATCTTCTGCGCGGTTTCACCAGCGCAGCGTGACTCCTGTTCCTAAAGGAACTTCATAATGACATATAGCAAATAGCCATTATCGATAAATGGGCTATCTAAAACTGAAAGAATTTTTCAAATTGAACCAGTAGTTCCTGAGATTAGCGCTTTCAAGAAAACAAACTAACTGTTCAGCCTTTTATATAAGTATACAATAAAAATCTCATATTAATATTAAACTAAAATGACAAATAAATGTTATAGGTACTAATTTTGACGGTCAATTATATCAAATCAATGCTTTACAATCTAAACACGAATCAAGTAATTCATTTCTAAAAACGCCCTATCATTAATAACGTCCTAATGTTTTAAAATTTCCATGAAATTTGTATTACAAAATCTAACAGTGGTGGACTGTTTCAATATCATAAAGAAAATGTCATGAATAAAACAAAGCCTTTCTATTGCCACAGATATATTAACATAGGTAACATCTAGCAAGACTATAGTTGTAATTAATATGATTTCAAAATCTTATTGACATAATCAGAACATGTCTAGTGTTTATATCTCGAAAATGATGTTGAGTGGGATGAACACTAATCTTCATTTCACTAGATATTTTTTCAATATAATCTAGATTTTAAATTATATCAAAATAAGTACTGAAGCCATGCATAAATTTATATGTTATTGCACTTAAAGGCTTTTTAATGAAATAATTTCAAATGTAAATAAAAATAAAAGTAGCTACAGTATTCAATACAGATTGTCAATATATGTAATTGACACACACTTCTGCCCGGTGAAATAGTAAAAGCCCAGTGACTAACTACATTTATGTCCTTACGAAAAAATACATACTTAATTAATATAACTTAATTTAATAATTATTTTTAAAAATACATTTAAACTGTCGATAAGGTTGTCTTTAAGCTAGATAGTCTAGTCTTAATAGTCAATGTGACTGAGAAAATATATAGGTCAAATTATAATAGGGTATTTTGTAACATAGGGGAGTGACACAATGTAAGGATTTGAAAAGAAAAATATGCAGGCAGAGCTGAATGCTAAGCCAACCTCGATAATAATAAAAGGGGCGAATAAAAATAATAATATGAATGTAGGTACTATTAAAATTTGATAACATTTTAAATCTAACAGTAAACAGTATTGGACATTCTGCTTTATCCTTTATTCCTCTGAATTTTTTTATCTAAGATAAATTTCAGCTAAACTTCGATTGCTCTGGCGAAAATGGGTCACAAACAAATATATACATCCTCATTAACTTTGACAAAGATAATATTAACGGTCACCGTAGCCTAGTTGGTAGTGCTCCTGCCTACGAAGCTGGTGGTCCTGGGTTCGAATCCCGGTAAGTGCAAATATTTGTGTGATGAGCACGAATATTTGTTTCTGAGTCATGGATGTTTTCTTTGTATTTAAGTATTTATCTATCTATATAAGTATGTATATCGTCGCCTGGTACCCATAATAATAATAATAATAAATCATTTATTTTCTCACTACAATATACAGGTATTAACATACAGTTTATAGGTATACATAAGTACATATATATTGTAGGAGACTGGTGCCTAAGCTAGGCTCTAGGCCTGTGTTTCAGGACACCAGGATCCCACCCCTTTTTATATTTTTAAGATTATGTATTTTATAGCGTATATATGATTAGCGTAGTAAGATACATAAACAACTTATATCAATACGAGAATTACAACTTAAATTAAGAGAAGAAAGGTACTGTTAGTAAAGTATGTAGGTGTGTGTGTTTGTATATGTCGTGGTGGGTGGTGTATATGTAGTACAAGCTTTGCTTAGTTTGGGGCTAGGATGATCTGTGTGACATTGTCCCTAGATATTATTATTATTATTAACTATTAAGATTACAAAAAATTTAGTATTCGAAATTCATACACAAAAAAAAATTGCTAAAAACATCGATTTTTGAGCTACGTTGTTTTACAATACTGCCTGCGGTAAATACATTAAACAGTAAAAAGTATATTAGATGCAATGCTCGATAGCAACCGTTGGCTCTTACAAAAAGCCGCCCACATCGTATTATGGAAATATTAAGGAACTAGGGGGCGATTTTGACCGATACGGTTTTCGATAAGAAGTAGCGGTAATATTATGAACAAAATAAGTCATAAAATTGCTTGTTGTTGATATAATTATGGTAGTAATGGCCTTTAGACCAAATCTGAACACAATAAAATGTTATGCAAGATAGTGTGCTATTACAACTTAATTAGGTATACTTAATGTTAAATACTCAGGACTAATATCACTTTTTATTTGTTTTGAAGAAACACTGACTTGGAAAAATTGGGTATTATTAATTGTGTCGATAAAAAATATTACGCTAAGAAGAAATTAACTATACAAACAAATTTATCACTATCAGGCAGAATATTGTTCTACAGTTTAACCTAAGCCGCTGTACTACGTTTTAGGAAAGTGCGGTGAGGTAGGGAGGGGGAAACGTGCATGAACTAACATGATATCGATTGACTATTTGCCGAGTCTTGTTGCACGCATACGTTAGCCGTATTAAAGCAGGTTCGGTCAAACTAGAATAATATATTTTTGTTATAAATATTCCAAGTTACTAATATGCGTTTGTATTTTCAGGTAAGCAGAGAACTCAGGGTTTCTACAACTCAAACGTAAAACCAAAGTATTGCGGGCAAGTGACCGCAGTTATGTTTAGTATATAAATAAGTTTGTACATAAACGCTACAAGGTACCTGGTGAACCATTATCATAGATAATGATAATGATATTATGAGAATTGAGACTAATGGCTTAACGTGCTTTTTGAGGCACGGATTCCTTCAATCCACTAGACTAGATACTAGATATAAATCTTTGTGTAAAATACAATTTTTTTTTGGCTAGCACGAGAATCGAAACCCCCATCATAGTTTTACTTTACTTAACTATTTTTTATATCTGGCAATGTTCTATGTAAAATAATATCCACTATTTCAAGATTGCTGCAGTTTGAATGTACTTTTATAATATAAGCCGTTTGCGACGACGTCCCACATCGCCGCACCCCTAGTATGTCGACCATGACAAACACATTTCATACAAAATACATGAGCCATTTATTGCGTATATTATTTGTAACATTGCTAACTTTGTTGCTAGGATTAGCAGTTTCGATAAATGTAAAATGGGGCTTATGTGTGTTTGTTTCTAGGTTAAAGATATAAATATTCATGTTTGTTATTTAACTGTTGTGATTTGTATATATAATAACGTACCTATATGACATTTCTGCAGGTACAATTCAGTCTCGAATCGTCACAAGCAAGACGATGCTCATGATTTAAATTACACTTTAAAGTGTAAAAAGGAATCACTTATATAAAAGTGGGTCGACAAGCTAAATTTATTTCAAGTTTTATAAATTTTTAAAAGTTTTTTTTTCAATGTACGTTTAAAAACAAGACCAGTATCACTTAGCGCTGGTTTAAAATGTCATACATTCTGAAAATTAATAACAGCCGTCGATTTGTTCATCGAACATGCGATGCGACCATATGCGGATCCATCACTCTAAGAAATGGCATCGCATCATCGCGGCCACATCCATTACGGAATAAACTAAATCCATTAGACCGTGTTTTTTCTTCGTAATTTGATTTTGTATACAAAATATAATGAAACTGATACTACTCACATACCTAACAAGTATGTAAACAAAATCACTTGTAAAAGCTATTATATTAAACCACTTTTTTATTGATTTGTGTAAGTAGGTCTTTAGTTCTAGGCAAAGCCTTGAATTGTAGATTAAAATTGAATTGTAGATTAAAATAAACGTTTGCGCAGATGTAATTATAACTTTAAAAGACAACATATTTTTTATTGTCAATAACGAAGGTTTTCTGGTATAAAATAAACTAGAAATCCTTCTTTATTGACTTATTAATAATTCAGAATTCACATATTAGATTTGCTGGATTCATTTAACTATAATGAATCCAGCAGATCTGCAGATTTACTTTATCTACTGTGTCTGATTTACTTTTTCTGATTAAGATTGACGAACGTCCCATAGACCGCTCCAGTCTTGCACTCCTCATCGTAATTTTTTCAAAGAACTTTCCGTAATATTCCGTAGACCCGCAGTTCAAGAGACCCGCGAACTATAAAATAAAACGATACAAAACTCCCCTAAAAATCTAAAAGCCATCCTTCATCCATTCCTTAATCTCCTTCTAGAGACCTTCCTGAGCCGAAGTCCAAGTCCCACGAGAGGCGCCCTTTGCGCAGGTTCCTTTTGACTTTTAACAATTTATTAAGGGTAGACGCCTTTATGCCCGGTAAAGTAGGTAACTGTTAATAACATTAGGTATTATTAATGTTGTGTTGCCCATTAACGTCAGTAAGGTTGTTAGAGCTCACGTGAAGAAGGGGAAAAAGCCGGCAGTATAAGAGCGGTACTGTTCTGACATAAGCTGTCTCTTAGCCACTTAATCTCAGATGGCTTGGTTCATCATCATATCACATAAGCCGCCCCCATCGATTTTCAGCGGGAACGATTGTTATCGGCCTGCATCCACTGACTCCCTGCGACCTTTGTGAGGTCGTCGGTCCTTCGAGCAGGCGGTCGTCCCACACTGCGCTTGCCAGTTCGTGGTCTCCATTCCAGAAAGTTTCTGCTTCATCAGCCGTTAGTTCTTCGAGATGTGTCCTTTCCATTGCCACATCAGCTTGCTGATACGTTGAGCTTTATTAGAAATTAAAAAAAAAACTTTTCTTAAAAAGTGGTCACAGACTTTGTGTGTCTGTTTATTTAGTAGATATGTTACCAAACAATATTTATATCAATGTAACGGATACTTCGTCTGTGACGGATACCAACTACCGGCGTCTCCTCAATGTTTCCTGTGTGTATCTATTTACTACACAACTTGAATTAAATTAATCTGTCGACTGTCATATTTAATTTATTAGTTTCGAGTTGGCTAATAATACAAAAAACAGTTTACCAATTGGAAGTTGAAAGGATTTAATAAAAAACAGCATAGCAAATGGTCAATGGTCATACTGTCTGGCAATGATGCCAGCAGCCTGGCAACACTGTCCAGTAGCTTCTATTTTTGTTAGTTTTAGTTACAGGCTATTATTTTAGTTATATTATTATTTTATGAGTTATTTTGTAACCAGCAGGGCAATTATGCCAGAAGCCCAGGCTTCTGGCATTATTGCCATGCTGTCCAGTTAACGACGTTTTAGACTATTTTTTTATATAAATTTATTGTTTATTTTGTGTGTTTCTTACCGTGGTTAAAGTTTTAAAAATACATAGATTAGGATGTAATTATTAATTTAATGAGATACATGCAATTTAATTAGCAAAAATATATTCGGCAGATTATTTAATATAAACACTTTGCTTCATTTTCTTCATCATAATCCATGAACACCCACGCACCCAGTAAAGTAGGTATGTAAGTAACAGTAACAGTTTTAAACTACCTTAAAGAACTTACGAAAAACATTACACTTTCCGCATATCGTGCGGGCGCGTCTAGGCCAGTGTTTCTTAACCTGTGGTCCGCAACGATTGAGGGTCCGCGATTGTCACAAATCTCTCAAACGCTTCAGCTTTATATTTATCTATATAGCTCATATAAAGCTGAAGAGTTTGTATGAACGCACTAATCTCACGAACTACTTGTCCGATTTAAAAAAATATATCAGTGTAAAATAGCGCGTGACTTATTGAGC
Organism: Nycteola revayana; assembly: GCA_947037095.2. Classification (NCBI taxonomy): domain Eukaryota; kingdom Metazoa; phylum Arthropoda; class Insecta; order Lepidoptera; family Nolidae; genus Nycteola; species Nycteola revayana. Next base: position 9,974,283 of record OX344844.2, read on the forward strand.
CGACCCCCTAACAAAAGGAAGCAGGGCAGGTAGATGTAAGATAGCCTTTTTATTAGGCTATATTTAATTATGAAGTTCTTACGTGAACGGCAGTTATGAGGGTAAAATCGTGCGTGGGAAGCTAGTACTGATATAATGTATACCAACAAAAAATAACTTATGTAAATAAAAGTTATTTATAAAATATTAACAAGTCTAAATAATTACGTTCATATTTGATAGCTTATTAACAAAATAAGCTCTCGGTCGTCGTGTACTGATATTAATTACTTATTTGATGTATTACATAATGATCTGTGATGATAGCGGTGTGTTGTAACACTGATGTGCGATCATAAATTCCGTCAAAATATAAGTAAAAGAACCTCCGTAGCGTAGCGGTATTTGACTCGCTTTAAATCTCGGAGGTCGTAGGTTTGATCCCCACGCCGGACAGAAAATCTATGTGTTAATTCTAAGATTTCTTTCCGGATCTAGTTGCAGGTTAAGGGACTACCATCCGTGCCTCGGAAAGCGCGTTAAGCCGTTGGTCCCGATTGTTATAACATCATCTATAATAATCGTATATCATGGAACGGGCAGCAGCGTTTCCTTGTGTGGTACAACATAATATTGCGGTCACCAACCCGCCTGCCAACCGTGGTGACTATGGCAACTACCCTATTTCGGGAGGAGGCCCATGTTCAGCAGTGGACGTTATACGGGATGATGATGATGACGATGATAAGTAAAAAATGTAGTACTTTTTGACTGTGTGTAATATTTCCGAAGGGGTCGTTGTAAGATCTCCTTATGGGTCCATAGCCGAAAAAGTTTAAGCAACACTGGTCTAGTGAAAACGAACGGTAAATATGCATTACTATCACAATCTTACACTTATCTTGTTCTGTTTTATATGAGGAGTGCACACGTGCGGATGACGAGACATAACCATGCGTCCGAGGTGCGAGGCGTAAGCGATACTGTACCCTGACCACTAGTTGGTAGTTGGGATTTAAATTGGCGCACAATCAAAATAAATTAAAAATTTTCAATAAGTATTAATCCATAAATGAGTGTCAGTTTCAGCCTCATGTTACATACTATACGATTTTGTATGCAGCAACTAGATGATTCAAAGATTTTCCGAACAAGTTATTCTAAAGTTTAAAAGCTTATGAAATTATCTATAAAAATCTGTATTAGAGATCATTCTATTAATTTTTTGCAGATACCAATAGATGCGAGTTAATTTATCTATTCAAAAAATGTTCCAAACTTGACGTTTAGCGCGAATCAATCGTATGAAACTCCTGGTAAGGGTACTAATAGTAAATACTTGAGGCATCTTGTTAAATGTTTACGTATTTATGGTGTAACGGCTTTGGAGATTCAGCTTGATGGGTGTACTTGTGTTGATACAAAACTGTGATGATGCTTTAGTTTTGTGATCACTTTTGAGTGAGTGAGTTATGGAAACTGTAGTATGTACTACTTATAGGTATATTCTTTCAAACATATGTTTGCGGAAGGACATTTGTGCTCCCGTAGGAAATTCGTTATTAAAAATGCCGACAGCCTTCATCAATAAATAGGCTATCTATCACTGATATAATTTTTCAAATCGAATCAGCAATTTCTGAGATTAGCGCGTCTAAGCAAAGAAACAAACAAATTCTTCAGCTTCACATATACCTAGATATTTCTATCCAGTAGTTACTTAATGTCATGTTCCCTTTTATGATTCTGAGCCTTTTCTGAAGCCTACAATATAGGCTGACCCCACATCGAGCTTGCGAGCTCGTCAAGCGTGCCTTGCATGCGGGGTTGGCGGGTGAGAGTTCAGCGCTCGATTTTCCTTTTTTTATCGCTTTTTGACTCTCTTTAAATCTCGGAGTTCGCGGGTTCGATCCCCACGCCGGACTAAAACTCTTTGTGGAAATTCTTTAAATTGTTTCCGGGCCTGGATGGTTGAGGGACTACCCTCCATGCCTTGTAAAGCACGTTAAGCCGTTGGTCCCGATTGTTATAACATCTGGGAAGAGCAGCAGCGTTTCCTTATGAGTTACAATATAATACTCAGTCACCAACCCACCTGTCAAGTGTGATGACTTTGGCAAAATCCTTCCTCGGGAGGAGGCCCATGTTCAGTAGAGGACGTTGTACGGGCTGATGATGATGATAATGGTGATGAAGTTGTTCTCGTAGTCGTTTACACGGTCGAGAAACGCACACGCTCAATGCGGGTTCAACTATAAAGTTATATTCCTAAACAAATCTAACTAGTTAGTAAATGCTAGATTTATATTCGATATGCAAGTTAACATTCAGATAATTGATATTGCCAAAGACCTGCTGCCTGTGCGGTCTTTTACTTCATAATTGTATGAAAATGTATGAGGTGTAACAAAATTAACACTTTTTATTTTAAGTGTGAAAGTTTTCAAAGTTTTGCAAGTTTTTGGATAGGAATGAACATAGCTTAGTGATGCCATGTGCAGATGCGTGGTCCTCGCCCCTTAGGCATGCCCTCTTTTTCGTCCGGACGGATATTATGTAGTTAGCCTAGAAGCTTTTGCTACTTCATCTGGCATGAAAGCGAGCAAAGCTCCTGCCTCAATAAGTTAGGAGTGCCCTCAATCGTGATATTGCACAAGAACATTAGATCTCACCTAGTGTCTTCTTTCTTTGGAGTGAAATTATATTCAGATGTAAATCAAAGAATTAATTATTGTTATTTTACTATGACATCATTCAGTCAAATTGTTCGTTAAATACCAAAAGTGCGAACCATTAACGAACGTAGATTAACTAGGTGAATAAAATCTATAATATAAAAATGAATCGCAAAATGTGTTGGTAAGCGCATAACTCTACAAAGCCTGGACCAATTTGGCCAATTCTTTTTTTTTTATGTTCGTGGAAGTTCAAGGATGGTTTTTACGGCGAGAAAAATTCGAATAATTGCCTGAAAACCCCTTAAAACAGCCTTTTTCTTTTTCCCATACAAACGTTTTCTAACTAAAATGTAGAGTCAATTTGAGCTTTATGATGTTAATTAAAAACTTGAATTTTTTTGCCAAGATTTTTTAGGGTAGGGGTAGTGTAGGGTAGGGGTAGTGTAGGGTAGGGGTAGTGTAGGGTAGGAGTAGTGTGGGGTAGGGGTAGTGTAGGGTAGGGGTAGTGTAGGGTAGGGGTAGGGTAGGGTTAGGGTAGGGGTAGGGTAGGGCAGGGGTAGGGGTAGGGTATAAAAGTCCACCCGCGCGAAGCCGGGGCGGGCCGCTAGTATATGGATAAAAAGGTAAGTTATAGTATTATTTATTGATACTTAAATAAGTAGTACAACTTGTTCATATATTTTATGAATTATATATTACAAACACGAATATATTAATGAAAAATATATTTTCTATTTAATGGTGTTATGTAACCACTTAAGCACAATGAGGGTAATAAGCTTCCTAAATCACAGACGCAAATTTTGTTACACTTTAAATACATAGATCAATTACTTATAGACTACCTACTCACAGTAGTTCCCGAATCCCGAGGTAGTCTTATAATTAAATATAGTCTATAGACATGTAGAGTAGAATGAATCATGTAGAGAATGAGAACGGAAGCGTTGGAAGAGGAAGACTAAGGCGGACGCTCCACTTTCAAATCGGGGACGTTCTTTATAAAGACCAGGTTAAAAGTACCCTTAACCGAAGAACAGGTATGAGGAAATTAATGAATGTGGTATATCAAGATCGTAGACGAAGGATATGGTTTCTGCCTACCCCTATGGGACAGTGGCGTGAATGTATGTATGTAAATGTTACAATATAAGACTAAGTTATCAAGTTGTAAGGTTGGATTCCGAGATATCGATTAAAAAATGGTGGGATTGTGCGTGATATCATCATCATCAGCCCGTATAACGTCCACTGCTGAACATAGGCCTCCTCCTGAGGGAGTGTTTTTGCCATAGTCACCACGCTTGGCAGGCGAGTTGGTGACCGCAGTATTATGTTGTACCACACAAGGAAACGCTGCTGCCCGTTCCTTGATATACGATTATTTCAGATGATGTTATAACAATCGGGACCAACGGCTTAACGTGCTTTCCGAGGCACGAAGGGTAGTCCCTCAACAAACCAGACCCGGAAAGAAATCTTAGAATTAATACAAAGATTTTCTGTCCGGCGTGCGATCGTACCCACGACCTCCGAGATCTTAAACTAGTCAAATACCGCTACGCTGCGGAGGTTGTGTGTGAAATGTAAATGAACATTTATTCTAATATAATTTGTATTATACTAGGACTCATATAGTGATATTCGGTTATATACATAAAAAGCAAATTCCAAATATGATTTCCACATCGGAATAGTTTTATTTTGTGCAATCTAAAGCTTATTTAGTCTGTGATTAAATGTTAATAGCAAAGACTTCAATTCCAAAGCCTTAATTGTAATTTAAAATGTATTTTAGGTGTTTAGTATCACAAGATGAGGATACCATGTATGTGATGATTGTAATCTAAATGGATTTTAGTAGTGAATGGGTATGCGGAGTCGCAAATGTAAGCAATTGGTAGGTAATCATTATTAAAACGTGTGGTTTATGAAGAGAATTTGTGTTTTAAATTTATTTTAGCACCATTTGTGAATGCAATTTACATGTCGGATTCTTGTACAACTACAAATTAATAGGAATAAGCATAATATATAAAGTCATGTGGTAACTCGATTTTGATTCTCAGTAATTTACAAAAATTTTAAGTCACACTTAGGACTGTGAACTTCCGATGGTCTGGTCTGGAATTATATGGGCCGGATTGCTCCTTGCGTACCCGGCCCCCGCCAACGGCGGATCGAAGGAGTGAGGTTTTAGTGGAGTAGGATGCTCTCCTCGTGGTATGAGTTTAGCATACCACGCTATGGAGAGGGCGAGTCCCACATATCCCACCGCCAGCGCGCGAATACGCTGCAGCGGTGGTGGGAATGCGTCAATGCATTTGCCCCCGGACAACAAAAAAAAAAGGGTCCTCTCTTCGTGGTATGAGTTAGCATACCACGCTATGGAGATGGCGAGTCCCACATATCCCACCGCCAGCGCGCTAATACGCTGCAGTGGCGATGGGAATGCGTAAATAGATCAAAAAAAAATATCAGGTTTTATACTATTAAGGGGAAAGTATAATACATAGATAGGTAAACGCTACTGTCTGTGTCTAGGACAGAGTTGCAACCTTTGTACTATGTTACACACAGGACCCTTAGACCAAGGCCGGCCAAAATAAGACAAAAAGAACGGCCGGTCATCGCGCTGGCGGGCAAATTAAAAATATGCTTGGACCTGGGTTTGGCCGGCCTTGCCATAAAGGTTTATAGAATGCATAGTGTTTTTGATGATAGGGACGACACATTTACAGTGGTATGCAAGAACAACTGATGAGGGCTGGTTCGAAGCGGCCCAGGAAAAGAGTTCCTGGAAGGAGTTGGGGGAGGCCTGTTCTCAGCAGTGGGACAGTAAAGGCTAAGAAAAAAAAAATATTGATTGCCCTGTCTTCGAAATTCGCAACAGGGCATAACTTAAAAATATTATCATTCTGCACGTCTTCTTTACATGAACTACATATATGTCTGCGAAATTTTATACATCTTGGGTTCACGCGAAAAGTTCAAATTGCTTCACGTATTAATATAAAAAGTACCTAGCCAAGTAGAATAGATTTAGAATAATAGTATTTTATAGGTTAGTTTTATTTTAGGTTAGCTACTTTTAGTTGAATATGATGTATTTTATTCACGTAATAAATGATTAAGATAAAAATATATAGATAAGAAGTGTCTCACTTGGTCTATTGTTATAGTTATAGAAATCATCAAAGTGACATACCCAAGTAAACTCATAGTCTCAAGTGTTCTTGCATATGGGAGTTAATTACTTACTATGGCATTGGTACAATATAGGTACGATACGGGATCTACCACTAAGAAATAGGAAACTCCACGTTGATATAACTGTAAATGGGATGTACAGCAAGAATGATAATCTGCATATTAACGGATTTGACCGGTTAAAAAGCGAAATTTAGTTTCCTGGAGTTTCTTATTTCTTCGCTGCTATCCGCCTTGTTATCTCTGCAATAACCAAGTAGATATAAATAAGGTTTGTGATAGAATAAAACTTGTAGGATATTGCTTTGTGAATATAAGGTGCTTTTACACTATATGCCATCCCTTTAACCGTAGATAGAGTCAAATGTAGTGATTATGTTAGTGAAGATTTTTTTTTGTTATTGTTAAAGACAATTATTTTTATTTTATTAGAATAAAACAAATATATGTTTCTTTTGTATTAAGTAGCCTCTCTATACGTACCAGGTGTGTTGGCCGCATCGTCCGTCCGCTGTTATCATGTACTAGCGACCCGTCTCGGTTTACATACGGTTATACATCTTTATTAACATAAAACCTTCACAATTTATACATATAATAAACTCAGCAAGGATCAACCTATCCGTTCAAGAAAATCACTCAAAAATCCGTTCCGTCGTTTTTAAGCTTATGGCGAACAGACAGATATAGAAAAGCGGCGGAGGACTTTGTTTTATAGTATATAGTGATTTTAATTTTATTTTATTTCAAGTTTTTTTTTTGTAAATAGCAAGAAATTTCTTCGCGAACGTAATCAGTAGGTTCATTTGATACTGTCTCCGGTTAATGTGCAGGCATATATTTTGGATGCACCTTAGATAAGTGTCGTTGGGTTGAATGAATTAACCCAGAGAGTTGTGTCCTATATCGTGGGCTGTTTTATTTTCATGGCTGAGTTTGTACCGTTGGGAAGTAATGTACCTATATATCTACTACGGTTGGTGGCCACTATCGGGTTGCATGCTAAGTATCCTGATAATTTGAATACATTTCCGGGGTATAATTTTGAAAAATGATTGTCTTTTGTATTTGTTACTAATTTGATTTTTAAGTTAAAAATTTGAACAATTCATTGAGGTATTTAATGAAAGTTTCAATTCTCCAATGTTTTCTGGAGTATATGAATTCTGGAAACAGTTTGTATCATACCTTTGTTTATTTTGTATAATGTAAAATAGTTTATATTTATGAATAAAAATGAATTACCATAGTGTATCCACTAATTTTTTTAAGTTTTTTTTTTTGTAAATTGTATTCATGAGACTAAAGCCATTTGCTTTTATGCTTTTTATCAAACCACAGGCAATGTCAGTACAACAGACGGGCAACACCGGGCACGATCAAATTTTCTACAAAAGTGGCCAGAGTCGATGTTGCCCTCTTGCGTTAGTTGCTTAGTTTGTTTAACAATTTTATATGAAGAGTCCTACTCGCCCATTCCCAGTGAAGTATCAAAAGCCAGTGGCAGATTAAATATGTACATCCGAAAAAAAAGTGAGTCTTCATCAAGTCAAGTAAAAAACACGGTTGTCCCAACTACAAGTTAAAATGGCAGCATGCGACGAACTAAGAACTGAAAAGCAATAATGATATTTAAATACTAGTCTAACTAAAACTTTTAATATAAATCCTTGGTAAATCATACATCTAAACCTTTTTTAATGATCAATATATCTATTGAAGAAAACAACTTGAAAATCCATACAGTAGATAGTTATTAAAGTTTATCCCGAACAAACAGACAGTCGGCGGAGGACTTTGTATAATATCATCATCATCATCATCAGCCCGTCCAACGTCCACTGCTGAACGTGGGCCTCCTCCCGAGGGAGAGTTTTTGCCAAAGTCACCACGCTTGGCAAGCGGATTGGTGACCGCAGTATTACGTTGTACCACACAAGTAGACGCTGCTGCCCGTTCCCTGGTATACGCTTGTTATAGATGATGTTATAACAATCGGGACCTACGGCTTAACGTGCTTTCCGAGGCACGGAGGGTAGTCCCCCAACCAACCAGACCCGGAAAGAAATCTTAGAATTTACACAAAGATTTCCTGTCCGGTGTGGGGATCGAACCCACGACCTCCGAGATTCAAGGCGAGCCAAATACCGCTACGCTACGGACGTTGTCTTAGCATTGAAAAGCAGTAATTATATTTAAATCCTATTCTAACTACAACGTTAATAGTCGTATCTTATTTGTAAGTTAGCTCAGTATCGTAGTAACGGTGCAGCATCCTCAATTACCTATTTACTAGAAGTAGAATCTTCTTATTAAGATATTCTTTGAATTAAATGCAATTGACATCGGTAATCAATGAATAGAATTTGCCTGCGTTGATGTGTACAGTTAGATTAAAACAAGCTATCTAGGTAGTAATTGCAATGGATTACAATACTTAATTACGTACCTTTTATGACGTAGAAATGATTTATTTAATTTATTTATTCAGTTTGTAAACATAGGTAATAAAACCGGCCAAGTGTGAGTCGGACTCGCGCACGAAGGGTTCCGTTTCAGTTACAAGTGCGTACCTATTTTTGATATCAAGAATAAATAAAAAAAGCGTATGTTTATGAAATTAAATGTTATTTTATATTCGAGTTGATTGAATGAAAGCTAAATTGCGGTTTACGATTTTTGACGTATTAAAAAAAACTACTTACAATATCTCGTTCAAACCAATTTTCGGTGGAAGTTTGCATGGTAATGTACATCATATATTATTTTTAGATTTATCATTCTCTTATTTTAGAAGTAACGGGGGGGGGGGGGGGGACACACATTTTACTACTTTGGAAGTGTCTCTCGCGCAAACTATTCAGTTTAGAAAAAAATTACATTAGAAACCTCAACATCATTTTTGAAGACCTATTCATAGATACCCCACACGTATGGGTTCGATGAAAATTTTTTTTTTGAATTTCAGTTCTATGTATGGGGAACCCCAAAATTTATTGTTTTTTTTCTATTTTTGTGTGAAAATCTTAATGCGGTTCACAACATACATCTACTTGCCAAGTTTCAACATTATAGTTCTTATAGTTTCGGAAAAAAGTGGCTGTGACATACGGACGGACAGACAGACAGACAGACATGACGAATCTATTAGGGTTCCGTTTTTTGCCATTTGGCTACGGAACCCTAAAAAGGTGTTAATAAAGACTAGAGTTCGCTACGTCTTATCAATAGTGATGTACAAACTTAATTATATTACAACAATATGGCTTAAAATTTAGCTTATAATAGGTATTTATTGAGATAAATTATAATTATTCAGAAATAAATATTAAATTAATGTCAATAGTATAATTTCTACAATAATTATTACAAGCAGCATGCAAATGTCATTAGTTAACAGGTTAGACCCTCATATTTCCGTTTATCGTTGATAAAATCGTTAATATAGTAGTAACACTTGACTATTAAATACTTAAACAAACATGTCTTAAAGTATTCTAGGTTCTTATTTCTCATTACCAGGGGTATATAATTATATATTTTTGATGTAATACTCTTACCATACAGCGCTGTGTTATGAGAGGCAACACGGATAGTATTTAGATGGCGTCTAGATCGGAGTAATTCTAATAATTCAATGTTGCTTTTTACGAAAACTCCCATCTCATAAATATACATTGATGGCAAAGGTTCAACTCTTTAAAAAGTGGTTCACAGCTGTCATTTGAATGTAGATGACCATCTGTACCAATTATTATAAAGCTGAAGAGTTTGAAAAGTAGTGGTCCGATTTAAAAAAATCTTAGCCTATTTATTGTAAAAGGCTATAGGCTATAATATATCGTTAAGATTATTAATAACGGAGCGCCAAATAAGAGTGTTTCAAAATAAGCGGCCGTTGACTTGTTATTATGTATGGTATGGTTCGATCTCCACCCATTGCACTACCGACGTGAACTTATTCGTAACAAAAAGTTACGCCCTAGGGGGGCGTAAAGACGTGTTATAAAAGAGATTGATAAATTTCGATGACCGGTAGGTAGGGTTCCACCGTAGCCTAATTGGTTAAGGCATTATGGGCTTAACCTAATATGTAGGTTCGAGTCCTGCCGGTGGTCGAATTTTATTAATCTGAATTTAGAAAAGGGATTTTAGCTAAGCAAGAAGGGTTAAGAATGCTAGTAATGTACCAAAACGCTGCTAGTAATCTTTAAAAAAAATCTTAATTAACCTAAAGTAAATTCGACTCAGACGAAGTCACGAGTACAAGTAAGTGGTAGTATACAATAAGTAGCAAAATAGCTTTAAAGTTTACGTCAAATGTTGAGTTGATGTCATAGTAATTTTAAGAGAGATACGCTTCTCGAATTGCTTAGCATGTTAAGGTGACTCATACATAGGTATATGAACAAACAAATGTGACGTTTAGTAAGAATGGAATGTAGAAAGCAATATTTAGTTAAATCGTATACGACCGCCTGCACGATGAATCGAAGACCTTATAAGGTTACAGGGTGTCAGTGGATGCAGGCCGCTAGTAATCGTTCCCGCTGGAATTCGATGGGGGAGGCCTTTTTTTTTCTTTTTGGTGTCCGGGGGGAAAAGCATTTACGCTTTCCCACCGCCGCTGCAGCGTAATCCCGCGGCTAAACTCATACAACAAGGAGAGGACCCTACACCACTAAAACCCCCCGGACACTCCTTCGATCCACCGTTGACGGGGGCCGGGTACGCATGGGCAATCCGGCCCCCCGACGGCCGATGGGGGAGGCCTATGTTTAGCAGTGAACAACAGGCTGATGTGATGAATATGAACATATCAACGTACATATATTTTGACTACTGTATAGAAGAAAGAATGAATGGTGTACCTAATTGATTTCATTACCATATAAAATGAAATGTATCTTTCTGAAGACAACCATTTGAATAAAGTAAGCGAGTAATATGCGCTATTTGCGCTTACGCATAAATAGAACCCACTGATATCTTTGACAGTTTTAATGACTGTAATCATTGATGTAGTTATTGGATGTAACTGAGAATTTAAATAAATATGATACAATTAGAAAACCATAATAGACTCCCAGGTTTGGGAAAACCTGTCTCCAATGTACCTGTATTTTGAAACTACCTCATTTGGAACCAGACCCAAAAATGCATCAACAAATATCATGGTTTACGGATATTGCCATAATCACCACGCTTGGCAGACGGATTGGTGATCGCAGTAAGATAGTAAGTATCCTCGAGCTGATAGATCCATCCATCCTTACGAAGGAAAGGCACGGGGTGGTATGTTCTAAATCGGAAATAACTCGGCAAGTAATTTTAATTACATCATTCATTGGCATAGGCCATGAAACATACGATTTTATTGTAACTCCTCGTACTGCCTGGCGTAAACACATAACAGAATCATTTGTATTGTAAGCTACAATGTAACTAATCCCGTTTTCTATACTGTACGCCAGTCATTCCCAAAGTGGTGCAAGTGCATCCCAAAGGGTCGATGGGATACTCGAATGGGGTCTGCTTAGTCGTAAAATAAATGTTAAAGGGATAATTCTATATTACTATATATATTTAAGGGGTGTTAAAGGGGAATATCCAAATATTTAATAAATAACCATTAAAATATTTAATAAACTGCTTTAGATAAATGGCCTATCAAAAGGTGTTTCTATTCTATTGACGAATATTTACATATTATTATATTACAAAGAAACCAAATAAATATGTACTTCAATACTAAATTAATCCATCCATCAGTAATTAAATTAATATTGTAATAATACCTACGTATATTTGCATTCTATAATATGGCGAAATGTCTAGAAACTAATTATTTTTAGATCTTATATTTCAGATCTAAGATCTAAAAAGAATTATAGTTTGATGGATATATGACAGTTGCAACATTATCTGTGACTCACTCGGGCAGGCAGCTGAAAATCAGCGTTGCAGTCGCCTCGCGGCTGTAACAATATGCTGAGTTGCTGGCCATTTGAACACACTAAACTTATATTTTTTTGTGTGATCAATAAATGCTTTTTCTTTCTATCAAATGCTTTTTCTTTCAGATCTTAACTTAACAATTGTTAAGTTGAGATCTGAAGTAGTACAATTTTGAAAATTAACGTTTATTCATTCATTCATACGAGAAAAAAAAGTTTGGGAGCCTCTGTCGTAGACAAACATGTCTTTAAGCCCTTCGTAATTGAAGTGTCTCACATGGTCTATTGTTATAGTTATAGAAATCATCAAAGTGACATACCCAAGTAAACTCATAGTCTCAAGTGTTCTTGCATATGGGAGTTAATTACTTACTATGGCATTGGTACAATATAGGTACGATACGGGATCTACCACTAAGAAATAGGAAACTCCACGTTGATATAACTGTAAATGGGATGTACAGCAAGAATGATAATCTGCATATTAACGGATTTGACCGGTTAAAAAGCGAAATTTAGTTTCCTGGAGTTTCTTATTTCTTCGCTGCTATCCGCCTTGTTATCTCTGCAATAACCAAGTAGATATAAATAAGGTTTGTGATAGAATAAAACTTGTAGGATATTGCTTTGTGAATATAAGGTGCTTTTACACTATATGCCATCCCTTTAACCGTAGATAGAGTCAAATCTTCACTAACATAATCACATGTTAGTGAAGATTTTTTTGTTGTTGTTGTTAAAGACAATTATTTTTATTTTATTAGAATAAAACAAATATATGTTTCTTTTGTATAAAGTAGCCTCTCTATACGTATCAGGTGTGTTGGCCGCATCGTCCGTCCGCTGTTATCATGTACTAGCGACCCGTCTCGGTTTTGCACGGGTTATACATCTTTATTAACATAAAACCTTCACAATTTATACAAATAATAAACTCAGCAAGGATCAACCCATCCGTTCAAGAAAATCACTCAAAAATCCGTTCCGTCGTTTTTAAGTTTATGGCGAACAGACAGATATAGAAAAGCGGCGGAGGACTTTGTTTTATAGTATATAGTGATTTTAATTTTATTTTATTTCAAGTTTTTTTTTTGTAAATAACAAGAAATTTCTTCGCGAACGTAATCAGTAGGTTTATTTGATACTGTCTCCGGTTAATGTGCAGGCATATATTTTGGATGAACCTTAGATGTGTCGTTGGGTTGAATGAATTAACCCAGAGAGTTGTGTCCTATATCGTGGGCTGTTTTATTTTCATGGCTGAGTTTGTACCGTTGGGAAGTAATGTACCTATATATCTACTACGGTTGGTGGCCACTATCGGGTTGCATGCTAAGTATCCTGATAATTTGAATACATTTCCGGGGTATAATTTTGAAAAATGATTGTCTTTTGTATTTGTTACTGATTTGATTTTTAAGTTAAAAATTTGAACAATTCATTGAAGAATTTAATGAAAGTTTCAATTCTCCAATGTTTTCTGGAGTATATGAATTCTGGAAACAGTTTGTATCATACCTTTGTTTATTTCGTTAAATAGTTTATCTTTATGAATAAAAATGAATTACCATAGTGTATCCACTAATTTTTTTAAGTTTTTTTTTTTGTAAATTGTATTCATGAGATTAAAGCCATTTGCAAACCACAGGCAATGTCAGTACAACAGACGGGCAACACCGGGCACGATCAAATTTTCTACAAAAGTGGCCAGAGTCGATGTTGCCCTCTTGCGTTGGTTGCTTAGTTTGTTTAACAATTTTATAAGAAGAGTCCTACTCGCCCATACCCAGTGAAGTATCAAAATCCAGTCGCAGATTAAATATGTACAGTAGATAATCCATACAGTAGATAGTTATTAAAGTTTATCCCGAACAAACAGACAGTCGGCGGAGGACTTTGTATAATATCATCATCATCATCATCAGCCCGTACAACGTTCACTGCTGAACATGGGCCTCCCCCCGAGGGGAGTATTTGCCATAGTCACTACGCTTGGCAGGCGGGTTGGTGACCGTAGTATTATGTTGAACCACACAAGGAGACGCTGCTGCCCGTTCTTTGATATACGATTATATAGATGATGTTATAACAATCGGGACCAACGGCTTAACGTGCTTTCCGCAGCACGGACGGTAGTCCCCCAACCAACCAGACCCGGAAAGAAGTTTTCCTGTCCGGTGTGGGGATCGAACCCACGACCTCCGAGATTCAAGGCGAGCCAAATACCGCTACTCTACGGAGGTTGTCTAAGCATTGAAAAGCAGTAATTATATTTAAATCCTATTCTAACTACAACGTTAATAGTCGTATCTTATTTGTAAGTTAGCTCAGTATCGTAGTAACGGTGCAGCATCCTCAATTACCTATTTACTAGAAGTAGAATCTTCTTATTAAGATATTCTTTGAATTAAATGCAATTGACATCGGTAATCAATGAATAGAATTTGCCTGCGTTGATGTGTACAGTTAGATTAAAACAAGCTATCTAGGTAGTAATTGCAATGGATTACAATACTTAATTACGTACCTTTTATGACGTAGAAATGATTTATTTAATTTATTTATTCAGTTTGTAAACATAGGTAATAAAACCGGCCAAGTGTGAGTCGGACTCGCGCACGAAGGGTTCCGTTTCAGTTACAAGTGCGTACCTATTTTTGATATCAAGAATAAATAAAAAAAGCGTATGTTTATGAAATTAAATGTTATTTTATATTCGAGTTGATTGAATGAAAGCTAAATTGCGGTTTACGATTTTTGACGTATTAAAAAAAACTACTTACAATATCTCGTTCAAACCAATTTTCGGTGGAAGTTTGCATGGTAATGTACATCATATATTATTTTTAGATTTATCATTCTCTTATTTTAGAAGTAACGGGGGGGGGGGGACACACATTTTACTACTTTGGAAGTGTCTCTCGCGCAAACTATTCAGTTTAGAAAAAAATTACATTAGAAACCTCAACATCATTTTTGAAGACCTATTCATAGATACCCCACACGTATGGGTTCGATGAAAATTTTTTTTTTGAATTTCAGTTCTATGTATGGGGAACCCCAAAATTTATTGTTTTTTTTCTATTTTTGTGTGAAAATCTTAATGCGGTTCACAACATACATCTACTTGCCAAGTTTCAACATTATAGTTCTTATAGTTTCGGAAAAAAGTGGCTGTGACATACGGACGGACAGACAGACAGACAGACATGACGAATCTATTAGGGTTCCGTTTTTTGCCATTTGGCTACGGAACCCTAAAAAGGTGTTAATAAAGACTAGAGTTCGCTACGTCTTATCAATAGTGATGTACAAACTTAATCATATTACAACATTATGGCTTAAAATTTAGCTTATAATAGGTATTCATTGAGATAAATTATAATTATTCAGAAATAAATATTAAATTAATGTCAATAGTACAATTTCTACAATAATTATTACAAGCAGCATTAAAATGTCATTAATTAACAGGTAAGACCCTCATATTTCCGTTTATCGTTGATGAAATCGTTAATACTTAAACAAACATGTCTTAAATTATTCTAGGTTCTTATTTTCTTATTACCAGGGGTATATAATTATATATTTTTGATGTAATACTCTTACCATACAGCGCTGTGTTATGAGAGGCAACACGGATAGTATTTAGATGGCGTGTAGATCGGAGTAATTCAAATAATTCATTGTTGCTTTTTACGAAAACTCCCATCTCATAAATATACATTGATGGCAATGTAAGTAGGTTCAACTCTTTCAAAAGTGGTTCACAGCTGTCATTTGAATGTAGATGACCATCTGTACCAATTATTATAAAGCTGAACAGTTTGATAAGCAGTGGTCCGATTTAAAAAATCTTTCAGTGTTATATAGCCTATTTATTGTAAAGGCTATAATATATCATTAAGATTATTAATAACGGAGCGCCAAATAAGAGTGTTTCAAAATAAGCGGCCGTTAACTTGTTATTATGTATGGTATGGTTCGATCTCCACCCATTGCACTACCGATGTGAACTTATTCGTAACAAAAATTTACTACCCCCTAAAAGACGTGTTATAAAAGAGATTGATAAATTTCGATGACCGGTAGGTAGGGTTCCACCGTAGCCTAATTGGTTAAGGCATTATGGGCTTAACCTAATATGTAGGTTCGAGTCCTGCCGGTGGTGGTCGAATTTTATTAATCTGAATTTAGAAAAAGGATTTTAGCTAAGCAAGAAGGGTTAAGAATGCTAGTAGTGTACCAAAACGCTGCTAGTAATCTTTAAAAAAATCTTAATTAACCTAAAGTAAATTCGACTCAGACGAAGTCACGAGCACAAGTAAGTGGTAGTATACAATAAGTAGCAAAATAGCTTTAAAGTTTACGTCAAATGTTGAGTTGATGTCATAGTAATTTTAAGAGAGATACGCTTCTCGAATTGCTTAGCATGTTAAGGTGACTCATACATAGGTATATGAACAAACAAATGTGACGTTTAGTAAGAATGGAATGTAAAAAGCAATATTTAGTTAAATCGTATACGACCGCCTGCACGATGGATCGAAGACCTTATAAGGTTGCAGGGTGTCAGTGGATGCAGGCCGCTAGTAATCGTTCCCGCTGGAATTCGATGGGGGAGGCCTTTTTTTTTCTTTTTGGTGTCCGGGGGGAAAAGCATTTACGCTTTCCCACCGCCGCTGCAGCGTAATCCCGCGGCTAAACTCATACAACAAGGAGAGGACCCTACACCACTAAAACCCCCCGGACACTCCTTCGATCCACCGTTGACGGGGGCCGGGTACGCATGGGCAATCCGGCCCCCCGACGGCCGATGGGGGAGGCCTATGTTTAGCAGTGAACAACAGGCTGATGTGATGAATATGAACATATCAACGTACATATATTTTGACTACTGTATAGAAGAAAGAATGAATGGTGTAATTGATTTCATTACCATATAAAATGAAATGTATCTTTCTGAAGACAACCATTTGAATAAAGTAAGCGAGTTATATGCGCTGTTTGCGCTTACCCATAAATAGAACCCACTGATATCTTTGACAGTTTTAATGACTGTAATCATTGATGTAGTTATTGGATGTAACTGAGAATTTAAAAAAATATGATACAATTAGAAAACCATAATAGACTCCCAGGTTTGGGAAAACCTGTCTCCAATGACTGTACCTATTTTGAAACTACCTCATTTGGAACCAGACCCAAAAATGCATCAACAAATATCATGGTTTACGGATATTGCCATAATCACCACGCTTGGCAGACGGATTGGTGATCGCAGTAAGATAGTAAGTATCCTTGAGCTGATAGATGCTGCTGCCCATCCATCCATCCTTACGAAGAAAAGGCACGGGGTGGTATGTTCTGATCCGGAAATAACTCGGCAAGTAATTTTAATTACATCATTCATTGGCATAGGCCATGAAACATACGATTTTATTGTAACTCCTCGTACTGCGTGGCGTAAACACATAACAGAATCATTTGTATTGTAAGCTACAATGTAACTAATCCCGTTTTCTATACTGTAAGCCAGTCATTCCCAAAGTGGTCCAAGTGCATACCAAAGGGTCCATGGGAGACTTGAATGGGGCCTGCGTAGGCGTAAAAAAATTGGTTTCACAAGTTGAACAGTGTACTTTAATAGAATGGTGCAGTAGGAGGTCCACCGAAACATGTAAAGTTTTTAAAGGGGATAATTCTATATATACTATATATGGGGGATTTAAAGTTAAATATTATTGAATAATATAATATTATTTATATTTAATAAATTACCATTAGAAATAAAAATCTCACAGCAAATCGCTTCAATACTGCTTTAGATAAATGGCTTATCAAAAGGTAAAGGTATGTTTTTATTGTATTGACGAATATTTACCTACATCACAAAGAAACCAAATAAATATGAACTTCAATACTTGTACTATACTATAGGTAATTTATTTTTATATTGTAATAATACTTACGTATATTTGCATTCTATAATATAGCGAATGTATAGAAACTAATTATTTTTAGGTCTTACATTTCAACTCTTAACTTAACAATTGTTAAGTTCTGAAATCTGAAATGTACTACCATTTTTGAAAATTTACGTTCATTCATTCATTCATACGAGAAAAAAAGTTTGGGAGCCTCTGTCGTAGTCAAACATGTCTTTAAGCCCTTCGTAATTGAAGATTGTCGTCACAATCTGCAACTTTGTAGTATTACTAAGTAGGTTAGTAATATTACTTCTACTTTATTGTACATTCGTGGCTATCGTCACGGTATTTTCGTCGTGGGATAGGCAGAATCTAGTGGAACGAAGCGGCGTATAGGCGTTTTAGATTGGGAATTTTCTTAGATCATAAATTTTGGAATTTATGGTATAATAATATGTTGCTTGGTAATAGCTGTATGTTATAAAGTTAGGTACCATAGATAAGTATGTCTATTTAGAATCGGATTCGTATTTTGAATGCAGATACTTTACCAGCTAGAATTCTTGAGAATAATAGTATACATCATACAGATATGTACTTTTATTTTCAGAAGCATATGGTCGTTAGTGCCAGTTTACGGTAATAATGTTTTTGAAGTATGACATTCTACCTTATGCTCTGAGCTCTAGAATTATTTTTGAACTCACACAAATTTATCTCATCATCAGCCCATATCACGTCCACTGCTGACCATGGGCTTTCCTTGAATACGGTGTTACCATTGTCACCACGCTTGGCGGGCGGGTTGGTGGCCGCAGTATTATGTACAGCACATACACAAGTAGTCACTTGCTGCCCTTTATTTAGTATAAAATGACAATCGGGATGTACCTCGGAATGCATGCTAATCCGTTGGACTTAAGCATTCCGAGGTATGGAGGGTTGTCCCACCACCAACCAAAACCGGATATTATTTTGTCCGGCGCGGGAGTCGTGCTAATTCTTTACTAATTCTATGAACGCGAAACTTTGCGAGTAGATTTGGATGGATCGATGTTTGTTACTTTTTCACGCAAAATCTACTGAATGGATTTTAATGAAACTTTACGATAATATAGTTTATACATCAGAACACCACACAGGCTACATTAAATTAAGAAGTTCTCACGGGACCGGGAGATACGCCAGTCAAACCCGACGCGGGAACGTTTATATATCAAATATTCCTACTTCGTCAAAATTAAAAAAAAAATACCACACATTCCCTAATAACCGTACAAAAACGTCTCGCAATACAAAACGCATGTAGCGGCATTACACATAACACCAAATTACTTAACACGATGCGATGTTCCGAATCATTTTGCTATTTAATTATTATAACCATAACGTGATAACGCGCATACATCCGTTTATAAAAACCGACGGTTCACGCCGTTTGTGTTAACTGAACGTAAGGTGCTTCCATAGTATGTGCCATCCCTTTAACGGCAGATTGTGTCACGTAGAGCAATTACGTTAGTAAAGAATATTTGAGAACTGCTATTTATTTTATGTTTCTTTTGAAAAGATCTATAGAAGTACCTAGTTATACATATACATACTTGGTGTAGTGTTGAGAAATGTCCCAATAATAGATGTGCTAGTCACACCGTCTTGTGTATGGCGGAGTGATAGGGCCATAACCTCGCGCTTTTATTATGTAGATTTTTTTTACGAAATAAAATTTATTATTCCACGGAAATTATCGTTATAACTACACATCGACTGTTAGACGGATGGCATATATTTAAGATGCACCTCCCATATCGAGAATTACAAATTCGTTCCTTTTAGAAACGCCGGCTGACCAACGGCATATGTGATGGTAACTTAAAAGTGTACACGCAATGTTATTTTGGAATGTAGGTATTCTTGGTGACGGCAGTTACATTTCGTCATTGAAGTTCTCACACGGAGTATTCCTCTTTCAAGACCAATTATTTGAGCACGTGCCGTGTGGTTTCCGGCTTAGAATAGACCACCCCATGTCCTGTCGTAAAAGGCGACTAAGGGACATATGGCTGAGGGATGGGCAGCAGCATCTATTAGCTCAAGGTTAAAATCTTACTGCGATCACCAATCCGTTTGCCAAGCGTGGTGATTATGGCAATATCCCTCAACGACCCTGGCTTGCCAAGATCTGTTATGAGGAGGCGCATGTTAAGCAGTGGACTTAAACGGGCTGTTGATGATGTTGATGTTATTTGAGCACTAATGGTGACAGCACCAAAACTATTATATATATAACAATATATATAACAACCCAATTTATATAAATACCGAAATACCGGCATCGTGGACAATAGAAGCATGTCTACGTTATGATTTCGCCAAGAAAATGACGTCATTTAATACCTATATTCTTGATCAAAATGAATCAATTTCAGTAAGAGTGCCATTTTGCAATTAGTTTGCTTTAGGCGGTCATTCCTTACACTGAACTCCGACATCAGTTTTTAGTCGTTACAATTCAAAATTTACCCGTAGGGTTATCACTTTGAAGATTTATTATAGCTACTATTTTAGCACTACAAATTAGGTTTAGATAGTGTAGCTAGGTGACACTTGTGTATTATTATTTTGGATGATGCGATAAACGATATTAATTTATATAATGTATGTAGGTATGCCAAAAGCGTAACACTCAATTCCTTTTTTTGGGGCTATAGGTAGTCTTGTCATTACGGAGTAAATTATGTCTCTGAAAAGCCAGCGGTATATCTATGTACCACGTAGATAGCGATAGAACCGAGACTATTCTCGGTTTATTCTCGGATTGCATGGCATTCAGCGCATTTCACATTATCCTTGACGAATGAAAAGTACAATGATACTCAAAATATTTAAACTTAAATATGACCATAAAATTACCAATACCAATTTTAAAATTAATAACTACATTTCTTTTCTAATCATACACTCGAAATACACATACATACACAACGTATACGCTAATATTCGTTGTGTGCAAATAGGAACATATTCGTTGTGTGTGTGCATGTGAACGTATACGTTGTGTGTGTGCTACCCTACAATTAGTTTAAGATTGATGATAATCGATACACTGTATGTTATCATTCAGTAGTCAACATAATTATTCCTTTTACCTTCTATTCGTTAAGCTCGCAGACATTAAATATAGTCCTAGTACCTTTATTTTGCATCCATTCTAACTTGGAACGTTATTTTACTTTTTGTAGTTTTTCGGCAATATATTTAGTGGCGTTCTAAATTTAAGAATATTAAATGTAAATTACCGACAGAGTCCCTCAAATTTACTACATTTTGAATTAGGAATTTTCTACTTGATGCTAAAACGTGCCTACTATTTTTATTAGGGATCGGTATAAAATTGGTTTGAATGGTTATATAATAGGAGGATAATGAATTATTATAATAGGGCCAATATTCTCTGCGGAATATGGGCCTCCTCGTGGGATGGTGTTTGCATAGTCACCATGCCTGGCAGGCGGGTTGGTGACCGCAGTATTATGTTGTAACACTAAGGTAAACGTTGCTGCCCGTTTCGTCGCATACGATTTTGATTGATGATGTTATAACAAGCGGGATCAGCGGCTTAAAGTAATTTCCGATCTTTCAACCACCCAGACTCGTGCAGAAATCTCAGAACAAAGATTTCTAGTCCGGCTTTAGGATCGTACCAACAGCCTCCAAGACTTGCGAGATTTATATACGCCACGTAGGTTGTAATAATACTTGTAGCCATGTAAAGTTTTTTATTTACTCGAGTTGTTGAATGAATTACAAGTGTTTTTTTGTATATTTAATTTTAGTCTTATATTTAACCTACTTTAAGTTTTCGTCTTTAGTTTTGTTTTATGTTAAATTGATTTCGATAGATATGATTTAATACTTTCCTTAAGCGCTTAAAAATTTTATGCTGTGGCTAGCTTAATAAGTTATGCAATTAGTTAAGAACTTTACAAGACTGTAATCCGTACAATAATTCATTGTAATAACTACTGGTTTTTCTAATAAAACAAAATAAAATAAAAAAGATATGAAAGTAAATAATGAACAAAATGTTGTATGTTAAATCTTTGTCAATAGTAGTAACACCTATATATCAATAGACAAATAAATCAAACCACGTCTGCTAGGCGCCTAATGTTTAATTAAAGTCTACTTAGTATTTACCACATCAGCGCACAGCCGCTATAAATCAAAGTTTTGAAGTCAAGTAGATGTTAGTGCTGTAAAACATAACGGTTTGTTGTTCAAATTATTATTATACAAACTAGCTAACACGGAGCTGCTTTATCGATAGGACTTGATAGGGTGCGCTAAAATAGAGACATCTATCGGGTCGAACGTTGAATAAAAACCATTTAAACTTAAAAAAAATCTTCAAAGTGAATTCTATTGGTATTGACATGCAAGCGTGCAGAGAATTAAAACATATTAAGAGAAGATTTGATTCATTATTTCAATAATAGTAAACTAACTACTACTAAACATATCTAAGCCCCAATAAGTTTTTTGTTCGGAAGTACTT
Source organism: Nycteola revayana (assembly GCA_947037095.2). Taxonomy (NCBI): domain Eukaryota; kingdom Metazoa; phylum Arthropoda; class Insecta; order Lepidoptera; family Nolidae; genus Nycteola; species Nycteola revayana. Next base: position 9,996,595 of record OX344844.2, read on the forward strand.
ACGTGGTTAGCCACTAGGCTTTTGCTACTTCACCGGGCATAAAGGCGAGCAGAGTTCCAGCCTTAAGACCTCGGCTCAGGGCGGTCGCTGATGGGGAGATTGAGGGATCACTTTTAGTTCTTTTTTGTGCAACTGTCGCTCTACTTTACAGTTCGCGGGCCTCTCGGACTTTGTGTCTACCAGGGCAACGAAGGTTCTTGACAAACTAAGGGTCGGGAGGGCCCCAATTAGTAGTACCTATACTTAGTACTTAATTACTCACCACGCAATTACTAACCAATAGTCCTTATAATAAGACTAGACAAACATATCAATTAAAAAGGATATTATAGTCACATAATTAAATAACAATAAAAATAATTATTCATACTAATGGTGACCCTATCCCCGCTATAATGGCGACCGGAAGTTAGGAAGGGGGGCGGAAGTGACGTAGTATGCGCGGGCGCTCAACCGAGCAGCCCCGCCACTTGTTGCCGCGATTATTTTTTTAATTTATAATTTTTGTAACGGTTTTTAGGACTTTAGTAACACGTTTTTGTGGTAAGTTTCGGTTATGTAAGCGAACAGGTGATTGGCCAGCAGCCGTGGGAAATATTTAAAAATAGAATATGATTGTTAATGAATTGTTATCTTTAAAGTAGGTTTTTAAATGTCGCGTTTATATATTGCCTAAACGGTTGTTTAGAATTATATGTGTGCTGCACATAGAAATGTACCTATTCAATAATCTAATTCAACATATTTTATTATTCTGCACCGCATACACTAGCTAGGCTAGGCGTCGGACTTGTGATCTTGTGGTCGCCGGTTCGATCCCCACCCATTTTACTACCGACGTGAACCCACTCGTGACTCACAAGCACGAGGGGTTAACAAGATTAATAGTAGACTACAAAACTCTGCTAGTAATCTTTAAAATAAATAAAACTGTGTCAATTGGCAATAAATGATATTTTAGATTGCTGTCTTGAAGTGTTCTTTATAGCCTCCGTATGTATTTGATATTCCACATGGTTTCAGTATGGTTATCATGGACTCCTCCGTAGCGTAGCGGTACTTGGCTCGCTTTAAATCCCGGAGGTCGTGGGTTCAATCCCCACGCCGGACAGGAATTTTTTGTGTAAATTTTAAGATTTCTTTCCCGGTCTGGTTGACTGAGGTACTACCCTCCGTGCCTCGGTAAAGCACGTTAAGCCGTTGGTCCCGATTATTATAACATCATCTATAATAATCGTATAGCAAGGGCAGCAGCGTTTCCTTGTGTATTACAACATAATACTGCGGTCACCAACCCGCCTGCCAAGCGTGGTGACTATGGCCAATACCCTCCCTCGGGACATTATACAGGCTGATGATGATAATGGACTACTCTGTATTGTAAGTACGATATTTATATAAAATACTAGATAAGCTATAATAAATTTTAATCTCAAAATCTTATAGCATTCTGCTATACCAAAACTACAACATAATTGACCCACAAACTGTACAACGTAGTACCACAATTAAAACAATGCTTCAATAAATCACGTTTATCAAGATTTCCATCAAAATCTACTGCATTCTATCTACTTTCTCTTCGCCTCGGGCGTTAATTGTTGGTCATTCCGATTATCCCGTAATGCCTTCAGGACTTGACAATGCACCCAAAATTGGAGCAAGCATTCTTGTGGTATGAAAGAGAATAATATTTATGAACAGTAAGGCTGATAAATAATCTATAGATACTCGATTATATATTAGAGTAATGATCTTATAAGAGTAAAGTCTGATTTCCTATTACTACATCCATCTACTACACTATATCCATAATTCGCGTGCCAAAAAATCTTTTTTTTTATCAAAGTTTTCTTTTCGGAACTAGTTGTTTAAAGGACTACCTCGTGCCTCGGAAAGCACGTTAATCCGTTGTTCAACATAATCATATCTTTCCTAATATTAATATAAACTGAAGAGTTTTTTGCTAGCGCTTATCTCAGCAACTACTTACTGGTTCGATTTGAAAAATTGTTTAGTGCCTGATAGCCTATTTATCGAGGATGGCTATATAAGATAGATCCCGAGAGGTTGCGCTAAAATAAAGGTAGGTTCAAGTTCGAATAAAGAACATCTATATATGAAAAAAGAAGGCTTTAAAGTCAATCTAGCAATTTAAAAGGTATTAATATATCTCCTAATAAGGGTGTAGAGGTATCATAATATTAGGAAAAGAAGTTCGATTTGAAAACTTCTTTCAATGTTTTGCATTTATCGAGGAAGGCTTTAGGCTGAATTATTCCCGATTGTCATGCCATGAGCCATGTCCTCCGGGGTGACATCTGTAAAGCTAAAGGCTATTTACATAATTATGAAGTTCTTACGGGAATGACAGTTACGCGGTTAAAACAACGCGCGGAAGCTAGTTATAATAATAATCTTATACCAGGAAACGGTCAACATGCATCATATTAAATAATTCTTTATAAAAATACTATGTATCTTCAAATATTGCTAGTTACCAAGCATCAAAAATGTCACGTTAAAAATAAACATGATACCGCCCCATAAAGGTAAATTTACACGTGACACGAGTGCACTATATAGATAACATAAAGGTTGTTGCATAGTGACGTCAGAGGGCGGGCCCTTAACTAGGTCATGAACTATTTTCGTTTGTTTATCCTACAATATACGTAGGACAGAATTGGGTTGTTTTCGTATCGACATTATAAATAGTGATACACTTAAATTTCCAGATAAGGTTTTCTAGGATTATTACAGACATACCTAGATAGACATTGCCAGATTTATAATTCTATATCAAGAATAAAGAATCCCAGCAAAAACATAAATGTGAAATGAGAGCCAAGTTCAATATTATGATATATGCCTTGGTTGTTGACTTCAACGACAAAATAAGTGAGATCTAAATGGGTGCCAAGTCCTGAAATTTATTTATAACAACATAAAGTAAGTATTATTTCTTCTTATAACTTAGGATAATATATTGTAGCCTAGGTCTGACTTGGCTATACCTGTTTGATTTTAAAATCTATTGAAAAAAAAAATTAGGCTTATGACGGTGTAAAAACCTTTTGCGAGGGTAAATTTATAAATGGCCTCTATAAGGTGCATAGTTGGACATGAGCCTTACCCAAAGAGGTTTTGCATATAACTGTCATGTCTGGCATGTCAGATAACTGGGTTTGAAACTACAATATAAATGACATATTTATTAATTGCTTTCATTAAAACTAACCAAATCTTAACCTAAAGGAATATAACCAAATAGTGTGGGGAAAAACTGCTGTAGGTTTTCTGTTATACCGTAGGTTATTATCAGAAATATGGCGCTGTTAGTAGACTAGGTAAAGAATCAATTAAATCATATTCTAAATTATTTACTACCTATATGAATACAGGAAGTGCAGCTGTTGTACTACAAACACTGTATTAACATAAGTTGTTTTTAAAAATGAACTTATATAAATTAAAAAAATATACTTTTTACAAAAACTGCCATAGATATGCAATAATGATTTATTCCAAAATAGTGAGTTTGTCTTACCAATTAAGGGCGATTCTTGCAATTCTCGTACAAAAAGGATCAGAGTAATACATTAGAGAGCCCGGTTTCCGGATTAGAATAAACCACCCAATATCTTCCCATGGGTGTCGTATGAGGTGCCTAAGAGACATCCAGCTGATGGATCGGCAGCAGCATCTATCAGCCCAAAATGTCTTACCATTTTACTGCGATCAACCCCCCTGCCAAGCGTGGTGATTATGGCCGATCAACAATCCTGGCTTTTAGGAGTGGACGTAAATAAGCTATTAAAGTGAGTAAAGTAAAAAGATTTTGTATCAAATTTAAATTACCTGATATTTGAGGATTGAAAAATTACTTCTTCATAAATACAGTTCATTATGTAGATGGATGGAAAGGGAGAGGAAGGCCAAAGAAAAGATGGATGAATTGTGTAAAGAGAGTATATGATATGAAAGAATAGGAAGTTAGTGATAGTGTGACGGGTGACAGGACAGAATGGAAGAAACAAACGTGTTGCGCCGACCCCAAGTAATATGGGATAAGGGCAGGAAGAAGAATAAATACAGTTCATTAAAATTATGTTTCCCATGGCACCTCTCATTATTTTTTCTTACAAAAAAAATATAAAACCACATTTTTATAAATTTTCCCCTTATTTTTCGTTTGCGGCGAACCATAATGCTCCTACAATCATTCAACGCAGTCACCGTAAAGATGATAGCTCGTTTTATCTAATAATTTGAGTAGTTTAATATTATTTCATCATATTTCATTTATATGACTGCCACGGTACTTCAATTGTGCAGGGGTACTAAATTCCGTATTACCTTTTGTAATTGCAGTCTGAATCTCTCAGGATCAATCTCAGTGCAGAACGAATTCTACTAATCCTACTAGTAGTATTATAAACGCGAAAGGTTGAAAGAATATATGGATGTATATTTGTTACTCTTTCACGCAAAAATCATTGGACGGATTTGGCTGAAAGTTTGTGCGCGGATAGTTTATAAGCTAGATTAACATATTGGCTACAAAATATCACGCTCCGACCCACTGGAGCAGAGTGACGCGGGTATAACGGGTGCAGTTAATAGGAAATAAATAAATACATTTTATTCAGCACTTAAGTTTTTACATACGCTTATAAATATAAAAAGATCTATACTAACAGATAATTCTCACTCTATGAAATATCCGATTACGTGACTAATAACAGAAGTAGGCAACAGCAAATCTTACATATCTACTGACTACCTACATAGTCCGTCCGTCAGTCCTATGACATTTATTCGAGTTTGGAGTTTTCAGGTCCAGATTTTTTAAATTATGTATTAAATATTTTGTTAAGAATCTAAAATAAAGTGTAATAAATCAGGAAGAATAATTTCGAACTATAAAAGTCGTCAAATTGCTCAAAACTGTATCTGAAATAATTAAACTAACTTTGTATTTACTGTATTACTTGTTGTTATAGTTACCCACTGTATTTTGACCAATAATTTTAACTTAGGCCAAGAGGGTTATGCAAAAAAAGGCAGGGCTTTATGCCAACAAAAAGTCGTTCGCGATTTCCTCCCAAACGCCACTCTTCCAATTTCCTCCACAGACAGCTGTCGAAAAACAATACAAAAAAAGTTGAAGCCACAAAAATAGCGTGAATCACGGAAATGACAGTTGGCCAGCGCTTCTCGTGGCCACAGCGCAGTGCCATAATGTGGCAATCATTCAGTGCACTAACCGTGGTGGGAAACAACGAAATGCAATGTGATTCGTGTACATTAAAAACCGGCCAAGTGCGAGTTGGATTGACGCCGGTTCCGTATCCATTATCTGTAAAACATTGTAAAAGTGAATATATAACTAAATATTCTTTGACTATTTCATAAGTCTATCTAACAAAAAACGTCAAAAACAACAACTGTGTACTACTGTCTAGTACCTACTATCAAGTTTCATGAAAAACAATCTGGTGACAGACAGACGCGACGGCCGCTAATCTTAGTAATAGGGTCCTGTTCTTACGCATTGGGTACGGAGCCCTAAAAAGAGAAAATAATATATAAAAGATTACTTTTTAACCAGTATGGGTTTATCATAAATTTCCTCTTTCAATGCTCTAATGACAACTGGGCTGCTTCGTTGGTTTACCCGTGTGGTAGAGTAGACAGGATGGTCTGTCCTGTATTCTTATGGGTGTCGTAGGGGCGACTAAATATACAGATGATGGATGGGAAGCAGCATATATCTAAGGCTAGTTACCATCTTAAAGCAATCACCAATCCGCCGGGTAAGCTTGGTGCTTATGGCAAAAAGTATACCTCAACGAATATGATTTGCTAAGGTATTTAAGAGGAGGCCCATGTTTAAAAGTGGAAAGAAAGAAAATACAATATTTATTTACGGCACATACAAGGAAATAAAACATAAAAATTGATTAATGCTATTACTATTAGTTGCACCATAAATGGGAACTGACTTCAGCATTAAGCTACGTCAAAAATCTAAAAGATCACTGCGCAGCGCTGGTATTTTAGCCAGCCCCAGTTTTGATGCCACGCATGCCAAACGTCTAATAAAAATTGGCAATAATGCATTCAAAAATTATATCCAATAATTATTATTATCCATTCAATATTCTATTCTAATTTTAATTGTAAAGTTGAATAACGTAGTGGATGTAAATGAGTTGTTGATGCTGGTTGGTCGTTGGCTATGTCTTTGTCCGTAACTAACGAGGTTCCGGATACGAATTCCATGTCATTACAAACACGTTTACATCCACTTCTAAACATGGACCTCTTCTTCACTGAAATTGGCAAGCAAGGACGTTGAGGAATATTGCTGAATCACCACTGATGAGGGATACTGGAGTAAGATGAGAGTATCTTTGAGCTGATGCTGATGCTGCTGCCCACCCAACAGGTGTATCGTCCCTTATTTTTTCTTTTTTTTTGTCCGGGGCAATTTCATTTACGCATTCCCACCACCGCTGCAGCGTATCCGCGCGCCGGCGGCGGAATATGTGGGACTCGCCCTTTCCATAGCGGTGGTATGCTTCCTCATAACACGAGGAGAGGACCCTACACCACTAAAACCCCCGGACACTCCTTCGATCTGTCGTTGGCGGGGGTCGGGTACGCACGAGGCAATCCGGCCCATCAGGAGTATGTTCCTTCTTCTTCCGGAAAATTCAGATACTTTATGAGTTTGCATGCATTTGCATTTGGTCGTTAGTGCCAGTTTCGATAAAGGCACATAGGTACGATGAATGTTTGTGTCGTATAATGGCACATCCGACTTTCTGCTTCCGAGCTCTAGACATAATATTGTTATGATGACAATCTATGATTTACGAACATAAGACCAACAACATTTTTACTCATACATTTTCGTCTGAATCACCGTTCCAAGGAGCTGTTTTTTTGTTCCCAAACTAAAACGAGCTATTATTTGTTCAGGCTTCAACACGTTTTTTTTACCATAGCGTATTGATAGATCGAAGGTAAAGTAAGGTACTCTCGAAGCCTTAAACTAATATCACCTCCTTCATATAGATTAGTAGCCCACAGAATGAAAGTTATGGATTTATATTCGAATTCTTCTCATATACTTACAAATTAATATGGGTCAATCATAGATTTTTGTAATAATCTGTTATCTATAAATACAATAAAACTGTAGAGGTCAAATGCATATACATAAAAAATGCTAAAAACCGAGTCAGGGGGATGTTAAAAGTAAAATAGAACACATCCAGATTTTTTAATTTTATTTGTTTCTCTGTCTGTTTGTACGGGCTAATCTCCAAAACTTCTGCACCGATTTAAATGAAATTTAGCATAGTGGTACTTTACATACCCGGTCAACATTTTAAATACTATGAATCACACAAAATTTATGAGTTCCCGTGAGATAGTTAGAAAACCGAAGGAATAGCAAACACCACGCGGACAAAGTTGCGGGCATCAGCTAGTTATTAAAAAAAAAAAAATTACACCCTACATCTTCTGCCACATTTAGGAATATGTATATGTTGAATAGTTCCTGTGGGCAGGTAGTCTTTTCGCAATAAAGGGTTACCTACGTCATTTCTCAAGGTCTTATGCATCACTGATACTGAAATTCAAAGATACTTCCGCATTTAAAATAGTAGTAGAGACTTATGACTACGAAACTATCTCACAGATCTAGATTCTAGATCCAAAATACATAAGTTTTACTTTTATCATAACTTTATAACATTTCTATGACTACTTAAGCAATACAGCTAATTTAAAAGCTTTATCTCTGCTTGTATTCATACATTGTGGTAAAGCTGCGCGTGAGTCGATCACAATTCACGAGGTCTATGACCCTACTAATATGGCTAACGACTTATGAATGGGTACTATGTATTTTAGATGCGTTTTTATTTGAATTGTCTGTTTATGGCCAGTAGCGTGTGAAGCCTGCTTTATTGTTGACTAGGTAGTTAGTACTTATGGTAGAAGGTTCTACAAAAAATGGTAGCTACCTAACAATATCAAGTTTTATAATGTTAGTAGTCATTGTAAGTTTTAAGTTGGCATGGAAATTTCTGGAAACTGGGCCAAGAGATTTATATTACTTTACTAGCTGCCCACGGTTTACCCGCGTCATTCTGCTCCAGTGGGTCGGGGCGTGATGTTATGTAGCCTATAATAATATGTTAATCCAGCTTATAAACTGTAACCTTTTCTTTTTCCCGTGTAAACTTTCGGTCTAATCCGTTCTATAGTAGAAGCGTGAAAGAGTTATAAACATACATTCATACAAGCTTTCGCGTTTTTAATACATATTAGTAGGATATAGGATTGTCAATATTGTAAATGTTATTTTCTATTTTTTTATATCACTCGTTAGTTATTGTCTTTACGTCAAAAATGGAATAAGATTAAAGAATAAACCACACTCAAGCTAAGAATGAACAAGTTCATTCATCGTTATGGGAGTCAGAACAGAACTATTTCTCTCTCTCTCTCTCTCTCTCGTTACAAATGAATCAAGTGGTGCTCCAAATAAGGTAAATAAATTTAGAGTTACATAAAGTTAATTAAAGAAAAAGTTGATAATTTCGACAATGTAATACCTACCTACATTATGTTTTAACAAAACTGTGTTTGTAGAAGATTTTTTAAGCACCATAAATATGTAAATAGTAGTTATATTTTACCACTTCAAAAACTCTGGTAATTGTGAACATATTCATTGAATATGAATACTATAAGTTCCATTGAAATTTACTGTCTCTTAAGGTTCAGGTACATACGCTAGTTTAAGATACAGAGATTAAACTATTGTGAATTGCATCATCCAAATGTTTTTTGTAAATGTAGAGAACATTTACAAAAAACATTTGGATGATGCAATACTGTAAAATCTGTATCTGTATTTTTTGGGAATAAAGATATTATTATTATTGAAATTAATTAAACGAAGTCCTTAAATACGTGACTAAAACAATTAAAAGGTAAAGTTTGTGAGTTTCGATGTTCGAGGTAATATCTACTGTATCACTGATCCGATTTTGAAAATTCTTCTTTCAGTGGATAGTTACGTTATCTATGACTAGCATAATCTATATTATTTTTATGTGGTTCCCATGGCAACGGGAGATACGCGGGTCAAACAGTAGCTAGTAGGTGATATAGTAAATATTTTTGAATCATGATTTTGTATTTATATCTGCGTATTGTTACTAAAGGAAGTAAAACCAACAAAATACGATTTATTCATCCATGTCTAGACAATATAACGACCGACAATGCAAATCAATGAAACATCTCCATTTTTGCAAATCATGGCTATTGTTTGCTCAACACCGCGGCCAGATGCTCAGACTATGAATAATGTTGTACTTGTGAGTAATCTACGTTAAGAGTGGGAATAATTCTAGCAAATTTTAGATTTCAGAAAGAGACAAATTATATTCAACGTTCGGGAAAATTGAGACGAAAAATCGTAGAGTGACAATTAAGAGAAGTGTAGGTAAATTTGTTAGGAGTGAGCAAAAATTTAGCCTATTTATGATTTTGGCTTATGCATTGGCATACCTACCAATATAAGTAAGTAATCTTTGTCAAGAGTGGGAATAAAGCTGGCATAATTTAAAATCTCAAGAGACAAATTATACGCAATGGACACCAAAATTAGACTAAAGATCGTGGAGTGAGATTGTAGGAAACCGTAGGTAAATTTGTTACGAGTAAGCAAAATTATCTGTTGATTATTTTGGCTTATGCATTGGTATTGTAATTGTACCGTAGTTGTACTTTGTTTCTACCCCTTTTTACGAAAATGGCGCGGACGGAGGAATATGCAATTTCGCACACTTATAGTTTACAAGATTCCCGTGCGCAGTTTCACCCGCGGAACTCCAGTTTCCCAGGGAACTTTATAATTAAATATAGCCTATAGCCTTCCTCGATAAATGGTCTATCTAACACTGAAAGAATTTTTCAAATCGGTCCTGTACTTCCTGAGAAGCGCGTTCAATCAAACAAAAAAAAACAAACTCTTCAGCTTTATATATAGAAAAAGAATGCAGAATGCAAATATTTTTTTAAATTGTAGTCGAATTTCAACCACTGGGGAACCAACTTTAGAATACAAATTTTGCTTAAGCGCGGTCTTAAGTTGGTATTGATTTTGAATGTTGTTGCAACAAATTTACATGTCAATACCGATATTTTGTGTATTAACAGTCTTATATAGTGTTTGTTCGGAATTATCACTTGTTCCTGAGACACAGAATGTGTTTTATGTCAGTAGGTCAACTTTGATGCGGTTATGGCAGAGAAAACTTGATAACATAGATGACAATTTTCTTTTCTATATTTGTAGTGTGAGATGACAAGTTTCTGATATGATTTATATGGTTTTGTTATTTTTCTGAGAACGTAATGAATATATAGTATACGTCCATTTATATGTATGTATTATATTAATCATCATGGGTCTTCCCTAGAGGTACGGTTTTGCCACGCTTCGCAGGCGGGTTCGACCGCAGTATTATGTTGTAGCACACAGGTAAACGCGGCTATTGGCGGTACCTTGGTTTACGCTTGTTTAGGTATATGTAGTTACAAAATTCAGCACCAATGGCTTAACGTAATTTTTGAGGCACGGAGGGTCCCTCAACCAACCAGACGTAAAGCAAAAACTTTGTAACCTTTTTACGAAAATTGCATGGACAGACTGAGGATTATGACATTTTCTAAACTTATAATTCAAATTGAGAAGGAGTGCAGAATGCTATTTTTTTTTTAAATATGGTCAAATTTCGTACACTGGGCGACCACTAGTATAAATAGTTACGATATAAACTTAAAAAAAAAACAATTGATAGATTATTTCTTAAGTTATTCAATTTAAGTACTGACTTTACCGAATTTGGTTACGATATTCTTTATGGTGTAAAACCGGTAGCCATACAGCATACTTATCCAATCAAGCATCTCACAAAAACTTGATGCTCTACTTATAATGATTAACTGAAACCGATATATCATTGTTCCAAGGTCGTCCAATAAACAGACCTCAAAATAGTACTACTAGAACTAAGCTCAAAATAGAATAAAATAGTTTTTGCTATCTTTAATTTCCAACCCGTTTAATATAAAAACTTACAGTATATGACTCTTGGGTAGTTCTCATAGAACTAGTATATTGTCTAGCTTAATGGTGCTCAAACTGTGGTCCGCGGAACCTAACGGGTTTAAAAAGTGTTCTGTTTTTTTTTTCGGACGGACATTGTATATTTAGCCAGGGGACTTTTGCTACTTTACCGGGCAGAACGGCAAACAGAGCTTCAGGGATTGATGAATTGATAGAGTCATTGTAACTGTTTTAAATAAATTACTGAACTGATAGGGAACAAGCTTAAATAAATGGGGATTGATAGAGTGAAATTTAGTCATTGGAACTGTAAAATATATAACTAAATTAATATAGTAGACTTGTGTTTTAGGATTTTTTTTATTTAATTACATGAATAATAATATTAATTCTCACAATTATTTTTAGAAAGTTGTATTATTTAGAAGGTATATAAGTAGGCTACATTCTATGATTACGTTCCTACGGGGAGTTACTTAGGCAATGAATATCACGAAAAATAAATTTTATACTTTTAATTTATAAAAATAATAATAATAAAGCAAAAAAAAAACACTACCGCTGTTGTAAAAATTATACTTATTTCCAGATTGCATCAGACTATTTGAATCGAGATCACTTATTGATAGGTATTTCTGAGGAGTTAGATGTACTGGCTGTCTTTAACTCTAGGCTGGCTTTAAAGTTCTTACACTTCTTCTTCTTTTTACATGTAGGCTGACTGTCTACATGTAAAAAGATTTCAATTGAATAAAGATTTCACTACCACAAAAGTTTAGGAAACCCTGGACTAGTGGATAATGGCGGCACTTAGGTTGATCTTAATAAAAAAACATTCTTAACGGACCAAGACATGTGAAGCTAACATGGTATTGTGCAGTAACTTGATTTGCGACATCTTACTACCACTGGGTTGCTAATGTTGTTAAGATGGATTTGTTTGTTTATAAACGATCAACTCTCGGCTTACTCAACATATTGTTGTAAATTTCTTTAATCTACTTATGTTATAAAGTTGAACTGAGCTAATCTCGAAAACTGCTTAACCGATTAAAAAAGGTAAGAAGCTTTCTAATGGTAAAAATCTTTTACCATGAGAAAGCTACATTATGCAGTTAATAAATAATCAAAAAAAGTAAAACACCCAATATCTGTTGTAGACAAAACTTTTTTTAAATTAATTTTATTTCTTCTAATTAAAGCTCCTTAATTGTACATGTAACCAATATAACATGAACCATTTTAATAATTCAAAGTAGGTGTGAAACTTACGCTACCTGAATCCAACTTAGACTAGTTCTCAGTTTTTGCTCGAAATTCTACATTTATCTGTAAATAGGCATATCTAAAATATCCTAGATCGATTAACTTACATTACTACTAAAAACCCATACTATTAATCGATCATCGACCGAACTCGGTAACAGTGTTGCCAACAATATTTTAAAGTAAGATAGAATAAAATAAAAATAACTTTATTTATTTGATTCCATGCTAAACTATGCCAATGACAATATAAATCTCAACATTACTAAGAAAGTAAGAGAAAAATAATCATTTGTTTGCCAAAATATGAAAGAAAAGAAGAAGAAAAGCAAAGAAAGAAAGAGAAAAACACGAAATAATAATAATAATGATAATAAAGTAAGGGCAATACTAGAAACTAGAACACTACACAACCTCCGTAGCGTAGCGGTATTTGGCTCGCTTTAATCTCGGAGGACTTGCGTTTGAATCCCACGCCGGACAAGAAATTTTTATGTAGATTCCAAGATTTCTTTCCGGATCTGGTTAGCTGAGGGACTACCCTAAGCTAGCAGCGTTTGCTTGTATGTTACAACATAATACTGCGGTCACCAATCCGCCTACCAAGCGTGGTTACTATGACAAAAACCCCCCCTGGGGAGAAGGCCCTTGTTCAGCAGAGGACGTTATACGGGCTGATGATGACGGGCAAATAACAAACATGAGAAAGAGATAAAAAAGGGTTTCAAAAAGGGTGTCAGCTTATATTTATTTATTTATTTAAATAAATAAATAAGTTAAATTGATAGGGGCAGAGTATGTCGGAACTGTTCCACTGTTTATATCTGTGTAAAGGTGCAAGTTGGAAGCGGGCGACGTGAGGCGGCGGCGGACGACGTGTCGCGGCGACACTACTGGTTTGTATGTATTTCTATGAAATTCCCTTCGCAGTTAGCGACATGAAGTTGAAGACGAATGAAGCGACGCGTTTCATAGAAATACATACAAACCAGTAGTGTCGCCGCAAGACGTCGTCCGCCGCCGCCCCGCGTCGCCCGCTTCCAACTTGCACCTTAACAGTTCCGCCATACTCTGCCCCTTAAGGCAAATATATAAGGCATAAATTACATATTAATCATTTGCTGTTGTGGTCTACATTTTGTATTTTCATCTATTTAAATGTCTCATTCTAAAGTATAATACATACCTAGTTTTTATTCAAAAGAAAGTCACATTTTTTCGTTTTATTCCAAATATCATAACGTAGATACGCTATCTACTATCTGTTAGGTACATTAAGTGACAATAAATATCCAGTATTAAATATGTTAGTTAAACTATACTAATAAAACAAAATTAAGTTAGTATTTATGTTTGTAAACTAAAAAAAATACCGGCCTAATCTTTCACCACTATCTACAAACATTGTTATCGAGTACGTTATTTTATGACCTGACTCCCCCAGGAACGGGAGTTACGCGGGTAAAATAGCTAGGCTAGGCAACTTTTTATAAGAATCTAAAAAACAGCTAATCTCCAGTTAAAACTGTTAGGCTGGCTACACTGCTTCGCAACCATTTTTGAAATGCATACCACGAAAGTTGCTCTACTAACTATTAACCTATGCCTATATAAAGGCAATGTTACATTAACTTATTTGAGTTAAATACATTATTGCGTATGGTATTAAGGTCACACACACACTGATTTATTTCTTAATTCAATTTGTTACATCGTAAATAATATCTTGATTGAGCTTGAGCAAATATAACATTTTATATAAAACGATGTAGATAAAATTAGTATGGTGCGATAGTCATAAAATTTTATCGTCATTTTGAGTCCATTTAAGGAATATCTATGTATTTATACATGTATCAAATACTTAGTACCTGTATTTCGAAAACTGCGCGCACGGAGGAGTGTGAAATTTCGCACACTTGTAGTTTATAGAAGGTGTGATAGTATTTTATTTAATACTAGCTTTTACCCGCGGCTTCGCTCGCATTGATACCTCCAAAATATGTGTACAAAGTTTCATGATGATCGGTTGAGTAGTTTTCGCGTGAAAGCGTAATAAACAAACGGACATTCAATTTTATAATATAAGTAGGGATACTAAGTAGGGAGACGTTACTTGCCCACATAAGGAGGTCTCCCACAACCTCTCGCTTTCGACCGTCTTGGAGATGATGGTCGGCAGCGAGAGGTGACGTCTCCCACCACCCCAGCGAGCTCCTCTCTCTTGCTGGACCACGCCGGACACTCCACCACCGTGTGCTTCGCCATATCATCGGCGCAGTCACAGTGGTGACAGCGAGTGTAAACTTATATGCTACCTACCTATACCACCTACTTGGCAAAATTACCCTTGATGAGACGGACTTAACCACGAGGCAATTTTTGCTGCACCTGTCATGAAAGGCCCTGCTCGGCTTTATTTAAAAACTTGAGCTCCGGAAGGACCCCATCGAATTATGGATTGAATTAGTAGGATTAGACTGCCTATTTACCTCGTTCATCGCTCCGCTGACTCGCTCCTCACCAGTGGATAGACCGCCTTATTCTTTTGTCTAGGTACGCGCCAGCTCCTTGGCACATCTTCACTCATTTACGAGTACCTTTGTGGCAAAACTAAGGTGACATTACGTTTGTTGCTATCATATTTAAATGTCTGTTGTCTGTCATCATCATCAGCCCGTATAACGTCCACTGCTGAACACGGGCGTTTTCCCGAGGGACCGGCTTAACGAGCTTTCTTAGGCATGGAGAATCGTCCCTCAACCAACCAGGCCCAGAAATAAATCTTAGAATTTCCACAAAGATACCCCACGACCTTCAATTCTTAAAGCGAGACTTGTACCGTTACGCCACGGGGGTCGTCTGTAGTCTGCAACAACATTACATGTTTTTGTAACTGAAACAGAATATTTTGCAAAGGTTTATACTTTTCTATTTTTATTGTCACGCGATTCCGCTATACATAAATCAGGTGATTGAAATCAGGTGGTTACAGTTTTACGGAAAAAATATCTTGGTCGAAATTCGTGCATTTAGCTATTTCTTTTTGGGAAAAAGGGATACCTAAGGAATGAAAAACGGAAAAGAGGTAGGCTGATGAAAGATAGTATGAAAAGCTGGAGAAAGGTCGTGATAAATAGACAGAATTAGAGGTGGCCTATATTTTATGATAGCCTGAATGATCTGGAAGCTAACAGTCAGTTGTCTAAAAATAAATAGTTACTTAAAAAAATAGTGATATTATGAATGTAGACATATAGTTATGGTCAAAGGGTAATAAAGAAATAAAAAAATAAATGGTCAATAAAGGTTTTTTTTTTTCATTTTTATGTTTTTTATAGTTTTATGACATACACATTTATGAAGAGCCTTGGAATTTAAGCTTACTGAGATAAATTATATCTAATTATGAAGCAAACCATACATAATATTAGTTTTAAGTTCTATGTAAGCGGTATAATAATTAAATCATTTAAATCGAATTTACAATTTATACCTACATATATTTTATAACAAAGACACCTAATTTTGATGTTTATTTTCAGGTAAGGCGGATACCAGATAAAGATTTCAAGGATTAAGAATTGATTCTATAAGGTATGAGTGTCACTTGACATAACGTTCTATATATTTAAAATATCGATTAATCGCTCTCGCACTAACAAAAGTAATTTGATGATCCCAATCGATAATATCAATTAAAACATCGTAATTAACACAGTAACTAGCGATTTTTAGTTTTAACTAGAAATCACTACTAACATATAGGCAAAAGTATACACCGTGATTTTTTAATGATTGCTTATAATTGGCAAGACAATTTGCCATCAGTATAAACGTAACATTATAATTTCGAAACAGGCATATACTTTTTTTGTTGTTGTCCGGGGGGAAATGCATTTACGCATCCCCTCCGCCTCTGCAGCGTTCCCGCGCCGGCGAAGAGTCGCCCTCGGACTCTTCACGACTAAAACACTCCTCCGACACTCCTCCGTCCGCGGTCGGTGCGGGCCGGGTACGCATAGACATATACCTACTTATACACAAAAAGTTTGTTTTAAGAGACAAAATATATCGTAATTAGTTACCTCTTTGGTAATTATTTGCCTTTATTGACTTTATAAAATGAGTCAATTTTTGTATTTCAATTATTATGTCAGGCTAATACAAAACCACTACTAAATATACTATAATCATTGTAGCTTATCTGATCTAAACAAACCTACTCTAAAACAAAATATTTAACGAAAAAAATACGGTGACACTTTAGGTGGCTCCTATAATGACTTTGTCATTGAAAGGTGTCATAGAATATTATTATCTTTGGTATCGGTTGCCTAGCAACGTGCCTCTATGTGGAGTGTACACAACGACGTGATTGCGCGCCGACATAGTAAAGTAGAATACAGTAAAGCAATATGTAATTGTTGTAAACTAGAGGGGTGTAATTTTTTTACGCTATGTACTTACTTGTATGACTTGGATAAAATGTAAGTATTTGCTACTAATATGCAGGATATAATATGTAATAGTTATGTGACATTGTATGATAGCTGCAGCTACTAATTTATCTTTTGTTGTCAGAGGCGAGGACTAGAGATCTGTCACACAGGTTCCGAACCTAGCTCAGACTTCAGCTCTCAACAAGGTTCTGTATCATGCTGTATCTATTATTATAAGAATACAATTGTACCTCTAAAGAGAAATAAACAATATTTACTATTATTATTATTAATAGAAGAAAATTGCACACCAATTCAGGCTTCAGAATAACTATTTTCTGTCCTGCTAACACATACACATATAATATCCTATATATATATTGGCAAGATTAGAATTTTCCATTAATTTATTTAAAACATAACTCCTGAAATAAATGCTTTCCGAAAACAAAAATAATGATCAATATAATCAGTATACCTACCTTAAAGTTTGTGTCGAAATATATTTTTTGTGATTCTTTTTATAACAAAATAAAACGAAACCAATTAAAAAGCTATGTATTGTAAAGTAAAACTACTTTTAAATATCCTTATATGATATTACTAACGCAACAAACCAGAAAACTATGTGATCAAAGCACCTAAATATACAGACATTTTTACCCACTGCAAAATACTATACTATGGCCACCGTGTGAAATAGTTTTGGTAAAAAAAAATGTTTAAAAGTCGTCGCGGCATCGCAAAATAGAAGCACCAATTTTCTTTTAAACCTTTTTGTATGGAGCCAATGAATGTCAAAAGAAACTTCGAGTGCGTTTAGAATTTTAATTATGTTCGCGTGAACGGTCTGTATGTAGCATTTTTAAATTTAATAGGTTTTTACGAGTAGGTATGCTTAACATTTTATGACGGATTTGTTTACTTGGCTAATATTGTTTCATTATATTGTACCTACATTCAATATATTACTAATAATATGGTACATCGTTTCTTTTTTTTTCGGATATATCGGAGACATACGTAGGTAGCCGACGAGGCTTTTGCTACTTCACAGGGCATAAAGGCGAGCAGAGCTCCAGCCTTAATAAATGGCAGCCTTAAAAAACTACAAACTAAGCAATTTGCGCAAGAGGGCGCCTCCTCTAGGGCTCGGTCCTCGCCTCAGGGCTATGAGAATGAGAGATTATGACTTTTAGTATCTATTTTAGGGGAATTTTGTGCAACTGTGGCTCTACTTTACTCTCGGACTTCGGGTCTACGAGGGCATCAGATGGTTCTTTGCGGTACATCTTTTTGGAGTATACCTGTATGTTTGTGATCATAAAATAATCGGTACAATATTTCGCATATTCAATTATTTATTGGAAATATTGTCTTATTCAAAGATAAGTTATAACTAGCTGCCCCGCACTGGCCCATAGCTCAAGTCCGCTGTTATTATTATACATAGAATAATGCCAAATGTGTCGCTATTTGATTATCAGTTTTAGGCAACTGGAATTAAAAAACAATTTGCTTTGAATATTTTTTTTTTGGATCATTTTCAAATGAAAACGGAAATTAGTACTAAGACATTGTTAAGGGACATAATATATAGAGGTAGACAACATCCGTAGCGTAGCGGTATTTGGCTCGCTTTAAATCTCGGAGGTCGTGGTACGACCCTACGCCGTACATACAACTAAATTTTGCCTCTTTATAATATTACTATAGATTAGTACATTTTAGTAACTGCATAAAAAAATAATAATAATTAAACATCAATTTTTTAAATAGGTAACACAATCGGATATTTAGCGGCAACTTATTGAGTTTCTCATATTATTTTACTCAACACAATAATTTCTTAACACGACTGTAATTCCTTTCCATTGTCTCTCCGTATGGGTATAATAAGTCACACGCATCTCTGCTGATGCCATTAATTAGTAAGCGTTATATTTGTAGACAGTTCAATGGTAAGCCTTGGACAGCACAGTTAGTGTAAATGTATAAAATCGTTTGTTTGCTACCGGCTCATAGAAAATCTGATAAATGTTTTAAGATAAGTTAGTTGGTTGATGCAAGTTTAGTGAATTGTTGGACATAGACTGTTAGATTATTCGGAATGTTTAATTTAAAAAATCCGATTATACTCAAATATTGTTTATATTCTAATACAAATCCAACATAGAAATCTTGCTTCTATTATCAAGGAAAAAGAACATTTGTATTTTATATGTCCCTTCATCATCATCATCATCATCAGCCCGTATAACGTCCACTGCTGAACATGGGCTTTTACTCGAGGGAGGGTTTTTGCCAAAGTCACCACGCTTGTCAGGCGGGTTGGTGACCGCAGTATTATATCGTAATACACAGGGACACGCTGCTGCCCATGCCTAGGTATACACAATTGATATAGATGACGTTTTAACAATCGGGACCAACCGGGCTTAACGTGCTTTTCGAGGTACGGAGGGTAGGGTAGGGTTGGCTGAGCCAACTAGACCCGGATAGAATCTTAGAATCTACACAAAGATTTAAAGGTAAAGATAGGTATAATAGATTGCTATTAACAGTAGCTTATTTCAGTTGATGTATCGACGTATTGACATGTGCCGACGCCGAACATAAATACGACCTTGGTTCTATTTAATTCATAGAACATTTCTATTTCTAGTAGTCATCAAAATTTCAGTTCTAAGCCCCTTTAAATTATGTATCTGTGTAAGAATTATAAATGGTGTAATTATCTATCTTCATGCTTGATGTGTATGGTGGAGGAACAACTATAAATATAAAATACAGATAGAAATAAACCTGACAATTTTCGTCGTATTGACATAATATGCGTGTTATTTTAAAAGCACTACTTTTTTTTATTATAACAATATGATGGTTTATTTATATTTTCTGAATATCACTATATTTTTATTTTCCCATAGCTTTTTCGATCTTAAGTACAATCAGTACCGGAAAGTAGGTAGGTACTCTGTATTAAATAATTATTTTATTTAAAAAAAATACTATAAACCTTTTTTTTCTTTTTTTTTAAAGCTACGGGAATTATTCGAAGAAGCGACGTAAGGCAAAGATGTGGCTAGACGCAGCTGAAATGCGAAACGAATACGGCACGGACGTCTGCAACACGCCGCTTGTGTGTAATTCACTATACGCCGCCACATTCATACATTTTGTATGAAAACATGTTCAAGCGACATCATGCGTACACATATAATTTATTATTATGTACAACAATTTGTTGGCGACATTAGTTCAAAGAAATGTCTGAAAAAGTTATGGCATATATTAAGGAATGTATTTAACCGGCTGTTAACTATAACGCACTGATGAAGTTTTATTTATACATTTTTCACAGTGATAAAGCTTCTTCACAGTCCAAGTGACATTTAGAGCCGAATTAATTGACATCATTTTTCAAACCTCAGTTTAGGGGCCCAAAAAGAAGTACTTGTGGTATTTCCCATTGAATATTCATACCTATTCAATGGTCTATTGTACACCATGACAAACGAGGCCTTATTCCCATAGTCTGTCCGTCCAATTGTTTACATTGAATAGGTTTGACAAGGTCACAATTTGTATGGCGGTTTAATTAGGGTAATGTGTGTGTGCGTTTGTTGGTACAGTAGTGCCTTTTTGTCATGTGGTTCTTATTGAAATGTATTCAAATTTGTATGACAACCTCCGTGCCTTAGCGTCATAAGTTTCGTCTTAAATATTGGTGGCTTGCTTTCCAGCTCTAGAAAAAAAAAATGTTGTAAGATGGAAGGTTCTTTTCAGAGTCTGGTTGGTAAAGGAATTAATTCCCTCTGTGCCTCGGTAAGCATTTTAATCCGTTGGTCCCGATCGTCATAAGAGAATCTTTGGCAATCATATACTAGGTAACGGGAGCAGCGTTTACCTGTTTACATGCTGTACGGAGGTCTATGCGGTGTGTTATACTCCGGTCAACAACCCACCTTCCAAGCGTGGTGCTTGGCAACCCACTTGGGGAAGGGCCCATGTTCAGAAATGGACGATAAACGGACTGAACGTAACGTAATTTATTAATCTGTAACGTTATTTATTAATCTATAACTTACTTAAAGTTACAGATTAATAAATTAAGACACAATTTACTAAGTAGACCGTCAAAAATAACTTGAAAAAATCGGCTATTTTATGTAATTCCTTGAATTATGCAAAGAATATACAAGAAGCATTCAATGTAATTTATCCAAAGGAATGTTTCACCGAATGACTTCATATTCAATTTGTCTCGTTTCTGAGATGGTTGACAGCAGTTCGGAGTAATTGTGTGAATATTTAAATTACTTATCTGTATTCAAGACGTTCCCAGACGCGGAGAGTGAAAATATACAGACAAATGGTGATATTTTACATCAATAGGATATTCATTTTATAAAATACTATCTGTTCGTGGCCAGCGTTGCCCGTCTGTCATACTGACATTTCCCTTAGATTTTCCAAAAAACCCTACATACAGAACTAATAATACAGAGAAAATTTAATTAAACAAATTAGTAAAGTTGTTCTTAAGCTATGCGCCTACATAAATTCCTGAGATTCATTTTTATTTTTATATAACAAATGCACATGCCAGGCGTCACCCTTCTTAAATATCTGACGTTCCTCGGGGATTTTTTTTTTCTCTAACAGATCATGTCCTGCTAATCACGATTACATTCGTGTAAGTACCTAGAACTAATGGTATATGCGTATGTTTGTAATTGTTTGTAGATCTTTACATTTATGTGGTTCTCCAACTTTTTTTTCCCGTGGACGACGTTATTAACCAGAACGTTGTTGGGCATAAAGGCGAACAGTGCGCTATCCTTATTATTTAGTTAAAGGTTTTCTTGGCAGGAGACAAGCATACATTATTAACGCAAATTAAGTTTTGGGAAAAATAAATATTTACTAAATGTACTCCAAAATGTTAAAACTAAAGTAATCAGTTGTTGATGAAACTATAAAAACCAAATGAGTAGGTAATGACATATCATTACATCTTTTTCTCTTGCATCAATTTATCGCAAATTGATGTCAATTTAATGCATGTCAATATATCGTGGTATGCTTAGAGTAGAGCGATCCATGTCCTGCGTTCTTAGTTTTTTAATAGCATATTACATTTAAGTGGGTAATAGATGAGCATTAGCAAGGGAGTAGGTATGCCTTAAATACGCGGATGCGCCTTAACCGTCGCAGATATTTTAGCCCATACTTTGAAAAAATATAAAATAAATTTATTTTAAACCAGCTTTTATAGTCTATGGATTTCGATTTTGCCATACAAAATAAGCAGAGAGCGACCAAATTTTGGGTTGAATTTCACTCTACCGTTACGTCATAAATTCGTCACTTCTGTACAAGTGTGACCAATATCTTAAATGTACCGGTGATGACATAATTGACATGTGATTACAGTAGAATGTTGGTATGCCTACAGGTAGACCTGTGAAGGTATAGTTATGAAAATTTCCCAAGAAATTATACAGTAGGTATAAGAAAATAACAACGCAAATTTTAAATTACGCTACTTAAAATTTCAGTATTATGGCAATTGAGTATCATAAGAAAGTGCCAATCCTTAAATTCTGCTTATCTTAGTAACTTCTAACTATTTAAAAAAAGATTTCAGTAGATATTAGATAGCGCATTTATCGAGGAAGGCTATATGTTCTAAGCTATATATATCATCATCATCATCATCTTCAGCCCGTAAAACGTCCACTGCTGAACATGGGCCTCCTCCCGAGGGAGGGTTTTTGCCATAGTCACCACGCTTGGCAGGCGGGTTGGTGACCGCAGTATTATGTTGTAACATACAAGGAAACGCTGATGCCCGTTTCCTGGTATACAATTGTTATAGATGATAGTGTAACAATCGGGACCAACAGCTTAACGTGCATTCCGAGGCACGGAGGGTAGTTCCTCAGAAAACCAGACCCGGAAAGAAATCTTAGAATCTACACAAAGATCTCTTATCCGAAGTGGGGATCGAACCCACGACCATCACGTTACTATTCCACACTGACGAAATCGCGGGCACAAGCGCGTATACCTACTATAAACGTAGGTATATATGTTACACAATATGTATAGCCCCAAATTAACTCTTTCATTTGCACGTAGTTCTCAATGATGAAGAGTGAAGAGCAGTGGAGTGCATCGAACCATCTCTCATCGCTTACGACATGCATACGTCACCTGGGTACAAGTGTGACCAATAACTTAAATGTGACAGCGATGACATCATTGACAGTAACATACTGCACTAAAGATCACTGACTAAAAATTATGCAAAAGGATTGTTTATTAATCATATAATGAGTTTTAGGAAGTAATTTTTATGAGCGGTTTTTTTTTCGTAATTCAAAATTGTATATAAACATATGTCTAGGTCATTTTCTATCGTTTTTCCTGTGGATTTTTTATTTAATAGCGGTCGTATATAAATAATAAGACAGTTTTTGATAAAAAACTTAAATCGGCAACTTCATTAAATAACTCCTGCGACATGGACTACATTTTCACTTTACACTCTGTTTCGTTTTTGGTAAATAGCTTATAAAATCCTTCTTAACGAAGTCGTGAACAGCAGGCACAAATAAAAAAAAAAAATTACAACAGTAGATGTATTTAACAATTTCCGTTACTTTCACAATGGAACTATTAATACAATTTTACCTTCTTCATGGCGACCAGATTCAGTCACGGCAGTCACGATCTATGGAGAGAAGCAGGTTTTAATAATATAATAAAATAAATAGAAATCAATTTAAGGGTACAGGCTACGAACAAACAGTGACCTAATAAATAGATTTTGACAGAAATGCAATTAAACCTACTTCTTCTCAATATTCTTTTTGTTTTAGCCATAAACAATTGGTTGAGGGACTACCCGCCGTGCCTCGGAAAGCACGTTAAGCCGTTGGTCTCGATAGTTATAACATCATCTTTAACAATCGTATACCAGGGAATGGGCAGCAGCGTTTCCTTTTATATTACAACATAATGCTGCGGTCACCAACCCGCCTGCCACGCGGCAACAACCTAGGCAAAAACCCTCCCTCGAGAGGAGGCCCATGTTCAGCAGTGGACGTTGTACGGGCTGATGATGATGACGATAAACAAAAGCGTGTTGGACCTTTTTAAAATGTTTGTGATTAGGTTACTGATATGGGGGAACAAGGATTTGGTTTCAGAGAAAAAAAAAAAAAAAAACTAAAATTGTGACATTGACTTGACTTGATTTGACTTCGCCTATGCCTTCTAATTATTAAACTATCTTGTATATAATAATATTTATTTATAAACTATCTATTCTTTAATACGGATGTTGACAGGTGCTGTTGGTTCACAACCCTACAACGGAGCTATTAGTACCTACATCTATACTCGTGTACTAATTTGTGTACCTTCCGTTGTCCTCGTAGACCCAATGTTCGAGAGGCCCGCAAACTCCAAAGTAGAGCGATAGTTGCACGAAATTGCCCTACAAATCTAAAGTCATCATTCATCATCATCATCCCTCAACCGCGATCACCCTGAGCCGAGGTCCAAGTCCCACAGGGGTCGCCCTCTTGCGCAGGTTGCTTAGTTTAAACCTTTTATTGAGGCTGGAGCTCTGCGCGCCTTTATGTCCCGGACATAAGAATTATTCCCGATTATCCCCTCTAGCCATTTATAATATTAGTAGAGATCTCCGCCTGACTAACAAAGTTTATTTTATTGAGCAACCATTTTCTCAAAGTTCAAATGCTGAATACAGCTTATTTAATGAATATACTCTTTACTTAATTCAATAAGTTGATTATGTTAATTCTCGTGCTTTGATAGTTATAGTATGTGTTTTATGGGTTTATAAATTATATGACTGTTTAATTTAATTGGTAGATTGAGCAATGGCGGATGATTATGAAGCATCAATATGTATTATCAATAGATATGTATTTTATACACGTAAAGCCTTTTATTAAAAAAATTTTGTAGATTTCTATAGCAGTTTTTGTATACATATTACTAGTATTCTGGTTAACCCCTCGTGCTAAGCTCAAACGCTTGTGTTACAACAACATGAGCGCAAGTCCAACGTCTCTAGCCATTGGGCAATCAAATTGATTCCCGCTCCGGACAAAATCTTTGTGTTAAATCAACAGTTATTTTAGGTTCTGGTTGGTTGAGTGACTACCCTCCGACCCTCGGAAAGCACGTTAAGCCGTTAGTCTCAATTGCTATAACATCTTCGACAATTGTACCTATACTAAGTAACGGATAGCAGAGTTTTTGGTGTACTACATAAGTAATACTGCGGTCACCAAACGGCTTGCCAGGCGTAGTGACTTCGAGGGAGGTCCATATTCAGCAGTGAACGGGCTGATGCTATGCCCGGGGAAGTAAAAAAAAGTAAAAGTATCATGGCTGACATAAGTCCTTAGAAAAAAAATCGATCTTGTGATCCTAAAACAGTTCGTAATAGGTGCTGCGCTTACGCAAGAAGACATCACACGACGTATTGTAATTGTTTAGCGTACTGTAATGTGATAGACTCGTATATAGTCTGATCCTCACACCGAATAGTAAATTTATTAAATACTGCTCGCCTTTTCCCGTCAGCGACCGCCCTGAGCCGAGGTTCAAGTCCACAGGGGACGCCCTCTTGCGCAGGTTGCTTATTTTGTAGTTTTTAAACCATTTATCTAGACTGGAGCTCTGCTCGCCTTTATGCCCATTGAAGTAGCAAAAGCCTCGGCTAACTACATATGTCCGTCCGAAAACGAAAACTGCTCGCTTTTATGCCCGATGAAGTAGCAAGAAGCAAGTTATTACATGTGTAGTCACTAGCTTTTTGCTACTTCACCGGGCCGTCTGAAAAACCCACTTAATCTATAACTACTAATATATATAAAGCTGAAGAGTTTGTTTGCTACGATGAAGCCCTTAGGAATCGGTCACTTCTTTGTAAACTTTTTGCAGCGCGAACTCCGATGAGGCACTACGCGTTGCCACTGCGCAGGTGCGCTAATTCTGTCATGGCTTTACGTAATAATAATTTGAAATTATTTAATATCTCGCTGTTATTGCAAATACAATATGTCATTAGAAGGCCTAACGCCACATCTTTCTGAGCAATGCTGAAATTCTCTTTTTTTTAAGTTTTGATTTTAGCACTTTATCGAGCAGAAATAGGTTCTCGAGTGGAGACCACGAGCTGGCAAGCGCAGCGTAGGACGACCGCCTGCACGATGGACCGATGACCTCATAAAGGTTGCAGTGAGTCAGTGGTTGCAGGCCGCTAGCGATCGTTCCCGCTGGTAATCGATGGGGGAGGCCTATGTTCAGCAGCGGACTACAACAGGCTGATGATGATGATTTTATGGAAATGTTTACCTTATACTATATTTCAAAATTCACATTAATAACATTCGACCACCGACATTGGGGCCTAAACCTAAGATGCAGGTTCGAATCCTGTCCGTGGGCGAAATTTATTAATCTGAAATTTGGAATGCTGAAATTGCCCTAGGGTCTCGCGACTTATAGTTAAAGAAACCCTTCTTTAATGTTAGTTAAAAATCCAAGAAATGAAATAGATCATCATCATCATCAGCCCGCTTAGCGTCCACTGCTGAACATGGGCTTCCTCCCGGGGGGTGTTTGCCATAGTCACCACGCTTGGCAGGCGGGTTGGTGACCGCAGTATTATGTTATACTACACAAGGAAACGATGATATTCGTTCCTTGATATACGAGTATTACAGATGATACACGAGGCACGGATGGTACTCCCTCAACCAATAAGACCCGTAAAGAAATCTTAGAATTTACAAAAAGATTTGCTGCCCGGCGCGGCGTGGGAATCGAACCCACGAACTCCGAGATTTCAATCGAGTCAAATACCACTACGCTACGGAGGCTGTCAAATAGATCAAATACTGACTTTGTTTCTGTGCAACTATTATTAAAACAAGATGTAGGTAATTAAATGTTTCTAATGACCACTTTATAACATTATGCCGACTTCCGCCGCTCGTGTGATCTTTTGATATTATTAATGTAATAAAATATTAATGTTCACAAATTATTTAATTCAGGAAATGGCATAATTTCTAAGTCAGTAGTAGGCATTACTTCTAATTGAATTCATAATTACAATAATAAATTCTGAGTCAACTTTCTATTTTAGATTTATAAAGCGTTTAATTCTTTCAATTTTAATGAGTCTATTACCTATATACCTACACTTTGATGTTATAATGACTGCTAATAGTCTGCGAAATAATTTATTCTTGGTAGTAAAGGCGAGGTATTCCTCGAAGCGCTACCAATGAGGCGCTCCTGTTTTATTCCTCGGAGCGCTCCTTTTAGTAGCGCCTTCCGATAGTAATTAAAAATATTAAAATTGAAGAAAACCTTGAAGCCCACCCACGTTTAAAAATAAGGAAGAGCATGAAGTAAACGCAATAAATTATATCGATGATTTTTAAAAACTCATTTGTGCATCATCATTATCGAAGTTGCTTAACCAAAAGTTAAGGAACTTAAATGATAATGGTGGCTTCAAGGTATAAAATTGTAATATTTTAAATTACTATCGGGAGACGCTACTAAAAGGAGCGCTCCGAGGAATAAAAAAGGAGCGCCTCATCAGGAGCGGCTCAAAATGGTAGCGCTTCAAGGAATACCTCGTAAAGGCGAACCGTGAAATCAGATTAAAGTTACTTTGAACCTATTTTTTTTGTTGTTCGGGGGATAATGCATTTACGCATTCCCACCGCCGCGCCGCTGCAGCGTATTCGCGCTCTGGCGGTGGAATATGTGGGACTCGCCCTCTCCATAGCGTGGTATGCTAACACATACCACGAGGAGAGGACCCTACAACCACTAAAACCCCCCGGACACTCCTTCGATCCGCCGTTAGCGGGGGTCGGGTACACATAAGCAATCCGGAAGTTGCTTTGAACCGCTGCTGGTTTGTACAACCTAGATTATTGTGTATATATGGAGCTCATTTCGCCACGAACATTGATCCATTGCAACTGCAATTGCTAACAAAGCAGCTGCTCATAATTACTGACGGCAGAAGAAAATTATTAAATAATCACCAAAAAAATAAAAGTACTTACTTATATACATTTTAAAGATGATTAATAAATATAATTAAGTGACTTTAATATATAAATAATGGCACTGAACTCATCCTGCGCAGGTCCGACTGAAACTTGCCCGGGTTTTTCGTTGCGTTTTACAAAGTAACTTATATCTCTACTCTCTTATTACTTATTAGGCCTCGTCATAAAAGAGGCTGTAAAACATTACGAAACGGTGTGATTGTGTCCTTCTTAATTGTACCCTGTGTTGCACGCTAAACCATCATAGTAATGAACCGAGTGTCGTGATAGAGTAAGTGTTCAGGAAATGTGTTGCGTTATATCGTGATCTTATTATAAACCAAATAGTGGCTTTAGGATGTCATTACGTAGTTAAATAAATAATATGAATATAACATTATAGATCGTGATATTATATTCCACATATAATTGGAAAGACGATTTACTATCAGTATTGCTATCGAAACGCAACATTAACATTTCATAATATACATATATATATATATATATTTCTCTATAACAAAAAAGTCAATAACAAATGTACCTACCTACATTGCAAAATGAATTCTATAGTGCTTTACAATACAAAACCCCTAACACAGTTCTGAAGTCATTTTAATCTGTAATATCAATGCTATTGAAAAAGTATATTATATTATCAGCAATGTTTGGCTTTGCAGCTTTATGGCGCAAAAAGACCGCGTCATTCATTAGTCGGTTGCGTGGAAGTCGCCACAGCATCTTGAGTGCCATTGCTGCTAGGCACGATTGTCCCCTGACATGGATGTTAGTGCAACGGACTAAGTCCCTGCTAACTATTTTATATTAGTGTATGTTGTTATGTATGGATCGAAGTTATCCGAATAAATACATTTTATTATTATTATTATTATTATTATTATATACATAGATCGATTGTGCTTACAAAAATAAATTTCCCCGTGTTTTTGCAACCAATAAAAATTGCGGTTATTCTGCAAGACAGTTTGTTGAAAGGTTTTTAATAATGAAAAATGTACTCGGTATAAACATCACACACAAGTGTGTAGGTATATGTGTGTTGTATTCAATTAGATAATATTTTTTTAATTTAGTATCACGCTTTTTGCCTTGTTATCCGCGTGCTCCCGTGGGTTTTTAGTTCGGGTTCATTTGGAATTTTTACGGGTTTGGTAGGTTAAGGGTCTATCCTCCGTGCTTCAGAATTCACTGTTAGTCCTGATTGTTAATTCATCATCTACGACAATCGAATACTTGGTAACGGATTGCTACCCGTTACCTGGTATAACATTCGCAATACTGCTGTGTTTGTCTATGTAACATGCTATTCATAACACTGCGGTCACCACTGCGGTGCTTACCAAGCATGGTGACTATGACAACTCCCTCTTCGCGAGAAATCCATGTTCAGTAGCGGACGTGACTATGATGGTAAACTACAACAATCAAACAATTAGAAACAATCAGATATTTTCAAATGAATAATATGTTAATTACATTCTCCGAAACAAAAGAGGTTCCCACCAATCTTTGGCACAGAGGTGCGAACACACATGTAGGTGAAACCATTAGTAGCACTTTGGTTGTAAATTAGTAACAATAGCAATATAACAATGTATTCTTGGTCCATACATTTATGTATACCTATGTAGCTAAATACAAAATACCTTTTTAACAACTACATAAGCTGTTAGAACTTAATAAGTAGGTATAATTATTAACTCACAACATTTTACATCATCATCAGCCCGTATAACGTCCACTGCTGAACATGGACGTCCTCCCGATGGCGGGTATTTGCCATAGTCACCGCGCTTGGCAGGCGGATTGGTGACCGCAGTGTTATGTTGTAATACACAGGGGAAACGCTGCTGCCCGTTTCCTGGTTCGTTTGTTATAGATGATGTTATAACAATCGGGACCAACGGCTTAACGTGCTTTCCGAGGCACGCAGAGTCTGGTCTCTCTTGGTTGCTCAAATTTAGGGCTGCCTAGTCCCTGTTATGTTTTTTCTTATTTTGTTTTTAATTTTCGTTTCCTGCGTAGCTTGGTTGGCTCTATGTTCTATATTTGTTTTTAAATTGTGGTTTAAACTTTAATTAAATTTATTCTTATGCCTCTTCAGTTCCGACAGTTAATCTGTGGACTACAATTAATATAAATACATGAATGAACCTAGATATCTTTATCAAGGAAACTACAGTAACCGCTGAACCACCAGTTTGTCCTAAGAACATAATCAATCAATTACACCCATTACTTATAAAGTACATTATATATCGCCACTAACTATAAGCTTACCTTCATTAGTGGTCATTTACAGTAAAATGTACTGTAGATTACTGTAAACCAGTGTCACTAAACCTGTGGCCTGTAGAGCAGACCCCTAGGGGTCCGCGAGTATAAACTATTTACCAACAATACACTTACAGAAATTGTAACAATCGCTACGAATACAAGACAATTAATATGTGTTATATTTATTAGTCGTAGATATATCAGTAACTAGTTTTTCCTGCAGTTGTACTTGAACTTGCGAAAATGCAGTTTTCTATGCGTGAATATTTTTAAATTAGATTTGTAGTATTTGAGTGCATCCCTTACAAATTTACTCACATTAAAAACTTTTTTAACTTATTAATATTAGAATAACTTCAGTAGCAATAAGCAATTCCATATAAATTATCCCGATTCTTTTGTGTTATTTTGTTTGGCGTCCTTGAAAATTGTGCTTAATTTTCTAGAGATGTGTATTTTTCGGTGCCTTACTGCCCTTTGGGGAAAACTTAAGGGTTTTAGTAGAACCCCTTCTCGTAGTATGCTTGGTATCATCGCTGATCCTACATATCCCACCGCTGCAGCGGCTTGCACAATGCATATGGGATGAGTAATGCATTGACCCCAAAAATGGGGTCCGTGGGTAAAAGTTTAAGTAACACTGCTACAAACTATTAGTACCCGGTTGATCGATCGACGCCTTCAGTAGTCAAACAAGCCTTCCCATCAAATTGGAAGCAAATTAAAAACACATGAGGCTAATAACCATAATCATAGCCCCCTAATGCTTCCCCAGTGTTAGCCGCTCAATTGATAATTTCCCCGAGAAAATTCCAGAAGGTTCTTCGCTTACTAAGTTGATATAAATTGTTCAATCGTTGTTAATGGACGCTTTTTGTAAGTACATACTTGTTTATAAATACCTAATAATATGTATAAATGTATTGACAATTGATTAGGTTTCTTTTTGTATCAATGCATCATTAAATTATGGGATTCATTTATTGACCTAGCTAAATAAATAGGTATACTCTGTATCGCGGAAGATTTTTTATACTTCTACATGAATATAACTGCTTATATGCTGCTATTTTTAGTTGGGATAGTTTAGAATCGTTATTAAAAATATTTGTAGCTTAATAATTATGTTAATTGTAGTTTATTCTGAAGAAAAATATAACTATCCATATCTATAAATTTAAGGTTATATTTTTCCCAAATACTCCCTAAATTTCGGGAAAACTTTTGGTAACACTGAGGCGTAAACCATGTCGGTAATTGTCGTTGAAATATTAATTTGTTTACACAGAGCATAGAAATACATCGTTAGGGTAATGGATGGCATCGATCCATTAGATATTCTGTAAGTATTTTTAAAATCTGAATATATATGACTATTGATTTAAAATGTTGAAATAATAAAGTATTAGGTACATAAATCATAAATTTGTATAACGTCCACACTTGAACATGGGCCTTTGTAGGGTGTTTTGCCATAGTCACCACGCTTGGCAGGTAGGTTGGCGACCGCAGTTTCATGTAGGCTTACACAAATATATGGTAGATACTAGTATATTAGATACATCTTATTAGAATCGGAACCCATTGTCCCGACTGTCAAAACTTTTATTTATGATAATCGCACTAGGTATTTACCAGTGTTGCTTTACTTGATCTCTTTTCTTTTTTTTGTAATAAAGATTACTAGCCGACTTTTGCAGTCTCTTAGTATTCTTGTTCACCCCTCGAGCTAAGCTAAAATGCTTGTGTTACGAGTGGGTTCAGGTCGGTAGTGCAATGAGTGGGCATCGAACTGGCGACCACAAGATCACAAGTCCAACACCCTAGCCTTCTTAGATACGAAATGTAGTCCCTCAAGCAATCTAATAATTTTACACAAGGATTTAAAGTTATACTTAAACCACATATTTTTCATTTAGTTACATATTGAATGAGGTAAAATAGAGACCATCAAATTTAAAAAATCAATCCAAGCCTATTTGTATGACATATGCTGCACTGAAAAGCGACTTTATTCTTGCTCTACAGCGTTCATTATCCACTGGATAGATCGTTTTAAGAACGTATTGTGATATCCTAGAATTGATTAGAAAAACAAATCACATACGATTCACACTTAGAGCAAGCTGGTGACCCATTCATTGTAAGCTTCGATGGTGGAGACTGTTGGGAATTCATTCCCATAGTTACATGGTATTGAATAACATGTTAACATTCTATAGGCAATAACGCATAGGTTCTAGGTATAAACATTGTACTTCCATAAGTTTATTACCGACTCAGAATACTGCCGTTAGGTATTGTACAAAAGCGCACAACGAATTTTTTTTTCGAAATTTTCCAAGTTACGTCTTTATTTCCTCATTCAAAATACCTATGTATAATATTCCAAATATGTATGTATAATTTGGAATTAAAATCAGTTGTGCCATTTTTCATTACGACGACGCGACGGCAGAATTCACCACCCCAAATCTTTCCATGAGTGTCGTAAGGGACCTAGAGCTGGTGAATGAGCAGCAGCATCTATCAGCCTACTTACTATATTGCTGCGATAACTAATCCTCCTGCGATAACTAATCCTCCTGCTGAGCGTGTTGATTATAGCGATATCCAACAATGTCTAATTTTTACCATGTTCCCTCGCCTTCCCGACCCTTAGTTAGTCCTTCCGTCGCCTTCGTACACTCGAGAGACCATACTGTAAAGCAGACCGACAGATGCACAAAATTCATCATTCCTCCATTCCTCAACCCCCGCCAGTGGCCGCCTTGAGCCGAGGTATCTAGCCCAGGATTTGTAATTTTAAACCATTTATTAAGGCTGGAGCTGCGCTCGCATTTATGAGCGGTGAAGTAGAAAAAGCGTCGATGCTAATTACATAGGCCGGTCAGAAAAAAAAACCTTTGGGTACGGAACCTAACCGAACCTTAAAATTGCTAAAGTTACAAGCATTTACACTCAAAATAATTTAACTTATATTGACAATTATATTATCACTACATAGTATACAACAAAGTCACTTCCCGGTGTCAGTATCTATGTATGCTTAGATCTTTGAAACTACGCTACGGATTTTGATGCGATTTTTAATAGAAAGAGTGATTTACACCTATTAGTCGCGACGGGTCGCTTCGCTAGTTATCATATAAGACAGTCTAAATCACAACTATAGGTATAATCAATACTGATAGTATCTAATAAAGAGGTAAAGTCAGTGAGTTTGTGAAGTTGTAAAGGGTTATCATTGGATCTACTGAATCGATTTTGAACATTCTTGTACCAATAGAAAGCGTCAACACCTTGGCTCCCACCCATCTTCCATATACTTCGGGTTCTGCAGGCGCTGCAGCGGCTTCGGCGGAGACCCTGAAGCGGCGCAAGTATTGTGGCCTTATTGGAGGTTACATATTTGAGCCTTTTGGGGTCGAAAAATTGGGGCCATGGGGTCCCAGCGCTCACAAACTTTTTAAAGATCTTTCTAAACGCTTGGTCGACGCCACCCGTGACCAGAGGGCTGGCTTGTATTTAGCACAACGAATTAGCATTGCCATTCAACGCAATGCTGCCAGCCTTCTGGGCACTCTTGCGGTGGACATCGATGCGGAGCGTTTTTTTGATGCCCTCTAATATCCCCCTTTTTTATCCTATCTTATTTTAGTTCTATTCTTAGTTTAATTATTTATACTATTTTTAAGTATGCATTGTATTAATTAAATAAACTCCTGGATAACATAGAAAGCCACGTCATTTTTGAGTGTCATAGGCTATATTTTAAGTTAAAGTTTCCACGGGAACGGGAGCTACGCGGGCAAAACCGCGCGGGACGGCTAGTTAGACATAAACTTAGTCTTCCTATTTATGTAATCTACACGAGATAGGATGTAATATTAATTCTCATCTCATACGATAATGGCCCACTCTATAGAGGAAAGCATCGTTAGCGCATATCTAAAATTACTTTACAACATAGTAATGGTAATATAAACTGCACACCATAATAACTTATAGTGTACAATACACCATTTCACCACCCTACTTCTATGAATTCGCATGTCAAATTTTTCTTTCATGGGAAATGTTATTACACATAAAATGGTAGAAAAATCGTGTTTAGTCGTATGGTTTTTATTTTAACTGTTTTTTTTAAAGATTACTAGTAGAGTTTTCGCAGTCTACTAGTATTCTCGTTAAACCCTCGTGCTAAGCTAAAATGCTTGCATTACGAGTGGGTTTGTTGTTGAGTCACGTCGGTAGTGTAATATATTGTTTTAAATTTCATCTTTTATTTACGGACAGATTATGTAGTTAGATACGAGGTTTACGCTACTTCTGTACTGTATCAGCCAGCGTTCGTCCACTGCTTAACGTGGGCCTCCTCTAAACAGAACTTGGCAAGCCAGGGTCGTTGAGCGATATTGCAATTATCAACATCATGGCAAGCGAATTGATGATCGCAGTAAGATGGTGAGTATCCTGATAGAAGCAAGATGGTGAGTATCCTGATAGAAGCTGCTGCCCATTCATCAGCTGTATGTCCCTTAGTCACATCTTACGACAACCATGGGGAGATATGGGGGTTGTTTATTCTAAGCCGGACACTACACGGCATATTCACTGGGTATAAATATAAGCAAAGTTTCAGTCTTATTTAAAATCGTCAACATAAAATTTGGTCTAGGCTTAGATCTTATTATATATTCCCATTTAGTGAATAGATGATGTTAAAAGTGGTAGATACTAAATAACTAATGTGTTTTCCGAGGCACGGAGAGTAGTCCATCAACCAGACCCGGAAAGAATTAATAGAACATACACAAATATATATTGTCCGGCATGGGATCGAAACCACGACCTCCGCGACTTAAAGCGAGACTTAGCACTACGCCACGGATGCTGTTATGCGCGTACATACATTTTGGTGTTTCATTTTTATGTATATAGATGTTTTTTGTATAATTTAGCAGAACGATAATCGTCTGTTAGGAAACGAAGTTATAATCTTTATTAACATCTATAAATTCAATGCCACGTAACGGTCCGTGTGATAGTGAAAACTGTTATTGCAGTAATGCATGTTTCACGTGGTTTATGATCGGTTATTGCGCAGCAATTATTATTTGAACAATGTTGGTGTATGTGAATTTCAGATTCAGATTCAGATTCGTTTATTGTTAAAAATATTATTTTAACAAGTATCGCTGTAACATATCCATGTATTCAAAATTACAATTACATGTCAAAACAAAAAATTGTGGTACCCGTCATATTACGAATACAAATTATGCAAGGCAACATAATATTTAATTACCTTTGGAGAAAATAAATAAATTATACACATCAATTATTATTGGCATTATTGTCATAATTATTGCATTATTAAATAAGTTTTTAAATGACATTTGACATTTAAAAATTCATTGAATTGTACCTACAATATTTCAATTTATCATATTGTCATAAATAAATAAATGTTGCGTTTAATCTTGAACAGTATCCACGCAATACTAAGGTTTGTATTGCCGTGGTTTTTTTTACTACCTCCGTGACGTATCTCTCGTCCTATGTCTCGCTTTAAGTTTTGAAGATCGTGGATTCTTTGTGTAAAATCTGGAATTTATTTTCGGGTGTAGTTAAGAGGATAAATTTTATACCAGGAAACGGGCAGCAGCGTTTCCCTTTGTGTGGTAATAGTAATACTGCGGTAACCAACCCGCCAGCACTCTTGGCAAAAGCCCTCCCTCTGGTGGAGACCCGTGTTCAGCCATGGACTTTATACAGGCTGATCATTTTGATGATGACGACGGCGTTTTTCTTTAGTTGTCACATTTTAATGAACGTATTTATAGTCCTGCCCTTTCAGCAAATAGCTTTTTTTATTCGTAAGTAGTTTATACAGGGAAAAAAAATCAGCTGTTCCATACATTTATGTTTACTTACCCCGAAAAATGTATGGAACAGCTGTTTTTATTTTCGTTATTTCTGGGTTGATCCCTTAGTAAACATTGCTTATAATCATCAGTACTTTCATACCCTGCAAGATTATTAATGTTTTAAAAATCTACTAAGATTACTCCGTGAACAAATGACGAATTCAATTATCAATAACTTATTATATAAAGCTACTTATAGCCTTGTACCCGCGTAAAATATTCCACCCAAATTTCCGTTTGTTTGGACTTCCTTTAATATTTCAGAAAC
The DNA here is from genome assembly GCA_947037095.2 of Nycteola revayana. Classification (NCBI taxonomy): domain Eukaryota; kingdom Metazoa; phylum Arthropoda; class Insecta; order Lepidoptera; family Nolidae; genus Nycteola; species Nycteola revayana. The sequence continues at coordinate 10,033,095 of OX344844.2, forward strand.
CGGCATTGCCTCTTCTTTAATACACGTGACATAGTTAATTCGTCTTTGCATAACATATAATTTTCTTACGTCACTTTACTTGATGATTTCTATAGCACATTTCAATTTTCAATGTTCCATAAATTGGCTAAACGAATAACTGAAAGTGACTGTCAATTTTCAACAAGCATTTGCAACGTCTATTTACTCCGTTATATTCATGCAAAGTAATATAAATCTTAACTCCAACGTACAGAGTGCTATGTCGCTATACCAAAAATATGAATGGCTACAACGTAGGTTTACGGAAACTATTGCAATTTTGGTTCTTATTAATAAGTGATAAAGTTCGATTTTGCATGGACATGCAATGGTCTTGCGTGAACGCATCTTAGAACCGCATCTCCGCTTTTCGCAACACACACGAGCGTTACGGATCGGCAACATTGAATGAATGGTTGTACATAAATTGGATTTCGATATTGGGTTTCGTAAAACGATGGTATCGATGTTGTAAACTATATAGTAGCTTTATTGTTAGTTTAGTTTCTATGACTACCATAAACCGGTGTTACAAAATATAAAATAGGTAGGTACGTTAATAATTATAATAATCATTTATTTCAGGAAAAGGTATCCCATATTTTTGTACATATAACTTGTAAATAACTAGTAAATAGAATTAAAATGTTACTAACTTTACATTAAATTATAAAAGTAGGATTAAATAAAGTTAAAATTACAAAAATCAAATCAAAACATCACGTTTTTTTTGCTAGAGAGTCTATACAGAGGCGACACAGTTAGGAAGCAACTAAAATTTACCAATCATGTTTGTCACTTTACTAATTGCTTATCGTCGGTAATACAAGTAGGTGTAATTTCATCTTTCATCTTTCAATTTGAAATATTTCCGTTATAATACAATTTAAAGAAAAAAAACTCAATGCGAAAGTGGCAATAGCTAATAAGGTTGAAAATCAAATGTAGCGTCATTTGATTTTCAACCTTATTAGCTATTGTCACTTTCGCGGTATTGCAGTATCACTGACGTTATGTTGTTAGAATTGAAGACGTGAGTGGATGAAGGTGATAAGGGACATAATTTAAATTTGGAGTAAATTGAAGTTAAAGTTTTACTTTTATTTTTTGAGATAAGTCTCTACAAAACTAATGTTTGTATTAAACTATGATGCCAAGTTGTCCAAATAACCTGAAATATGAATGGTATGAAAGCAACCAAACAAATTTATATTTTTTATTATTTAATTTGAAAAAAAAATCTTGACGTAACTCCTTTTTTCTTAAAGTTAACTTTTCTGCAAGTTTTGATATTGAAAATGAGGTGCTAAGATGAATGTAGTTGTCTCGTAAAGCCTTAAATGGACGGTTTAAGATTTGTAGGCGTATTGTTTTGACATATCACCTTCATCTATGCAAAAAAACACAAAAATGTGACATATCACCTTCATCCACTCACGTCTTAAATTCAAAATAGCAATAATTATAGTTAACATTTAAACCTTAAGAATCAGCCACTCTTGGTTATGACACGATCTTATAAGTAAAACTATGATACTGATAGGTTACCTGTATGTAAAATCACTACATAGTTTAAAACAAAGTCGCTTTCTCTGTCCCTATATCCATATGTATGCTTAAATCTTTAAAACTACGCAACGGATTTTGATGCGATTTTTTTAATAGATAGAGTGATTGAAGAGGAAGGTTTATATAAAATAAAGTAAAATAAAAATCATTTTTATTTACGTAAACCTATTACAGGCACTTGCAAATAGTCAAAACAATAATTTATTATTAATCTATGTATAATTTTAACATTTATAAATGAGCATAATATTATATATATATATATATATATGTATAATAACTAAAATACCTGCTTAATATGCTCATTTATAAATGTTAAAATTATACATAGATTAATAATAAATTATTGTTTTGACTATTTGCAAGTGCCTGTAATAGGTTTACGTAAATAAAAATGATTTTTATTTTACTTTATTTTACTTTTTTTTAATACATCAGCATTACACCCGTGTGAAGCAGGGGCGGGTCGCTAGTAAGATATATTTAGAACGATAACATATTATGTCAATGAGCTTTTAAACTTTCGCGTATCATAATTATAATTTATAACTCACAGGTACCTCTTAACACGATAAAAATTATACCTTTTTATATTACCCGAGACGTTTCGATCAAGTTGCATTGACTATCAATGCCACGATCAATGCAACAATGGTAAAAAGGTAATTTTTATCGGGTTAATACTTGTGCGTTATAAATTATAAATATTTGTTTACATAACGGATTGCAAAAATGAGAACGGTAATTTGTATTTAAATGATTATCAGTTTTATTTCAAGATGGATCCCAGTTAGTAAGGGGCGTGTAATGCCTTGTAAAATGTATTACTTTTTATAAAATAAAGACCTAAAAAAGAATAAGATTAGGTAGGACGACAAAATACTTATTTTGCTTATCTGATTAAAAAAAAATGCAAATAAATGTTTCACACTCACTATACTAAATTATTCCGCAAAATACATTCATATTATATTTTTAATGTGCATGTTATGTTAAACAATACTGTTAGCTAATAAACATGGGCATTAAAAACTCCATCCGCCATCAAAACAATGGAACCATTAGCGCATCACATAACGCAACAAGCATTACGTTTGCTATTCGTTCCGCCAGTGTGTCACCGTTTCGCAAGCTGTCATACGGTGTTGCCATATGTAGTGTAGTAATTTCCGATTATTGTCATCGCGTTTCGTTAAATAGTTTCCCGTAAATCACTTTTATTAACAAGTGAAAATGTACGTTGACATAATGTTGGAGGCTTGGAAATTCTATTGGTTAGATAAAAGTTATTTATGGGAAGGTTAGGTTAGATTGCCATTTGTCTAGATTTCCTTGGATTAGTGTTGGCATCTTACACGCCATGATACCTAATAGAAAATAAGCGATAATTTTATATAAAATATTTAACAGTAAATTGGTAAATAAACCTGATGTTTTGATGTCACATGACTGTCTGTCTATCTGTCGGGTTTGCATAGCCATGTTTACTGGTCTGCAGTATTGAGCGACTTTAAGATTCTGCCCGTGTATTTTTCGTATCAGTAGTTACTGAGATTAACGCGTTCACGCAAACTAGTACCTACTGCTACTTAGTAGCATGTGTGTCGCACGTATTTATTTAACTACATAACGCCTCTTCATAGCTGTCTCGTCAATTTGTCGCTAACATCTATTGTTGTTGACAGAGAAAGTAAAACTCCAAGATAACAACACAACGGCTTCCTTTACTTGCGCAAGTTATAGGAAACGCGGTTTCTGTTAATTGTCGGGAAATAGCGTAGCAGAATTTAGTTCAAACTGTTTTTATTGCATACTAGGTGCCCGCGCGTGGTTTCACCCGCGTAGCTCTCGTTCCCGTGGGAAGTTCATAAATATAGGCTATGCTGCTCAGGGATAAGGCAGTAAGTGAATGGTGAAAGAATTATCGACTTTTCTCCAGTATTTCTTGAGTTTATTCGTAACAATTATATACACAAAAATCCACATCTTTCATGCATATCTATATTGGGTTGTAAATATAGATAAAGACTAGATGTGCTTCTAGTTTTTATTTCAGTGTGACTGACGTGTTTTTGGTGGCATCTCTTAATGTCCGTAGAGAATTACATACAAAGTCGATAATTTAGCAGATTGATTGCAAAACATCAAAAATGTTACGCTAGTTTGAGTCAAACAGCATTATCGACCTCAGCCCATATAACGTCCTTTGTTGAACATGGATCGAAGCGTTGCCATAGTCACCACACTTGGCAGGCAGGTTGGTGAATGCAGTATTATGTCATAGATGCTGTTATAATAATCCAATCCAAAGGCTTAATATGCTTTCCGAGACGCAGAGGGTAGTCCCTCAACCAATCAGACCCGAAAATCTTTGACTTTACACAAAGATTTTTTTCCGGATCGGGAACTGAACATACTAACTCCAATGGTGAATCACAACTGACTGTAACTCGTAAGCAACTGTCAGTCACGTGTTATTAACAAAACAAGACTACTACAGCCAACCTCTCTCGACGGAAATGTACGCAAGTTCCGTGAAACTCAGTGCCTACTTAAAATTCATCCAGAACAATACTCTAAGCGTTTCCTGCTTTTCTTTTGTGTGTCAGACCGTGGTTAGTCACCCTAGCATACCATGATAGACGTAGCGATACCACGAGTTGACAATTGTGTTTAAGTTTACGTATTTAACGCAATATTTAATGTTTTACAAAAAAATGTTAGCATTTATATGAAGCAGTAGTAGTATCTAGTGGCTAGTGGTGTTGAAGCAAAGCGGGGCTCCTGGCACCCAGTCATTTGACAGGACACATCCTTTCAGAGGAGAAACCATCCATCCAACCATGGTAGGGAACCATCACTGGCTATAGAATAAAATACTCAGGAAATCTTGAAATGATTTATCCGTTCAAATAAAAACATAACTAATAATCTTTCATTCATCATCTTTATCTAATAAACAAAAAATAATAATTATAAAATTAAAATTGTAATGCCAATGCATGTATAAGTATTTATTCTGTAATTCTCATATTATTACGAATGATGTGCATGTCTGTTATTTATGTAAACACTAGTCCTGCTTTTAGAGCCCATTGCGAATTTTTAATGATTGTGTTTATATTGTTGACGTGCCTTATTAAATAAATAAATAAACTCTTATGTATATATATATATATATATTATAAATATCAATTTCTAGCTCTTATCCAAGAAATTCACGTAGATTTTGATATCTTCATATAAACTTTGCCGTTTCATTTTATAAGGCATTCGAATTTTCAAAAATCCTTTCTAAATGCACAACAACGTCACTTAAGGAATATTTGTGTATAATTCATGGTTCTAGCTGTGCGTTGACCGATCAGTCAGTCAGTTTCAGCTTTTAAATAAATATAATAGACTAGTTTCCCGGTTTCACCCACTTAACTTAACAACTATAAAATAAAATATAACCTTAATAAATACCTATCTAACTCTAAAAGACTTTTTTAGCGTTTAGCAAGCCAACAAACAAAATTTATATATTATTATTTATATACCAATTATAAGCTTTATAAATAAGTGTAGGTATATGTATATCTCACCCGATTGATAATAACATAATATGCAGATTGGCGATATAAACCATTGAAGATTTACAAAGCTTTCAACGTCACGTTTATTCATTCTCTGCTTAATCTACAGTCTGCTTAATTTATCTACGTTTGTTTAATAGTAAAATACAATCACGGTTAGAAATCATGAGAAATATTATATTAAGCTTTCACGAAACGCTTTTGTTATTTATCCATACAAAAGTAATTTTCTCCAAACGTCACATTTAGCATACCTAGACCACATGTATGCAATTTCTGGTAGGTACGTATACTGTTCGTGAATATTCACAGTATACACTTGAGTTTGGTGACTTTTGAAAGTACAGTTACTAAGCCTTTGAACAGATGACCTTGATGCATTCTATTAATAGTTTTCAGACGATTCCCGCTAATTGCCAATTTAATAGTAATGTGTTGCAATTTATTATGTTGTTTATATTTAAAACTCAGTTTGGTATAGCCTGATAAAACCCTTGAGCATTAAATGGCGTCATTTTTTGAGTTACTTATCCAGTTGTTAATACTCATCATCATCAGCCGTATAACAACTGCTGAACATGTGTCTCCTCCTGAAGGAGGGTTTTGTTTTAGTCACCATGCTTGACAGGCGGGTTGGTGACCGCAGTATTATGTCATAAAATATCATCACACATAAAGAAACGCTGCTGCTGTTCCCTGGCAAACGCTCGTTAGGTATAGATGATGCTATAACAATCTGGACCAAGGGCGTGCTTTGCTTTCTGAGTTTTGTGCAACTGTCGCTCTACTTAACAATTCGCGGGCGTCTCGGACTTCGGGTTTACGAGGGCATCGGATGGTTCTATGAAAACTAAGGTCGGCAGGACGAGGGGGAACGCGTCGCGTTCGCGGGCGCACTCTTCTCTGGCGGGTCGGATAGATAGTCTCCGTGTAGTGGTGCTAGTTTCTAGCAGTCTTTTTACTGCTAGTGCTTTCCGAGGCACGGAATGTAGTCCCTCAAGCAACCAGACTCGGAAAGAAATCTTGGATACCTAACAAAATTTTGTTGGGTGATCGAACCCAGGACTTCTAAGAAGTGAGACTTATAACACTATCCCACAGAGTTTATCATAAGCCATACCGAGTCAATTTGAAATAAAGTTGTTACCTACACAGATTTAATAGGATCTTAAGGTTATTCCCATGCATTTTAAACATAATTGCTAATAGCTAATCAAAATATTAAAGGTTATATTTCATTCCACATACTCTATTCGTCTTAGTACATTATAGTTTTTGCTATCAACTTATACAAAGCATTTTATCTCAGTAAATCGCAGTAAATTAACATTTTGCAATAATGTATAATAACTTTGTATTATTATCTAAGATAGGGTTGTAACAAACGTCTGTAGGCTCGGTCTAACTACAGAAAGGATAGTGCTTTAGTGGATATTTTTCCGGAATAGATTGATATCATCATCAGTTCGGCATGACCTTTCTTCGAAAGGGGTTTTGCCATAGTCGCTACGTTTGGCGGGCGGGTTGGCGGTCAAGTGGGCGACCGCAGTTTTATGTTGTAGGCGATTTTTATAGATAATGTAATTCAAACCTCATCACTTGCGTCAAAGTTCGGCCTCATACCCTGAGTAGGTACTAGCACTTTTAGTGATCAGTAAACCTTCTCGGGGTATGATTATCATGGAGAGGGGAGATCTACTTACCCCAACGCTGTAGCAATGAGGATAAAATAAAGCAAGTCTTCAAGAGAAAAAAAAAAGTTTTAGGTGCATATCAGTACTTAGTGTTAGGTAATGATTCAATGGCTAATGTCGCTTGTTAATGATTCAATCATTACGGCAAAATCTGCTCGCCATTGGGCATAAGGTGAAGTAGCAAAAGCCTCGTGGCAAAGATATGTCAATCCGAAAAAAAAGTTACAATTCAAATCATTGGGTCACTTGTTGTGTCTCAGTCAATCAGTGGACACTAGTTAGCCCTTTTAGGGCTAACTAGTGTCATAGGACAAAGGACCTTCCAAACTTGATATGTTTAACAGCCCTATTATTCAATCAGTTGTTTGGTAGTAGGTACTAAATAGGTATGTATGCTAAATATGTATGATATGCTGACTTGATAATCAAAGAAGTCAATATGTTGAGTTATTCTATTCTAGTTTCTATTTGCGTGACAATGAGATTAACATCTTAGTAAATTATGTTTTGTCGATCATATCACTACCTACATAGTACCTATAAAACAAAGTCGCATCCAGCTGTGTGTCTGTCCCTATGTATAAATTCTAAGATTTCTTACAGGGCCTTGTTGGTTGAGGGACTACCCTCCGTGCCTCGGAAAGCACGTTAAGCCGTTGGTCCCGATTGTTATAACATCATCTATAATAATCGTAGATCAAGGAACGGGCAGCAGCGTTTCCTTGTTGTTACAATATAATTCTGCGGCCACCAACCCGCCTGCCAAGCGTGATGACTATGGCAAATACCCTCCCTCGGGAGGAAGCTCATATTCAGCAGTGGACTTTATACGGGCTAATGATGATGATGATACTTTATGCACGTTATAAACAAGCGATCAGAAGCGGACTTAATGCCAAAGTCATTTTCTGTCAGTCAACCTTAGGGTGGTGAAGAAGAGTAGGTGCACATTTATTATGATGATAGCGTAGCTGGTGCACATTTATTATGATGATAGCGTAGCTGGTGCACATTTATTATGATGATAGCGTAGCTGGTGCACATTTATTATGATGATAGCGTAGCTGGTGCACATTTATTATGATGATAGCGTAGCTGGTGCACATTTATCTTGCCACGACATATTTAGAAATTTAGGATGGATTTTAGAGAAAAGTGCATTTTAAGCCCGATTTAAGGCCAGAGCAATATTGACTCGAATATCTGATAATAATATTACAGAATTATATTAAAATTATATGCCAATGTCACAAAAAAAACTGCTATCATTGCACAAGCATTTTAGCAATAAATCTTGAATATCTTTTTTAACATTTAATTTATTTTCTCAGTAGAACCTCAGTTCTCATGTCCCTCAGATCAATAAACTATTTTAATCTTAAACTATAATTATTCACTTACTAGCGTCAATAATCATTAGCTCTATAATTTATGCTGTAACCATAAATAACAGACTGTTTTAACGAAACGGAACTAGTGCGTATTATGAATCTAAATGATTTCACACAACTGTCCAATAAGTCATGAAGGCACGCTAAATAAATAATAAATCGACAGCTCAGAAGCATGAGGTAGGATGTGCCTTTATCATAAACTGGCACTTACGACCAAATGTTTCTGAAGTATAATAGTTCATCCGTCCTTATATTTTATTATGCTTCTGAGGTTTAGAAATGTATCCGAATACCTAATGTATTTCATCATCATCAGCCTGTAGTCCACTGCTGAATATAGGCCTCCCCCATCGATTTCCAGCGTGAACGATCGCTAGCGGCCTGCACCCATCGACTCCCCGAGACCTTTATGGGGTCGTAGGTCCATCGTGCAGGCGGTCGTCCTACGCTGCGCTTGCCAGTTCGTGTATTTACCTACATCACAGTGGGAAACACATTTGCCGAAAATAGGCTATTCATATTTTGCCGCCCTATACTATACAACTAATAAATTTTACTATTAAACATTTTCGATGTTATGAATCTATTTTCAATGAAATAAAAATGTGTGTCAAATTTGCCTACTTAGCCTGCTGGTAAATCGGCTATACTAGTATAATAAAGAGGAATGATTTGATTGTTTGTTTGCATTGAATAGGCTCCGGAACTACTGAACCGATTTCAAACATTCTTTCACCATTAGTAAGCTACATTATAACATAGGCTATAGGCATATTTAGTTATGAAGTTCTTATAGGAACGGGAGTTATGCGGGTGACACCGTGCGCGCGAATCTAGGTAAGAATAAAAACTAAATTAAGTAAGGCAATTTTACAGTACAGTTAGCATTTTTAAGCGTTAAAAAAGGTCAAACGAGATATTTGTTGGTCCGTCTTAATAAATGGGACTAATCCCTCCTACACTCCCGCCACTGTAACTCCTGTAAGCCAGAATCAACAGCGGCACACACGAAAGAGACTCTAAGCTGTTAAGCTTAGGCTGGTCACTGGACACCCAAATGTCTTAACACCTAGATATTTAACCTCTGGAAGAAACACTTACAATTGGATAACCCTATTGCAAAGCACCACACATCGTTTTTGTCCGTCTGTCTGTTTGTCGGTCTGTCAAGAGTGAAGTTGGGTGCGTTTACCTTTGAAATAGGTGCTATAGCCATCAATCCACTTCCGTAGGTGACTACCACAAAACCAAGGACCATCAAAGGAAGTCCACTGTGGAAGAGTGGAGAAGTTAGAGTGGTGTCGGAGCAGTTTCAGAAGTTACAGTTGTGAGTCCTACCTCCTGAGACTTCTTCCCCTGGGTACGCCCATTATACCCGGAATTCGAAGTACTGATCCTGAGCCTTTCATCATTGGCGGTAGAGGGAACACCCGGGGGGATTTAGTGGCTATGCCCTCTCCGCAGCGCAACTAGCTTCGATCTTTTTTTGGAAAGTGTTGCGTGTCCCACATATCCTCCACTAATGTGGTTAACATGAATTTCGTGTTCCCTGCGAGAGCGAAAGAATGCGTAACGCATTTTACCACGGTAAAAAAAAATACACCAATTAGGTATAACGTGCGATGTGTATTTTTTTTATAGATTACTAGCAGACTTTTGCAGTCTACTAGTATTCTTGTTAACCCCTCGTGCTAAAGTGCTTGTGTTACGAGTGGGTTCACGTCGGTAGTGCAATGGGTGGGGTTCGAACCGGCGACCACAAGATCACAAGTCCGACGTCCTAGCCATTGGGCTACGGCCGCTTCAAAATTGTACAGAACTTTTAAGAATTTCTTACTCAAAACTACATCATCATCATCAGCCCGTATAACGTCCACTGCCGAACATGGGCCTCCTCCCGGGGAGGGTAGTTGCCATAGTCACCACGCTTGGCAGGCGGGTTGTTGTAACACAAGGAAACGCTGCTGCCCGCCCGTTCCTTGATATACGATTATTATAGATGATGTTATAATAATCGGGACCAACGGCTTAACGTGCTTTCCGTGGCACGGAGGGTAGTACCTCAACCAGACCCGGAAAGAAATCTTAGAATTTACACAAAGATTTTCTGTCCGGCGTGGGGATCGAACCCACGACCTCCGAGGTTTAAAGCGAATACCGCTACGCTACGGAGGATACACAAAATTACATTGTTGTACTTTTATCTATGGTTACTGTTTGTGATAATATTTATGAGTAACGAGAAGGTAAACCATTTCCTATACATAGAATATGTTTTATGTCTATAGATTGGAAAAGTAGTGCGTACACTTAACATGGTATCTAAACCTTTAAGTAGGGGTACAGCCATTACACTAAAGTGACTAACTGTACTTTGTAATGAACTGCTATTAGAATAGATTTTTAAGGTGTATAAGTTACTGTAAAAGCTCGAATTACCGAAGTGAGTTGGTATATGTAAAGATTTATAGAAAGAAAGAAAGAAAAACATTTAATGAACACATAAAATGTATACAAAATAGTAATTACAATCATTAAAAATAAAAAAAGAAGTACATAAGTAAGGACAACACTTGAGTCTCGGACGCCATACATATATATGATTAATGAAAATGGGAAGATATTTTCGGGCTTTTACCATTAGAGTTTTAGTACATGTTAGGTTAGGTTATCATAAGATTAACCAAGTGAAATCAAATCATTTAGTTGCAAAAATATGAGTTCACAAATTTCTTAAACATATAATACAGTCCATTTTATATTAGCCTTTCGGCGCGAAAATTTTGACCGTTATCTATACTAATGTTATAAAGAGGAAAGATTTGATTGATTGTTTGTATTGAATATAGGCTCCGAAACTACTGGACTGATTTGGAAAATTCTTTCACATCACACTATCCCCAGATGACATAGGCTTTATTTAATTATGAAGTCCCCACGGGAACCGGAGTTACGCGGGTGACAAAAAATCAGGTGTTCCATACATTTTGTCGAGGTAAGTGAACATAAATGTATGGAACAGCTGTTTTTTTTTTTTGCGATTTCAGGTCACAGGTCATAATCATAAGTACTTTCACGCCCTGAAAGGTTGTTAATGTTTTAAAAATAACCCTTTATAATGAGACAATTATTACTATAAGTAGGTATTTATGAATAAGTTTTTAATTATATTACACCGGCTTCCGTTGGATCTAAATATTTTTTGCGTAGCACGTAATCCAGGAATATCATTGACTCTGTTTTATGAATAGTTTCCCACGGAAAATAAAATATGGCCAATGTTAATTTAATGTAATTCTCCATTTAATTTAACATGTGCTTTATTTTATAAGAAATTTCCCATGGGAATATGACCTACGAGTAAAACCATTTAGGTATGCTAGTTTCATCATCATCATCATCAGCCCGTATAACGTCCACTGCTGAACATAGGACTATGCAAATATTTGTGTGATGAGCACGAATATTTGTTTCTGAGTCATGGATGTTTTCTATGTATTTAAGTATTTATCTATCTATATAAGTAGGTATATCGTCGCCTGGTACCCATAGTACAAACTTTGCTTAGTTTGGTGCTAGGATGATCTGTGTGACATTGTCCCTAGATATTATTATTATTATTATTATTATTATGGCAAATACCCGAGGTAGGGTATTTGCCATAGTCACCACGCTTGGCAGGCGGGTTGGTGACCGCAGTATTATGTTGTACTACACAAGGAAACGCTGCTGCCCGTTCCTTGATATACGATTATTATAGATGTTTTAACAATCGGGACCAACGGCTTAATGTGCTTTCCGAGGCACGGATGGTAGTCCCTCAACCAACCAGACCCGGAAAGAAATCTTAGAATCTACACAAAGATTTCTTGTCCTGTGTGGGATCGAATTTATGCTAGTTTAGTAGGTACTTATATCTAGAATTTAGAAGCATAAAGACGGATAGACTATTATACTTCAGAAGCATTTGGTCGTAAGTGCCGGTTACGTTGAAGGCACATACGACGAATGTTTCTGACGTATAATGGCACATCCGACTGTATGCTTCTGCGCTCTAGGTATAATACTAGATTGCCGCGTACGGTTTTATTCGCGTAGCTCCCGTACCCGTGGTTACTTCATAATTAAATGATTTAAATGTAGCCTATGTTACTCAGGGATAATATAGCGTTCAAATGGTCTTAGAATTATCAAAATCCGTTTTGTAGTTTTTGAGTTTATTCGTAACTAACATACATACAAAAATACATATCTTTCTTCTTTATAATATTAGTAAAGATATAGATAAGTTACAGAATCCATTTCAGACCTAAATTTTACATGAATTATGTAACTAGGAGTCGACCACGTAACTTAGTTAAGTCTAACAAACTTCATATATTTATACAAATAAATAGCATTGAAGTACTGTACGCAATGGAATAATACCAGGCTACTTACTTCAAGCCTATGAATATACATAAAACAAAATCACTGACTATGTCTGTCTGTTTGTTCCCGTTAATCTCAGTAACGGCTAACCCGATTTTGACGGGACTTTTACTGGTAGGTAGTTTCATATTTTTAACTTTGTCAGTCTATTTGCTTATCCATTTCGTATTAGTTTCCCGCGCACGGTTTCCCGTATGAACCTCATTAAAATTAATATACGAACGTTCTCTGACCAAATCGGAGACATCCTCACAAAAGGTCAAATAAGATCCACCCTAAACCGACGTGCTTGTATGAAGAATGCTATGAGAGTGAATGAAGCAAAAGATGTGTGTAAGGATCGTAGCAGCCTACTCCGCTGGGAACCAGGCGTGAGCTTATGTATGTAAAATAAATATAGCCTAAAGCCTTTCCCGATAAATGGGCAATCTAATCCTAAAATAATTTTCAAATCGAACCAGTAGTTCCTGAGATTATCGCGTTCAAATCTTCAAAATAGTAGTACCGAGTTAGATGGGACTTTCATTCTTAGCTGGCTTTTAAATTGTTTTACGCGGACGAAGTTACGGGCAGCAGCTAGTCGTAATATAAACAATTAAACGGTGTCCGTAACACCTGTCCCTTGTAGGGCCCATAACTCAAGTGCCCCAAGTAGGGCGAGGTCGCGAATATCAGTACTATACAAGTTCTCACTAGAACTTAATTAATTCGGACAGCCGACCATTCATGTGAACGTTGGTTAGGCCGGCCATACACGGGCTGCGTGAGCAGCTAGCCAGTGATGGACACTGAACGCTCTAGCAGTCATAGTTGGCAGCGACTTTTTTTTTCGGACGGACATTTGTAGTTTGCCAGGATGTTCAGCTTCCCAGGAGATCCCGCGGCACCATATTGCTTCGTGCATACCTGCCCTCCGCCAACGACAGATCTAAGGAGTGTCCAGGGAGCTTTAGTGGTGTAGAGTCCTCTCCTCGTGATATGAGTAAGCATACCACCGCTATGGAGAGGGCGAGTCCCACATATCCCGCCGCCAGTACGCGGATACTCTGTAGCGGTGGTGGGAATGCGTAAAAGCATTTCCCCCCGGGCAACAAAAAAACAAAAAAAAAAAAAGGCTTTTGCTTCTTCACCGGATATACCTAAAGGCAAGCAGAGCTCCAGCCTTAATAAATGGATTAAACACTACAAACTATAAGCAACCTGCGCAAGAGGGCGTCCCTCGTGGGACTTAGGATGTGGATAGAAGTTGTATCTAGGTTTTGTCCTTTTGATTTGATAGCGAACAAGGGAGATCATTTGATGAATAGGCAGGAGCATCTATCAGCTGAAGGATACTCCCATCTCACTGCGATCACCTGTCCTCCTGCCAATCGTGGTTATTACGGCAATAACTCTCAACGACCCAGGATTGCCAACGTCTATTAAGAAGAAGGCCCATGTTTAGCGGTTGACTGGAATTGACTTCGGATGAAAGTTAAGTAAGAGTCTAAAGATAAATATGTGAAAATATTAGAGCCAATTTTCTTAAGAGATAATACAAGACAATATTATTATGGAGTAATATCAATATTTTAAATCATTTTAAAACACAACAAATATTTACAAGTCAAAATAAAATTTGTCATATTCTTAGTTTGGCCATAAATAAATACTGTTACAATTAAAAATAAACAAAATATTACATTTGAATTTGGAATCTGTCATTTTTATATGATTGTTCATGATTGTGTTTTCTCATTTTCGCGCCATTACATTGTCAAATACCTAATTAGTGATATTAAAATGAAGTGGGGTGATAAAGAGAACCGAATCGTTGTGATTGCATTACACAAAGTAGGTAGGTATGGAACCAATTTCAATGATGAAAACTCTCCGTAATACTCCTTATTTTGTTTATTTTAAATTGTAACATTTATAGCCAGACTAAGTAAAGACCCAATAATTCGTTATTAAAATGCATTATTACGTATCACTTTCATAATTAAACTAACATTTATCTTATTTACAATGATCTATGATGAATGATGAATTATTTACATGTTAATACAGCTTCCCACACACAGTCAGTTATATAAATAAATTATTTTCGAATTCAATTTAAATCAACAATAAAAGCTGACCCCGTATTATAGAAGTGTCAGCAACTATTTTAATTTGGATAATAAATATTTATTTCAAATAGTTTTTAGTCGGAATTGACAGCTTATTTCAATATAGACAAGTGGTAGAATATTATTCCCTTATATGTATTTTATTAGTGAAACATTTAGATTTACTATCTAACAGAATATTGTGATATATGGGAAATAAAATCTTTGAATATTAGTTTACACCGTTCAGTCGTGTACCATTTCATCATCAGCCCGTATAACGTCCACTGCTGACCGGTGACCGCAGTATTATGTTGTAATACACAAGGAAACGCTGCTGCCCATTTCCTGGTATACGATTGTTATAGATGATGTTATAACAATCAGGACCAACGGCTTAACGTGCTTTGGGAGGTACGGAGGGCAATCCCACAACCATCCAGACCCGGAAAGAAATCTTATATTTCACACAAAGATTTCTTGTCCGGCGTGGGGATCGAACCCACGACCTCCGAGATTTAAACCGAGCTAAATACCGCTACGCTTTGGAGGTTGTCGGTTGTTCTTGTTCACCATTTAGCGAAATATTTTATTTTTCGTAGTAAAAATGTCTATATAGACCAGGGTTGATAATTTTTGAAACCAAACCAGAAATAGTAAGATGAAACCCATTGGAAATTGAAGAAAATATAACAAACATGATAGGAAACATAATTTACGGGCGATCTGAGGTCGGGAAGTGGTAGTGTGGGTTTAAACGGTTAATCGGTTAAAAAACGATTTCCAGCAAAACTACAAGTCTATCGAAAAGTGTTGAATGGCAAAGTTGTAGATAATAAAAAAAAACTAAAACTGATCTTTATTTGAACACTTTTTCCCCTTAACTTCAAAATTCACGTGAAAAATGTAAAAAACCATGGTATTTTATTTTTAAAATTACAGCCTGACTTGATTCCTTCGATCCCCACGCCGGACAAGAAAATCCTTGCGTAGATTCTAAGATATCTTTCCGGGTCTGGTTGGCTGAGGGACTACCTTCCGTGCCTCCGAAAGCACTTTCTCAGGTCCTCATGGTTATAACATCATATATAACAATCGTATACCAGGGAAGCGGTGGTGACTATGGCAAAAAACCCTCCTTCGGGAGGAGGCCCATGTTCAGCAGTGGACGTTATATGGGCTGATGAAACTCATTTCAACCGTAAGCTGCCAACAACTCGTAAGTACTCTGATGGCATAGTCGCAGGAGACGGTCTACTAGACACACAAGTTTTTAACAGCCTATTGGTTAATTTGAAAATTAATAATGTTTTCAAAATTGTGCTTGTTAATCTCATATTCATCCTGAATGATCGAATCAGAAATGAAGAGATCCGCAGGAAAACGAAGGTCACTGACATAGCTCAACGGATTAGCAAGCTGAATTGGCAATGGACAGGACACATAGCTCGAAGAACTGACGGCCGATGGAGCAAAAAGATTCTCGAGTGGAGACCACGAACTGGCAAGCGCAGGATAGGACGACCGCCTGCACGATGGACCGACGACCTCATAAAGGTCGCGGAAGGTGGGTGGATGCAGGTCGCTAGCGATCGTTCCCGCTGGAAATCGATGGGGGAGGCCTATGTTCAGCAGTGGACTACAACAGGCTGATGATGATGAATCTCTTAATCAAATCATAATATCGAGGGGTGAAAGGCTATTTGTTTGAAGCGACATTTTACGAACTTTACAGGAGAGCCATTTAAAGATTCAAAATTTGGAAAAAAAATCGTTATGAAAAAACTAGTGCTCTTTCTATACTGGGGATCGCAAATTTTTATTGAAAAAAAATCCCTTAATGTTTTGGTATAATTTTCAATTAAAAAACAGTTATGAGTATAAGATAAATTGTCGCTTAATACAAAATGATCTGTATCGCCTTATTTTTAGAGTAAAGAAAAATGATTCAACTTCCAACATTGTCACTAATCAGCAGCAGGCAAAATGGTTTAAGTGACTTTACAGTACTTATGCAGGAGAAAGCAAAATGATTGAATCGACGTTACTCAATAATAATAGGAATAGGCTATTTTGTTTAACTACCAATTTGGGTTTGGGTTTTGGGTTTTGTTAACGATTCAGGAAAGTTGGCTTAAGCAACGATGAACATTCTTAAAGAGTTGTTTGATGTCTCAGATTTTGAAAGGAGTTATATAACTTGGTTGTTCTAAACAGAGTGAAAAACAGTTGTAGCGAAAGGGTTGAACCGACGACATGTCTTAATGAATTTGGCTGACGGCAAATTGGTTGAAGCGACATTGCACAGAGTAAGTAGTCGTAAGCAAAATGTTTGAAGGGACTTTTCATCTAAAGATAGCTACATCAAAAAACGATTTATCTGCCATCGAACTAAAATTTTAGGAAGGGAATAACGGCTTATGATCCGATTCTCTGTTTTTGTATACAGCTTAAATGATATACTAAAAAAATATGGCAAATTTGAAGTCTGATCATACATCATGTTTGAGAATTATGCACTAAAATGGCATTGTTTTAAGCGCCATAAAAGTGCTCAGAATTGTGCGAAACCCGGCTCAGACGACGCAGAAAAATTCGCTGAATCCGAATATGTATATAACTCCATATCGTCCAAAATGTCGCTTCAAACAAATAGCCTTTCACCCCTCGATATTATAAAAAGGAAAGATTTGATAGTTTGTTTATTTGACTAGACTCCGAAACTACGAGGCCGATTTAAAAAAATCTTTCAACATTGAAAAGCTACATTAACCAGAAATAACATAGGCTATATTTAATTATATCATTTCCACGGGAACTGGAGCCAAGCGGGTAAAATCACGCGCGGAAAGCTATAGTATATTATACAATTTATATTCTACGGTACAATACAATGCTAATCTGATTGAATATTCTAATTCCATACAAAACATGCACAGGCTTGTTCAGACAGTCTATGCATAGACAACATTTGATAGGAAACTCATTAAAATTCATTAATTACAATTAATATTATGTCATTAGAACGATATTGATTATAGCACGCTACTGGTTCTATTTATTACCGGTTGAGGTGTCTATTACAAATTAATGCTTTAATAATTAAATAGTGTACGTATCTGTGTTTATGTGTATCGGTTACACTAAAAGATATAGAGTGTTAATAATTTTAAAGTAAATATTAGGGCTGTATACGTTGGCTACCGATAGAAACTTGTTAAAGATTTTATACCGAATAGAATCGATTAAACTTATCGTATTAAGGGTTCCGTACCCGAAGGATAAAACGAGACTCTATTACTAAGACTTCGTTGTTTGTATGAGAACCGCGATAGCTATACAGATAAAATTTTCACAAATGCTGTATTTATGTTGCCGCTATAACAACATATATACTAAAAATGAAATAAAATTAATATTTAAGGGGCCCCCCTTAAATATTAATTTTATTTCATTTTTAGTCCCATACAACAAACTTTTTTTTCTTGATATAATCGAAAATAGGGAGGTACTTGAAAGTAGAGATGGGCCGACTAGCCGCCGACTAGTCGGGAAAGCCGACTATTCGGCATCGTTTATAGTCGGCGAGGAGACGGCGACTATTCGGCAAAATATGCCGATTATGATCGGCGCATAACAAATGAAATAAAACAAATAATCTGTACCTACTTGTTTTATAATTTCTAAACATTACTTAGAATAATTATCTAAAGTTACAGTCTTTACAACATAGGAGCGTACCTATTAATCAGTCAGTAATTAAGCTCAGCGGCCGCGCGATGACTAAGCCGAGTGATGACGAAAAAGCCCGAACACCTCCGACAAGTAGGTTTAAGAATGATCGGCATTGCCAATTAGTCGGCCGACTAATCGGCATTTTGAAAACCGATTAGTCGGCTAGTCGGTTAGTCGGCAAATACTATAGTCGGCCCATCTCTACTTGAAAGTAAAACCGATTACGGAACCCTTCGTCCGCGAGTCCGACTCGCACTTGGCCGGTTTTCTTTTCGATAGATTTCTTGATAACCTCTGTGGCGTAGTCGTAGGGTGTAAGTATAAGTCTCACTTTAATTCTCAGAAGTCAGGTTCGATCCTCACGCCGCGCGCCGTTCAATAAATCTTGGTGTATAAACTTAAGTTTCTTTTCGGGTCTGGTGGGTTGAGGGATTACCCTCCATGCCTCGGAAAGCACGTTTAATTAATTTAATTTTATTTTAACAAGAATGACACGTATTCTGAATTTTGTTTTTTTTTCAAATCGGACCATAATTACCTGAGATTATCGAGCTTAAGTAAACAAACCAATTCTTCAGCTTTGGAATAGTATAAATTAGCAGGATTTTATGGCTTTTGCATGACAAAATAGGTTTAACAAAACGTCTATCAACTATTTCTCTCAAATATATTGAAAGCAAAGGAGTGGGCTGCTTACCGTTTTACATAAATCCATACAATTTGAAAATAGATTAAATAACAGATAGCAGAGTTGCACCTAAACTATTAATTGACTATTAAATTGACTTGAAGTAATTTAGATGCAGTTTACTGGAAGTTTAGGTAAACGGCAGTTAAAGTTATTGATGGTTTCGTAGTTTAGTGGAATATCGATTTTCTGTGATTACCTATTTTGGTTCTACCTACATAGAGTAACTTAAGACCTACCTTCACTTAAGTTTATTTAATACTAGTCTACCTGGGTACTTTCTATTTTTGTTTTTTTTTGATCATCACCACTATTCGTAAATCTTCTTTTTACTCAAGTGGCACCCTGAGTGTTGGTCCTAACCCCTTAAGGGTGCCGCCGGCAACCTTGGCCGGATTCTTGGAAGTTAATTTTAGACCTGTTGTTGCCTTTAATGCATCTTACTATAATGTGTACATTTGTCATTTATCGCACTACAGACGGATATATTGATTAAAAAATCTGTAAGATCAAATAATTTTATCATTGTTTTTAGCGACTTAAGTGATACTTTTGTTAGATTTAGTCTTACACATTGTAATTTTGACAAGTACAAGTGTATGTAAATACCTAAGTGCTGAATAAAATTCATTATTTCAATATATATTTTGTACTTTGTACCTTTCCTATTTTATGAAAATGGCGCGGACGCAGTATGAAATTTCGCACACTTTCTATAGTTTACTAGGCTTCCTGCTCGAGGTTGTATCTGCTGTCCCGTTCTTGTAGCAACTTTATAGTTAAACATAGCCTATTTTATAAAGCCTTCCTCTATAAATTGGCTATCTAACACAGAAAAAGCTTTTTAAACCGGACCAGTAATTACTAATATTAGCGAGTTCAAGCAAACAAAGAAACAAACTCTTCAGCATTATACAGGGTTATTTTTAAAACATTAACAACCTCTCAGGGTATGGAAGTACTGATAATTATAAGCAACTTTTGCATTGGGACCAACCCTGAAATAGCGAAAAAAAAATCAGTTGTTCCATACATTTATGTTCACTTACCTCGACAAAATGTATACATGGAATATGATATAACTAATATGTTCATGATCATATGAACAGTTGATTTTTTTCGCGAGTTTAGGGTTGTTCCCATGGGCCGGATTGCTCATGCGTACCCGGCCCCCGCCAACGGCGGATCGAAAGAGTGTCCGGGAGGTTTTAGTGGTTGTAGGGTCCTCTCCTCGTGGTAAGAGTTTAGCATACCACGCTATGGAGAGGGCGAGTCCCACACATCCCACCGCCAGCGCGCGAATACGCTGCAGCGGCGGTGGGAAAGGGTTAATGTATGTCCTCCCGGACAAAAAAAAAAAAGCTTGTTCCCATAGCAAAAGTTGCTTATAATCATCAGTACTTTCATCCCCCGAAAGGTTATTAGTGTTTTAAAAATAACCCTGTATATTAGTATAGATTTTTTTACAAAGATTTTGCTTCATATACCTATTAATATAAACATATTCTTATTTAATGGTACTTTACAATAATATTAATTAATGTGAAGACTTAAAAAATAAAAAATGAGTACCTACCTTTATGACTCATAGAACTATTATTTATTCCAACTCGCGTACCTCCACGGACATTTTAAAGTATTCAAAGTACAAAAACTTAATTACTGATTCATTAAATAGTAATCGCGGATTATTTAAATTAATGTAATTAAAGGCACCGACCGTTTTACAGATGCGATGCACTATTAAGGCAAGAGAATCGACTATGGGTTTTACAATGGGTTTTTAATTGCTATTATTTTTAGTTACAAGTAGTAATTTTGTAAAAAAATATTATGACCCGACTCACTGTGTGCTCAAAAGATACGTTTTATTTGTTATGGGACTACATACCTATCTATTTTACGAATGATACAAGGTTGGCCAATTTTTATTGATTATATATTTATTGATTGAAATGTTATTATGTTAAGCCGAATTTTCTTTTAGAATACGAGGATATGATGTAGACAGTATTTGTATGATATGTTATGTATACATGTACATTGGTAGTACTATATGTAGTAGAAATTGTTTTGGTTTAGGGTCACTAGGTGGGTTTGTAGAAATGTTATAAGTCGCTATAGCGATTCTCCGTCAGTTAGTAAATTTGTCACATTTAGTATTTGCACTGTATGTTATATAGAATTCATCTGTATTCTTATATATTTGTATGTAGGTGTATAACCTCTGCTCCCTAACTTTTGGGACTTTGCCCCTGTACATCTTATGATTGAATGTTTATTTATTTCATTAAAGCATTGTATGTAAATATTAGTGTCTAACTTATTTTTAAGTTTACCAACTTGTATTTGTAATACGCTTTTATCTACTACAAATACTTATGTGTAAAAAGTATGTTGGACGTAAATTCAAAATTGAATTGGGCTATATTTTTCTCCTAAATTTGATAGGTATAAGAATCTTTTTTGCTCTGAGCCACAAATTAACACCCTGTTTTAATGGAAATGCTAATGTTTGAAAGATTCTTAATCTCTATCTTGTGTGCAATATTAGTAAACCCAAGTGATCCACCGATTAAAAAAACTTTACCACAAATGCAGAATTTCAATTTAACGACATCCTTAATTGATATACTTTTACTAAGTCCATCATCAAAAGACTGCCGACAACTTTAAATTCAACAGTTTTTCCTTTCAGACGGCGTCTTTATAAAAATGTTCACCGTATTCGATATGTATTACTTGCTGCAATAAAGTGATAGTTTCCATACATATGTAGAAGAACGGTTAGTGTTGGTCTTAATCCCTCAATCCCATCGCCAGCGACCGCCCTGAGCCGAGGTCCAAGCCCCACAGGGGGCGCCTCTTGCGCAGGTTGCTTAGTTTGAAGTTTTTAAACCATTTATTAAGGCTGGAGCTTTGCTCGCCTATATGCCCGGTGAAGTAGCAAAAGCTTGGTAACAAGTACCAAACTTGGTCGAATTGTCTTGCGAACTTTTATTGCGCGATACAGGTTAGTAGGAATGCTAGGCGTTAGATGGCGCTGCTCTTCTTCTTGTAGTTTGTGCGGCTGATATAGATGTCGCCACACATTGCTTCTAAAATTTTGTTTTTGGCCAATTGTCATAATGATTGAAACTACTTCAACTTCAATTTCAATGTTCACTGCTGAACATGGGCCTCCTCTAAATAAAATTTAACAAGCCATAATCGTTGAGTGATATTGTCATAATCATCACGCTTGGCAGGCGGATTGATGATCGCTATAAGGTGGTTACTAACCTCATGCTGATAGATGTTTTTTTCTATCGATCAGCTGTACATATCTCTTAATCACACTTACAACACCCATATTAGGTGAGGTGGTCTATTTTAAGTCTGAAATCACGGAATTATTGAATTTAAAAGTTTTTGTAATTTGATTTTAGAAAGTGGTTTTCTATCGGATGTGTCTAATAATATACAGAGTAGCAGCTTTTATTTATAATAGTTTAAGAGCGTTAGTGGCCTTACATACTCCCTTGGAGTACCGCCACGTGGTCGCCCAGTGGGAGCCCTACTGAGTTACGACCAGCAACCAAATCTACGTACATATCAACTAAAAAACTACTTAAAATCAGTGCACAAAACCACGTTTACTGCAACGAATAATCGAATCCCAAACCCTACATAGCACATTACGTGTTTGTTATTACTTAAATTAAGTCACAAAGTAACCGGCGCGGCGGCGAAAACTGCGCAATGCGGTAGCGGGTCGAAGCGTTGTTCATTTGTTCCTAGAATAGTAGTACGGACTATGTATTATTATTGTTACTTGTTTTTTTTTTCATGTTGTATAATTTTCCGATAGTATAGTTTTAGAAGGAAGGTCAATTAGATGTGACATGGAGTTCAATTAGCTGTTGCATGTAATTTTTTTTTTTAAATAAGTAATTCATATTATGTATTATATCGATTGATTTCTTAAACCCTATATTTTGATCTAGAATTATTATATCTTTTATACAGTTTCTTTTCAATTTAATTTATTCAAGCGATATAAGACAAAAATAACAAGATATATTTGGGGTAAAAATCTTGCAAAAAAGATGAATTAAAAAGAAGTACAGATAGAATTAAAAAACACTATTCCATTTTGGATTCGTACGTAGGTACATTTTTTATGTTTGCTTTGCACAACTTTAAATCAAAACTACTGAACCGATTTAAAAAACTCTTTCAACATACAGAATTCACAACAGAAAGATACGTTATCCAGGAATAACATAGAATATATTTGATGATGAAATTCTCATAGCAACGGGAGCTACGATTTTCTTATTATTATTTACTAGCGGCCCGTCCCGGCTTCGCACGGTTTTAGAGCCTGTATTACTCAGGGATAATGTAGCATTCTAATAATGATAATACATAATCGAAATCCAGTAGTTTTTGAGTTTATTCGAAGCAAACATACAAAAATCCAAAAATAAGAACTTTTCTCCTTTATAATATTAGTAAAGATATAGATTAAGGCGCAACGTTCGCACTTTAAGTATTTATCGATGAACATATCGGAATATGGCTTTCTTAACTGTTATCCCTAAATCTAACTAAATTAAATTTTTTGGATCTTGAGAGAGCTCAGAGATCGCTTCTTAAGGTCATGTTTTTTAAGCCCTACAGATTTTCAACTGAAAGCCTGTATCTGGCATCTGATCTCCTTACTGTTAGAAAGCTTTACGTACTCAATATAATTCTAACTAAACATAAATCTTTACCTTTTAATCCTCAGAAGACGAAAGGTAGAAGAAAGAAGGTGGTCGCTCCCACTGTGTCAGTGAAATCTGTATTTGCAAAAAGACAATATCCTAGGCAATCATCTTATTTGTACAATCTAATTGATAAAGAACTTGACATTTTCACGTTAACTTACCGCGATTGCAAAAAAACTTTGACCAAATGGCTCAAATCCAAAACCTATGATGAGGTGGAAAATATTGTACAAGCGATGAGACTTTAGTTTTAACTTAATCTAACAAAAAAGTTAATCTTTTGTCCTGACTGTGTTTCCTAATAATCTTTAGTTTATTACTCAGATTTGGTTGGGAAATATAGTCAAAATGACTAATACTCGTATTGCGGTTAATGAAAGATGATGTCCCACATTATTTTTATTATTTTATTTTTCGATCCCAAGACATGTCGTAGGGTTAACTTGCAACACTTGCAACACACATCATCCAATCACTCCCTTCCACACCCACCCACACAAACCCACTCTCACCCACACACACCTGCACTCAACCACACACACACAAACACACACACACACAATCGACAGTGCGCAAAATTTATGTAAAACTTTAAATTATTGTTTATTCTGTTCTTTTTGTCTTACCTTTTTATTACTTATTTTTATTATTTTGTACATTTTTACTATACATACATGCTCGTATTTAAGATTAATAACTTATGTTAAATGTATAACTTGAGGAAGGGCGGAGCATCCTAACACAAGCAAACTACTTGCTTAAAAGGATGCTCCTCACTGTAAACTAGTATAAGTTATTTAAGTTGTTGTAATAAAACATTTTTAATTTAATTTAATTTAATTTATCCTAAAATAATTGTTTATTTTGCGAATATGCAGAATGCAGATGTAATCTTGCAGGTCTACTAAAAGAGATTTCTTTAGAAATAAGTAGCACCTTTGTACATTGCCTTTTGTTTGTATTTGTTTTTCTTTCTTGTGTGTACCTACTTAATGTACAGAGAAAAAACCGGCCAAGTGCGAGTCGGATTCTCGCACGAAGGGTTCCGTACTAGTTGCAAGTGCCTACCTATTTTTGATATCAAGAATTCAACAAGTAACATAGTATAAAAGTTCTTGTAGTTCATTGTAACTTTGACCGATGTTAATAATAGTTGATTAAATGAAAGGTAAATTGCGGATTACGGTTTATGACGTATTTAAAAAAAAATACTTACTTGATCTCGTTAAAACCAATTTTTGGTGAAAGTTTGCATGGTTATGTATTTGCATGGTTGTGTACATCATATATTTTTTTAAGTTTTATCATTCTCTTATTTAAGAAGTTACAGGGGGGGGGACACACATTTTACCACTTTGGAAGTGTCTCTACCGCAAACTATTCAGTTTAGAAAAAAATGACATTAGAAACCTCAACATCATTTTTGAAGACCTATTCATAGATACCCCACACGTATGGGTTCAATGAAAAAAATTTTTTTGAGTTACAGTTCTATGTATGGCGAACCCCAAAATTTATTGTTTTTTTTTCTATTTTTGTGTGAAAATCTTAATGCGGTTCACAACATACATCTTGTTGCTAAGTTTCAACATTATAGTTCTTATAGTTACGGAAAAAAGTGGCTGTGACATACGGACGGACAGACAGACAGACAGACAGACATGATGAATCTATAAGGGTTCCGTTTTTTGCAATTTGGCCACGGAACCCTAAAAATCAACAGCAGTTTAATAAGCATTAAAAAGTTAATACCATCAGTAGACCAAGTAATTTCAATACAATGATAAAAGTACAAAATTTTCATGACTTAACATAGGTCTGTTATTGCCACTTACTTTCGCTAAATAAATAATCTTTAAATATATAAAATAAGAAATGCCACTTTCCGGCAATTTCTCCGTTTAATACCTGAAGTGCGAACGTTGCGCCTTAAGGCTCACAATTAAAAGCTCATTAGAGACAATCTGACAGAATATTTGTATCGATGAAGCTATTAAACCTTAGAGGCAATGGCGGCTCAAATAGCACATTAACTTGACACTATTCACACTATCTTTAGTAAGTTAGTGTGAAAACATACAATTTTTAGTTGACCCTAAAATTCCACATTTCAAAGTAATTTGCTTTAAAGGAGGTCGTGGATTCAATTCCCACTCCAAAGAAATCTTTGTGTATAATTTAGGGTCAGGTTGGTTGAGGGTATACCCTCCGTGCTTTGGAAAACACGTTGCATTTGTTGTAGATTGTTAAAAATCATCTTTATCAAGGGTAATTATACCAGGGAGCGAGCAGTAGCGTTTCTTTGTGTGTTACAACATAATACTGCGGCCAACAACCCACCTGCCATGCGTGGTGACAATGGCAAAATTCTCCTTCCAGGGACACCTATGTCCGTCAATGTAGATTATAGAATGATGATGACCAATTTAAACTGATCCTGATATCAAACCTTGCTTTTTGCAGAGATGTCCCCTCTGCAAAAATCAAGGTTTGATATCAGGCAGTTTGATATACGCACGCTAAGAAATATAGTGACCCAATTCAAAATTTCGTATGTATGACTTCAATTCATATAACAACCTAAATTCAACATTTGCATCGACCCATATTAAAAAGGTTGAAATTAAAAACTAGTAAAATACACATATTTTTAATCCGCCGAATATTTAATTATATTTTTACAAAATTAATGGACTTGACAATCCTTTTTCGCCATTTACCTAAAATTTGGTATTTTTAAATAGGTCACTATATTTCTAAGCGTGCGATATATTGGAAATCCCTACCGCGGCAACAAGAGGGGATGTGGGACTTAACCTTCCAAGTGTATGTTAATCTTTTTTTTCGGATGGATTATGTAGTTATCTAAGAAGCTTTTGCTACTTCACCGGGCATAAAGGCAAGCAGAGCTCCAGCCTAGATACATGATTTAAAAACTACAAACTATGCAACCTGTGCAAGAAGACACTACATGTGGGACTTGGACCTTGGTTCTGGTCAGTTGCTGGCTGGGATTAAGGAATGAAATCTTTTCATTTTTAAGGGAGTTATGCAACTGTCGCATGTCGCTCTACTTTACACTATTCAAGCCTCTCGGACTTCGGTCTTCAGGGGCATCGGAAGGTAACTGTTAATCATACCACGAGGATATAATATGTCCACTTAAATCCTCCAATTGCTACTTCAGAAGTCTGATCCTAAGATGGAATCTAGAACTTCAAACCAATCACCAATATTTTATTGCAACTACTTGCACCTCCAATAAATTAAAATATTTAAAACTAAATTTAATAATTCTATATTCAATATTTTACTATTAGAAAACCTGATAATGATGAGCACAGGTGTTAGAATAGAGTAAGTCATAAATATGAAATCATTAGTAACTTAATACTAGGAACAGTTCACTCACCTTTCATTGCGCAATCTTATTAACCTTTTAACCTAAAACTACGGCAATTTCTCAGTCAAAGTTAACTAATATCTAACTTAACCTATGATTATTACCCAATATGTTTTAAGCTAGATTTATACCTATTTGAATAACTACCTATTTTACTACTACTTAAGTATAAAATTTATATTATTATGTATTATAACAGATACATAGACGCATAGATTACGATTTCTCCATACAAACTTTGTCACTGTCTTTCATCCTCTTAGAGACAGGCCCCTCTTTCCCACTGGGCACACTGGGCACGTGCCTAGGGCCCCGCGGTGGCTTAGGGCCCCCTAGTCCCTACTCCAAATGATAACCGATAGCCACTCTAAGGACTAATCGTAAATGTGCCGGATTAGTCATATAGCAAAAGTAGTAAACCAAGATACGTGCGCAAGTAATAAATTGGATCCAAAGAATTATCCTATGGATCCGAATGATAGTATAGGTGGAGGCTTAAAAAACCATCCGTACTGAATCATCTAAGTCAATATCATAATTTACAATGGCCCCATTATCCTAATGTGACCAGGGCCTCTAATAGGTGAAAGATATTTAGAAAATCCTTTCTTATCCTGATGCCTACGTCTTATAAAGAACACACTCTCTAAGCATCAGGTCTCTACGATCAGTAATTTAGTAATTTTTGTGCATTTGTTCTTCGCAGTCAGTCAGGACATGTGTTTTATTAATATAGAGTAATAGCTTCCAGCGAGCAATTTTACCAGCGTAGCAACCATTCCCGTGAAAACTTCATAAGAAAATATCACCTTATTGCCTTCCTTGATAAGTGGGCTATATAAAACTGAAAGAATTGTTTAAATCAGGCCAATAGTTCTATTGTTTAAATAGCAACGGTGTAGTAATGCTGCAAACCCCATTGTCATTGTCATTAATGTAAGAAATAAACCTGAAGCAAGAGCAAAAGTTAGTAGGTACCTACGTTAAACTTAATACGGTGCTAACCCTTATAAATTACTCCAAGCTTTTAAAATAATTTGTACTAAAACCCGCCCCATCAAACTAGACTAACAATGAAAGCAATCAAAACTTTGATTCTAAACACACCTTTACATTTAACTTCGTATCTATACGTAAATAGGTACCTACACATTATCTACAGTTCATTTATGCCAGTCACTATCCTCAATGTGTATTCCTGTACACAATACCCTGACACCACAAAGCCAGCAAGCCTTCAAAGTGTACCATTCAGTTTGGATAATTCCAATCAATCATTCCATACCTACATAATTAATACCTTGCCTTTAGGAATCACCACCCTACGAGCAATTTGTCTGCTTTACCGTGAATGTAGCCCTTATCAGTCCATCGAATAAGGGTACAAAAATAATCAATATTTTTGCCCCACCCCTAAAAGCGCATGCGTGGTGGTATTCACCTGGTGGTGGTGGTGTCACCCCATGGGGTTGGGATTGCCGTGGTATTAACCCACGGCTCATTCTAGTAAAAGAAGGCTTGGAAGTAACACATGTTCAAAATGTACCACGAGATGGGGATTTGGCTTTTTGAACCACCATGTAAGTTGAACTGTTTATAGGTTATTGTTACGTCATATTAATATTGATTTAATGTTTTATTTTAATATTTAAGTGAATATTTCTAAGTCAAAATTATTCTGCGCAGAATGAATCCAGTTGGCCGCCATTTTATATTTCAGTAATGTACTGTTACGGCCGTTACTTTTAAATTCAAATATCGAATCTTAACAGTTTAATGCAGATGTGTTCATAGCTTCTTTACTGATATTGATTAAGTTTTTAGTTACGATCTTCATCGTTTCTTTTATTCAAATATTCATATATGTATTGTAACTTTTTTACGTATTTCAACGTATTTAGTTATATAACTATATTATTTTAAAAAACTATATTCAAACAATATTTAAATGTAACGCGAACAGTATATAGGGTAACTGCACTTAATATTATACTACTTTACTTTATTTTTTTAATATATTTAATTCCACATAAATCCAGTTAAAAATAATTTATCTTTTACAGAATACCACCTTAAAACGGCCATGGAAAGCGGTAAGATTATAATTAAAGATGGTTTCCATTGCACAAGTTTGTGAAAAATAGAATATCTATGAGTCGCTGTAGACCAACGGTTATGCGCAAATATGTTACATCACAGTTTTTTAATGCTTATTTTAATTTTTATGCAATTTTAAATAAATTCGTTTTATGCACTTTGGTAATCACATATTTTGTCTTGTATAGGTAATCACTTTTTATTTGTATATATTTGTTTAATAAACTGCTTTTACAATACACGCTATTTGTATTTGCCTCACCTTTCTCGTTAAGAATTGTTGCTATTTTTATAGTTTTACTCCTGCGTCAACAGGGGTTACCCATTTAGGGTTGGTCACCCTTTTATAGGGGTAGATAATTAAAATTATTGTGACTTATCAAACATACCGTAGGGGTGTCCGTGCAGTTTAAGTATATAAGTATACCTGTATACATAATATGTATATTTTATAGGATTCTTAAATAATGATGTATTCTAAAGAATAGTACAGAAAGTGTTAAAGTTTTATTCTATTGACTATTAGATGACATCAAATCGTAATTATTAAAATATAACATATTAGGTGTTTAGTAAAGTATCTATACATTTCAAAGAATATACTTAATAATAAATTTGAAATCCCAGTAGTATTTAGTTACTATTGAAACGATTTTTTTTTAAACTGAGGAATTTACAAAACTTGTTAAATTTCATTTCATCTAAAAAGAACTATAAGAAAATGTTTGACTTTCTCTTTAAATCGTTTAAATAATTTAATACTTCGAACATTTCACCACCATATACGAATATAAATATAAATTGTTAAATGTATAAATGTGAATAAGTCACTACTTCAGTAAATACTAAAGTTCTAACGTGCAAACATTGTAC
Source organism: Nycteola revayana (assembly GCA_947037095.2). Taxonomy (NCBI): domain Eukaryota; kingdom Metazoa; phylum Arthropoda; class Insecta; order Lepidoptera; family Nolidae; genus Nycteola; species Nycteola revayana. The sequence continues at coordinate 10,063,422 of OX344844.2, forward strand.
ATTATTATTCATATCAGCGTGTAACTATTTAAATTGACATAACATTTTCATATCTTGAAATAACAATATTATGTTAATTATACAAATCTGTATGTTACAAATACAACGGTTTGGTATTTCGAAGTAAACTCATTTATATGCAGTAAACGATTCAAGAGTATTGATTATAAGTATGACCTTAAGGGGATTGCATGAAACTGAATTAGTTATTAAAACAGTAATAATATTTACAATTATAATGATTGTTACAAATTACGATCGAATTGATTCAAGGCTTCAAGTAAATTCTATAGATTAAACTACGTTTTGACTACATTTTAAACCAGTTTTTGTCATTCATACTTTAGACTCAGTAGTTATATAATTGAACTCATTTATTGTAATGAAATAATTATATTCAGCACTTAGGTTAATACATACACTTGTACTTGTTAAAATTACAATAATAATATGTAAGACTAACTCTAATGAATGAATGTGTAATTTATTTTGATCTTACAAATTTTATAATCCGTCTCTCCGTCTTTTTCTTTCTTTTTTTTTCTTTCTTTTTTAAAAAGACAACTCCCGCACTAGGGAAATAAATCCCTGTGTCGCGGGGGACTTTACAAACATACATTTCACGGACACAAAGTACACCCAGACTCAGAACAATTATTTGTGGTTCACACAAATAATTGTCCCGGGTGGGAATCGAACCCAGAACACCAGGTCCCAGAAGCAACTACCGTAACCACTGAGCCACTGGTGCAGTCAAACGCCACCGTCTGTCGTGGGATAAATGACAAATGTACACATTATTGTAAAAACTCTTGCCTGGAGTCCTAAACATATTTATTTAAAAACCCCGGTAATGATAGATAAAAGCCACGACTTTCAAATATCATTACAGAGCACAATTTACAAACCAAATGATACGAAAAATTTAATTTAACGGAACATTTTAAAAGGAACATAAATGTCCATATCGAATAAGGCCAACATGCGATCGGTCTATAAAAAGTCTAGAAATCACTTTAAAAGTTACATATAAGTCCATAATATACCCGCTAAAATTACCAACTTAATAAAATCGCAGTCATAAAACAAACTATTAAAATATCCTTCGCGATTCATATTTGAACATACAATTAAATATTTTACAATCCAACATTTTTATGACTCACAAACAAAGCTCGTGAAATCTGTAGAAAAATTATGTTTCGACGTATAATTTATTATATGGTGGGTGGGCAGCGCGTGCCATACTACCTACCTACGGTATTTTATAGAGTTTTTGATTTACGTCATTCTACTTTCGTGTATCGCACGGGTCAAATGGAATGCCATGATATAACCTTTTAAGTACAAAATGGTTAATAGATAGGTGGACGGTAATTGGGACTTTCACCTTACTGTCTCCACTTTAGGTGTTATGTCACGTTGTGATAAAAATTTGTATTAAAGTAACTTTAAGTTATTCTTAGTCAGTATTTTTTATTTTAAAATGTTGTTCAATGTACTTATTTAATAATTCCAGTTTTGAAAAATGAGTAATAAATTAAAACTATTAGGTACTTTAATTTTATAATGTTTATAATTTTTGTTAAAGCTTGCCACTTTAACAAAAAAAAGTTAAGTTTGGTCATTATGTGTGTCTGTCTGTGGCACCATAGCTCTTAAACGCTGGACCAATTTTCATGCAGTCTTTTTTATTTTAAAGCAGTATTTCTAGCGATAGTTCTTTAGCATGTATTAACATCATTAACGTATTGTATTGTCAAAATCGGTTTAGCCATTCCTCTTTTATCAGCTGCGGTAGGATTCTTTGATGTTTATAAATATCTTTAAACGCCAAGAGTCTTTTTAATGTATGTAAGTCACTCACCCATCAGTCATTATAATATAACGGATATTTACTATTTTATAAACAATCAATAACAAAAACATTACCCTATTTGCGGAGTAGCTTAAATCAATTAACTATTGATAATATCACACGTTATTATTTTAATAGACAGGCACAGTAGAGCACAGATATAGCTTTCCACTTAGAGTACCAATGATAGAACTGAAAAGTAGTCCAGATAATTTGTTCTCATGAACAATTGCAATTAAGCGCTACCCGATATTTTCTTGCAGAAAAAAAAAAACAACTTTGATAATGAGGTTCACAATGCATAAAGCGATATCCTTCTTCGACTGTACTCTCAAATCCGTTTAGAATTAATAACAATATTTTTAGAAGGTAAAATAACCTAGAACAGTAAAGCATTTTAAATTGACATGCGACATATAAACTGTTAACTAATATATAACCTAACCATTAATAATGACATAGACAGCTGCCAAAGTGTGTCAGGGCTTTATGACGCTTAATAAGTAGGTATAATTTATTTTATCTCACGCGATCTTGTTCGCTAATTAGTACAAAAAGTAACAAGTAATAACTAAGAACGATTAGATTTTATAGACAAACTTGCACTAGTTAAGCATAGCTTTGAGCAAAAACTATAAACACGTTTTAAAATAATAAATCACATTTAAAAACAAAAACAAACCATAGAACAAACAGCAAAGCGCGCGAAACGAAAATTAAGAAAAAACAAAAGAAAAGAGAATCGTTCTTCCCGACCGCGTACAACTTTTTGTATATTTTAATTAAATTAGATATTTAGGTACTACCAGCAATGAACCTATTGAATACAGTCCACTATTTCCATCCACCTGGGCCTCAACAGACTTTGTTACCATACATATTGCTATACTACCACATACCTGCAAGAGAAGAGTGGGCTCGCGAACGCGATGCGTCCCTCGCCGTCCCGACTCCTCATAGTTGACAAAGAACCTTGCAATACCGACGTGGACTCGAAGTCCTAAAGACCCGTGAGCCGTAAAGAAGAGAGTTGAACAAGCCTCTTGTAAAAAACTTAAAGTTACAACTCAATCGCCCCACGAGCGAACGCCCTGAGCCGAAGACCAAGTCCCACCGACGCGCGACGGCGCCAGCGCAGGTTGCTTAGTTTGTAATTTTTAAACCATTTAATAAGGCTGGGGCACTGCTCGCCTGTATGTGCAGTAAAGTAGTCAAAGCCGTACCTAAATATGTCGCTCCAAAAAAGTGTAAAGAAACAGTTTGACTGCACAGATTTCCGTTCGAGGGTTCAATATAAGCTTTGGATATAAAATCTTTGTGTAAAATCTCACATTTCTTTCGGGGTGTGTTTGGTTAATATATGCATCGGAAAGGGAAATTGTGCCTATTGTTATAACATCATTTATAACAATCTTTATTGATACTCAATACTTTATCACATTTCACAATTTTTATAGGTGTTTTATCATATGATAACACGTTTATATTATGGTATTTATATTTTAAGTCTTTATGTGTTATTTATACAACATTATATACCTATCTGCGTTTACTTACACGCCTTTTGAGCGTATTCACTATGGCCCATGTCCACCAGTAGTCACTATAAGATGTAATCATGATTATGATGAGACAACATGATCATAATATTTAAAAAAATCGATATTGCATCACGATACTCCTATAATTTTCTATTCTAAAAGAATTGTTCTTCTTTTAAATCAATCAGTGAAGACGGTGACGTAACCAGTGTCTATGATTGATGGCAGTCATAAAAATTTACTTTTTAAATAATTTATAGTGATTTCTTTTTGTATTTTAGCTTCTAAAGAAGGTTTTATCACTTAAAGAACGGTTTTATTAAATTGCTTGCCTTTTTCGAATGAGTTATTTTGTTGTGTTAGATAATCCTAATTTTATGGCATAATAACGTTAGTTCTTTTTAAAGATTTAAAAATAAAATTATGTTAGATACGTTAGATTATAACTGTTTTGGGGAAATATTTTTTTAGTGTGAAAATACAAACATTTTATATGTTTTTGTCATAGCATGAGTAGGTACATACTTTATATTTCTAAGGTATTATTTTTAATTCATTAAAAGTTATTAGAGGAATAAATTATAAATTTGACAGAATTAATATTAATATCAAAAATCTCTCATAATTCTAATTTAATTCTCTGATAATCTGACAAAATTTTATATGAAGAAAACAAAATGCATTAGAGTCGCTCCTTTTTTTTAACTAACTAGCTACATAAATGTCCCTCCGAAAAAAACCACTCAACTATTTTGTTTTTAATTTAAGACTACAACTTTTTACTTTAATACTACTATTACATAGCAGTTTGCATTTGGCCAATTTTCACAACAATCCGCTCAAAGCAAATAATACCCTAGTACCCGACTGGTTTAAGTACTCCTATTAATTTATATCCTGATAGCATCTCATTCCAAATAATGCACGTTGCAAATAATAACATTTAATGCATTTAATTCTAATCACGGAACTAAATCAAATAAAGTGCGGTATTCATTTCAGATCCTAGAGATTTATATATATAAGCATAAAGTATGGATAATCCATTTATGCTTCTTATTCGGTTATAATCGAGAAATCGCCACTGTAGTTACGCAATCGAATGAAACTCGATGCAGATATTTAAGGGGAAGATACATCAAACCAAACTCTACTTAAATAATTTACTATTGAACATTTTTCGCCTACGATCACGATCATGATCAAGTTAATACCCGCGATTTTATCAGATATATACCGTGACTTTTAGTCGTTGCTAATACTCAGTGAAATTATTTATGTTTGGTAGTACAATCGATCTTTGTTTATAATTTTTCATATTCCCGTGTGTTAGTGGCGCCCTTAATCTAGTATAAACTAGATTATGTCGTATTGCAAGCCATTGCCATGTACTTTAAAAAAATATCATTGCCGTCACTTTGAAGATTTTTTAAAATGTTTTATGGAAAATACGTATGTTTATTTAAAAAATTAAACATTGCTTTTCGGTAGTAATACCGATACCAAATGTTTCTGCAAATTTTACGCAACGAGTAAAAAATACGATGTTGTTAATCGACTTTTATTCCGTGGGAGTACTATACCTTAACGCTATCAAGTAATGAGCTATGACGACGATTCATAGGTCTATTTACTAAGCTTTCGTAATCTCTATTAATTAGTTTAATCGACTTGGAAAAAATAAGGTATGGCTAGATTGCACCAGCTATTTAGAGCTTTGAGTGCCTTTGAGTAGGGACAGCAAAAAAAGGCTGATATTTTACTTGACGTTTTTAATGTTAACTGTTCTTTAACAGACAAGTTTATAAAATAGTTGTAATAGGCTTTTTTTTATTTTAAATTGAATAACAACTTCTCGAAGGAAAATGAATAGTTAAAACATATCGTGGCGTGGGTACAAAAAATATTTAATAAATAACGATTTATATAGGTTTTTGTTTATCGAAAGGTATAGGAGTCCTTAGATGATTATTTTACTCTCGTAAAACTGCTTAAAACTTAAAGCTTTGGATTATAAACTTTATTATATACCTAATTATTGTCCCATAAATAATTTTGTGTGGTTTCCGGCCGCCGATAAGCACTCCATGTATTCCTGTGGGTTTCGTAAGAGGCGACTAAAGGATAAAGGCACAGATGGGCAGCAGCCTCTATCAGCTCACGGCTAGTTATCACCGTACTGCGATCACCAATCCACATGTCAAGCATGGTTATTATGGCAGTATCTCTCGACCATTGCTTTCTATTAAAAGAAGCTGGTGTATTAAGAGAAGGCCCATGTTCAGCAGTGGACGGAGGTAAACGTGCTGTTCAAATCAATTAATTTTATAACGCTTAATAGACTAAAGATCACGATTATGTTCGTAGTCAAGGAAATAAATACATCGCTATAAAATCCTATTACGCCATTCGGCTACAAATTAAATTACCTTATATTTGAAATGCACAAATAAATTTACTTTTGCTTGCTAACGGTACTAGATAAGTTCTGTAGTATGTAGGTTATGTCCTAACTGGACGTTCGAGGATACTGGGTGTCGCAAGGATTCAAATTAGGTTTAATGCGTGACACTTTTTAGACCTAAGTAGAATATTACGTCATAAGTTGGAATTATTTAGTGGGAAATAAGTATTTTGACGCTTAATTTAACACTGGAAAAAGAAACAAATGAGTTAAATATACTAAAAGTCGGAGAAGGGTTATGCAAGACTCTCCAGGACAGATCAAACCACACTATCTCTGTTCGTGGTGGTTGGATTTTAAAAATATACATATGAAAATATTCGCAATATTATTTTAATGGGAATCACAATGTTTTACAATATAATAATCACACAAGGCCAAGATGCAAATGGATAGCCTCTTCAATTATTCCGTGTTCACTTGACGGAGATCAAACAAAGATGGCGCCTATGCCGTTTGACGTTTACTTTGACGCCCTGATTGACAGACGTCAGACTCTTGACCAATTGGTTTTCGTATATTATGCTTAGCTCTAAGCTCTGTTGTCTTTAAGCATCTTACCCTTTTCTTATCGTTGAATTCATTGGCATCTCCAGCAATTTTAAAATAAAATAAAATAAAAATAAAATTATGCTGATCGTAAGAGGAGTACCCACTAAAACCCTCCAGCGAGTAATGGGGGCACCGGAAACTGGAAATGCATGATATCCGGTGTTAAACATAGTATTTGTAATAAAACTATTTGTGGTATAAATATTTTATTACCTACATAAAATATACCTAGTGAAATAGCTAAGTGCAAAGGAGCCCATGTCCGGTGCCATGTGCCCGTGTGCGGTTCCGTAGCGAGAAAGCGCTCAGGAAACAGTTTTTTTTTCGGTCAGACATACTTATTTTACCAGGCTCATCCTACTCCACCGGGTGAACAGAGCTCCAGCCTTAATAAATGTTTTAAAAACTACAAACTAAACGACCTCGGCGGTTGGTAGCGATGAGATTGAGGGATTATGACTTTCAGTTTTTCAGGGGATTTTGTGGAATTGTCGCTCTACTTTACAGTTCCTACGCAGTTGAAACCGTACGCGGAAGCTAGTACTAATAGATATTTTTTAAGATTATTATACGACGAACAGTAACTTTGTGCGTCTGCGGCGCGTATTTTTAGCACTTCTTATAAAAAAGTTGTTTGATTATAATAGCGATCGATTGGTTGGCTACCCCTGAGCTAGAACGCTCAACCCTAACGTTGTTTTTTTTTTTCGGACGGACATATTATTATCTAGTTGGCCACCCCTGTGAGAACGCTCTTCCCTAATGTGTGGTCAACCTTATGGTTGACCACACATTAGGGAAGCTTTTTAGCTTTTATGATTTGTGTACTATTTTCTAGGAGTCAGGTGTTGCAACATAAATCCATCTAGATACAATTTTATAACTTTACTATTTATTCTTAATCTATTTATAATAACTGTTCCGGTAATCAAAGTTAACTGATCGCATTTAACGTTTAATTGTAAAATATTTTATTTATAACGTTTCTTACGATCTCGATAAGCTGACGTAAAAAGCGTGGCTTAATTAATTTAATTTACTTCGGGCGGACATTGCTAAATAATAAATTTGAGTTATTTACTGGATTTAGATTGACATGATGACAAAATTGGGTGAGGCGGTCATTAGGTATACCGTATATATATATACCTACATACAATTGCTGAATCCATACAGATATATAAAATGGTAGTACCATGCATAATCTGTTTAATTATAATCTGTTTCTAATACAAAATAACACAATTTTAGTAAACGCAAATGAATGTATATAATATTATAACCTACCCTAGGTTATAACCAAAACTCAATTAAAAACAATTCCTTCCGGCTTATCTTAGAAACGGCTGGATAAATTTTGACGAGACTTTCACTGATAGATAGAGAATTTTATAAGGCTTTTTATTAAATCTTGTATTTAGTAATTTGTTTGTCCGTGTGTTCCGCCTAATCTCTAAAACTCGTGAGATATTAACCTTATTTTACGCGAACGAAGTTTCTTAGTTTATTTAAAAAGTTGTATGGACTATGGGCCAATATTTATTAATTATTTATCTGCACCTAGTATTATACAATAGAGTAATTTAACCCAGGTTTCACTCTCTTTTACAATAAAGGATATCGGTGACATTTTTTTACTTAAATTTTCTTGTAACAGACAAACACGCGCATTTAAACAAAAATTAACAATCAATTTTATTCTTTCACAGATAACTCTTGCTGGGCAGAGCCGACGAAAATGTCTTCCTGACTAAATTCAAATTTACACGTCGCCAGGTAAGTTACAAGAAATAATTTTAATCTAAGACAACTTTAATAGGTATCTTCTTTGAGGAGAATACTTTAAAATAAATATAGTATAAAAAACCAAACCAAATGAATACCTATGCACTAAAAGGTAAAAACTCCTATAATCAAAACCTAACCAAACTCTCGTCAAACTACACTTGAAGTACATTCTTTACAATTAAAAAAAGAATCATCGAAATTGGTTGCCATTATATTGATTTATTCTTCCATTTGTGGCGCACATCATTATTGCAAATTTAGGACTAATTTGGGTTTCTCATAGATGCCATTGTCAAAACTACACCATATTGAAATGAGGCCACACGGGAAGCACTAGCTTTCAAATAAAAAAAGACACATCGGTTCACCCTGTCGAAACTTCTGAGGTAACAAATATAAAAAAGTGGAATTGAGAACCTTCTCCTGTTGAAGTCGATTGTAAACACGCTTATTTATTTATTAAATATAAGATTTTTATCTATATAATGAGAAAATTAAATAGATGCCAGATTTTGATCTCATTTGTAGCAAAACTCGTTTAGAACTGGCGCAATCACGACGGATAAAAAAGGTAATGATTTGCTTTAAAATTGTACTACGATTGAGACTCGAGTCTTACTAAATAAGACTTTACCTATATCATTAAGTCAAAACAAGTTATTATTAAGTCAACAACATCGAATGTTATGTAGCAGTGGACTGTTGTATTATAAATTGAACGAGAATACACGTTTTTTCGGACGGACAAATGTAGTTAGCCACGAGGCTTTTGCTACTTCACCGAGCATATAGATAAGCAGAGCTCTAGCCTTAATAGATGATTTAAAAACTAAAAACTAAGCAACCTGCGCAAGAGGGCGTCCCCTGTGGGACTTAGACCTCGGCTCAGGGCGGGGGGATTGAAGGATTATGACTTTTAAAGAATACATCAATATTTTAATGTTATTCAATATTTATTTTCGAAGATAATATTAGTACATCAATGATGAACTAACAGTACTGAAATAATGCGAAATATTAGACCGAAAAATCTCTTCTTAACTGAGATACTCTTGCGCAGTCGTGGTTTCCCTTGTAACACTTTTGACAACTCGCCTCTACTCCTCCCTGATGGTTGTTCATCTCGCGTACTCGCACGTGGCCATTGCCGCCTTTATTTGGTCCGTTCTCATGCCCGATCTTCCTTGCGTACGAGTACCTTCCACTCTACCCTGCACCACAAGTCGTTCTATGGACACATCTCCACGTCAAGAAATGTGCCCAAAGAAGGTGAGGATGCGAGCTTGGATGATAAGATCGTCTCGTCGGAGACTTTTTAAAGATATAAAAGCTTTTAAAGTAAAGTGCGAGCCTCAGCCAGTAGCCAATACCGAAGCTTTGATTTTTCAATTACGGTAGTTGCGTCAGAGACCCGGTTGGATTCCCACCCGGAGCAACTTTTAGTGTGAACCAGAGATAGTTGTTCTAACTCTGGGTGAGATTTGTGTCCATAAATTATGTGTTTTGAAGTCTCCCGCGACAAAGGGATTAAGTTGCCTAGGGCTAAGTTTAAAAAATAATAATAAGCTTTTATTTCTAAAATAAAATAGTTTGACATATTATTATATTAATTTTTGCTTTTTCAATTTACTAAATTAGGTCTCTTATTTCAGAGTGCCTATTGGGAAAGGCCTCCTCCAGCTCTCTTCAATGACTTCTGTCTAGTGCTGCTCTTCTCCAGTAGGGTCCTGCTGTCTTTCTGATTTCGTCCTCCCATCTTTTGACTTGCCTTCCTTTACTTCTTTTCCTATCTCTGGGATTTGTAGTCTTTTGGCTCCACTTTTCTTGTCTGTTTCTAATCATATTATTATGTCCTATCCCCTGCCATTTTTGTTTGTCTATTTTAGTTAGTATATCGGTTACTAGACTTTAAAAAAACAAACTTTAAATCATCATGTTAAGAGATAATCGTAAAGCAATTCACTCACCGCATGATGAAAGGCAAATAATTTATATGAACAACCGACCTATTTCAATAACGGAGCATACAATTTGTGAGCGGAGTTCATCAGACGTGACGACCTCTCAATCAACAGATACAGGCTGTTGTTGTTATGAAGGATTAAACTATCATTGATAGTCAAAGCCAATAAATATATAAAGGTATATAACATTAATGGCTAACATTCTCATTTTTCCACTGGGTACTCTGTGCAAGTTCAGAACAATCGCTATCGGCAAAGACCCCACATGGCCATAGCATATATTCTTAGCAGCCATGAAAAATTTACAACCTCTGTGACCCAGCAATCAATCATTGTATAAATTCTGAGATTTCTATCCGGGTTCGGATGGTTGTGGGACTACCGTGCCCCAGAAGGCCCGTTATGCCGTTGGTTCCGATTGTAATAACATCATCATACCGATTGTATATCATACGGATCGAGCAGCTTTTCCCTGTATGTGTTATTTTATGGTTCTGCGGTCACCAACCCGCTGACCCGACTCTCTTGATCTGAGGCCCATGTCCATCAGTGGACGATATACGAGCTAATGACGATAAAAAATGCGCTATAATAGTATTGGTACTCGACGATATTGGAGTTTTGATTCAATCAACCCACGAACGCATGTTGTTCAATAATTTGGTACGATCTAAACAAGCTACTTGTTAAAATATGAGACGGTATCCTAATAAAGCCAGTTTTATCTCTAAATACCCTTCACGAACGACCTCTGGTACAACATTTAAAGCCCCCAATATCACCTTTAATTGACATTTTGGTGGCAACGCACTTTATGTTATGACGTCACAGACCATTGTACTTCTATTAGAATGGGTAATAGGTGCACCTATTATACCTACCGCTTACCTGCGCTAGAATGCTAGCACAGTGATGTTTTGTTGTTATGTTATGTTATGTTATGTTAAATTCACAATCATAATGTAAAACGTTATCCTTACTTCCTTACTATATATTATTATATATTATTTAATACTTATTATAAATGTGAAAGTAACTCTGTCTGCCTGTCTGTCTGTTACGCAATCACGCCTAAACTACTGAAGCGATTTAAATGAAATTTGGTACAGATATAGTCTGAGAAAGAACATAGGCTATATTTTATTATGAATATCCCACGGGAACGGGAGTTACGCGGGTCAAACCGCGCGCGGGAAGCTAGTGATCTATATAACGTTTTACATTATGATTGTGACGATAATAACATTATTATTAAATTCCTATTCCATTTAAAATACAACATTTCAAATTAAATTAATGTGTGTTACGCTTTAAATTTACAAAAAAAAAAGAGAATAAAATATTTTACTAAATGAACCACGCTTAACCTAAACGTCCCCATAATTATTGTTCCCAATACAAAACAGCGATAATGAGTCAAAAATACACACAAAATTAATAACAACATCACACTGTATACAGCAGTGTGGTTCAACAAGTTTTTGCCTACAGTCCTGCCCCAAGTTCTTCAAAGTTGATCTTGACCAGTGCTGATATAAATAAACTTTTTTTTGTTGACGCTACCTGTCTTGCTTGTTCATTTTGCTACGTAACCCTTTGTTTACTTTTTGTGTCGGATAACGGGAGGTGTAAACTAAACTGGACCTAATCTATACTAATATATAAAGCTAAAGAGTTAGTTTATTCGTTTGCTTGAACGCACTAACCTCAGAAACATCTGGTCCGATTTGAATTTTTTTTACATATATTTACCTACCAAATTTTGCTGAGTTTCTTGTCAAGGACTAAAAAACACGGTAAACAGTTTTTTTTTTCTTTTCCTAGCTCATACTGTTCTACTGCTGAGCAAACGCCTTTTTTCAGCAGCGTATTCCCGCGCTGGCGGTGGCATATGTGGGACTCGACCTCTCCATAGCGTGGTATGCTAACTCATACCACGAGGAGAGGACCCTACACCACTAAAACCCCCCGGACACTCCTTCGATCCGCCGTTGGCGGGGGCCGGGCACGCATAAGCAATCCGGCTAGACTGGGCAAAAGCCTCCCCAAAACATTATAATATTTTCATGAATATTCCTTCTAACGAAACTCCAGGACTCCATGAGTACCTATCAATTTTGGCACAATTAAAGTTTGTCTTTATTGAGAGAAATATAATGATATAAAAATGAACTACAGACTATTAAATTCATTACAAAATTAAACTACAATGTAAAGGAGGTTACACTAAGCAACTGAAACTATTGACAACTAATTAATTAAAAGGAATTTAAAACAATTGCGAACACGGAAACCATTAGAACTAAGGTATGAATGAATGAGAAACTCGGTTGCAGAGTAAATTAAATTCGTAATGAGAAGATATTTTATTGCGATGTTCCTTCGGTAAAGGTAATTACTATTTTAGATAACACAAATTCCTTAATGATCAGTTTACTAGAAAATACTTTTGTATTCAGAATCGTAGGCTGAGTACAACGCTTGCCCATTGTTGGGTCAGGTTTATGTTCATATAATTCATTATTTCAACAGCATTTACAATATTATAAGTCTTCGTACAAAACCATAAATAATAACCAGCAGTTTTTTTTGCAACCATTGTGTAATTATTCGTAATTAATTTTAAAAAACTTTATATTTATTATTAAAAATCAACTAGATTAATTACGTCATTCTGAAATTATGGCGTGACTAAGAGCAATATGGATTTATTTTTATTCGCAGATGTAAAACCTATATTGAACATATACGTACCTATCCACCTACAGACGTACCTGTAGCATTCAAAGTATCACCTGCCTTAATTATTCTTAATAACAATTATTTTAAGCGCTCCTTATCTAAATAGGCGAAAGTTGGATGGACCACTATATGGACAGGCCTTGACTATCCATCCAGTAGTGGGCTACTTGACCAGGTGTCAATTACTAGATCAATTATGTTCACAGTATTTATGGAACCGGTATAAGCAGCTGGCAGTACATTTGTATTATTAATTCTGCTGTCAACGGTACACGAGAGATAGCACTATTGCTTGTAAATATTTTATAAGAGTATAGTTATCGATCATTGCGTTACTTTAACTTGTAGTATTTGTTGGAATTAGAAAAAAAAGGTTTTGACATTTATATATTTTTTTGAATACTTTATGGAAAGGTTTATCATTTAGGTATCTACTAAATTTCATAATTGAGATTAATAACTTTAGACCACCGGCAAGATTCTGACATGCAGGTATATCCCCTAATGCCTTAAAGATTTTATTCACGTACGTAATATCTACAGGTATTTGTAAATAGTCAAAACATAATTATTTTGGCTTATTAATATAATAGGTATGTTAAATTAATTAGTTTCCTTATTATAATAGTTTGAATATAAAACCTATCATGTATAAAAAGTAAGATAGTGGTCGCCAAGTGGTCAATATCGACCACAATAAAATAAATATTAGTATTCTGCAATCCTTCTCTATAATAACTATAAGTGTGCGAAATTTCATACTTCTCCGTTTATGCAATTTTTGTAGAAGAACCCACGACCTACCAGATTAAAAGCGAGCGAAATACCGCTACGCTTCGGAGTTTATATACAATATCTTTAAAATCTCATGCTATATTTTCAGTAACAATAATAAATTATCAACAAATTTACTGGCGAAATAACATAAAAATTAAGTACCTATTCCTTTTTATTTTAAATTGAATAGCCCTATCAAATTTTTGAGCTTAATTTAAGATGTGTAATAAAACCAAAAATGGCGTCTACCTGAATTTTAGTGGTCCAATAATAAACGAACTGATAAATCGATGTACAATGTAACACACATATTTTATGTACAAAATAAATAATAAAATAAATGTGAGTACCGTGAAGTGTGACTTGGTGGACAATAAATATTGTTTTTAGTATTTAATTTAAGTATTATGTTGTATATTAAATTAAACACCAAGAAAACTTTATTTATTTGAGATTGTAATTACTTATTTTTAAACATTTGACTACACTGGCTCAGTGGTTTTTGAGATCCGGTTTTCTGTTCAATTTCCATCCGGGATTATTTGTGTGAACCATGAATTTGTGTCCGTGAATTATGTTCGTAATATTCCCGATACAGAGAATTATTTTCATATTGTCTTTTAAAACCAAAAAAACCGTATTTTCGTCTAAAAATATAAACTCTTTTTTAAGAAAGAGAAAAGAAAAATCAAATTTCAATCTAAATGTGCGTTGAAACCACACTATCATTTAATTGTTTTAATTAGGTTACCACGGTATTAAAACTGGAACCTAAAACAGATTATATTAATAGAATTATAGCTTTACAATCTTTCTAAACAAATTATTTTTACTATATGTATTCAAACACTACAACACAACACCAATAAAAAATCTTAAACATTAAAAGGCAACGCTTTTTTTCGCATGGACATATCTATTTAGCTATAAGGCTTTTATTACTTCACTGGGCATATAGGAGAGCAAGGTCCCATCCTTATAAAATAGATTAAAAACTACAAAGCAACCAGTGCAAGAAATGGTTTGGACTTCGGTTCACCCTGAGCTCTTCTCTTCTCAGTCTTCTTCAAAACTCGGTCGCTGGTGAAGAGTTTGGGGAATGTTGACTTTTGAGAAAGCAAGACTATCCAGTGATATTTATATGAAAATGTCCCTACGGACTACTTAACCTGCTATGCATGCATAACTTTTGCAGCAATTAACTAAAGTATTTTTCCCTGTTTTCAACTAACTTTTCTGCTATCGGCAGCCGTTTCGTTAACAAACCTTAAATCTAAAAAGTCACAATTATACAGCAACATGCAGGCGCTTATTACGTTTTAGCGCTAGCAACAATTTAATGAAAGTTTTCCGGGTAGCGTGTTATCACGACAATTACTTCGTATCAGTAGCAACGTTTTCGTGTTAGTTTAAAATAAAATGTATTTTCCCCTTTATTTTAGCTGCTTTGTAAATGTTGTAGCGATTATTTGCAATTTCGCGTCGTCATAGGGAAGTGGCTATAGTTTCGCAGGGTGGTTTGTTTGTAGGTTTTAAACGATTTTATAAGGCTGGATCAATGCTCACCCTTTATCCCGGTGAAGTTGCAAAAGACTCGTGGTGGGTGAATATTATGACCGTTCGAAAACAGGTGTAGTTTCAAATTACCTTTAGCGGATTATAAAATGTAGATACTAGAACATAATGCTACTATAAAACTGCCTATATATGAAACATTTATATTAATTAACATCTATCGCAATTAATAATTGCCCGTGCATTATAATATAAGTAGGCTCCTCTCTCCTATAATATTAATTTAGATTATATCTAACTATGTTGCTGTGCCCGACAAATTACTAAATGGAATGGGTCAAAAATTATTATGTAAATATTGTGTTATCTGGATTACCTTTCGAGTCCCCTCGAAGCTTCTCTCAGACTCGGGCTCCGACTCATCCGCGAACTATAAAGTAGATACCTATAGCGACAGTTGTTGCACAAGAGTCCCCTAATATCTAAAGTCATCATTCCTGAATCCCCGTATCAGACACCATCATGCCTTTAATTATAATATGGTGAGCCGAGATCGAAGTCCCATAAGGATTCTTGCACAGATTGCATAGTTTGCAGTCATTTATTTAGGCTGGCCTGCTCGCCTTTATGCCCGGTCAAGTAGCAAAAGCCTCATATTTCCATACATTGTATTTATGTACGTACCTACTATGCTGTTAAACCGATATATTACATCTGTTAAACATCATACTACGGCTGTTTGTGTTTAAGAAACGCAATCCCATAAATTAATACAGTTAAACTTATATTATTATCTCCTTTTCCCGTAAATTTATCCTATACCTTTTAATGGACACGTTACATTAAGAATGGTTTATAATTATTGACAGGACACCGTATTATCGCTAGGAAACGCACGTCAGTGTACACCATGCCTTAAATTATATGGTGCACCAATGCATTCGTGTCACACGGCAGGCAATAAACGGTAGATTAAATTTAAACATGATGTTTATATTTTTTATTAATATTGTACTTGCAAATAATATTTTCATTGGTTAGCACATTAGGTGAGAAATAGTGAAATAGTAGTAGGAATGTGGTGAAATCGGTTAAAATGTCATCGTTCACTCTGCAATCAATAATGTTTTCTCTTAAAAATAACTTTTCAATGTTAATTTTAGTATCTATTTAATGCTCACCATCATTATTATTGAAAATTTCTTACAAAGATAAATCTAATAAAAAGTATGGACGACAATACATCATAATATCAGTGTTCTGTGCTATTTTTACAAGTAATGTATTTCTTAAAACTGTATATTAAAATATCGCTGAAAATTTTCTATCAGTAAGACATATACAATCACAAATGAATAAAGTACTTACTTTAATTATGACATAATAAAAAAATACTAAATTACTTTTAATAATTAGTCTACTGTCTTAAGCCTGTTAAGTGGCCACCAACCTCTATTAAGTCCTATGAGTTTGTTGAAATAAATAGCGACCATCGATTTATTTCTAAAGCCGCAGATAGCGGCATTTAACTACAAAGTGAAGCCGACTGGTATATGATGCAGTTTATAGATCAAGGATGTGACTGCTCTATGGGCGTTTAGACTAATTGCAAACCACACGCGTGGACAACAATATATCCTCTCCTGACTTTGTTCGCGTAATATAAGAAAAATGTTGTTATTGGCAAAAATACGGACAGACAAAACAAATGTTTTTTTTTGTTATACCGCTTATATACGTTTGTTAAAAACCTGTTACTTTTCAAAGTTAGTATGGCAGTCTACGCAGACTAGGTCGCGAGCAAAAGCAGCAGCTGATGCAATTATTACGATTACACATCTATACCTACTTATATCGCTCATCTCAATAACTATTGGTCCGATTTAAAAATATTTCAGTGTTAAATAGCCTATTTATCAAGGAACTCTATAAGCTATATTTAATTATAAAGTTTCTAAAATAACGGGAGTTACGCAGGTAAAACCACGGGTGGGAAGCTAGTAATAAAAGAATCTAGATCCAACGAAGACGCGTCCCATTACCCCGTCAATCAGCTCAATACTAGTATACGAATCAGCCGGTCTTCACAGGATATCATATAGATACTTCCTTATAACTACCAGTTAGTAATTGCCATAACGGTTCCTGCACTTTACTTATAAACTTTAAATATCTGATTGGGCTTAAACAGGATGCTTTGATTACAATATTAATAATTTGCAAGAGTTATCAAGTAGTCACTCTAACGTTGAGATTATCGCAGCGGAATTATATCATTAGTAAAGTTTTAAAGTTTCCGGCTTACTTATAATAGACCACCCCCTGCCTTTCAAGGAATATTCAGCTGATGGATGGGCAGCAGCACTCTATCAACTCAAAAGTTGCTCACCATCTTACTATGATCACCATTACGCCTGCCAAGCGTGATTTTGGCAATATCCCTCGAAGATCAGGACCCTACACCACTAAAACCTCCCGGACACTCCTTCGATCCGCCGTTGGCGGGGGCCGGGTAAGCAATCCGACCCAATCCTCGAAGACCCTGCTTTTGCTCTAAAATAAAAACATATTTTTATTTTCCAGTAAATTGTAAACGAATAATAAAACGACTTTCTTATTCTAATCATGGACTTGACTTATTTAATGACTGAACTGATTTCTTTAATGTGTGTCGTTAGAAATTTTCTCTCAAACGTATTTTTTTCAAATTCGAAAAACATTTTATAATGTTCTCCTCTTCTTTATAAAATATATATATATTGTAAGAATTTTAAAAGGTACAGTTGTTTTACAAACAAGTCGAGAAAACATAAAAAAGGTAAAAAATGTTTATTTATTGTATTGATTTTAGGGCGTTAACTTCATCATAACCTGCGCAGTTAAATCGTTAAAATAAAATCAAAATGAACGATGCTATAAATTCTGCATAATAAAATTATCATTAATTTCATTCAATAGGTATTCAGGTTATGGATACTAAAGTAAAATATAAAGTGACACTTGATAAAATTAAACAAATAAATTAAGTAAACATTATTTTTGTTAAATTTAGGTGCTTACTCTACCACGATTCGAAAGTAATAAATATTAAGCAAATACATAATATATATATCGAGGGGTGAAAGGCTATTTGTTTGAAGCGACATTTTACGAACTTTACAGGAGAGCCATTTAAAGATTCAAAATTTGGAAAAAAAATCGTTATGAAAAAACTAGTGCTCTTTCTATAATGGGGATCGCAAATTTTTATTAAAAAAGAATCCCTGAATGTTTTGGTATAATTTTCAATTAAAAAACAGTTATGAGTATAAGATAAATTGTCGCTTAATACAAAATTATCTGTATCGCCTTATTTTTAGAGTAAAGAAAAATGATTCAACTTCCAACATTGTCACTAATCAGCAGCAGGCAAAATGGTTTAAGTGAATTTACAGTACTTATGCAGGAGAAAGCAAAATGATTGAATCGACGTTACTCAATAATAATAGGAATAGGCTATTTTGTTTTACTACCAATTTGGGTTTGGGTTTTGGGTTTTGTTAACGATTCAGGAAAGTTGGCTTAAGCAACGATGAACATTCTTAAAGAGTTGTTTGATGTCTCAGATTTTGAAAGGAGTTATATAACTTGGTTGTTCTAAACAGAGTGAAAAACAGTTGTAGCGAAAGGGTTGAACCGACGACATGTCTTAATGAATTTGGCTGACGGCAAATTGGTTGAAGTGACATTGCACAGAGTAAGTAGTCGTAAGCAAAATGTTTGAAGGGACTTTTCATCTAAAGATAGCTACATCGAAAAACGATTTATCTGCCATCGAACTAAAATTTTAGGAAGGGAATAACGGCTTATGATCCGATTCTCTGTTTTTGTATACAGCTTAAATGATATACTAAAAAAATATGGCAAATTTGAAGTCTGATCATACATCATGTTTGAGAATTATGCACTAAAATGGCATTGTTTTAAGCGCCATAAAAGTGCTCAGAATTGTACGAAACCCGGCTCAGACGACGCAGAAAAATTCGCTGAATCCGAATATGTATTTAACTCCATATCGTCCAAAATGTCGCTTCAAACAAATAGCCTTTCACCCCTCGATATATATATATATAAGGACGGATGGACTATATAATTATATATCAGAAGTATTTGTTCGGAAGTGCCAGTTTACGATAAAGGTACATACGACGAATGTTTCTGACGTATATAATGTCACATACGACCTTATAATGTCACTTACGCTTCTGAGCTAGAGATAAGTATGTATACGAATAATACTGATGATATGCATGATTTAATTGGGAATACACGTCCATTTATTTTCCTCAGATAATGGGATTCAATATGATATTATAACGTAACGCAAAGTGTTGCGTAGACGGCGGCACCAGCACAGACCGCAAACAAAAACGTCAATTTTGAAAATATAGTTTAACATCGCGAGGATCGTATTATATTTTATGCTGATAAAATTCTGGTTACAACGTTCCGACAAGATTTAGTTAGCCCGAGGCTTTTGCTACTTCACCGAGCAGAGCTCCAGCCTAGATAAATGGTTTAAAAACTACAAACTAAGCAACTTGCGCAAGAGGGCATCCTCTGTGGGACTTGGACCTCGGCTCAGGGCGGTCGCTGACGGAGACCAACACCTTCCGATAGTCCGATGAGACTATAGATAAATTAATTTAGTTTGAAAATTTGTCAGGTCAATTGTAGCCGAAATAGCTCAGTTGGGAGAGCGTTAGACTGAAGATCTAAAGGTCCCCGGTTCAATCCCGGGTTTCGGCATCGATATCTTTTTGTAAGATTACTAACAACGTGGTGTATATATATATTAGACTAGCTTGTGTCTGCGACTTTGTCCGCGTCGAATAATAGAGTGCGCCTTCCTTTATAAATGGCCTATCTTACGCTGTTTTTTTTTTTCAAATTGGACTAGTAGTTCCTGATTAGCAAGCAAACAAACTCTTTAGCTTTATAATATTAGAAGGTTATGGTTATATACTCTTATATTCCGGTATTTATGGTTATATACTCTTTTTTACATAACAAAATACTCTTTGACATGCAAACTTTAGGTAATTGAAAATTATGTATGTAGGTACTAAATTATATGAAGATAAAGTTAAAATACACCTTGTAGGTATTTTAATAGTGTTTTAGAACACATAAAACCTTCACAGCAAAAGGTAACAGTGCTGCCATTAAAATAAATGAACCCTAATCACGACAAATCTTTTTTTAATATGGCGACATTTATGAGGCTTTAGTGTTGACCACAAATTGACCTGAATTCTCCCCTTTTTTTGGGTGTGGTCATTATTTTGAGTATCTTACTTATTATTTATATGGCGCTTATTTAAATAAACGCCATCCACAATAAATAGTAGGTATCTAGTGCGTAAGTTTTTTTTTTGTGAAATAATACATTTTATTGAATTAAAAAATATGTTTACTGTTTACCAGTAAACTGTGTAAAAATAACATTACAAGAAAGAAAATGGAGATCGGGATCACATACCATCGATACAGTGTCAATTACACACTACAATATTGAGATGCCGCATTTACCGAGCTATGGTTCTAAGTTAGCGCGGTATCTAGTCGATCATTTATCATTAATTTAAGAATCAAGTTTTTAAAGATACTTTAAAATAAATGCATTTAAGCATTATTTAATGCTAAAATCTTGAAATTCTTATCACTATTGCGCTCGACAACCTGTCAAGTCCCACAAAAAGTATTCAAAGCAAAGCAGCTATCTGAATAAACATTAGTCTACGTGAAATACGGTGTTTTTATGGTTGCCATAGCAACGAGTGCCACAACAAACCAACAAAACTTCTCATTACAATATGCTAACTAAAAGTGGACCTTGAGTTAAGGATATAAAAGTTACTTTCGCATGATGTAGAAATTTTAATAAATAATTATTTTTCCTATAAAAATTAGTTAGCGGGAATTATTTAAATGCTGGGTGGTTATAGTTAATATAATTGTTACAGGTCAGACGGCATAGCATTTTTCATGGTTTATTTAAATGTTGATGGGAAATTTTAATTAGTTTTGTTTCCTACTAAAAGCACTTGGCATTAAAAATAGGTTTACGTTTAAAAGCAGGGCCGCATTTAGAATTCCGGAGGCCTTGGGACAATAAAGGAGAAGAGGCCCCCTGGACTTTAGTTTCCCTCTTAATGTGTACAAAATTTGAAGTATATATATACTTTTCAGGACGATTTGAATTCTGATATTTTACTGATTTTCTTATTTAAATTAACAAGTATACTTTAACCGTTAATAACCGGAATATATAAGAACTATTACATTAATCATTATTAAACAAAGCACTGCACGTAAAGGTACAACATCAAAAAATATTGTAAAAGAAAAGTTATATAGTTTACTCGTCAGAATTTCAAAATTTAAGTCTCTATTGTGGGGGCCCCTCTTTTGTGGAGGCCCCGGGGCAATTGCCCTGGATGCCCTCCCTTAAATGCGGCCTTGTTTAAAAGTATTCAAACATAAAAAATAGAATGTTTAAGTTTAGGTCGTTTTTTTATACGATCACGAATCCATCTGCCAAGCTTAGTGATTATAGCAAAATCCCTCAAGAAACCTGGCTAGCCAAGGCTTGTTAAGAGGGCTGTATAAGTGAAGTGAAGAAGTGGTATAAAGTATAAAGAAAAATAACTAAGTAGGTAAATCTTTATCAATGTTGACCAATTTGTAATGCAAAATAAAATCGGATACCAAAACACCTTTATCTACTAATTAGTAGTGGGTATTCACGTAATTATTACAATCGTATGATAATTTAATCAATGCGTGCGAGTTAATTGTATAAGATTAATGGAATTAACATAAAGATGATTGTCAAATTGAACATTTTTTTCCGATCTAACACCAAAAACAAATGTGATATGAATGCTTGTGTTGGAACTTGGAACTAATACCACTGGTATTAGTTTTTGGTATTGGTTGGAATAAATCAATCGAATATCTTAAAATATAACAGTTCAGTTCAGGTTTCAAGTATGGCCCTAGTAGTGAATTGCCTCAATAAAAAAAAAAATTGTCATCAATTCTGTTGATAGTTAATTTCATAAATATAAAAATAGAAATAAAATTAGCCTATGTTTGTATTTTATGAAGACAAACAAAGGCTAATACAGAAAGAAAAAGTAAGAAAAGAAGAAGGGCGTTTTATCGCTAGTTTTAAGCAAAACAAAAATACGATTATTTTCGAAAGCAGATATTATGTAAATACTTTATCAATTCACAAAAAGTGAGTTTTGCCGAAACCCGGGATTGAACCGGGGACCTTTAGATCTTCAGTCTAACGCTCTCCCAACTGAGCTATTTCGGCTGTGAAATTTAAGTGAAACTTGGTGTTCAGGTGTGAATGATAAGTGAAACTTGGTGTTCAATTTATTTATACTTTATGTTACTAATGACAATACGTGATTTATCTTCTACTAGTTGTTCATGCTAATTCCCGTCGCTCGTATGAACATTTTTTTTCCGACGGATATTTGTAGTTTGCTTCGAGACTTTTGCTACTTCACCGGGCATAGCTCGTATGAACATTTCCCTAGGATTTTCAATAAGATTCGTAACAATCTTCCGTCATAAAAACCTTGTGTATGATTACGAATAGGTACAATAAAAAATAATAACTTAATTGTTAATATCGTTCTCGAAATATTTGCGATGCATTTTTATTTATATAGAATTATTAATATCGTTTTCAAGTACATTTGGCGATTTTTTTTATATACCTACCAAGATTAAATTTTATGCATAGCCATACACTAGTTGAACTTACTAATAGAACAAAATATACAGATAAATGTATTATTTTATATTATAATATAGCTGTAGTCCAGATAGTGTTTTTCGTGATAAAAGGTGGCCTATGTCCTTTTCCAATGGCTGCTCTATCTCCGTACCAAATTTCATCAACATCGGTTCAGAAGTTACCACCCAAAAGCCTACAGACAGATAGTTAGAGTTACTGTCGTTAGTAGGTTGTAACATTTTTAAGTCCAATCCATTTTACTATAAGTAATTTACTATCTGATATATCTAAGTAGGGCTTTTTAAAATTATGGGACTTTATATTCAAGCAAACTAAAAACTACCCCAAAGACTATTTTTCCCACGTCATCAAACATACAAAGCCACCCTCGCACAAAGCACCCCCATTAGTTTGATCAGTTTGATGGCACGATGACGCATTCCATCCATTACGAGGTGTATTTATAACGATTTATATAGTTACCTCTACTCTATATATGTGTATAGAATGGTTAATATACACCTTGACGTTTTAGTCGTTTCTAATACCTTCTCAACATTATTATTTATACTGGGTGACTTTTTTACTGTCTGGAAAATAATAGGGCGTGATATGTATATGAAATAGATGTCTAAGGCATAGTTATTTTATCATATTTTTTTTTACTTTGACATAGAGTAAAAATCGTAACAGTAAAAATGCGTAGGTAATGCGTACCTAAATACAAAAACACTTAAATTTCATTCATTTGTTATGGTTTAACAGAAACCATTTTATTCTGTTTTAGCCATAGGCATGTTTTTTTTTTAGGTTTCAAAAGATGCTACGTGTCGCAGACGTACGTCAATGTTTATGCATACCTACTAAGTTTGCAAGTCAGTGGTAGAGAGTGAAGTTCTTAAAATAAGAAAGAAAATCAAGAAACTTATTTATTTTATTATTGTTACAGATTTAAATCACACTGCAGCTACTCATGTATGAGGTAAGGTTCATTATCGTTCATCATCAGCTCGCATAACATCCACTGCTGAACATCATGGGAGGGTTTTTGCCATAGTCATCACGCTTTGCAAGCGGATTAGAGACCTAATCATTAGACCACTATTAAGAAATAACACACAGGAAAATTCTGCTGCCCGTTCCCTGGAATATAATTTCTATCGTTATGTTATAACAATCAGGATCAACACCTTACCGTGATTTCCAAGGCACTGAGAATAGACCTTCGACCAACCAAAGATTTATTGTCCAGCGTGGGAGTTCTATGTATTTCCTATGCAGATCTGACACATTGAAACACGCTGATAATATTTATATACATATATCTACAACATTTGCCTCTTGCTTACAATGTAATTTGTAGTTTGTTGGTTGAAATAAAGATTATTTTTATTATTATGATACTAGGCTGTTCATGTCTAGCGTTGCCGTCGTTATCGTACTGATATTTCCCGTGTATTTTCCAAAATTTTCTTTCAAACAAACCTTGTCCCGATAATTAGGTATACAATAAAAACCAAATTAGTCAAGTCGTTCTCAAGTAATGCGCGCAAATATATTTTGACGATTCATTTTTATTTAATATATGTTACCTACTGTAAAAGTTCGATTTACGGTAAATGCTAAAATTTATGAGTACCTACCTAAGCATTAGGATTTACCGACATGAGTTGGTTTCGTAAGGATTATTGAAAATGGAACGATATTCTCGGGCTTTTACCGTGACAATTTAGTAAGTCCTAGGTTAGGTTAGGTTAGATTATGTTAAGATTTACCAAGTGAATGTTATTACAGATTAGTAATTCGAATTTGGTACAAGTACGAATTGCTAATCTGTTCGGACTTTTATCATTATTTTTTCTTCTTAAAAAAATAAAAATAAATAAGATTACTAGCAGAGTTTTGCAAGTTAAAATGCTTGTGTTGAGAGTGGATTTACGTGTCGGTAGTGCAATGGGTGGGATGCGAACCGGCGACCAATTGTTGGTAAATCTTAAGTTTTACCGGAAAATCTTAGGCTTTACCGTAGCTCGAGCTTTTACAGTAATAAATAGTTACATAGATTATTGCGGCACATAGGCGTTTTTTACGAAAATAGTTTTAAAGTATGTAGCACAACCGTTGTTCTCGGTCGTATTATAAATCCATAAAGCCTTATTGCCAAGTAAATGACATTCGATAAGCTACAAAAGAAACAGCCCAATTGAGATGAACGGTATACCTATTACGTGAGGAAATTTGCGGTTCACCAGTAAACCGTAACAGATTGGACATTGAAAGTGTTACAATAAATTTGTGGTAGGTATAATGCTTTAGAAAAATGTGGTAGATAGAGGACAGGTACCTGTGTTGGTATCGGTTGGTATCGATAGTAGGTATTTTCTATACTTGTGCAAAAAACTTGGTTCGATTTGTCCTCTCCTGAACTTTATTGCTCTGTATCTTCGTAATTTTTTGTTGATTTGATCAATCAAAATACCCTAAAAGCCATAATCCCTCAATCTCCCCGTCAGACACCACCTGAGCCGAGGTCCAAGTCCCACAGGGGACGCCCTCTTGCGCAGGTTGCTTAGTTTGTAGTGTTAAACTATTTATCTAGGCTGGAGCGTTGCTCGCAAAAGCCTCGGGGGTAAAAACATAAGTCAACCCGAAAAAAAAAGACAATCAATAAATACGTGTAATTATATAAAGTGTTTTTTGGTAATCTTGGCGGACCTAATAGATGTTTTAGTCTCCAACCCTATTACCTACTATTGTAATAGAATACTACTGATAGATTAACATATTGCAATTTAATCAAGTCGTTTGTTTCTTAAATATATACCAGTTGAGATTTCAATGCTAGTTATAAGTTACAAGTAATTTTTAAAGAATACAATAATACTTATAATATTTAAAAAATCGAGCGCCAGGTAGCCACTTTATTTATGCCAATCGGATGGATTCGGGAGAGTATAAGAAAGACCCTTAATCGCAAGACCAGTTGGGCGATGCAACAAATAAAAACCATGGGTTAAGTTAATAGTAACTTTATTTTCTTGATAACAATTTATTATTAATTTCCCCAAGGTCTGCTAATTTTATGAGCCAACCAATCTTATCTTATCTTATCTATATATATAAAAGAAAGTCGTGTTTGTTACAACACTTATAACTCGAGAACGGCTGAACCGATTTGGCTGAAAATTGGTAGGGAGGTAGCTAAGAACTGGGAGAAGGACATAGGATACTTTTGGGTAGGGGTAGGGTAGGGTAGGGTAGGGTAGGGTAGGGTAGGGGTAGAGTAGGGGTAGGGTAGGGTAGGATAGGGTAGGGTAGGGTAGGGTAGGGTAGGGTAGGGGTAGGGTAGGGGTAGGGTAGGGTAGGGGTAGGGTAGGGGTATGGTAGGGGTAGGGTAGGGGTAGGGTAGGGTAGGGTAGGGTAGGTGTAGGGTAGGGGTAGGGGTAGGGTAGGGGTAGGGTAGGGGTAGGGGTAGGGTAGTAAGTAGATGTTCTAAGATGTCAATTTAATACCTTCGATTCTTAGATTAACTCATATACAGGGTTATTTGTAAAACACCGGTAACCTCTCAGGACCATATTACTAACATCATAAACAACAATTTTTGTTCTACGACTTTTTACAAAACATAATACATTTACCAAAAACAAACCTTCAATATTTCGTTGTCCTATCTAACACATTTCAACTCTGTATTCCCAGCTCCCCTCGCTATTGTCGGTACTATCGCTTTCTTTTGCTTCGCATAGACTTCGTAACATTTAGAGCGTTGAAGTGAAATATTTTTATTTTTGTGTGTAAATCTGATGAATTAAAATATGATGAATTTTTAAAAGTCATAGAACAAAAGTTGTTGATTATGATGTTAGTAACGTAGTCCTGAGGGGTTACCGGTGTTTTACAAATAACCCTGCATAGGTTGAGTCCTGCTCGCTGTTACGACTGGTGTAATAGCAAATGCCTCATGGCTAAATACATAATAGCCGTCCGGTGTAAAAACAAAATATAACCAGCAACTACCAAGAACAAGATCCACGACCACTTAAGAAAGTATTAAGAAAGTGTTGGTATCGATAGTAGGTACTTTCTACACTTGTACAAATAAAGTCCGATTTGAAAAGATATTCCCGTCTCAGATAGCCCATTTATCGAGCAAGGCTATAATATATTTAATTATGAAGTTTCTACGGGAACGGGAGTTACGCAGGTGATCCCGTAGAAACTAGTGCGCGTAAACTTAGAACGATAAAACTTAAACGCGTAGCTTTGTATAAAATATGTATTAATAATAAATGTCAATAAGGTTATTTTGTACTACACTAATAGATATTCTATATAACAATTAATTCACAGCTTAAGAAGAAGAGAAGACAAGAAGTAAAATAAGAGAATTTTACCACACTGGTCCTTGGCACTGGGAGAATTCACAGGAGTTGTGTGAATACCCGTGAATTTCCTGATGCCTTAGCTCATTGTGGTTTGAACGTCTAAACGAAGACTGAAGAAGAATGAAATGAAGAAACAGAAGAAATCAAGACAGAAGAATATGTTATTTCCGAAATTAGACGTTAATCGTTTGGGAGGTGACACGACGGGGCTAATGCTAATGGATTTGCCCTGGCTTATCGGATAAAGATAAAGCACGTTAATTACAAGTATTTTAATTCGATATTTGTTATTCTAACAATTAAAAAACAAAACTCCCACCAGCTAAGTGATAACCTAAATTTGACACGCTAGATAGATAAATCCTATCGCCTCCCGTACTATAAGAGAGAGATAGAGATAGCTATACATCTTGCAATTAAAGCTTAATATATATGTTTAGACCATAAATAAAACTATTAACTGTCTATTTTTTATGCTAATTGCCAGTTTTTGTGCCCTTCTAACCAATATCGATCAGTATAATAATGGAGTCTATCAGAATGGCGTGAGAGATGTCTGAATAGTCACAAAATTTGCACCAATTAACTGTTCCTAAACTGTACCTATGTGAAAAAAAAACTGTACCTCAAACAATTAAATATTAAATAGATAGTGACTAGACACGCCGTTCTGACGTCAGCTTGGGGCGCATGGTCGTGTATCGCCCCAACGCAACGTGTGGGAACTATGCTCTGGAACAAATATCAATAAACTGTACCTAAACTGTACCTCATAAAACAGACAATATAAATAAAAAAATCACACGTGATATCTGTGAAATCAACAACAATTTCTTTTTACCGCTCATTTATTTGATTTAAACGAATGACATGTATGTTTGCCGATCGATTTGCAACAGGCGCTTGTTTTCTCGTAATACATAATTATTATAATATTATTAGAATATATGATATGCACATACAACGCGTTGAAATTTCATCAATTTCATGTCGTCACTTCTAGGTATTGATTTACTTAGGAGTGGCGTCAAAAGCCCCCTTCTACTGAATATTGTTGCTCTGTATGTTTGTTATGTTTTATCGATTTCATAAATAAAAAATACGTGTCCAATATTTTTTGGTAATCTTGACGGACCAAATACCTAGATGTTTTTAGTCGTTAACCTTATATGGCACCTACTTTTGTAATAATATTTTTAGTGATAGATTAAGACTACAAATCTAGCAATAGTTATTCTAAGATCTAAGTTTTATACCTACCTTAAACTAACTTATATACAGGTCGAGTCCCACTCACCATTATGACTGGTGAAGTAGCTTATCTAACCGACAAGTACCAAGATTCACGTATCCACGACCACTTAAGAAAGTATTAAGATTACCTCAACTATACACGATAGTTGCTGTCAAATTTGTCATTCTACGATATAACGTATGTTTAATGCATGCGGCACTAATTGTCGAACACACGACTGTGTGACCCGCCTTATTGTATGAATATTAGAGTGAATGCTTCCCGGCTTTGTTCCGATGTGGCATATCTTTTCTGAGAGCTTCATGTTATTGACGGTAGCGATTTATTGTAACGATACTAATTCCTGTATGCAAGAGCAACACTTGAGACTTGTAAATGTCACTTTGATGGTTTCTATTACCACGAGGACTATGATGGTTAGACACTTATTACTCAAATGAATACTTAAATATAATATTTTTCTTTCATAGAAGATTGAAGAGAAGGACAAAGTAGAGAAAGAATTACAGTTGCCGCTGCTGTTGAAGGTAAAGGCAACCCTTTACCTTAGCGGTATTATTTTGTAATTCTAGTACTATTTTTGACACTTATAATGAAATTATAATACTTTAGAAAATTTTCGAACACAAAGGTGTCTTTTGTAACTAAAAAAGTACGTTTGTACTAATTTTATAACTCCCGAATAGCAATCATAACCAATATATATTGTTTTTAAATTTTTACTAGCAGAGTATTTTCACACGTTTGTTAAACCCTCGTGATAAGTTAAAATGCTTGTATTACGAGTGGATTGATGTCCGTAGACCGGCGACCACATGATCAGAAGTCCGCGGCCGCTTCGACTTATTCATTTAATAGTTAACGATGCTTACTCTACCGGCGATGACTTACACCACACATCGAATGTTACAGTTAGTCACGACGCGATTGTTACCCTATTCAACGATAATCGTTGGTTAGCTCCTGTAATCCATATGTAACAGATGAGTTAACGTTACTGCTAACGGCTGCTTATTGTCTACTTCTTGCGCGATATCACCCGCCCGGAAGTATCGACGTCTTGTATAGGAATTACCCTATTCTTTGCTTAAGTGACGTGGAAATGTTGTTTTCTATTCCAAATATGAATTTGCGTATTATTAAGACGTGGAATGTTGGATATATTAGTTTATTCTGATAAAGCATACGCAAATTTATATTTCGAATGGATTTTTCTTTCTAATTTATGTAAGTAGTACCAAATTTTCGGACGGTCATAGATTACAAACATTTTTGTTATGTGGCAATTAAACCACTAAAATCATCACAAGTACCTATTGCCTGTGCTTGTTTCTCTTAAATAATACCTGAAGAGTTTATATTCTTTTGATTGCGCCAGAAGTAACAATGTTTGCGTTATTAACATCCTAATAGTGAAAACCCCCAAGTTTAAATAGGCCATATTTATGCTTGTGAAACCAGATTTTTTTAACATTGACTTTATAAAGTTTTTTTAGCCTCGCAATGCAGTTTCTTGCAATCGTATGTTAAAGTGAACGGCTTTCCTTCGTTCTTATTTCGTTCGCTCCCCTTTCGTATTTTGTTACATCTCATTTTTATTCGGACTCCATACTTCAATATTATTTAAAAGGAATAATAATAAAACTAAAACCCTGCAAAAAATCATAATCTGTTAATAGCTCTAGTCAATACCATTGTATTTTAACTTAATGGCTACCAATTTGGCTCTATACGTCCCCGTCCCCCTACTCCCACGAAATATGCAAGTACCTTCATACGGTATCGTAATGCATAAACATTTAATGGTAAAATCCATAAACATTTGGTATGACTCATAGTTTTTCTATATTAAAACATGATACGATTCAAATGAACGCTAGAATTACGTAATGTTAGAATTTAAGTCACTTTCATCACCATTAGCCCGTAAATTGTCCATTGCTGAACATTCCCACCGAGGGAGGTCACCACGCTTTGCTGGCGGGTTGGTAACCGCAATATTATGTTGAAAGTGTAACACACACGTAAACTCTGCTGCCCGTTCCCTGGTATACGATCATTATTAGATTAGATGATGTTATAGCAATCGGGATTAACGGCTTAATGTGCTTTCCGAGGCACGGAGGTTAGTCCCTCAACCATCCAGACCCGGAAAAAAAGCTGAGTTTACATAAAGATTTCTTGTCCGGCGTGATGATTGAACCCACGACCTCCGAGATTTAAAACGAGCCAAATATCGCTACGCTACTGATGTTGAGCCACATTACATAAAAGTCAGTTACAACTAGCTTCAACGGCCGCCAGCTAGACAAGTACCAGTCTTGATTGCGACTAACAGAGCAATTTTATTAATTAAAGACTAAGGTGTTAGAGAACTAATCTCTACACTCATAATAGATTAACTATGCAAGGAAATAGGCAATCTGTACCAACAGGCACTTAAAATGAAGAACTAGTTTACTTTTAAGATAACAAGATTGGTCTCCCTCTACATTTATTTGGAGCAACTGTGTTAGAAACTTTTATGAAGTAACGTTAAAAATAGCCGGGGCTTAATCCCAACTACTGGGATTGAACCATTTAATATTATATATGTTACGGCTAATAGCCGAAGTGCGGCTACACCTAGTTTTAGCCGGCTACAACTAGGTGCAGTCGGCCACATGCGTTTATAAGTTCCTGTTCGACTCCATTGGTTTAGGTTTAGGTTATTTTTTTTTTAACCACCCCAATACCTTTTTGTCCCTTGCATAGGTATTGTTTAATTTAGAGTTAACTTAGAGGAACTTATAGGAACTTATTAAGGTTGACCTAAATTTAACCGCAAGTTGTCGGCTGCACCTAGTTGTAGCCGGCTAAACCTAGGTGTAGCCGCACTTCGGCTATTAGCCGTAACATATACATTTAACCATTCTTTTCATCATTGTATTTACATATTCATTGTACTTATAATAAGTACGATCGATTCGTCTAAATTATGATTAAACGTTTTCATTTAATTTCATAATAAGGAGCCCTCCTCGCCTTTATGTCCGGTGAATGATATGTCCCTCCAAAATAAAAGAAAGGTACATCAAAAATTAATGGTATACGTATAATAGTATCGAAATTGATAATAAAAGAAGATGTTTCATTATGTTTGTTTAATTCAGCCACCAATAACATTTTGACTTATAGTATCTATATGCAAAGTAATTGAATTTAATTGTATATCCTTTCTTAGTTTTCACATAAGATTTCAATGCGGGTTTACAGTCTTCTGTGGTATAAAAATGCTATATCATTTTAGAGTATATAGTTGCTTTCTTTCATATTTTTGAAATAGTCCAGTTCGTTATTTTTTATCTTCTTGCCGCAATTCAAAACATATAAATGGCAAGTACCTTAAAAGCAAATCCATGCTTATTCACACCGTTGTAGACATATAATACGTAAATACATTTAATGAACGCAAAACAAAACTCTATCTTTATTCATTCCACCTACACTCGTACGACTGCACTCCTGTAAGCCAGGATCATCAGTGGAACAGACTGGAAATAGCAATAAGCGCCGAGGCCGTCCAAGTCCCACGAAAAAGTTAGTCTGCCTTGTGAACCGCAACGAATTTTACCAAAAAAATAACTCATAGAAAAATGAAAAATGTTCCCAAACAAGAATGTAGTTGAACCATCAATCAACTAGAAAAAAAACCAATATCATAGCAAAAGCTTATAATCATTTTACCCGCAGTTTCCATAACTTCAAATACCTCCTTTTTGCTACCATCACTAGATGGATGGGAGTGGAGTTTTGTACACAATGCTGCGACTTCCTCCTATCGTACGTATCTGAGTACTTTAGAACAGTAGTAATAAGAAAAGATAAGGGATAATGACGATTTAATGAGATTCCCTGGGAATATCGATAAAATGTCGCATCACGTGTGAAAGGGCTACACGAAAATGACGTTTTAATAGTTGGGAGATTTGTTGAGATGATCTTGTGTCTAGTCGGTAGTTTTGCTGTTTTACTAGTCTAGTCACGAAGTTTCACCGGGTGGTTAACTTGGATCTCCTGGTGTGACTAGCTGCTGACCGATAAAATATGAATTTTATAAGCTATCATAACAGCAAACAATGAAAGTCCCGTCTTAAAGGGTAATAATACCGTCAATGAAATCTCATTAACGGTAATTTAACCGACTAATCAGTCGGTTTTTTTTTTTGATATTAATATCCAACATACTTTCATATTATTATAGATTTAGTAAAAACCAATTTCTTTTCCATTCCAAACAAACACTTCTAGTATATTTATTTGTATGCGGAACGTATAAGTATATGCATATATAGTTGTACGAAAAAAAAAATCTATTAATTTAACAAAGATTTTTTTTTTCTTTTAAATGGTCCGTCAAATATCTGCAATAATAATGTGTCATCTTAATAAAGGTGAGGCTTTAACCGCTAAGCCACAGAGGTTGTTTGTTAATAACCACTTTAGTTTTTTTTCGGACGGACATATTTTAACCACGAGACTTTTGCTTCTTCACCGGGTATAGTAGTTTAGCAATTACTCATTTAACTCGGACCACATACTTTCCAATTATTTTAAAGGAATAACATAAAAAACGAAAGGCTTACAAAAAATCATAGCCTGTTAATGGTTCCAGTCACTTCGATTTTGACTTAATGGCTACCGATTTGGCTCGTGCTGGCAATAACACGTAATTTGCTGAAATTACCGCCGGCTTCTTAGAATTTCTAAACATTTTGACTTGTAAACAGCACCAACCTATCAATTTGGTCCGAAACGTGATTAACTAAATTTATGGCTACCCACCGAAACGTATTAATCATCGGCTAGGTACTGAGCGATTAGCTTAGTTCTTAAAATCACCGATGGGAGTTTTTGATCAAAATGCAGCGCTTTGATTGGTAGATATAAATAAAGTCATGATTTTAACCAATCACAATGTATTAATATAAAATAATGTCATGTTAATGTGACAGTACATTTGCATGTTATCTACGATATTAAATTGACTTTACCAGTGGTTCAGTGTTTACGGCATTTGCTGCTGAGGCTTGGTCCGGTTTTAATTAATTGCTGAACCTGAGCGTACCCTCGAAGGGGGTCAGTTCCATAGTCACCACGCTTGTCCGGTGGGTTAGCGACCGCAGTATTATGTTGTACCTACATACATATGCATATGCACAGGTAAACGCTGCTGCCTGTTACTTTGTGTACAATTGTATAGATGATTTTATGACAATCAGGACCATCGGATTAAAGTACGGCTTTACGAGGCATGGCGGTCCTTCAACCAACCAGATCCGGAAATAAATTTTTGATTATGAATGAAATCTTTAAATCATACCGTATCATCAATCGTATCAACTTTATATCATAGTTTTTCCGGACCCACGACCTCCGAAGTATCTTTGCGGCAAAACATGCAAGCAATGCATTTTTATTTAATATTATCTTGTGTGTTGTGCTGTATTAAATATATGTATTTTGTTTCTTTCTTTTAAATATATGTTATGCAAAAGCGCCACGGAGGAATCGTGAAAATTATGAACTAAATTAGCTGCGCCCCGCAGTTTTACCCGCGTCACTCTGCTCCAGTTGGTCAGAACGTGCTATTTTGTAGCCTATGTGTTAATCCAGCTTATAAACTATCCGCGTGCTAACTTTCAGCCTAATCCATTCTGTAGATTTTTGCGTGAAAGAGAAACAAACATAGATCCACACATATTAACTTTCGCATTTACAATATTAGTAGGATATCAATTTGTAATGGCTTGCACAACATTACACTCGCTTGTAACACGATACAAAGATGATACGAAGACTTGGTTTTGCCTGGTTACAAAAAATTACAGGTTAGCTAAGAGCTACACAGGATACATCTGCTGCTCTCAAATTGTGCACTTATCCGGAATGATTGCAAACTTATTATTCCTTTGTTTACTAAACTTATTTATTTTTGTATGTGACACACAGGCGGTAAGGTTAACAAGCCAAATTGTTGGGACAACTATTGTATTACTTATGTGCGGTGGAGTAGTCAGTCAGTCAAGTCAAATTCTTGGGAAAACGATATTGTACAAGTAAATTCGTTTTTGTTTTAGATGGCACTGTCATTAATAAAATAAGAAAAATATTTTTTGGTTATTTTTCTATATTAATACTCGTATACAAGGTGTAACGGAAAGGGTATATACAAAGTAAGAGCAAGGCTTTTTTGGAAGATAACAAACGATATGGCAAGGGTTATTTCATCCTATCTCTACAAGTCCGGAAGTAATGATTTTTTTAAATTCATAGATACCAGAAACCAACCTTTTTAAATTGAAATAAATACATCACTAGCACTCAATCAGCTGATCGATGTCAACGAACTATTTGCAAGTAATAATCTTACTCCTGGTATTTCTCTTCCTCCTTCAAGTAGGTAGTCTTACTCCTGGTATTTCTGAATAAAGGGTTCCGCATTTTTATTTTTTGTTTGCAAAATAAAAATTCTTGGAGTATTTTATTTTGAGTTGAAACCCTTGCCATATCGTTTGTTATGATCCCAAGAAGCCTTGCTCTTGCCTTCTATGTATATACCCTTTCCGTTACACCTTGTATAATATGTCATAACGTCAGTATCTTATAATGTAAATAAATATGTTTATATCAATACGACAGTCGGTTATTCTTTATAGGTAAAGAGTTCGCTGCTAGCTGTGTACAAATGCACATTAAATTAAACTCTTCTGATAAATGCGAACATATAAATTTAAAATACGTTTCACAATGTGTAGATATATCTCATTTGTTGACTGTACATTAATATCGAAAAACATCGAAAACAATATGATACTTATTTTATTAATAGGTACCTACAACACATCACTGAGTGTCAAATTACTATGAAAGCATGAAAACTCAATTTGATTATTGTGTTATTTAATCTATCATTAATATTTTCATTTAATATTACTGTATTATTGTCCACCAATTTAAATAAGTAATACGTTCTAATATATTTTCTTTCATTTACTTTATTCAAACCGAATTTATTAGGCTTTTAGTAAGGCCGAGGCTGCACTACTAGGGCATCGGTGACTTCGTGAAAACAAACTCGTATCAAAAAATATTTTTGCAGCCCATTCTAGGGTCTTTATAGGGGCGCCGCCGCGTCGCGTTGTCACTGTATCAGCCGAGACTTAGGGCCTCCCTCGCGGAGGTTTGTTTTAGTCACCAGACAGGCCGGTACCTACTACGAAACATAAAACCAAGTTTATTGCCATCTTCATATACCTACTAATATTACTTTCAAGTTGACCATTCTTTAATACCGTATGTACAACATTATTCTCTTCGTCCTTGCGTGCGGCGGCTTCTGTTATTACGCGGGTACAAGGAGGCCGATAATTTGCCCGATAGTGATGTTACTACGCGATAAACTGCGGAATAGGAGTTCAACTTAACTAAATTTGTTGGGGTAAATTTTTAGAAGTTTATTTTCTGAATTTTATACTTAAATATATACATTTCTCATAGCGGTAGACAGGACCACTTCATTCGCTACGATCTTGATATTTTGCTTATTATAAGTATGTGTGATTATTATACACAAATAATTGGATAGTTAAAAAATTATATCACAATGGCTTGGATAGAGAAAACATTTTACTTTGTTTTAGAATGTTTACTGTGTAAGTTTTACTGATATACCGATTATTTCATAATAAAATGTAGCTTAGGCTATAGCATTTTTGGGCCGGATTGCTTATGCGTACCCGGCCCCCGCCAACGGTGGATCGAAGGAGTGTCCGGGGGGTTTTAGTGGTGTAAGGTCCTCTCCTCGTGGTATGAGTTTAGCATACCACGCAATGGACAGGGCGAGCCCCACATATCCTACCGCCAGCGCGCTAATACGCTGCAGCGGCGGTGGGAAAGCGTTTCCACCCGGACAACAAAAAAAAAAGGCTATAGCATTTCTCGATAAATGGGTTATCTGTCTAATATTTTTTTTATCGGACCATTAGTTCCTGAGATTAGCGCTATCAAGCAAACAAACATACCATATTAGTATAAATAGCCAATATGAAGTCAACAGTTTTGCTACTACTAGGTACAACTATTATAATACTTTTAAAATATTATAAAATGCAGTCTATGAAATTCATAGATGATATGTCTTACAATAGAAACAGTTTCTATAACATAGCTTTATTATGAATACATAAGTTATAAAAACAATCGTTAAATCGATATAATCGCATCCCTATGAACTGATATTATGATAGGCGTGCGTCGGCCATGTCCTAAGAACTCAAGTAGGCTCATTATTTGAAATCCTAATATAAAAGAACTTAGTATTTTGCATGTGAAGTCTAGTAAAATGTCCTTTATATGTTTGTCTATCCTACTAATATTATAATCGCGAAAGTTTATAAGTATGGATGGATGGATGGATGTTTGTTACTCTTTCACGTCAAAACTACAGAACGGAATTGGCTGAAATTTTGCACCGGGATAGGTTATACGCTGAATTAACATATAGGCTACAAAACATCACGCTCCGATCCACTGGAGCAGAGTAACGTGGAAAAAGCCGCGGGGCGGAGCTAGTACTGTATATTATAAGACTAGTAAATAATACTTCCAAATTATTACCTATATACCTTCTTTGAATGACAAATAGATATTGGAATTCATTTGAATAGATATTCGTCTAAAAAATTTATTTAATCCGTCAGTTCTACAAATCCATCTTTAATAATCATATCAAGGATCGGGCAGCAGCGTTTCCTTGTGTGGTACAACATAATACTGCGGTCACGAACCCGCCCGCCAAGCGTCGTGACGATGGCAATTACCCTTCTCCGGGAGGAGGCCTATGTTTAGCAGTGGACGTTATACAGGCTGATGATGATGATCGGTTTTAATATACGATCAATAGTTAATCACCTCGCTTGTCTATTACCCCAGGTTCTACGTTTTTATATTACCATTCATTTGCAGTGAATAATAAGGTCCTCGCTACCTAAAGGCCACATGAACAAAGTCCTGCAAATTGGACTTTAAACAGACAATTATATAAATGAGTTCTAATAGTCTCGGAGAATTTAAAATGGCTGAACACGTAATAGTGTGAAATTGTAGCAATTTACTATATTTAGGAGTAAGAAGTTGACAAATGGGTGTCTTAGCTGTTAGTTAGTATATAGGTACTTTATCCTTTTTTTTTTGTCCGTGGGGAAATGCATTTATGCTTTCCCACCGCCGCTACAGCGTATTCGCGCGCTGGCGGTGGGATATGTGGGTCTCGCCCTCTCCATAGCGTGGTATGCTAAACTCATACCACGAGGAGAGGACCCTACACCACTAAACCCCCCGGACACTCCTACGATCCGCCGTTGGCGGGGGCCGGGTACGTATAAGCAATCTGGCCCATAGGTACTATATCCTATTAATATTATAAACGCGAAAGTTTGTAAGAATGTATGGGTGTATGTTTGTTACTGTTTCACGCAAAAACTACTGAACGGAATTGGCTGAAAGTTTGCACCGGGATAGCTTATAAGCTGGATTAACATATAGGCTTCAAAACAATACGCTCCGACCCACAGGAGCAGAGTTACGCGGGGCGCACCTAGTCATGTTATAAAGAGATAAAGCTTTTGAGTTTGTGAGGTTGAAGGCGGCAGTTTCTAGATCTGCTGAACTGATTTTGAAATTTCTTTACCAATAGCAGTATAAGGTACATAGAAAGTTAATATATTTTTAGTAGAAATCTCTTTGTAAAATTCTAATGCCCACGTAGACCCGAAGTTTTTTTATTTTATTAGAATAAACAAAATTAGCCTTTTTCTATACCAATCATGTAGACATTGCTCTGATTTGTTGTTTACATTTGATTAATTCATCATCATCATCAGCCCGTATAACGTCCACTGCTGAACATGGGCCTTCTCCCGAGGGAGGGTATTTGCCATAGTCATCACGCCTGGCAGGCGGGTTGGTGACCGCAGTAATAGGTTGTACCATACAAAGAAACGCTGCTGCCCGTTCCTTGATACCTACACGATTATTATAGATGATGTTATAACAATCGGGACCAACGGCTTAACGTGTTTTCCGAGACACGGAGGGTAGACCCTCAATCAACCAGACCCGGAAAAAAATCTTAGAATTTACACAAAGATTTCCTGTCCGTTGACATCGAACCCACAACCTTTGATATTTAAAGCGAGTCAAATATCGCTACGCTACGGAGGTTGTTGTGTGATTAATTAGCTTTATTTATATGTAAACAAGCTAAAGATTTATCTCCGCTTTACGTTAGCACAGCAATTTCCGCGAAATATTAACAACAAAGCTAAAATACAAGCATGCAGCTTTTTGGACACTACCCATAGGAAAATATTTAACATAAAAACACCATAGGCGCGTGGCACCTTAATGGGGTTAAAAACAGTGGTGGTGGGTGGCTAGGGCGTCGGAAACCCCTAATGGTGGTCGGTCACGAACCACCCCAAATTGCCACCACCTTAGTTTCCGAGAAATATATGTATGTATAGATTTTTTCGAGTTATTTCATAATGGTTTGTAGAATTATAGTTGGTTTTGACACGCTATTCGTGATTTAAGCTCGAATACTTAGTGAAAATAACTATTAACATAATACTGACCGTGCCTATTGTTTGTGAAATATTAAATCAAACTAATTGGAACAGAAAATAGGACACTCATTGCATGGGCCAACGTAAAAGGATTTTTTTGTTTGCTAGATTTCGTCTGAAGTTTTGATATGCGAGTAAATTTTGATATCGAACTTAGTTTCAACCAGAACTTAGTTCAGGTTTTGTATGTTAATAAATGCTCGTCAGCAGCAGCCCATCCTTAACGTCCACTGCTGAACATGGCCCTCCTCTTTACAGACCTTGGCAATCCTGGGTTGTTGAGAGATATCGCAGGTAATCACTACCTCGGCAGGAGCGCGTATTCCAGTAAGATATTAAGTAACCTTGAGCTGATAGATGATGCCGCCAATCCATCAGTTTTATGTCCCTTAGTCGGCACATACGACGCCTATGGGAAGACATAGGATGGCCTATTCTTAGCCAGAACCATACGGCGCTTGGTTACGTAAGGAATCTCAAAACTCATGGTTTAATCAATTCACCAAAATTACTTTCTTTTGAACCAATAAAATTTTAAAACAATCTTCATCTCATAATATAGCCTATGACACTCACAAATGAAATACATACATACATATAATCACGCCTTTCTCCCATGGGGGTAGGCAGAAACTACAGAATGCCACCTGCTACGATCCTTACACACTCCCTTTGCCTCGTCCACGTTCATACATCTGGTCATACACGCACGCCGGTTGCGAGTACTACGCACCTGATCTTTCTGAAGAACATCACCTATGACGTGGGTGTCTATTGCTAAAAAAAAATTCAAAATCGGTTCAATAGACCCAGAGATTAACCACCTAAAACGTCATAATCTCACAAACTTTACCTTTTTATAATTTTATTATATAGATTACTAATTCAAGTCTTTTTTTGGCTAATGCACTGCAAAATTACCTTTGCCATCCTGTTATGGAAGTCTCCCGACAACCCCGCGTGCCAGGCAGCGCTGGCTCCAAATTGTGCAAACTTATGCAACTTACGTGATCCGCTGCCAAAGTTTGCCAAGCCATTAGATCGTTATTGTATTCTCGTACCTGCAGGTACCAACGTGCTTCAAGCGAGCGCGTCTTAGTAAAGTTTTGTTTTTGGTTCTGATTTCAGGAAAGGTTTCTAATCTATACTAATACATAAAGCTGAAGAGTTTATTGGTTATTTGCTTGAGCAAGCTAATCTCAGGAACTTTTGGTCCGATTTGAAAAGTTCTTTCAGTGCTAGATAGCCCATTTGTCGAAGTAGGCTTTGTTTTGCAGGGTTTGAGAGTTGGGAATTGAGGGATTAGGTATGATTTTTACGGGAGTTTCGTGCTACTGTGACCAGTTCCACTAATTATAGATACATAAAAGGTAGTTACTTTCTCAAAACTGACCAAAATAAATTTGATTAAACACAATGACATTTTGGTCCTCAATTCTGCTCGTCTAATTTCAACTTTTTTACCTATCGAAAGAACGGAATTGCGGTATTTTACACGTAAAATTTGAAAGACGCTCACTTAAAATAGGGAGTGTGTAATACCTAAGCTGAATACAAAGTGATTATAATATAGCAAAATTATTTCTTTTAAGTAGCACAATTGATTTATGCATATACGTTTTAGTAAAAATTACAAATAAAAATTAAACCAAAACTGTTAAGAGCGCCTGCTTGTAGAACTTAGACTATAATTGTCATGTAAGGCATAGAGTTTATTTTGCCAAGTACCTACATTTATCATTGTCGTCTCTTTCGTAAAAAAACATATGTCTATGTAGACGTTCCTCCACAGAAAATGAAGTTCTTCTTAGTCGGGCAAAATTTGCCATTTGTTTAGAACTTGTATCTGTTCGAATTGGCTTGCGAACTTGTATTGCGCGATACAGGTTAGTTGGGTTGCTAGGTGGTAGATGGCGCTGCTCGTCTTCTTGTGGTTTGTCCAGCTACTGTAGATGCCGCTACAGTACCTACCAAATAGTCCTTCCAATTCATCATCATCATCAGCCCGTATAACGTCCACTACTGAACATGGGCCTACTCCCGCGGGAGGGATTTAGCCATAGTCACCATGCTTCGCAGGCGGATTGGTGACCGCAGTGTTATGTTATATTACACAGGGGAAACGCTGCTACCCGTTTCCTGGTTCGTTTGTTATAGATGATGTTATAACAATCGGGACCAACGGCTTAACGTGCTTTCCGAGGCACGGAGGGTAGTCCCTCAACCATTCAGACCCGGAAAGAAATCTTAGAATTTACACAAGGATTTCTTGTCCGGTGTGGGGATCGAACCCACGACCTCCGAGATTTAAAGCGAGTCAATTACCGCTACGCTACGGTGGTTTTTGTCCTTCCAATTATTGGCAACTATTACAAAATCACGGTAGTTACCTATTAATATGAATGAATCGTGAATACACCTACCTACCTATAAAATCAGTGATGGAAATTAAACTAAAATTAAATGTTATTAATTTAACTTAAATTAAAAGCATTGAATTGAAACTTACGAGTTTGTTTGATTGTTTGCTTGAATGCGCTAATCTCATTACCACTGGTCCGATTAGAAAAATTATTTCACTGTTAGATAGCCCATTTATCGAGAAAGGCTATATTTAAATATGAAGTTCTTACGGAAACAGGTTACGAGTAGGGATGGGTCGTTGACGGTTTTTTCGTTAACGTAACGTTAACGTTGATTAACGTTCGTCAACTAGTTGATTAACTAGTTAAATTCGTCAACGAGTTAACGTGCACCTAATTTCAACTTGGAACGTAAACCGTTCTTTCATTAAACGTTTTTTATTCAACGCTACGACGATCATTCAACGAGTCTCTACCACCTATAGATCTGATATTTTATAAACAATTTGATTCAAAGTATTAATGGAAAATGTTTGATTGATGCTTGTACTCAGATGACCTTCCGAGTTGCGAGTAACTTGTCACAAACAAACTGGTATAAGAAATTAAATGAAATACTAAACATAAACAATCGTTTGTATTGTAAACATAGACAAAACAGAATAGTATGAACCGGTTTCTCTCGGGCGGCGGCGCGAGCAGGCAGCACGTATCATTCCACCAACATCGTCATCGTTTCTTTAAAGAAATATATTTATTTCAAAAATCAACTCCTACTCACGTTACTTAGAGTTCAAATTCGACCGTCGCTCGCAACCTATGGTGTTATTTTCAACGTAAGTCTAGAGCATACAGTTGAATTCATTAATGTCGTTAAAGAATTCAACTAATTTATTGTAAACTGTTAACGTTCTATGATGTTATTTTCAACATAAGTCTAGAGTTAAATTCATTAATGTCGTTGACGAATTCAACTAGTTGATTCATAAACTGTTAACGTTGAAACGTTGACAGGAGATCAACGGTTGATTTAACTAGTTCGTTGATTCAACGCCCATCTCTAGTTACGAGGATGAAACTGCGCGAGAAGCTAGCTGATACATGTATATGTCCGAAATGTGCGAACTGTTAATTACTAAGTTACTATGCAATGAAGGGTACACATACACACCACTGTAGGTATATTTCCCTGCTGTTACATAACTGTAGCTCAATATAATACATACTCGTAAATCTTTTTCTTCTGCGTCCAAATTTCTTCCAACATTTATATTTAAACGAACATTTTGTCCACAGGTGACACAAATGGAAGGGTCATCATCAGATTACAGTGATGAAGAAGTTGGAGTTTTGGCTCGGGGTCAGAAGCTGTGGGTCCGTGGGGTCAGATCTCATACTACGTGTGCTGACATCGTTAGGGTACTGCAGGACGCACCAGAAGGTATGGTCCACATTTATGTTTTTTAATTTCAAAATAAATCATCATCATCAGTTCAGCCATAGGACGTCCACTGTTGGACATACCTAGGTCTCCCTTATAGATTTCCAGTTATTACGGTAAGAGGCGGCCTGCATCCACCGTGATTCCGCGGTCTTTACCAGCTCATCTATCCATCTAGTTGGTGGACGTCCAACGCTACGCTTGCCGATCCGTGGTCTCCATTTGAAAACTTTCGGTTCTAACGGCCATCTGTTGTTGTAGTATCTGTTTATTTCTTTTCTTTCTGTTCTTTTTATTCTATCTCGTAGAGAAACCCCGAGTACCTATAGCCTTCTCTATAGCTCGTTGAGCGTGTTCATAGGGTCTATAGTAAAGCAACCTGTTTCGGAAAATAAATAGTAAATTAAGATGCTGGTTTTGTAAGTTCAGATTTTAAGGGCTTATTTTATTTAGATTCTAAAATAACGATATTCGGATGGTAGAATCATAAATCTAATAGAAAGCAAGAAAGAAAATTCATTTATTTACGGCACATTTTACCATGACAAATTATTCCACAATAATAGGATATATGCGCCATAAATGGGCGCTGGCTCAGCATAATGCTACATCAATAACCTAAAGGATTATTGCGGCAGCACTCGTATTCTAGCCAGGCCCAGTTAAGTACAGAATTTGTTGTGATTTATTTATGTATGTCTCTCGCATACCTACCTAATCAGACAAAGACCTTTAATTTTCATACAAATCCGAATAAAACAAAGGTACTACTTTTATAATTTCATTAACTTCATATTTTTTGCGGTTCACAAGACATCTTCAGATGCCTGGAAAAAAAAATCGTCAAGAATATTTTTTTCATTACAGCTGGAGGGGCGAGTGATCCAGGCGAATGGGTTCTGGCTGAAAGATGGCGAGGAGTAGAACGACCGCTACCTCCCGATGTACCAGTGTTGCATGTCCTTGCAGCTTGGGGAGATGCTAGACACGAGGTTGGTATCATATACGTATGTTAGGACCAAAATTATATAGATTAATGTTATTTTCTTTTTCTTTCTATTTCATTTCCAGTCCAGATTTAATTAAATTTGGCGTAGGACTAGACTTCGACTTATTATTATTTTCTTCACTTCACCAGCTCGTTTATGTCCACTGCTGAAAGTGGGCCATAATCTCCACGCTTAGCAGCAGGCGGCTTCAAGATGGTAATTAACCTTGAGCTGATAGATGTTGCTGTCCATCCATCAGCTGAATATCCCCTAATCGCCTCTTAGGACACCTATTGGTAGACTGTGGTAGTCTATTCTAAGCCGGAAACCACACGACTATAAAGATTTATCTTTGCTTTAATTCTATCTTTATTAAAATTTCTGGTCATCGCTACCGTTATTAGTGTAACTTTATTTTATTTAATGTAAGCTTTTCAATTCATAGGTTCGCTTATCATTGCGTCGAGTATCAAGTGGAGGAGAAGATGACTCAGGTCGTGACAGCGATGGGGGAAGCAGAGGAGGGGCAAGAAGACGAAGAAGACGAGGTGTTAGAGCAGCCACACCACCTCCAAGAGCCAAGAGCGAAGACCCCGCAGCCCGACTCGTGTCCGTCATACAGCATCAAAGCAAGACCATT
Source organism: Nycteola revayana (assembly GCA_947037095.2). NCBI lineage: Eukaryota > Metazoa > Arthropoda > Insecta > Lepidoptera > Nolidae > Nycteola > Nycteola revayana. Next base: position 10,108,164 of record OX344844.2, read on the forward strand.
CATCAGCAACTAGATAAATTAAGGTAGGTACAGAAGCAGCTTAATAGATTTAAAACTCAATTATTTCAAGTGAACTACATAATTTTATACTCTACGGTGGATACTATATGTATATAACAATCTTGATAAACTTACAACCTTATTATTATCTAAAACAGAATCTTTCATATGTTAAACATTTATGAAAGCTTATTTTTCTATTTACGTTCTAGCATTAATATTTTATTAATTAATTAAAATATTTTTTCAGAGAACAAGAGAAAGTCATCGATCAATTAGAAGATCAAACTCACAAAAATCGCATGGAGAAGCATGGTACCAATTACCTTTTGGAGTCGTACCTCCGAGATCTTGGTAGATGCAGCGAAGTCAACGACAGTCAAGCGGCTAATAGTGATAGTGGCGTAGGAGTAGGTAGTGGGACTCCACCGCGAAGACACACCAAACACAAATCCAGAAGAGAAAGACATCTGATGAGGGAACATTACTTTACGAAAGAACTCACAGATATATGCCAAGTAAACTCAGAACGGCTCATGCAAACACAAAATGACACCGACTCCGAAAACTCAACAGACGAACTTTCAAGGATACGAGAAGAAATTGAAATGCTAGAAAAATTAGCAATAATAAATAAACGGTTACATCGAGAAGAGGAATTAGTTGTTAGGTTAACAGCCAAAGTGAAACGCTATATGGATGAAAATAAAGCAAACAGTTGTGAAAATGTATCACAAGTAACAATGTTGTTAGACAAAATAGAACAAGACTTATTAAATACTACAAAAGAAATGCAAGACAATGCCGTTGAACTAGATAAAACCGATAGGGAAATAGAAATAAGAATGAAACTACTTGACGAACTCACTTTAGAATTAGAAGAAGAAGAATTACAAAACACTGTCTTAGAAAGAAAACTAAATGAAGCTTCCAGTCGTCAACCAATTCTCTTGCAAGATAGTTATGTACCTGTTTTAGACCAAACGAACCTTAACCAGACATTCAATTATGGAAGTCCGGGATATGCACTGGATACTTTGGTATGACATAGGGCTAGTTTGGTTTATCGTCCCAAAGATTATATTTTCAAATTACCATAACGTACACAATTCGACGTACCTTTCTTGGAATCCGAGAACAGAGGAAATGAGGAATTAAACCATATGAACGCTGTTATCTCGTTGCATTTAGCAAATATTATACTTACTCGTCCTTCATAGGAAAAAAACTAAGACGTTTTATCTAACTATCGATCAAAGGTTTTCTTTACATTAAGTAACTAATGCGGATAGATCTAGATAGAGTTAGATTTCTATGTTCAGAAATGTAATGAAATGATTACAGTAAAAACCAACAAATAATTCGCGTCTAAGGAACCATAGCTAATAAAATCTGCTACTTTAAGTTGCAGATGCAATTATTTTATCTAGTCTAACACATCATAATTTTTGCACTGTTATAGACATTTATAAAAGTAATATCGTAATATGCAAACGAGATAATTATAAACCAGGAAATCCTCAGTTGCAGTTGCTTTAAAATTAGATCTGTACTCATTTAGCTGTAGCTAGATATATCTTTATTATTTACACAAATATATCTGATATTTTAAGATTGTATCTAAGTTACTGACAATACAAAATGGTGCTGAGACTTACCTAATTTAACCAAAACAATAATTACTACTTTAATAAAGATAAAATTACTTAAGTAAATATATGTAGATGTTTGAAATACAACGTAAGTTAATATAGTAATCCTACACTAGTTTTTTTTAAATGAAAAATATTTTAAGCTTAATGTTTATTATATGAATATATCTGTAAAATTTATTCGAATACCAAAAATTAATTAAAACATTCAATCCCGATTTTTTATCAAGCCTAGTCAGTTAAAATGAGCACTTAAGATGGAAAACAGCAAAAAAGTACCTACACATTTTACTAATTTCAAATAAAAATTAAAGTGCAAATGTTCAAAAAGCAGTTTATAATAACATAAAAAGTGGGTGGCCATATTACATCTATATTAAATAAGAATACAAACAAAGTAAAGATATCCAAAACTTAAAGGCAATATCAGAGAACAATCTCTAAAACTGGCACATAAATCGTAACTGTATATATATATAACTGTATATATTCCCTTTCAAATTTTATTTGTAAGAGACAAAGCATTATTAAAACCATCCAAAAATATATAGCTGTTAATTATTATGTCACAATATTAATGTACATATTATAATAAGAAATATACAACGATTATTAATTGAATGTATTTTTAATTCCTCTATCACAGAAATCCTGGGCTATATAGGTATGTATATATATAATCATATTATAATATGACACAATGAAAAATTAGTAAGTGGCAACGACTAATTCCGTTATTGAAGGCGTTTTTTGGCATATTTGTTAGGCAGTAATGATTCAGCTACTTGATCAAATCATCTTGATCGCAAAAGAAAGTTTTGGACAATATTAGACTGCAGGAGACGTAGGATACATGACCACAGTAGGTGATCTTGAAATTTCCTCAGGATCTGTTTCCATGTCCATCATTGTCACAACATTCATCTCTTTAGTGGTTACATTGCTAATATTATTCGTTAGGATTATTATTACTGGCAGGTCTTCCACATCAGGTGCATATGCCCATGATTTGTAAATACTTAGTGCTTTATCTTTCATGTCTTTTAAAGATCTGCTTAATTCGGCCACATTTACTAGAGTTGTACTAGTGGAAAACATAAAATCAAAAGGTATTTCGACACTTGTTGTCACTACCCGCTTGGTACCCTGCTCACTAAAGGATTCATCCATTTTTTTTGCCTCTAGAACAGCATTTAAGAAAGTAGCCCAACGTGGACGATAATAGTCACGAACTACCTCATACCACTGCTTGCAAGCATAATCAGAAATCTCTCCGTTTGGGCCCCATAGTGTGATCTGGTTTCTAGCATTCAACTCGTACAAGTAAGCGTCGGTACTGGTACCATTCTCTGTTAATCCTGTTGCCTTCGAGAACCAAGTGGAGGCTATGAAATTGTTATTTTCTACTAATATATTAGCTAAATCATCAAATGCACCGAGAAATCTCTTAATCGACGAATCAAGTATGAAGCTGGTTGAAAATCTATCATTAATTACATTTACATACAATTGATCTATTCTATATTGAAGCGCTTGCCGTGTAACATCAACTAAATCATATTGAAATCCTTCAGTATTACAATCTTCATTATTCACGAATACAAATTCCTTAAATGCTTCAAATAAATCACTACTTTTATACCAAGCCCATGGCTTTATCTTAAGACTCGGTTTACGGGTTAATACATATTTTCCTCGTATTCTATTAAGTCCATTGAAGCTATAAACGCTTTTTAGTAGATATTTCCATGCTCTTTCCAGAGAATTGCAACCGTATCTCCTTTCAGCGTAGTCTGCTACCCACTGTTCTAGATCTGGCACTGGAGATCCACGCCATGCTGACTCTAACATCAAATCGTACACAACGTAATTCTGATTGATTCCTTCGGGGGTTAGTCCAATACCAATCATTGTAGTATTCAAACGTAGTCTAACTTCATAAACATCTCGGTTAATAGTCACCATGTTTCCAAACATACCCATTGTACCCCCGAAGTTATGCAACATACACCAAATAAAAGGTTGACCGTAATACATTTCGTAAATATCATACTGAGGCCATTGTTCTGCTTGCAAATCTAGAATGAGCATCCTTCCATTTGGCACAGAAGTAATAAACGCTTTAACTCTATTCACGGGCCATAACAAAGGGTCATGCACAAACATCCAATTTTGCAATAACCAAACCGCGTTTGCATCAAACATTGTTAGTGTTAAAAATATAGACATAGCTGTTTCTTGCACTAAAGCTGTTGAGAAATTTGATATTTGTACTTCATTAAAGGGATCCGCCGTGTATATGTGTATTCCTTTACCTTTAACTGCCATTGCATTAAAAAACATCCCTCCAATCGCTTCAAACATCTTATCAGTAGGGTCTAAATATAGACCACAGCAATAATCGTTTCCAAACTTATTCCACTGATCTACATTATGAAATTTACTATTAGGATACAATCTTCGAAACGCCACTGGTACGTGTCCATTAAAAGCTGGTAACACAGGTACGATCCCAAGCTGTAGCATGAAATCGATAATATTATTTTGAATTTCGATTTGTGTATCGTGCCAAATTTGTGGCAGAGGTCCTCCCCAACCGCGAACGTTTCCCATCCTAAGCCATGATAGGAATGCTGGTCCAGTGAAATGTTTAGCTATTTCATCTTCATTCATGCCGATCTGTCGATAAACGTTTGCCCAGGCAGCCTCCTGGGCTACAGGAGCTAAAGCTAGATTTATGCCATTAAGAGCCATCCATTCGACGTGGTCCATCCAATCAGACACTTTCCACCAAACGAAACTGTAAGATGCCGTACACACATTCTGGTAGTATCGGAACCGGTCATTGGCGGTCACTACTTGGTCGACTTCAGGTAGAGGAGAAGGTATACGCACGTTTTTGGTTTGCCATTCGATTTGGCTTTTACAATACTTTTTCAGGTAGTAGTTGAATCCCCATACAGCAGCTACACCTGTACTTGCTCTAATGTGCAAGGTTCCATCCCATGTTTTTAAGCGGAAAGCGTCTTTGTTGTCTTTGAAAAATGCTGGATCGATTGTCACCGCGACATTTTCTAGATATTTTCTAATTATCCCATTAGCTGCATTTTCTTGAGCTTCTATGCCGGTTACAGTTTGAAGTTTTGTTGGGTCTAAATAATCTAAGTTCAGGGCCGATACAATAACAACTCCAATGTGGAGGGTTAATATTAATGTAGTCGCAACGCCGGTCCGTAACATGACGACGATGGAAGTGTAATGTGACAATGACAGTCAGTCGAGTTCATTCAGTATAATAATATGTAAGAATACCTATCTGTAGCGACTAAAATGTAATTTTAGACTGATACTAATCTTCCTAGGTTTGTTCCAAACTTATTTTTCCATTTTTATGTGCCTTAACTTTATAGAGGAACGGTTGGTGGTGTTCCTCGACAGAAAATGAAGATGTTCTTTTCCGGGAGAGGTGGTACGCTCGGCGGCCGTTGATATGTCTGGCGGCCGACGGCCATTTGTTGTTCGGAACTTGTATATTCGCTGCTTCAATGTAATAGTGACACAAAACCAAATGTGTAACTTAACGATAATGCATTTTAGTCGCATGATATTACGGATCAATTTGTGTTGAATCATAACCTTATTTTGTGTCACTATTACATTAAAGCTGCGATATGTGCGAATTAGATTGCAAATTTGTATTGCGCGATACAGGTATGTTAGGTAGGTATGTATTTGGCCGGACTGCTCATGCCCGGCCCCCGCCAACTGCGGATCGAAGGACTGTGCGGGAGGTTTTAGTGGTGTAGGGTCCTCTCCTCGTGGTATGAGTTTAGCATACCACGCTATGGAGAGAGCGAGTCCCACGTATCCCACCGCCAGCGCGAATACGCTGCAGCGACGCGGCGACGGTGGGAATGCGTAAACGCGTGTCGCCCGGGACAAAAAAAAAGGTAGGTATGAATTTGGGATGTTAAGTTGTACATGGCGCCACTCGTCCACTTGTAGTTATGTGTGGCTACTGTAGATGTCACTACAACTTACTAATATGGTAGGTATACATAGCCCAGGTAACCTACGTTACTTTACTTTTCCAAACATATTCTGATCTGGATTCCTTATCATCCTTATATTAATATGGTAAATACAATAATAAGTGTTATTACTCTAGTGTCTCAGGCTATCTACAGTGATAAATACCTACGTTTTGCAAACATGACCGGATCCAAAGTGATGAAAGGATCCATGAGTGTTGGAATATACAGTGGCTAAGTCTCCATCCCCTTAATAACGGAAACAATTTGCAAAACAAATGCTGCGATGCGGCGAGTGCATATTTTGTATTGATATTTAATTTGGCACTATGATCAATTCATGATAACACCGACGATTACATTAAGCAGTAGTTACAAGTGCGTTATGCACTTGTAATAACTTATTAAATTTTGCCGCTCCAATGTCGTATGGCTGTAGTACTTATGCGTTAGTCGAGCTAGCTTACTCTAAGCACTTCTTGCTTGAGAGTTTTTTTGTGGAGTTTATATACGATTTACAAATCTAATTACAAGTCCAGCTTCGCGATATAGTATTGAATTAATATCTTAATTTTACGCTTATTTTTAAAAGGACAACTCTTTATTATAAACAACTCACACATTAGGGAAACAGATCTTTGTTTTGCGAGAAACTTAATACCTACACTCATGATTCACGTACAGACCACAGCCAAGCTCAGATCACTATCCGTGGTTGACACCAATAATTGTTTCGAGCGGGATTCCAAAACACTATATCACATAAGCATCTACACTACGGAGTCAACGGCACAGTCAGTAAAAAAAACCACTTCGAATTCTTTAAAAAAATGTTCTAGCTGGAAAGTTTATTATATGTCCTATAATCGTGTCGTTATAGTTTGACTGCAACGTAGATAATAAATGTGAATTGACCTTTTGTTTGGGTCTGTAGTGATAACGGATGTAACATTGAAGTAGATATCGTGTTCTCGTCGCTTTCTTGACTTACACTATGTATATGCTTCGGTTTCGTTTTCATTAGATACATACTGAGTATGTTTAAATTGTATCAGGTGGGCCAAAAGAAGTCATCCGATGTTGATTGGCTCTCTTTTTATTTCTTAATGAAAAACTTCGATTCTGTTTTTTGATTATGTTTATTTAAGCCTTTAGAATTTTATTGGTCAAGTCGAGAAGATTATATCGGCCAAATGGGCGCCGTCATAATTGATTGCCATACGGGCTCGTTTTATGGCATTTTACATCACTTCGGCGAGAACTTCGGGCGACAGATTCGCGCACTCGTGTCAAATGTTGTCCTTGAGGGGTCTCGGGCTTGTTCCCGTAAACATGGGACTAAAAGAACCCCACAAAAAAAGTCTGGAACGCTTAAATGGGGCGATCTTGCGGTCCAGTGTAAATCGCCAAAACGAGAGATGAGGCGACCCGGGAACGCAGCCTTCAGAATATCGGTTGTGGCTCGCGCAGTGTGTGCCGTTGCTCCGTGCTGTTGGAACCACATGTCCATCAGTCCTAATTCGTCCAATTGCGGCAGAAAAAACTCGGTCAACATGGCCCTATAGAGCGCACCGTCCCAGTGGACGGTGCGGGCTATAGGGTCATGTTGAACGAGTCGTTTGGCCAGCGGCATTCTCGGAAAAAAATGGCCCGATGACTCCTCCAGCGTGAACAGCGCACCATGCAGTCACTTTGAGCGGGTGTAATGGCTCCTCGTGCATAACACGTGGATTTTCGGTGCCCCAGAAGCGATAGTTTTGCTTGTTCACGTATCCGCCGAGGTGGAAATGAGCCTCATCGCTCATTATGATTTTGGTCGAAAAATCGTCCACTTCTTCCTTGAGATTGAAGATGGCTTGGGCGTAGGTTACGCGCGTTTCGCGGTCGGCAGGCAGCAACTGATGAACGGACTGGACTTTGTACGGGAACATGCGCAGGTCTTTGACCAAAATTCGCCTTAGGGACGTCCGGCTGATGGCTAATTACGTGGCACGGCGTCTGGTCGATGTTTCCGGCGACAGCTCGACATCCTCGGCAACAGCGGCGATATTCTCGGGAGAACGGGCGGTCCGGGGCCGGCCACTCTTGGCAACGTCTCGTTTGGTCCCATACTCTTCAAGGTTGGTGGCAAAACGGCGCAGTGTTTGCGCAGTCGGTGTCGGACGGCCAGGGAATCGGCGACGAAATTCGCGCTGCGCCAACACCACAGACAAAATGTTACGAAAAAAAAATTCACGATTATTCCGCGTTCTTGGGGAGTGTATCGCTCCATGGCTTGATCACTTGTATGGGTCTAGTCCACAAATATCAAAACAGATTTGACATTGGCGGCCATTTGCAAAAATGAGAGCATCTTCCAATAGGGTGGTTTCTTTTGGGCCACCTTGTAGTAAGGGTTTTGTAGAGGAACGGTTAGTGGTGTTCCTCCACAGAAAATGAAGATCTTATTTGCCGGGTGAGGTGGTGTGCCTGGCGGCCGACGGCCATTACTGTTCAGAACTTGTATATGTTCGAATTGTCTTGCGAGTTTGTATTGCGCGTTACAGGTCTCTCGCTCGCTACTCGTCTTCTTGTAGTTTTTGTGCGGCTACAAGAGATGTAGAATTTTAATTCGTTTTTCGAGTCAGTTATTTGACAAAAATATCAGGTAAAAGTAGGTATGATGTTTAATACTCTTCAACATATTATTATTATTAATTTTCAACTTGGCTCTGGCAAGAAATTAAACATAAATATGATTAGGTTAGATATAGTTATAGTGACATAATATTGTCGATTAAGTTTTATGTTTTTAACACCACAATAAAAATTTACACGAAAATAAAATGCTATGCAATATGAGAAATGCCGCTAATAAAGAATCGCTTGACAGTCACGCCCCGCTAATAATTGAAAATTTAAATCTTAAATTAATATTTTTGACAAATGTCTTTTTTTTTCATATTTTGTGCCTTAAAAATCACGAAAAATGTTTTTCGTGATTTGAATTAGGTAGTTCAAGTAACTTACCTAACAGATTGACTTTTTTCATATAGATAAAAGTATACTTTTCGGTGATTCCCCGCAACAAGAACAACGATTACGAAACACGGTAGGTATGTTTAAAAATAAACAAGTCTTCTGGTATATGCCACAGCAGTCCCAGTATTGAATGTGTATGGGTGTCATATAAAATTGTAGGTGGGTACCTCTCTCCTAAACTTCTTAGGTATTAGTTACATCTACTTGTATTTAAAATTTAAATACAAAATACGTATTTAATATTTTGAACTGAACTGAAGAGGTGTTTAAGTATTTTATTTGAAATACTTTCTGAGATGTATATTAATTGTAACATATGAAATACTTTTAAATTTGTAAAATATAAAATATTTTTTACTCCTTAGTCTCAATTCCACTGTAGAGGAACGGTTGGTTGTGTTCCGAGGTGGTATGCCCGGCGGCCGATGGCCATTTGTTGATATTCAAAACTTGTATCTATTCGAATTGGCTTGTGAACTTGTATTGCGCGATACAGGTTAGTTGCGATGCTAGATGGTAGATGGCGCTGCCTGTCTTCTTGTGGTTTGTCCGGCTACTGTAGATGTCACTACAGTACTCCCCTCCGAGACTGTAAGTCGTTCTTTGTGTGTTGGAGTTCCAGTTAGTCGGAACTGATTCCAGTCAGTCGGAATCGATGTGGGTCCCAGTAAGTCGGGACCGTTGAGGCTGCGACTGCGTGCGGCGAAGCTGGCAGTGCTGCGCTGACCGGTGCGTGTGAGATCGTGTACGCAGTGCCGTGGTGCTGTAGCCGGAGTCGATGGATCTATGTTGCGGACGCTAGTTTTTATTGGTTGTGGAGCAGAAAACGAAGATCTTCTTTGTCGGGCGAGATGGTATGCCCAGCGGCCGACGGCCGTTGGTTAATATTTAGAACTTGTATAATGTTCGAATTGGCTTGCAAACTTGTATAGCGCGATACAGGTTAGTTGGGATGCTAGGTGGTAGATGGCGCTGCTTGTCTTCTTGTGGTTTGTCTGGCTACTGTAGATGTCGCAACACCACTAATTTTTTTATTGAATGGGTCAGCCATTTGGCTGTTGACCACTAGATCCGCTGCAACTTTAAAAGTTTTTTTCTTTCGGACGGGCATGTGTAGTTAGACACGAGTCTTTTGCTACTTCACCGGGCATAAAGGCGAGCAGAGCTCCAGCCTACATAAATGGTTTAAACACTACAAACTAAGCAACCTGCGCAAGAGGGCGTCCCCTGTGGGACTTGGACCTTGCATTTAGTATTTACTAGCGACCCGCCCCGGCTCCGCACGGGTGCAATGCTGATGTATTATACATATAAACCTTCCTCTTGAATCACTCTATCTATTAAAAAAACCGCATCAAAATCCGTAGCGTAGTTTTAAAGATTTAAGCAAACATAATGATATAGGGACAGAGGAAGCGACTTTGTTTTATACTATGTAGTGAAATACAAAAATCAAAAGTATTTTGCATTTGAATTAGTAAATTATAAATACGTTTTCTTACGTATTTTGTACATCTCTGAAATAGCAAAGCCTCGTGGGAAAATATCCGTTCAAGAGAGAAGAAAAACAAATGTAGAGTTCAGAAGTAAAAGGCGTATGTGCCGTTATACGTCAGAAACATTCGTCGTATGTGCCTGTATTGTAAACTGACACTTACGACCAAATGCTTCTGAAGTATAATAGACATCCTTCGTTATGCTTCCGAGGCCTAGAAATGGAAGCGACCCATAATTCAACAACTGAGCCCAAAACTTCAATCCATGAAGGGAAAATAAAATAAAAAGGGGATAATATTAAAGCAGAAGTTTATTGAATAATATAGAAACATAAAATAATAAAATGCGTATCGAAACATCTATAGATAGCCCTGGCCAGTGCTCGGTATTAAATTTATAAGATGGTATAGTTAAAACACATGACTCCTAAACGGCTGGACAGTTTTTATGGTGTTAAAATTTGCCCGAAATTGAACCCCGTGGCGCTCTAATCAGGTCGTTTTTCGTTCGGAAAGAACAATTAGTAACCATGGATAACAAATCTTCTTGAGATACAGCCTGGTGACAGTCCGACTTAGTAATAGGTTCCCGTTTTTACCCTTTGGGTATGGAACCCTATAGACAGCCTATAGAAGTCTTCTTAGTGACAAGCAATCATATTAATAGACAATCCAAACACTGGCCAGGGCGATTCTTTGTAATAGCAAGAGAAGGAAGGTCCCTGGTAAAAAACAGGGTGTTGATTGACGGTGAAACCTATTTGACCATTGTAATTTGGATGATAGGCCCCAGGCTCTATAGCATAGGTATCACCGTCAAGGTCTTGAAGACGGTCGATTATTCCGTGTCCATTGCCACCTGAAAACAAAAAATAAAATACTAAGTTATATGCCAACTATATGACTACTTTTTTATTCGGACGGACATACGTATTTAGCCCCGAGGCTTTTCCAAATTCCCCGGACATAAAGGCGAGTAGAGCTCCAGCCTTAAATACTACTACTAACAGTGCTTGATCAAGATTTTCTTGTGTAAAATCAAGATTTCTTTCAGGGGCTGGTTGGTTGAGGGAATACCCTCCGTGCCTCGGAAAGCATGTTAAACCGTTGGTCCCGATTGTTATAGCATTTTGTTTAATACAATTAAAATGGATTTTACTTTTCTTGGTCAATGGTTTCGAACCATTTATCCAAACATCATATTTTATTGTCATTTTTTTTTTCAAGGAATGCAGCGTTTCTTTGTGTGGAACAACATAATACTACGGTCACCAACCCACCAGGAGGAGGCCCATGTTCAGCAGTGGTTGTTATACCTGATGATGATGATGAACAGATTTTTTTAGTTCCATATAAAAAACAGTTAACTCACTCCTGGCTGAGGGTCTGGTCTGTCGTCCCCCGCGTCCCGCTCTGGAGCCGCGTCTCCTGTAGCACTGGCACCTCCGCGACGCTCCTCGCCCTCCACCAGGGTCAAGAAACGAGTGAGCTCCTCCTCGTCGGCTATGCGGAGAGGAGTCTTAGGACCAACAATTGCTATTGACACATTCTGGAATGAGGAATAAAGAAATTAATCCGAAATGTTGAATTGAAAATTTCTATCGTTACAATACACAATTTAAGAAGCATAAATTGCTGGATCACACAAATATGTAGTATATTTTATATTTATACATAAAATATATTTTCTTGTACTGGTTGTTTTTATTTAAAATCTTTTGATAGTTCTTTTTTTTATAAAGATTACTAGCAGAGTTTTGCAGTCTACTAGTATTCTTGTTAACTCTTCGTGCTAAGTTAAAATGCTTGTGTTACGAGTGGGTTCACGTTGGTAGTGCAATGGGTGGGTGGGGATCGAAATGGCGACCACAAGTCCGACGCCCTAGGATACGACCACTTTATATTTTTAGTTATTGTCTTGTCAAGTGATTAATAGTTTTGTATTTGAAAATCCGTGTTTTCCTTTAACTAGTTATTGCGGTCTGGACTTTAACAGTAGCCAATAGTGGGAATCAAACCCACAACAACAGGGAAGAAGTAATAGGAGTGTTTCTCTTTCAGCACTAACTTTTTGGGCAAAGCATCAAAGTAACTTTTAAAAATAAATAGTTTTGGTGCTCAAAACTCAAAACATTGGTGCTGAAAGAGGAATACTCCAAGTAAAAAGCATTAACAAAAAATGTAACCTATTTATATATTTAAGGCTCGCTTTAAATTCCTTGTGTGTTCTTAATAATGCGGTCGCCAACCCGCCTGCTAAGCGTGGTCACTATAGCAAACATCCTCCCTCGGAAGGACACCCATGTTCAGCAGTGAAGGTATAAAGCTCAGAGACATATTCAACTTAAGAACTTTATTATAACTAAAATATTGTTTTCGTTCAAAAGTACACTTATAGAAAGGATTTAACCTCCTTAGTAAATCGTAATTTAAGATTCTTTTATGGGTCTGGTGACTGAGCAGCCACCTTATTGTGCTGATATGTACTTGTAGTGAAACAACTGATGATGATGATGATGACAAACTAATTTGTAATTTCTTACCTTGGTGTTCAAATCCACTTCATTAGGCAGGGTATCCCTCAGGGCTCGGAGGCCATGAGCCACTAGCTCCTGTAATTCACAGTCCATGAAGGTATTCAGATGCTTCTCCAGATAGGTACGGGCTGACTGAGAGCGCGCACCAATAGCCATAGCACGGCAGTCGAAGAAGTTAGCCGATGGGCAGGTTTGGTAGATGTGAGGCCCTTGGTCCTGCAAGAAAACAGAAAAGTTACATTAGATAAGTTAAATGCTTCGTATTTCAGGAAAATTTACAGCAGTGTTTTACAAGCTGTGGGTGGCGCGAAACCAGTTTCGATGGGTTGCCAGCAAAATGCCGTGTCAACAAACATCATACTTATTTTCAAAACTCTTGTGGCTTATTATAAAACAAAACATTTTCACATAGTGTTAAAATTTTAATCTGCAAAGGGGATGTGAAATCAAAAAGATTAAAAAACACTGATACATAGATCTTAGGTTCTACACTCAGAACAACTCAGTAGAGATGCAAGTTTTATTATAAAATTAATGTCATTAATGCTATAGAACTTACAAAAAAATATTAAATTTTTAGGAAATAATTGTGTACAAACAAATGCACATACTGAAATAATTAAAAACTAGGATTACAAATCAATAAATTTTTCAAACTTGAAAATATTTAAAATAATAGACATGTCAGATTACAGGGGGCACCGGATTACCGGGGGCCCACTGTAGTGCATGTATGTAGTAGTATACCCAGAATGTTGTTTCCTTTAACTCTTGCACAATGGATATTGTTAAAATGTATCAATGTAATTTCACCTCCATGTTTTAGAAGTCTAAGTTTTATATGATTGCAATGGTGTAAAACTTTTTCTCTTAGAATATAATAACATGTGTTGCTTTACAATCAAATAATTCATGGATATGAAGCATGCCCATAACAACTATCTGTGGTTATAGTAGTATGTGGAAATCAAACCCACAGCACCAGTGCAGTACTAAACTAAATTAGAACCTTAGGAACCATCAAGGTCTGATCCTGAATAGACAATTGATTTATGTAAAATCTGCAAAAACATAAAATTGTCTTCTAAATACTTACATCATATCCAGCAACAAGCAGGCCAACACCAAGCGGTCTCTTGTCATATCTTTGAGTACAGATCTGCATCTTGTTGCCCACCATACCAATCAGGCGGCCCACTGGCAATGGGGCATCATGGGCATAGCGATGGTTCAGGCACTCGGTGCGCATGTATCGGCTGAAATTTGTGAAAAATGATTTATTTAAAAAAATGTGTATCAAAAGCCAAGTAGTCTATAAATCAAATGGGGGAGGCGTACATTGAAGAAGTTTGTTAAATAATATATTTTGTAATTAGGATAATAAAATATTATTATTTTTAAAAAGAGGGTTCTACTGAGTTTTTTGGCATTGTTTCTCAGTAGTTGCCATGTCACACACTGCACGGTATGAGACCCGCCGGAGAAGAGTGCGCCCGCGAACGCGACGCGTCCCCCCTCGCCCTCCCGACCCTTAGTTTGCTAAGAACCTTCCGATGCCCTCGTAGACTCGAAGTCCGAGAGGCCCGCGAACTGTAAAGTAGAGCGACAGTTGCACAAAACTCCCCTAAATAAACTAAAAGCCATAATTCCTCAATCTCCCCGTCAGCAACCGCCCTGAGCCGAGGTCCAAGTCCCACAGGGGACGCCCTCTTGCGCAGGTTGCTTAGTTTGTAGTGTTTAAACCATTTATCTAGGCTGGAGCTCTGCTCGCCTTTATGCCCGGTGAAGTAGCAAAAGCCTCCTGGCTAACTACATATGTCCGTCCGAAAAAAAAAAAAAAAAAAAAAAAAAAAAAAAAAAAAAAAAAACTGCACGGTATGAGAAAAAATATGACCATTCCAAACAAATGTAACCATTTTTAGGGGTTATAAAAAAACCGGGTTATCTTTTTATTAAAATAAAAACCTCAAAGATTTGAAAATATTTTTTCATTACCTTTCGGTTATTAGTAACATCAATCAGTATTTATTATTTTATTACAACAAACAAAAGCTCAGACAGTCATGTTTCGACAACCTCTGTGACCAAGCCTAGACATGTATCTGTAGAATTTCACAGGCCAAACAATAAAAATCATTGTGTGATTGTAAACATTGCATTTTGTGTCTGAGAATATCCCCCATGCTTTGTAAAGCCCTTTATATATTGATCCCCTTTCTTATATAATCATTTATGACAGCCTGGGAAATGTGCTGTACTGTGGTCACCATCACTCCTACTAAAATGTTACCTTCTACCTAAAATGTTAGTTATGACAACACAAGGGGTTTGGTCAAGGGAGGCCTATATTCTGCAGTTTTATGAATTGATGATGAAATGATGTTTACTTCATGTTGTATAATTTAAATGACAAACAAAACAATAACAGTTATTAGTATATTTACCTCAGCATTCGAGCATCTGCAGTCAATCCAGAGATAGAGATACCAATATGGTCATCAATAGGAATGATTTTCTTCTGGTAAGCTGACAATTCACTGACAGCCCGCTTCAGAGCAATGAGAACTGCAAACTGTTTGCTTTTTAAACCCACAGTTGCTGAACCAAGTTTTACAGCTTCCATGGCATACTCCACCTGGTGGAGCCGACCCTGGGGGCTCCATACTGTGACGTCACTGTCGTACTGGTTTCTGAACTGTAAATTAAAAGATTTATTTGTTTAAGTGTTTAATTGTTATTTTCTTTAGAATTTCAATTAATTAACACATTTTATGTGGGACATTGTGTTTAAAATAGTAATTTTGTGAGACTAACTCACTTTATCAAGGTGTTTTATCCGTTAAATTTCGGCTGCACTATTGTTAGTACACATGATAGGTTATATGTTAAAAAAGTATAAAAATAACGAAAATATTTGCTGTTTTTGAACATATTCACAATAAAATAACACATGTTGTAATTTTCAAGATGTTTTTCAATGAGTATTCTTGGTAATACAGACAATAGTTGCTTAAAGTTGCTTTTATCCCCGGTAATGACAAGGCATAATCGAAAAGTTTATCCACAATAATTTCTGTTAAATAAATTGTTATACACTATGTATTTCCATTCTTAACTATAATGCAAAGCGTCTTACCATGTTGGAAATAAGTTTATAGCTGAATCACACAAAAATAAACGTATTTAGAATCGCGGATTGAAGAATGATGCCGCCGCGATGATGACTTTGAATTTGTCAAATATGGCTGTCATTGCCTGTCATTAATGTCACAGTGTTGAAAATGTCAAATTATAACCATAGACTTCTGCAATGCCCAAGAAAATGTAAAAGTTTTGTTACTGTATCTGGAACGCTCATCCTTGTCTATAAAGATTATGATTTTTATTTTTCATCGCTTTCTAAATTATAAAAGCAAGTTATTGCAATTTTAGACCGTAATAGTAATAATAATATTAATAAACTCTTGGCAATTTAGTCATCCACTTTAGTAAATATTTAAATGTATTATATTGTAGTAGTGCGGCACGCCAATGCAATCTAACAAGCGTATTAGAATATGATAGAGACTGTTTTTATTTTTTTGTATTTAGTCTTGCCGTGTGGTTTCCGGCTTAGAATAGACCACCTCATGTCTTCCCATGGTTGTCGTAAAAGGCGACTAAGGGACATATGGCCGATGTATGGGCAGCAGCATCTATTAGCTCAACATTTGCATCTTACTGCGATCACCAATCCGTTCGCAAGCGTGGTGATTATGGCAATATCCCTCTACGATCCTGGCTTGCCAAGGTCTGTTAAGAGGAGGCCCATGTTCAGCAGTGGACGTCAACGGGCTGTTGTTAATGATTTAGTCTTATGTTAAAGCATTCTGTTTATTTCTCCTGTAGCAATCATTGTAATTTTAGGAAATAAATATAGGTATTTTAATATTTTAGGTGCGTACTTAGCACGACGAGCTAGTTATCTTATTGATTCAAAATATTTTTTGCTTGCATAGTAAACCCTGAGTAGCGAAGATTATTTTTAACAAATTCATAGTATGAATCATTACGTAATTAGACTTCAGACATAATCTTTTGGCCATGAGTCCATTACAATTTGTAACCAAAGGTATTTGATTTACCTACACTTTCTTTAGGTAATAGAATGCTATACTTATAGACAACCCGCCTTCAAGGTAAGCATGGTGACTATGGCAAAACCTTGCGTCGAGGGTAGCTCGTGTTTAGCAGTTTTATACGGGTTGATTAAGATAGGCTATGTCACTTTTCTATTGCACTCTGAAAAGATAACCTCCGTAGCGTAGCGGTATTTGGCTCGCTTTAAATCTCGCGGTCGTGGGTTCGATCCCCACGCTGGACAATAAATCTTTGTGTAAATTCTAAGATTTCTTTCCGGGTCTGGTTGGTTGAGGGACTACCCTCCGTGTTTCGGAAATCACGTTGGTCCCGATTGTTATATCATCGTTTATAATAATCGTAAATCAAGGAACAGGCAGCAGCGTTTCCTTGTGTGGTACAACATAATACTGCGGTTATTATAGCGAATACCCTCCTCCGGGAGGAGGCCCATGTTCAGCAGTGGACGTAATTCGGGCTGATCATGATGACTCCGATGAAAGGAGGAATGGCAGCAAGTACTTCCTCAGTTAAGCAGCTTTGGTTAACGCTACGTTTACGATGGTGCCCACTTGGTCCCCAATCCTAAAAGAGTTATGACGTCACGCTTTAATAATAATAGCGTCTATTTATATATCAAAATTACAAATTACCTATTACATTCTTCAGTAACAATTATTTAGGTGCTAGTCTATTGATAAATACAGATAAGCTGCAGAAAAAGCAGATAATCAAAATCAAAAGTTGCGAGTTGGTACTTAGACTCGCACCTTTCCGAATTTCGTGTGACTGTGACCACAACCTTTTGCGAAGACTGGATTCGCCCTTAGTTGATACCTTTGTGTCCACAATCCCATACTTTAGTACCTACGTATAGTGTACGCAACACTGTGGGTAGGTAGGTAAAATATTTTTACTTGACGTGTGACTACGTGCTTACTGTCCGTGCAGTACTGGTATTGTGTTTGATACCATGAGAAATAGACGCTGAGCCGACAATCTGACGGACACTGTTCGAATAACAATAAGTGCTTAGATACCATAAATCACTTTTAACAAAAAGAAGGACCTTGAACACGTGTTTAATCTTTATAATATGAATTAAGTATATAAAGTTTCAAAGAAACGACTTCTACGACTAGTAGAAATTATAATATTAAATGATACTTAAAGTGTAATTGACGCACTTCAGAAGAATAAAGAATCGTAGTAGTAGGTATTTAAGCTAATTATTTATTTTTTATTAAACTTTTTTTTTATTTTTGATTAATTAACCGGGACATTTTGCGTCCCTATCAGGAACAAATCGGGACGCGTCCCCAGACCCCTGAAAATCGGGACATCCAGCGTAAATCGGGACACCTGGCAACACTACATGGAGGGTAGCCATGTCACGGAAAGCCTGCTAATCCGGTAGTCCCGTGGTAACTATGCCAACTACCCAAGAGCAAGATGAAGGCCCGCGTTCAACCGAGGACGTTTTACGGGATGATGATAATGACAATAATGATGATGATTTATAAATTAATTTGTTCTGAAACAATAATAATAGTACAAGGTAACAATAGTATTTCGAGAACAAAGACGTCCAAAGAATCGATAACAGAGTTTCATCCTTAGGTTTCATTTCACGGAGTGATCTCACTTATCTAGTTTAGTCAGAAAGCACTTATCTTTGATATATAATATATAATATGCGTTCACCGGAACGTTCTTTATGTTTGTTTTCTTTATTCTTCACTTCCGTTGAAGAGGTCCAGGAGATTGATTAGATTAACATTAGTTTTATTGACTTTACATAAAAAAAGTTCTTTGGGTGGTGATTTTTTATGTTTGCTACTTAAAATATCACTCATTTCTCTAGTAGGTACCTAGGTAAATATAGGTAGTACCTACATTTAAAAAGCTCATTTATGGCATGAAAGCTCGGATCAATTCCTATTTTATACGTCTTTATTTCAGTACTTATCCATTAAAAAAAATCTTTATTATCTAAACATTATTGTCTAAAACTTATTAATTTACTTTAATTAAATTAAACTTGAACAATGGTTCTAAAAATGTTTTAGCACATAATAATATTTGTATTTAATGAGTAGTTAAACAATATGTTGGTATATGTATTTTATTTAGTAAGCCTTTACGTACTAAATAAATAAATACTTTTTTTATTTACCTACACTTCGAGGATGATGTCGGCCTGTAAAAAAATACAAAAATAAAATTGACACATTAGGTAGGTACCTACGAATAAGCTGTCCAGCCGTTAAAGATCAGTCAGGTTAAGTAAACGTAGAAAATAGTAAGATATAATATTTTGTATATATAAGTTTTAAACAGAGTAGTAGAGCTAAGGTAACTTTTTCTACCCGGTCGATGTCTTTTATTTTCGCACTGACATTTATGTAGTCAGCCACGAGGCTTTTGCTACTTAACCGTAAAGACGAGCAGGCCTTATAAAAGGCCTTATAAACCAGGCTTTATAAACTACGAACTATGCAACCTGCACAAAAGGGTGCCCTCTGTGGGACTTGGACCTCAGAAGGTCTCAGTTAGGGGCGGTCGCTGACGCAGGGATTATGACGTTTATTTTTTATTTTTTTTTATTCGAAAACCTTTAGTTGTCTACGAGCATGTAGAGGAACGGTTGGTGGTGTTCCGCCACAGAAAACGAAGATCTTCTTTGCCAGACGAGGTGGTTTACCCGACGGCCGAAGGCCAATTGTTGATATTCATAACTTGTATATTATTATGTTCTAATTGGCTCGCGAACTTGTATTGCGCGATACAGGTTAGTTAGGATGCTAGGTGCTAGATGGCGCTGTTAGTTATGTTGTGCGGCTACTGTAGATGTCGCTACAAGCTTTTAGTGCAACTCGCTTTACGTTACAGTTCTCTCGGCCTCTCGGATTTGGGGTATAGGTATGAGAGCATCGGAGGTCCGGTCAATGTAGTGCCGGCGACTATTCGTATTAAGAACTTGAATATTAGGCCGTGATCAAACCAAACTGGCTGTCAGCCGCCGAAAGTGAGCGAACGTTACACAGTTTATTGTATTGCCATACATATTCCCTTTTTCGACGACGATCTAACCGACGATACGTTATTACGCTGACATTCGGCGGCCGATTAATATACCGTGTCACTACGCTCCGCGGACGCTGATTGGACGGACGTAAACTAGAGCGTATTGTCAGCAGACTGTGAACGAAAAATCCCGTTTATTTTCACATTTACACTGGGGCTCACAGTGAGCCTGCTCACATTCGGCGGCTGACAGTCAGTTTGGTTTGAACATGGCCTTACTTTAAGTGGCATGCGAACTTCAATTGCGCGATATAAGTATACAAGACTATTGGTTTCCGGCTTAGAATAGACCATCCCATTTTTTCCTGTGTATCGTAAGAGGTGTATGTTGTCTCTTAGTCGCCACTAAGATACATACCTACACCTGATGGATCTAAATAACGTAACTTAACATCTTACTGTGATGACGAACGTGCCTGTCAAGCATGGGGATTATACCAATATCCCTCAACAACCCTAATTATTCTACTCCAAGGTCTGTAAAGAGAACGACCATGTTCAGCATTCGACGCAAACGTGCTGCTGAAGTTGAGGAAGAACTCAATAGTCGCGTTAGACAATCTCATAAGGACTGAGCTTTTAAAAATATTTCTTTTTTTATTGGTTAAGTACTTAGGTTCAGCCAGTGTATGACATGATATAAAGAGGTACATATATACTCTTTGTATAAGAGATTGTAACATCAACTCACGTAGGTACATTACTGTAGGTACCGACTCTTTATTACTATTGCAGTTATGTGTTGTCGTAATGTTTTGAACATATTATTATGGACTGGTTTTCCGAACACGGTTTTATATTTAACTAGCTTCCCGCGCACGTTGAAAACGTGCGGGTGAACGGAACTCCCGATACCGTAGGAACATCGTAATTGCACTACCGACGTGAGCCCACTCGTACCAGAAGCATTTTAGCTTAGCACGAGGGGTTAACAAGAATACTAGTAGACTGAAAAACTCTACTAGTAATTTTCACAAAAAAACTTATGGTTTCCTCTTTGTTCTTTTTGTTCTAATATTATAAATGCGAAAGTTTATACGTATGTGTGGATGTATGTATGTTTGCTACTCTTTTACGCAAAATCTACTAAATGGATTTGTGTGAAAGTTTGCACGCGGATAGTTTATAAGCTGGATTCACTTAGTTTATAAATTAAACCAGTTTATAAACTATCCACTATAAACTCCGCTGGAGTATAGTGACGCGGGTAAAAACGCGGGGCGCACCTAGTTCTGAATAAATATCCAGAAATCTAGATTGAACAAAAAGATAGATTGTATCTAGATTTTCGTTTATAAACTGGACATCGGCCCACACATCCCATCTTTTTCTGAAAGGCATCTATGTTGGAAGCATTACAAATCGTCTCTCCATTCAAATCTGTATGAACTTTACACATTAAAGTCACAGTTTCAGATTTTATTATTATCTGTGAACAAAAACCGAAGGCGATGCTCATTTATCACTGCCCCCATTACAGTAACCTATGCCGTTGTTAGAAGTAATCTTGTCTTAGCAATATCGGGTCGGATTCCGTCGGTAGGGCGCCGATAAGTACAGGGTGTGAGGGAATTAAATTATGGGCATTACAGCAAAAAACGTGAGAGTTAACATGATCGGATATTTGTCAAAAACTCCGCTCCTACATAATAATAAAAACAGATAATTGTATAAACTTGTGCATTAATAATAATTTATCTTGCACCAATCGTTAGTGAAGCCGCGGTAGTAGGTAAACTGTTTTTTGTTTCACTAGAAAAACATAATATAATAGTGATTAATCATTAGCATCAGCCTGGTGTCGTCGACTACTGAACATAGGCCTCCCCCATCGATTTTCAGCTTGAACGTTTGCTAGCAGCCTGCATCCACTGACTCACTGCGATCTTTATGAGGTCGTCGGGCCATCTTGCAGGCGGTCTCCACTCGAGAGCCTTTCTGCACCATCGGCCGTCAGTGCTTTGAGCTATGTGTCTTGCCCATTGCTACTTCAGCTTGCTAATCCGTTGAGCTATGTCAGCGACAACATCCGTAGCGTAGCGGTAATTGGCTCGCTTTAAATCTCGGAGGTCGTGGGTTCGATCCCCACACCGGACAAGAAATCTTTGTGTAAATTCTGATTTCTTTCCGGGTCTGGTTGGTTGAGGGACTACGCTCGTGCGTCGGAAAGCACGTTAAGCCATTGGTCCCGATTGTTATAACATCAGGGCAGCAGCGTTTCCCCCGTATATTACAACATAACACTGCGGTCACCAATCCGCCTGCCAAGCGTGGTGACTTTGGCAAATACCCTCCCTCCGGAGGAGGTTCATGTCAGCAGTGGACTTTGTACGGGCTGATGTTGATGATGATGATGATAATGTCAGCGATCATGCATCTTTCCATAGCTCGCTGAGCGACTTTGAGCTTTCTTATGAGGCACGTAGGTAGTAGGTATAGATTTAGACAGTATAGTTAGTTTTGATACTTTTTACCAATATATAAAGCTGAAAAGTTTGTTTGCTTCTTTAATTGAAAGCGCTAATCTCAGGAATGAATGGTCTGAGTTGAAAAAATATTACAGTGTTAGATAGCCCTTTTATCGAGGAAGACTGTAGGTTATTTTTTAATTTTAAGTTCTCATGGGAATGGGAGCTACACGGGTGAAACCGAGCGCGGGAAGCTACTTTAAAATAATATGTTATTTATTAGGTACTAGCTTCCCGCGCGCGGTTTCACCCGCGTAACAGCCATTCCCGTGGGAACTTCATAATTAAATATAGCCTTAAGTATGTCCTTTCTCAGGTTCTAGACTATATCCGTACCAAATTTTATTTAAATCGGTTCAGTAGTTTAGGCGTGATTGCGTAACAGACAGATAGACAGACAGAGTTACTTTCGCATTTATAATATTAGTAACATGTGTAGGTATGTTAAAGGATCCTACTAATATTATAAACGCGACAGTTTGTAAGTATCGATGCATGGTTAGATGGATGTTTGTTAATCTTTCACGCCAAAACTACCAAACGGAATTGGCTGAAATTTTGCACCGGGATAGGTTATACGTTGGATTAACATATAGGCTACAAAACATCACGCTCCAACCAACTGGAGCAAAGAAACGCGGGTAAAACCGCGGGTCGCGGCTAGTAAGAAATAAAAAAAAACCTAATTATTAATCAAGATTTATAAAATAATTTAATAAGTGAATTTTTAAGTTATTGTTCAATTTTGTATAAGGTAGTTACGAAAAAATAATTTGTAACAAAAGGGGTTTCCCCTACCATCACATGCTGTATATCAGACACTTAATAACAATAACAAGCTTATAAATCGTAATTATCTCTGAAAGTGTAGTGTTATATGACGAAAACTACCTCGTTTGTGAATAGATCAAGTTCTAAATGATGTTGGTCTCCCGTTCGTTATAAAATTAAACTATATGTAACAAAATAATATATTAGAATTATTATATACTAGCTGCACTCCGCGGTTTTACCGCAGCAGTCGCGTCACCTATTTATCGGTAAATCCTTTTATCTTTACTTACATCATTTCCATACACTTTTTATATAAAACTTTTTAAGTAAAAACTTTCAGAAAGACACTTAAAGAAATTATCGGAACGACTACAACATTTTATCTAGGAGGTACCCCAAAATGTCTAGTCTAGGTTTACGGCCGAACAGACTAAATAGACGTAAAGTGATTTAGTGTTATTTTCCTCAACATTAATGTCGGGTCAACAATACTTAAAGTAAGAATCTGTGTTTTGGCTATAGTCCAAGTCTGACTATGAATGAAACCAAAAAATAACAAAGACTTAGAGAACTAAGAAAAGGCACACCTACGTACCTTTTGACCCTCCCGACCCATAGTTTAACCTTCTGATGAGTTTAGGGACAACCTCCATAGCGTAGGGGTAATTGGCTCGCTTTAAATCTCGAAGGTCGTGGGTTCGATCCCCACACCGGACAAGAAAACTTTGTGTAAATTCTAAGATTTCTTTCCGGGTCTGGTTGGTTGAGGGACTAACCTCCGTGCCTCGGAAAGCACGTTAAGCCGTTGGTCCCGATTGTTATAACATCATCTATAATAAACGAACCATCATAACACTGAGGTCACCAATCCACCTGCAAAGCGTGGTGACTATGGCAAAATCCCTCCTTTGGGAGAAGGACCATGTTTAGCAGTGGACGTTATATGGGCTAATAATGATGATGATGATGAGTTTAGGTTTACGAGGCACCTTAAATCCGAGAGAGGCCTCTTGGACTTCGGTTGAACTGTATAGTATAGCAACCGTTAAACAAAACTTTACTAAAAGTCGTCCGTAGTATTAAAAAAATAAATGTAATAGTTTCAGATGAAAAGCTGTACCTACATGGATTTACAAAATACACAGTACCGAACATTTTTCGTAATAACAGAAATGTTATGTGTTTAATCCTTTTGAGGTAAGTAATGTCATATATTTAACGCTCTTAATTTACTCATTTTCATATTTCTTTTGCCCTCAACTGACCGAACCGATAGCCCTATGCGTAATGCATATAAACCGGCGGAAATAAATGGCTTTCAGAAGTCACTGTCATCACCCTATGTTACCAATGCACCTAAAGACATACAAATATATAAAACCTCGATAGCTTATTTATTAACTTCTATATCCATGGCCCTGTCAGATTTTCTACAGTTGCGTCACTTCGGACATAATCTGGCATGATATTTTACGACAAAAGCCGTCATGTGCTATAGGAAAGATAAATTATTTGTTTATTCTTAACTAACGTCTAGCGCGCGGTTGCACCTTAAACCACAACCAAAAAACTTCATCATAAATATAGCATTATGTTACTTCTGGATAAAGTAGGTTTCTAATTGTGAAAGAAATTTCAAAACCAGACCAGTAGTTTCTGAGATTAGCACGTTCAAGAAAACAATCAAACTCTTCAGCTTTATAATATAATTATAGATACGTTTGTCAAAAACCATGATTACAAGGCTTAGGTTTGAATGCTTATGACGTAGCATGGCTTCCAGCGCATTAAATTTTCAGGAGTTATACAAAGATTTTTTGTCCAGCGTGGAGATCGAACCTATGATCTCTAAGCACTACGCACTACACTATAGCACTACGCCAGAGAGGTTATCTAGCCACAGCCAATCTTCTTAAAATTTGACTTAAAATCGGGAGCACTTTAATATAATACTCTACAAACATTTTTGCTTAATTCAGCCGAACCAATAAACACAAATCGATAAGCATAACTGAAAACTAACGAAGAGATTTAAAAAGAAATAGCATATTTACGTAAATACTGCGGTATAACAATAATTTATCATGAATAAATAATACATTAATTTCAGTATACAAGTTTTGTGTAAGTGCCATTTCTACCCACGCATTTAGAGAGAAAAATAAGTGAATTGTAAGAATTTTGATAGTTCCACAATATAGTTACGGTTTATTTTTATTATGTTCGTTTAAAATTTTATCTTTTCTATTTGGTGCCATCTGCAAAAAACCCTGTTTATAAAATATTTGTTAATGTTGTAAATTTTAATTTTTAACTATTAAAATGTATAACATTACAATTCTGAAGCGGACGTAGCCCAATGGCTAGGGCGTCGGACTTGTGATCTTGAGGTCGCCGGTTCGAACCCCACCCATTGCACTACCGACGGGAACCCACTCGTAACACAAGCATTTAGCTTAGTACGAGAGGTTAATAAGAATACTAGTAGACTGCAAAAGTCTGCTAGTAATCTTTTAAAAAAATGATTAAGAACTAAACAAATTGAAAAACTAATATATAAAGCTGAAGATTTTTTTTGTTTGCTTAAACGCGCTATCTTAGGAACTACTGTAAAGTTCCACGACATAGATATTTCCCTACAATACTTCCGCCGTGTGGATTTCGGCTTAGAAAAGACCACCCCATGTTCCAAGGATGTTGTAAGAGGCGACTAAGGGACTTACACATGATGGATGAGCAGCTGCATCTATGAGCTCAAGGTAACCCACCGGCTTACCGCGACCTCCAATCCGCCTGCCTACCGTAGTGATTATAGAAATATCCCTCAACGACCCTGTCTTGTCAAGGTCTGTTCAGCAGTGGACGTAAAAGGCTTGATGAAGTTAAAGATACTTGCTTCATTGAATAACACACAAGCAAGTATGATATTACATATAATCTCAAGAGGCGCAAATATAATACCCTTGATAGTGGTCATGTATTTTTGCCTTTTGGTGTCGAAACATTGGGGCCGTGGGGACCGGGAGCCAAATTAATTTATAAATACCACGCAACGGCCCTCTTTAATGCGGCACGTTCTCCGAGTGCTGGTTTTTACTTTGCACGGCAGGTAAGCATTGCCATCATGAGGAGTAGGGACGCCTCTACACTCCGGGCGTCCCTATAATTGGGCAAATCGGCCACTGTAAGTGTGACCCTGGAGATCCCGCGGTACCATATTGGCCGCGGGTGCCGTCGGGGGGCCGGATTGCTCATGCGTACCCGGCCCCCGCCAACGGTGGATCGAAGGAGTGTCCGGGAGGTTTTAGTGGTTGGTAGGGTCCTCTCCTCGTGGTATGAGTTTAGCATACCACGCTATGGAGATGGCGAGTCCCACATATCCCACCGCCAGCGCGCGAAAACGCTGCAGCGGCGGTGGGAATGCGTAAATGCATTTCCCCCGGACAACACAAAAAAAAAGGTAAACATTGCCATTCAACGGGGTAATGCTGCCAGCATTCTGGGAACCTTCTGTCAAGTAGAATTGATTTAGAATAGTGGTGTTTTATAGGTTAATTTTATTTTAAATTAGCTACTTTTAGTTGTATATTATGTATTTTATTCATGTAGTATGAAGTAATGATGCTATTACATCATATACCAATCATATAAAACAATTGTTTTCCCAGGTGTCAGTTTCTGGCAAATTTCACAGGAATATGCATATCCCACTATATTAAAACGGGAACGTAAAATGACAAAATCACATTCATCTTAAAGTAATTTCATTGTAAAAGCATTCCTTTTATAGAATCAAAAAGAAAATCTTCATACAGTTATGCTGAGACATATTAATTTTTAAATGTCATATAGAAATAATATTACAACTACTACACATGTGTATGAAATGAAAATAAAATTCATAACCAAGTTATTAATTTGTGAAAACGTAGCCAAACGTTTTTAAGGTTCCGTGCCTGAAAAGATAAAATTTCACTTATAAAGGATTTTGGATGAGTCATTTATACATAGTTATAATTAGGTAAGTAAGTAGGTTAATTAGGTATTGAGATGGTTTGGTCACGTGGAAAGAATGGATGAAGAAACATTTGACAAAACAGGTATACATGGCAAGTGTGAGTGGCACAGTCGGAAGGGGAAGACCTCGACGAAAGTTCTTTGACCAAATCGGAGACATCTTCGCAACAGGTCAAATAAGATCCACCCTAAACCGACGTGCTTGTCTGAAGAATGTTATGAGAGTGAATGAAGCGAAAGATGTGTATGATGTGTAGGTATGTAAGTATTAATAATACTAAATGTGAACTTGAGTTTGTTTGTTGCGCTTTCACGCGAAAACGACTTAACTAATCATCATGAAACTTTGTACACATATTCTTGGAGGTACTAGAAGTAACATAACTTCAATGCTGATGGTATCATCATCATCTGCCCCATAAAGTCCAACTGCTGAACATGGGCTTCCTCCCGAGGGAGGTTACTTGCCATAGTCACTATGCTTGGCAGGCGGGTGACCGCAGTATTATGTTGTACCACACAAGGAAACGCTGCTGCCCGTTCCTTGATATACGATTATTATAGATGATGTTATAACAATCGGGCCCATCGGCTTAACGTGCTTTCCGAGGCACGGAGGGTAGTCCCTCAACCAACCAGAATTTACACAAAAATTTCCTGTCCGGCGTGGGGATCGAACCCACGACCTCCGAGATTTAAAGCGAGCAAAATACCGCTACGCTACGCATGTTGCCGCTGGTAAAAGCTAGTTATTGTATAAAACAACAAGCAAAAATATATTAAAGCATGATAAAAATAAACTCGATCTTACAGTCAAACCGATAACAACGCGGTTTTGTGGGACATATTTATAATGTTTTGTTAGTAAAATCTTCATGGTTCATATCTATGCCTATACTTGCAGACCCAACAGACGTTGTCCTGCATGATATATTAATATATATTTATATATGATTTGTGAATCTAAACCATCCAGAGCGCCACCCAAACGCATACAAAAAAAACATTCAAATCGGTCCAGCCGTTTAGGAGGAGTTCAGTGACATACACACGTACAGTAGAATTATATATATAAAGACTAGCGACCCGCCCCAGGTTCACACGGGTGCAATGTTTTATACATATAAAACTTCCTCTTGAATTACTCTATCTACTAAAAAAAACCGTATCAAAATCCGTTGCGTAGTTTTAAAGTGAATTGCATTCCATTGCACTACTGACGTGAGACCACACGTACCAGAAGAATTTTATCTTAGCACAAGGGGTTAACCAGAATACTAGTAGACTGCTAAATTTTGCTAGGAATCTTTTTTAATAGATAAAAGAAATAGAAGAGATCTAAGCATACATAGGTACAGACAGACCCGCTGTCTGTCTGTACCTATGTATGCTTAGATCTCTTCTATTTCTTTTCTTTAAGCGACTTTGTTTTATACTATGTAGTGAAGATTATAAAGCTGAGGAGTTAGTTTGCTTCCTTGAACGTACTAATCTCATGAACTACTAAACATTCTTTCACAATTAGACAGCTACATTTCAGGAGTACCATAGGCTATATTTAATAATGTAGTTCCTATGGTATCGGGAGATACGCGAGTGAAACCGCGCTCGGGAATTTAGTAAGCGATAAAGGCTTATGTTCCAGCTGCATATTAGTTATGGCAGCTATTATTTTGTCCGGGGGGCTAAACATTTACGCATTCCCACCGCACTGCAGCGCATCGCGCGCTGGCGGTGGGATATGTGGGACTCGCCCTCTCCATAGCGTGGTATGCTAAACTCATACCACGAGGAGAGGACCCTACACAGCTAAAACCCCCCGGACACTCCTTCGGTCCGCCGTTGGCGGGGGCCGGGTACCCATGAGCAATCCGGCCCCCCGACGGCACACGCGGCCAATATGGTACCGCGGGATCTCCTGGGCCACATTTACAATGGCCCATTTGTCCATTTATAGGGACGCCCGGAGTGTAAAGGCGTCCCTACTCCTCATGGGTCAGCCTCGAAGGGAGCGGGCCCATGTGCCCCACTCCCCGATTAGTTATGGCACCTGCACCAAGGTTCGCTTGTTCTTTGATAACTTTTCATAAATTTATATCCAGGTAAATATGATTTTTTAAATAAAGTCCGTCTTAAATAGATGGTTTTATTCTTTATATTTTGATAAAAATAAACTTTTTCAAATGCGTAGTTCGCATTTCATGTTTATTAGCAGATTGTAGTAGGTACAAACAAAAATTCAGTGGTCAAAAGTATTTAAACTGTTGACCGGGGATATAAGGTACCACCATGCAAAATTTAATTTAAATCTGTCCAACGATTTCGGAGATTAGCCAGTACAGACAGAAAGAGAAAAAAAGAAAAAAAAACTTGATGTGTTCTATTTTACTTCTAACATACCCCTGATTCGGTTTTTGCGGTTTTTTTCTATGTACAGACATGTGACCTCGACAGTTTTATTATATCAAGAGCTCAGAACCATAACGATGGATGTCTATAATACTTCAGAAGCATTTGGTCGTAAGTGCCAGTCGTAAGGCACATACGACGTATGTTTCTGACGTATAATGGCACATCCTACCATATCGATACCTTTGGGTAGAAAGGTCGTATAAACCATTTTGGCCATATTGAGTTATATATACCATTTTTCTCAGAATTTTTTTCTCTATCGATCTATATATACGAAATGCTGAAATTCGCAAAAAAACAAAAAAGGTATGAATTTTTATGTAAAAAAAAAAGTTTTTCTGCTCTCCTTAAAAGTCGGGTTTTGGTTTATACGACCTTTCTACCCAAAGGTATCGATATGCTTCTGAGCTCTAGATAAGAATAGATAGTTGAGTTTTTATGAAAATGGTCAGTGGAGTTTCTTAAAAGATTATTTTTAATTGGGTTTATAAAGTTATGTGGGCTAGTGCTACAAAAAACTATATTTAAAACCCTTGTTTTTAGTAATGAGCATTAGAACAAAGAACAAACAGTAATAGTTCTACCATTGCGGGAAATAACAATGCAAGATCGTCATGTTACATACCAAGAGATATAAGCATCCCTGGGCATAAGTATGACGAGTATTCATAAAATTATACACGGAAATGGACATGTTGCTGCAGTACCACTAAAAGACAGTAAAACGGTGAACTCGCAATAGTACATGACCATTTGTTTGCCAGAAGTCTTTGAAGAAATAAAGAAGAACAACCGACGACATAGAATTATTTTCGACCGAAGAAAGCAGTTTTTGGAAGGTCGAAAGGTCGAATTGACGGGTCATCAGCCATCCCCGATTTGGCATAAAAAAGAAGTTCCCGTTAGATTCCGCACAACTTCACAGTTGAACAATAACAGGCCCGTGTTGCTTGGTGCGAAAAACTACAATTATGGTGCGTCAAAAGATTTTTATAATATGAACACAGACGATGAAACTTGAATTAATGGGTATGACCCCGAAACTAAAAACAATCAACAGTGTGGATGTTCCAAGATGACCCAACAAAACCTGTCGCCTGCTTTTTTGGATTAAATGGACATTTTGCTACAGTACCGCTAGAAGACAGTAAAACAGTTAACTCGCAATGATACACGACCATTTTGTTGTACAAAATGATTAGTCTCGGAGTTTCTTAAAGTCTGATAGTAGATAGAGAAAGACTCGTAGGAAGCTAGGATAGGGTCTGGTCGTCCTCGCAAGGCAAGGCTCGCGACGCGTTATATGCTTCAGACCCGATCCCAGAATACGCTGGTTCTTAATTTTATTTATAATAATATTTATAATAAGCGACTATCACATGCCATAACATCATTGGTAAACTCTACTTAATAACATTATTATTGAAATGTAAACAAATTAATTAGTCAAGATTGTTTTTCGTGGTCATTATCATTGTATTTGACTTATAATAAGTACGATCGATTCGTCTACGTTATCAATAAACGTTTTCATTTTCATTTGTTTGCCAGAAGTCTTTGAAGAAATAAGAAAGAACAACCGACGATATAGAATCATTTTCCATCACGACAATGCAAGCTTAAACTTAAAAAGTTTTTGGAAGGTCAGAAACTCGAATTGTCTTCAGCCATCAACAATTTCTTTTGATTTCCAAACGTGAAAAATAAATTTCGTGGTCAACGTTTTTGGAACGCAAATGAAATATATTCAAATGCAAGTTTTGAATATATTTCAATGTGAGTGAAAAAAAAACGTATTTAAAAGTGCATAGACTATAATGGTGAATATTTTGAAAAATAATAAAATCATAATAAATTATACATGTTTGATTTATTTCTGTTATTCCGGATTCATAAATAGCAACCCTCTAATATGTTTCACAAAACCGTGTATTGGTTTGACCTAGGATCATGTATCCGTGTGGTCATTGAGTTTACAATATCATATTATATTACACACCACATATTACAGTACATTTTTCTATGCGCAGAATCATTATCATCAAGCTATATCCCTGTCACAGCTGAATACCACAATATTATGCTAACAGTGCTGCCCGTAACGTTGGATACTTTCAATTGTTATAGATGATGTTATTACAAGCAGAACCAATGGTTAAGCATGTTTTCCAAGATCATTAAATTCAGCCATACAAATTTATTTATTTTTTATCTTAAAAGAAGTACATTTTCAATAAATGCAATAAATACTTGTCTCGATCAATTTTTCTTCTCAATAGTACCGTGTCCATTTGAATCCTACAAGACATTTCATAACAAAGCACTTTGCGTTGCAACTGTACACTCATATTCTCATCCCACGTTCCATGGTTTCATCTGTGACGTCACGGTAACCTATCCACATAAAACGCTACGCCTCCTCGCTACGCCATCAAATCCGTAGAGCGACCGCTACGGCGTAGACGCTACGCAGGACCGTGCCAAACTTCGTACGATTCAGATATTTCAGTGTTCTTCGGGTATGTGTTTAAAATATTTTATTGTTTTTATAGTGCAACTGTGTTTATGTACTAGTACACTATTTGATTGGTTGGTACTATAATTTCAGGACTTATTTACGCGTTCTGATATCACTTTGAAACTTAGTTTTTAACTCTAACTAA
Organism: Nycteola revayana; assembly: GCA_947037095.2. Lineage (NCBI taxonomy): Eukaryota > Metazoa > Arthropoda > Insecta > Lepidoptera > Nolidae > Nycteola > Nycteola revayana. Next base: position 10,140,441 of record OX344844.2, read on the forward strand.
ACAGGTATATTTAATATAAATTATGGAAATTTATTGTACAAATGTACATAATTAATAACAAATGCAATGAAAATATATCAATCAATAGGTGATATATATAAAAGTATATATATTGTTACGGTCACAACAAATATTGCATTTAAAAAGATTTTCACGAAGTTTCAAAGTTTATGTATAATTATTACGAACGTTATATTTTCTCCTGAAAATTATGTTTATTATTAATATAATAATAACAAAAGAGGGCAGGAAAGAGCGAAATACCCGTAAATACAAGGAAGTGCTTTTTGCGGTATATATTTTGTATATTATATATTTACCCAGTACGGACTAATAGGCTAATAAAAAAAACATTTTTGTCCACGCATTTATGCCTTTCTTATAAAAATATAATTTATCCGCTAGTGAAACTGTATTACTCGCTATATGATAATATGCCTTACAAAATAATACATTCTAATTTACATTAAATTATTAATACATTTACATTTAAATCAAATTTTTTAAGTCATCTAAATCTATCTCGGTAAGAAAATGGGTACTGACACAACGCTTGGATGGTTTCAAAATGAATAACAGATATAGATAGAAACAAACTAACTCTTTTGTTAACATAACATGTTAAATATAATAATTTATTTAAGAAACGTGATGAAGATTTTCGATAGACTTATTCTTAGAAATATTCAAAGAATGTCTTTTGTAATTTAGCTTCCAAAACCCAATAATCGTAGAATATTACTGGTTAATATTAATTCATTTAAATGTAACGATTCGAATGTCTTTAAAATACTATGATAACAACGTTTTACTTTCGTTTTAAACAAGGATACGACCTTTCTGATATTAAGCGGTTACCGTACCGCATCCTCATATGAGCTTAAGAAATTCAACATTAATTATTAATCAATACGAATTATGTTTGTTTATGAGTAAAGTAGTGTTCATTTTAATTATAGGTTATTTTTGTTTGGTAGGTTTAGTTTTAGAATTATTCCGTTAAATCAATTTATTAATGTGTTATCCAATAAATTTTGCCATATGAGTAAGTCCCGATTTTTCTACCGACAGTTAAAAGTTGTACGAGGAATAAATTAAAAATTTTGACAGATTTTGTATTGACGTCCTGTCAAAATTAAAATTTATTCGTTTGACAACTTTTAACTGACGATTGAAAAATCGGCCCTAAATAAATAAAATATATGTTTTTTAGTGGCGGTAGTCTGTACGGTTAAATTAAATCCCTGATCAAGCAGCTCATGCTCTCTAATAATTTAGCTAAAAAGTTAAAAAAGTAACTATAGTTAACGAAAGAACTAGTAGTAATAATAATATATAAAAAAACTTATCTATGACGCAAAAAAAGGGTTAATTTGGAGTCCATACAAAAAAAAAACAAATCCTGCGATTATAATTTTCATAATAAGGAGAAAAAAAACCCTTTTTTAGCTTTTGAAAAATAACTTTAAACTTATCAATTTAACTTGTGATTAATATTAAAATCTTTGTCGCCGCAGTCGATTGCCCGCCGCGAATATTTTTTTAGTTTAGGTATCTTAAATTATGGCTTTCTAGATAATGACAAACTTTTATTATATAAATACTTTTTTCTTTTAAACCACGTAGAATGTGTTTATTTTTTTGCAAATAATTACAAATAAAAATTATTTCTATTGGATAAATTAAAAGAAAAACTTGTACATAACGTATAATATGTATGTAATTAGACTTTTACACATTATTATATACTAGCGACTCGCCGTGGATTTGTACGGGCGCAATACTGATGTATTATACATATAAATTTTCATCTAGAATCACTATTTAATAAAAGAATCGCATCACAATCCGTTGCGTAGTTTTAAAGATCTAAGCAAACATAGGGAGCCAGCGGGAAGAGACTTCGTTTTATAGTATGTATGTGTATGTGTACCCAGAATAACTGGAGAAATTGATAAGCACAAAGAAAAGTATGTCGTACGCCTAAAAGCTCACCCAGGGAGTTAATGAAAAGCCCAGAAGTGAAGCGTCTCAAGAGGAGAAAAGTCAAAGTCAACAACATTTAAAATATTTTAAATCATGTTCTTATGATGCGTCCCATTCTTTTACTACCGCCAGTTCTGGACGTGGCAACTCTGAGAAGAACTGGCTAAAAACGCAGAGAAATCCTTCTTTAAATAAATTTGATGTTACAATTGTTAATAAAGCAGTATTGTTTCAGAGCAACTCACTCCCAAGCTGTTTTGTCATTGACATAATCAGAATTTTTTTAATAAGCTTTTTTACATAATTAATTTTTCACATATCGTTTAAACTTGTTTTTAGAAAGATCTTCAACATTATTAGGAAGTTTGTTGTAGAAGCTTATACATTGCCCCATTAAAGAATTGCTTATTTTGTGGAGACGTGTAGCATGTAAAACAAGATTATGCTTAGTTCTAGTATTAACATTATGAGTCGCTTTTTTTCTTAAAACTATCAATATTCTTATGAACATATAAAAGGTTTTCATATACATATTGTGATGTGACTGTAAGAATATTAGTCTCTTTGAATTTCTCCCGTAGGGAAACTCGCGGACCAAGTTTATATATGGACCTTACAGCACGTTTCTGTTGTAAAAAATGGTATCAATGTCCGCACAGTTTCCACATGGAAGAATCCCATAAGACATTACACTATGAAAATAACTGAAGTGAACCATTCTAGCAGTATCCACATATTATTTGCATGGGGGAGACAAATGCAAGGGTTAAGCTCTTCTAAACGCCATAACAAATTCCAACGCATTCGATTATAGTCCCACGATTGCAGATCACAAATATTTAAAACCAAAAAAAAACTACGATAATATTATTAAGTAAAATTCTATATTATATGCGTCTTTATTACTATTAGAATATTATTTTATATTACTTGACTGAAGTTATCTAATATCTGTATTAATAAAACGCTTTATCCATACTAACTGACTGATAAAAGCACAGCCTTAACTGCTGATCATAAACACCTGAAACTTGAAGGATGTATTTTATATGGCATAGGCATCCGATAAAACAAGGTTTATTTAAAACTTTCACACGCGGTATCACCCGCGTAGTTTCCATTACCGTGGGTACTTCATACTCAAATATAGCCTTTAGCCTTCCTCGATAAGTTGGCTATCTAACACTGAAAGAACTTTTCAAAACGGACCAGTAGTTCCTGAGATTAGAACGTTCAAGCAAACAAAGAAACAAACTCTTTAGCTTTATATATTAGTGTAGATTTGTCTAAAAAGATGAAAAGGGATGGCAAAGTTGAAATGTATAATTAACTAGCTGACCCGGCAGACTTCGTACTGCCTCAATCGATACATAAAAGACCTAAACATTTGTATAAAATAAACTGGGCCGTAGAGACTTCGTTTATGCGGTACTCCTACCCCTACACTACCCCTACCCTACACTACCCCTACCCTACACTACCCCTACCCTACACTACCCTACACTACCCCTACCCTACACTACCCTACACTACCCCTACCCTACACTACCCTATACTACACCTACCCTACACTACCCCTACCCTACACTACCCCTACCCTACACTACCCCTACCCTACACTACCCCTACCCTACACTACCCCTACCCTACACTACCCCTACCCTACACTACCCCTACCCTACACTACCCCTACCCTACACTACCCCTACCCTACACTACCCCTACCCTACACTACCCCTACCCTACACTACCCCTACCCTACACTACCCCTACCCTACACTACCCCTACCCTACACTACCCTACACTACCCCTCCCCTACACTACCCCTACCCTACACTACCCCTACCCTACACTACCCCTACCCTACACTACCCCTACCCTACACTACCCCTACCATACACTACCCCTACCCTACACTACCCCTACCCGAAAAAATATTGGCAAAAAAATTCAAGTTTTTAATTAACAAAATAAAGCTCAAATTGACTCTACATTTTAGTTAGAACACGTTTGTATGGGAAAAAGAAAAAGGCTGTTTTAAGGGGTTTTCAGGCAATTATTCGAATTTTTCTCGCCGTAAAAACCATCCTTGAACTTTCACGAACATTAAAAAAAAAGAATTGGCCAAATTGGTCCAGGCTTTGTAGAGTTATGCGCTTACCAACACATTTTGCGATTCATTTTTATATTATAGATTACTGTAACATTTACTTTGACCACTTAGTTCTTCAAACTGCATTCTAAATGACACAAGGCAAACTAAAAGCGTGGTTTTGTGATATTTTAATCCTTTTTATTATCTTAACGCGTTCCTCTTGTTTACTTATTAATAAAAAAGTTATTTTAAGGCTTATATTAATCGAGCTTTCACCTCTGTGGCGTAGCAGTGTATAAGTCTCGCTTTGAATCTCGCAGGTCGTGGGTTCGATCTCCACGCCAGATCTTTAAGTAAATTCTAAGATTTCTTTTCGGCTCTGATTGGTTGAGGGTCTACCCTCCGTGCCTCGTAAAGCACAATAAGCCGTTTGTCCGGAATGTTACAACATCTATAACTAGTGTATACGAAGGAACGGGCAGCATCGTTTCCCTGTGTGCTACAACATAATACTGTGGTCAACAACCCACCTGCCAAGCGTGTTGACTATGGCAATATCCCTTAATGACCCTGGCTTGCCCAAGCTCTGTAAAAAGAGGAGTCTCATGTTCAGCTGTGGACGTCGACGTAACTTTGAGATGATAGATGCCGTTATCCATCCGATGCCCTCGTAGACCCGAAGTCCGAGAGGCCCGCAAACTGTAAAGTAGAGCGACTGTTACACAACACTCCCCTAAAATACTAAAAGTCATAATCCCTAAATCTCTTTGCCAGCGACCGCCCTGATACGAGGTCCAAGCCCCACAGGCGCCTTCTTGCGCAGGTTGCTTAGTTTGTAGTTTTTAAACCTTTTATTAAGGCTGGAGTTCAAGATTTTCAACAAAGTCTTTTACAATAAGTTAGTGCAGAATAAAAAAACCTATTAACTCAAACCCTTACTAATATTATAAACGCGAAAGTTAATAAGTATGGATATGTATGGATGTTTGTTAAGCAATTTCTGTCAGTAGTCTTTCACGCCAAAACTACTGACAGAAATTGGCCAAAATTTTTTCACCGTAAGTAATTGGTTATACGCTGGATCAAAATATAGGCTACAAAACATCACGCTCCGACCCACTGGAGCAGAGTAACGCGGGTGAAACCGCGGGGCGTAGCTAGTTGATATATAAAACTCCTAAATCAATGTATTAACTAAAGTTATTTGCTGTAAATAAATACCGCCTTTCAACAAATACCGCGCAATAAATCAAACACAGTTTATTTGATGATCGAGGCAATTTCCCGGTAAGAAAGTTATTTTAAAACGCTATCTTGAAGAATGACCTTAAGTTAACACTTCACTTCTTAGGATATAATATTTTAGATTGCAGCAGTTTAAAAATATCGCCAACTTTAAAAAAAATAACCAACGCGTTTTTTACATAAGGGAAATTTTTTGACTCGAGGCACAGTTAATAGACTAAAATCTACGTCTTCGCCAAATAACATGTTGATTCGTATCGCAGTTGCGGCATCATTGAGTATCAAACAACCAAAAAACATCCCCATTATCCCACGACCTCCGAGAATTAAAGCGAGCCTAATACCGCTACGCTACGGAGGTTCCTTGTGTGGTACAACATAATACGGCGGTCACCAACCCGCCTGCCAAGCGTGGTGACTTTGGCAAATACCCTCCCCCGGGAGAAGGCCCATGTTCAGCAGTGGACGTTATACGGGCTGATGATGATATAGGCACTAAACGCGGGAAAAGCCGTGTTAGACAGCTAGTTAATATAAAATGGGAAAATGTACCTCTCATTCTTAATCTCAATGAATAATCATCTATGAATATAAGGTGTGTGTGAACCTATAACTAGCCAAAAATGCTAAACGGATTATACTAAAATTTGATACATAAATAACTTCTAACCTGGATGAATGCATCTATATCTATACTAATATATAAAGCTGAAGTGTCTGTTTGTTTGTTTTCTTAAACGCTTTAAGCTCAAGAACTACTGGTGTGATTTTACAAATTCATTCAGTGTTTGATAGCCTATTTATAAAGACTATGAAGACTAATAGAAGTATGTTTCTACGCGGATGAAATCGCGGGTATAAGCTAAAAAACTATAAAATGTATGCTAGAACATGTTCAAGCACCAATCTAACGCAAGTAAACCCGTGCGGTGTTGTTAGTCTATCTTAACTTCTGTAAAGGTGGTAGAAAAATAAATCCGCTTCTAACCTAAATTGAACTGCACGCCTCCCGGAAATTATCATTATTGGAGGAGAATGACAGTTTTACTTAATTTAATCAGAAATTTAAAATCTACCAATAAATAATGCTATCGGGCCAACATATTTTTTTTTCTTGGATTTTGCACAACCAAGGTAAAGATCCTGTCTTATTATTTTGTCCGTGTCATTTAAGTTAGGTTCTACTAATATAATATATTAATAGATTTTGAAATTATTTGCTTAAAAATTTGTAAATGTACCTAACCACCTACCGACAATTTATTCATGTGATATTTTCATCTGTCAATTTATCAATTGACAAATGGGCTATTATGTCTATTAAGGTCACAGCTCATTAGAGCCAGCAACCACTTCGCACCGCCTCGCCTCCTGCGGTTAGTATTCTTTATATGGATTTGTATGGGTATGCGCTCACTATATCGACTCCGTAGCGTCACCGGATCGCCTCGTTCGTAAGTCCTACACGAGCGGACGGCGGGTAGACCACTCGGTGACCACTCGCTGCTCGAATGCTTGCCTTGCGTTGGCGGCGCATTGCCAACGCGCGGGTCCCGGGTGGACCGCGCGCTGCCCGCGAATGATTCACCTTGTGCCAATTGTTAACAGACTACTCGAAAATTCGTGGACCAAGCGTCGTCCACTCGTTGACCACGCGGCGTTCACTCGTTGACCGTGCGGGGTCCACTGGTTGACCGCGCGAAGTTTATTGGTGATAACGTGGCGTCCACCCGTGGCAACGAGTGGACGCCGTGCGACGAGGTGGTGCGGGGTGGGTGCCGGGTGGCTCTAATAAGCTGTGACCTTTATCCTAAAATACATTTATCTTTCATTAATCTGGCTTTCTTTTAAAATCATAATTTCTTGAAGTGAAATTGAAATTCCATTAATACAACAAGCTTTTATTTAGGAACCCGTACCTATCATGGAAAAGCGTACAAAAAAGAAACTGAGCATTTTCCTATAACGACGTAACTCTAAAATAACGAAATATTAACCGCTTGAATAAACATTACACAACAATGAAACGGGTATGTCGAAATAACAGAAATATAACCCAATTAATCTATTCAAGGAAAAGAAAACACTTCATACAAAGAATTTGAATCAGTTAATTCAATTGTTTAATTTAATTTCATTGTTTTATACTACCCCATTAGATTATATTCCATATTCCATGGTATTGTTATAATTATAACATAATCTATGAATAGTGTCCCACTCGTGGTATTACACGTGTATAGCTCCCATTCCCTTGGGAACTTCATAATAATATCTAGACCTTAGAAGCATTATAAGCTTATATACATAGTACTTCTCCCCCCTCGTCCTCCTGACCCTTAGTTTGCAAAGAACCATCCGATGCCCTCGTAGACCCGAAGTCCGAGAGGCCCGCGAACTGTAAAGTAGAGCGACATTTGCACAAAACTCCCCTAAAATACTAAAAGTCATAATCCCTCAATCTCATCGCCAGCGACCGCCCTGAGCCGAGGTCCAAGCCCCTCCAACCTGCGCAAGGGGGCGCCCTCTTGCGCAGGTTGCTTAGTTTGTAGTTTTTAAACCATTTATTAAGGCTGGAGCTCTGCTCGCCTTTATGCCCGGTGAAGTAGCAAAAGCCTCATGGACACCTACGTAAGTCAAACTGAAAAAAAAAACATAATATTTCAGAAGTATTTGGTCGTAAGTGCCAGTTTACTATAAAGGCACATCCGACCTTATGCTCCTGAGCTATAAATATACTGGGTGACTTTTTTACCGTCTTGAAAATAATAGGGCGTGATATTTATATGAAATAGCTGTCTAAGGCATGGTTATTTTATCGTTTTTTTTTAACTAACATAGAGTGAATATCGTAACGATAAAAACACGTACCTAATTAGGTAGTTACCTTACGTTAGTTGAAATAGGTGCCTAGACCGCAGGTACCTAGACCGCAATCATATATAAATGAAAAGAGTGAGCTTAATAGCGTAACTACCTACTTAGGTACGTGTTTTGATCGCTACGATTTTCAATCTGTCATTAAAAAAAAACAAAATAACTGTCTGTACCTTTGACATCTATTATATATACATATCACACCCTATTATTTTCAAGACGGTAAAAATAAATACGCTATTATTTAACACTGAAAGCGACTTGACAAGGATCACACATCTTTTTATAGAGCGACTAGCTTTCCGTGCGCGGTTTCACCCGCGTAACTCCCGTTCTCGTGGAAACTTCACAATTCAATATAGTCTTTAGCCTTTCTCGATAAGTGGGCTTTCTAACTCTGAAGTATTGAAATCGGACCTGTAGTTTTTGAGATTAGCGCGTTCAAGCAAACAAACAAACTCTTCAGCTTTAGCATATATTAAATGCTAGCTTCTCACGAGCGGTTTCACCCGCGTACCTAACTCCCCTTCTCGTAGGAAATACGTAACAAAATATAGCCTATAGTCTTTCTCGATAAGTGCTATCTAACACTGAAAGATTTTTCAAATCGAACCAGTAGTTTCTGAGATTAGCGCATTCAAGCAATCAAACAAAATCTTTAGCTTTATATATTACTAGCGACGGTGCCATGCTGATGTATCATACATATAAACCATCCTCTTGAATCACTCTATCTATTAAAAGAAACCGCAACAAAATCTGTTGCGTAGTTTTAAAGATCTAAGCAAACATAGGGACGGACAGACAGCGGGAAGCGACTTTGTTTTATACTATGTAATAAAATATAAGATTGTATCAAACCTACAGGTATCGCAAGCAATTACTATTATCACTGAGTCATCTGACTGCGTAAAATTGACTTTTTGCTAGGGTAGAACAGTAGTACATTTCTGTAGGGCCGAATCTTCGAATATTCAAATAGAACAACGAATTGGCCTAGGATTTTTTACAGGACCTTTTGTGTATCGATTTGTTTGTTACAGACAATTAGCTAAAAACTTTTGTAAAGCGGTTTTAACTACAGTTCTTTGGGTCGTGCGAGTGATATTAGTACCTACTACATTAATTAAATAGTGTACGCCTACAGCTCTTTTTAATGAGTTTAGTAAGAGAACTGGAAACGACCTGAACTAGTGCTAAAAATGATATATTTTACTGATTAAACCTATACTTCTTTCATTATCATCATCAGCCCGTACAACTTCCACTGCTATACATGGGCCTCTTCCCGAGGGAGGGTTTTGCCATAGTCACCACGCTTGGCAGGCGGATTGGTGACCGCAGTATTATGTTCTAATACACAGGGAAACGCTGCTGCCCGTTCCCTGGTATACGCTTGTTATAGATGATGTTATAAAAATCGGGACCAACGGCTTAACGTGCTTTCCGAGGCACGGAGGGTAGTCCCTCAACCAATCAGACCCGGAAAGAAATCTTAGAATTTACACAAAGATTTCTTGTCCGCTGTGGGGATCGACCCACGACCTCCGATACTTAAAGCGAGCCAAATACCGCTACGCTACGGAGGTGGTTAATATACTTGTTTACTAATATTTCAAGCGACCTCCGACATTTAAAGCGAGCTTTTACCTTTATACGCCACGGAACAACATTAAAATAATACCACAATCCAGTTATTTGTTAATTTTTTAAATCTTGCTGTTACGTAGATTAATCACAAATGTATTGCATACGTATTATGTACCAAGTTTAAGTTCACAATCCAATAACGTAATACAAATAACAATGTTACCTAAAACAAAAAGTTATTTATTTTACCTTGTTTAGAAGTCGGCCGATTTGATTTTGTTTATCCCATACATCTACCCTGTGCAAAAAGGTGCGCATACTATATTCCGCTAGTAAGTATAATGCAATGTATGGTCGATAGATGGCGCCTACGGTCTCTTTAGAAACTTTGAAATATAATCATACGTTTCAACAGTTGCTAGGCTTTACCAAGCCATTAAAGATTTTACTTAAGGTTTCAATTTTAATTTATACTAGTGCCGGTGAACTTAATTCTGTTTTTATATAAGTAGGTATAGGTGTTTCGATCGTTTTCGGCCACAGCGGGCAATCTCTAAGGATATGACTCTTCTACGCATTTTTTTTATTGGGACTAATCCCTTCCTCACTTCCGCCACTGTAACTCTTGTAAGCCAGGATCAACAGCGTCACACACGAAAGAGGCTCTAAACTGTTAGGCTTAGGCTGGTCCCTGGACATATTTGTTAAATATGAGTACCTAACTAACTAACTAACAAGTGCAACCATTGACAGGCATCAACATACTGTTTTATTCTTTACTAGCGACCCGCCCCTGCTTCGCATGGATGTTATGGTAATGTATTATACATATAAATCCCCGTAAATCACACTATCTACTAAAAAAAACCGCATCAACATCCGTTGCGTAGTTTTAAAGATCTAATCGCATACAAAGGCACAGACAGCGGGAAGCGACTTTGTTTAATACTATGTACCTATTGATGATTTATGGCCTACTTTTGGCGGTAACGCAGCCCGCAATTACCCTAGACAATCATGAGTTTTTATCATGAGTACATACATAGGTATATCCTCTGTTTATACATAACAATATTATAGTGCACAAATGTATGCGCAAACAGAGGTGCACTCTTATTTCTTTACTCTCAATATGGGACAGTTCTACTGACACGACCGGTGTGAGAACAGGCGTAGGACCGACCGCTTCTATGCTCGGTGAGTAGCAAAAGCCTCGGGGCTAACTACATATGTCCATCCGAAAAAAAAATCGACAGCTTAACATGCTCCCTAAGCTACAGGTGAGATATCTACCACTTCCAGACTTCAGCTGAAACGGTCAAATGTAACGGTCTAGCTTCTAGTAACGGTCGAATACAATACCGCTAGACCAACTACATAGAAATGTTATTATATAATGGGACTTCTTAGTCCACTATTACGTAGAACAAGTTAACAAAACGTGCCAAATAGCCGTAATTGAATGCTAAATGAAATCCAAATCTTGCGCAGTATAAATTAGCCGTCAGAATTGAAATAACACCAAGCTATTTTCCTTACAAGGACATTATTATTGGCCGGTAGCCAATTCAAGAATTTAAAAAGCAAATTTTTAAATTTGACATAGAACATTTTAATCTTAATTTAGATTTGACATAACATTTTTCAGCCAGTAAGGTCAGCCAAGAAATATAAGTTGTGTTTTTGAATTTAGAAGTACAAGCATTCTTACATTTTGCTTTTTAAAACAGTTTATGGTTTGTAGGTGTTTTTTTAGGCAGAATCAATTGACAAAAATACGCCTTTATCTATCGTATAGCTTAAAATTATCATCAAACTTAAGAACTTGAATGTCACAATTGTAGATTTTAGCCCCTATTTGACTTAAATGGCCTTGCGGTATATATCTCGGAGGTCGTGGATTTGATTCCTGCGTTGGATAAAAAGTCTTTGAGAAAAGGGTCTACCCTCCGTGCTTCTTAAAGCACGTTAAGCTATTGGTACATTATCTATATGAATACATTTATGTTTAATGGACTGTTACGAATCTGTTTCTGTTATGTATCTACGGATATAAAAGATATAATTCCAAGCAACTCTTGCAAATATAAGTTTTAGGAAAGCCACATAAAAGTACTTTAAGATTTCTAGGAGTCATCCAATTTAAGTTTTATTTGGACTATTGTATTTAACCTCGCTTGGAACTATTATTATATTTCAATGGGTCTTCTTCAATAAATAAATAAATATTGACTAAAATATTAGAATGCGTTGCAGCGTTGCTTGTGTTAAAATCGGGGTAAGCTTTGGATCCTCATTTCATACTTTTATGGGGTGAATGTTGGAGAAACACGACCACAATTACTAATGACGCAGACAACGGCTAACTATCTTCGTGTTAAATTGTCATATAATCCTTTCATTGGATTGAGCTGTGTGTATGTCTGTGTTGTATGATGCTAATTAATAGATATTTACTTAAATATAAGTATAGCTATTGTTTCTATCAATATATTACGTCTGATACACGTGTTTGAAGGTACATTTATAAGTATACAGTTTTCTTTTCAATTTGATTTCCGCCTTCGCCGCCTATCTTTTAAGCCAATCTCAAGCGCAGGCCTCACTGCCAGCGGCGGGCGGGCGAAGCGAGAGAAGGAAACTATACAAACTATGCAGAATATTGGCGATCTAAACTATGGGGTTCCTAACCTAACTTAACGAGGTGAACGAGTAGCTTCGCTGGAATCGTTGGATATTTCGTTAGCTTCGCGCGCAGGTTAGTCAGTAGCCGTGGGTTAGTCGGTAGCTCGCGGTGTGAAGACAATAAAAGAACCGAAGTATATAAAACAGGTGAAACGATGTTCACCCGCCTAGCTCGCTCGCCCGCCCGCTGACGGCGTGGCCTGGGCTTTACGTTTTTAAATCTTATATTTAAGGACGGACTTTTAACATTGTTTTAGATACAAATTCGATATAACAAAATGGAAGAATTTTGTGGCGTAAATAACATAATATCTTATTATTTTGGGTTATATTATGGCTATATTCTTCTTACAGATTCTGTTTTGACGAACGCTGTGGTATCAGTCTCGGAGGTCGTGAGTTCGATTCCCGGACATTAAAAAAAATGTCAAATCTTATATTTATTAAAGAGTTTAGTTGGCTGAGGGACTAGGGACCTCCTTGCCTCGGAAACCACACGCCCTGGGCACATTAGGATAATGGAGCATAGTAAATTAGAATATTACAGAGAACGCAGTTATAAAAAGTTTAAGTTTTTTTTATATCTTTACGGATGACTCAGAGTCGCTTAACGAATTTTTTTTTTGGATCCAATTCCTTACTTGCGTACTTATCTTGGTTTACTTCTTTTCTACTTTTGCTATATGGCTAATCCGGCCCATTTACGATTAGTCCTTAGAGTGGCTTTCGGTTATCGTTTGGAGTAGGGACTAGGGGGCCCTAAACCATCGCGGAGCCCTGGGTACGTGCCCAGTGTGCCCAGTGGGAAAAAGGGGGCCTGATGGCAATCATAAACAAGTTAACTAATTATGATGAAAACTACTGAGAACTATTAACCAGCGCGCGGTTTCACCCGCCTAATTCCTGTTCTTAAAATAACATTATCAATATGCCCATGTTACTCCTGCATAATGTAGCTTTCCAATGGCCCTAGAATTATTCAAATCGGATCTGTAGTTCCTAACATTAGCGCGTTAAAGCAAACAAAGAGACTCTTCAGCTTTTTAATATTACTATAGATTACGTATTAAAATGATCTAATGTTTTGAGCAGAAAAGAATGCATATATTTTCCAAGATGTATTCATCATCATCACCATCGTCAGCCCATATGACGTCCACTGTTAACATGGGCCTCCTCCCGAGAGAGGGTATTTGCCATAGTCACCACGCTTGGCAGGCGGGTTGGTGACCGCAGCATTATGTTGTACCACACAAGGAAACGCTGCTGCCCGTTTCTTGATATACGATCATTATAGATGATGTTATAACAATCGGGACCAACGGCTTAACGTGCTTTCCGAGGCACGGCGGGTAATCCCTCAACTAACCAGACCCGGAGAGAAATCTTAGAATTTACACAAAGATTTCCTGTCCGGCGTGGGGATAGAACCCCCGACCTCCGAGATTTAAAGCGAGCCAAATACCCCTACGCTACGGAGTTTGCAATATGTATTGCATTCAATTAAATAACTTAATTACTATTACAAATTAAAATTACCTCATCTTAAAAGAACTATTCATTTTACTTCAGCAAGACAATATTTAACATTTTACAAAATTCCAGCTCAAGAAAATATAGTCGAATAACTCAAGGGAACTTTGAAGAAACCTAGTTTAAAATCTTAGTCTAATAATACTTAGAACAATTGAAATACCACTAACTTTCAACATTTAAAATCTGAAGCACTTTCGACGTTAAGATTCTTATTAAATACGAAAATGTATTAAAATTTTTATTTATCTTTTAAATACTTACTATTGCATATTTCTGTGTCATGATTTAAGTATGACAAACTTCATTCTATTATATAAGACCACAAATGTAACAAATCACATATTTACAAATAAATAAATTTGAAATTTGAATTTTTTTACATAATTATGAGGAGGATACGGCTTAATGCTTTGTATATTTTTAATCGTTGACCTGAAAATCCACATAAGAAATTTGAAAAGTTTTTTTTTACCACATTTTGGAAAACCACATTATTTGAAAACATGTGGCTTTCTGTTAGTAAAAAAAAGGGTTTATTTCAAGACGAGGTTTTCACGGAACGGGATCAGTAGCTCTGTTGTTACGACTGTGGCTTCTGAGACCTAGTTCTGAGTCTTGGGTTCGGAACAATTATTGATGCGAACCCCGAATAGTTGTTGTGAGTCTGAGTGTACTTTGTGTACGCAAATTATGTGTTTGTATAGTCTCCCACGATACAGAGTTTTCCAAAGAGAGGGAAATGTGTACCAAAAAAAAAAAGATTTACGCGGGCGAAAAAGCGCGCGATAGATAGTTATTATAATACAGAGCTAAATGTTGAGCCTATTTAGGAAAACGAAGTCGTTTAAGACTTATAAGCCAATCACTGCATGACATATAAAAACTTTTTTTATTTTTCGTTCGTACGGCAATTCATTTACTCATCCCCACCGCCGCTGCAGCGTATCCGCGCGCTGGCGGCGCGCGGCGGCGGGATATGTGGGACTCGCTCTCTCCGTTAGCGTTGGTATGCTTACTCATACCACGAGGAGAGGACCCAACACCACTAAAACCACCCGGACACTCCTTCGATCCGTCGTTGGCGGGGGCCGGGTACACACGACATATAAATAAATATACACAAAAATGTAAGTGCAGTATTACACCCCCAGCTACCATTACCAAGGGAAATAATTCTAGCACATTACATGTAACTCGCCCCTAAAACGACCCTCATACGCCATCTTTATTAGTCCTTGTTTAACTACAATGTAACTCTTTATTTTTATGATGGTTCTGTTTCTTTATGTATTCATTAGAGCCATATTGACCTTACTATAAACCAAATATTATGACGCGTTCTATTGATATAACACCGATAACTGAAAGTCTTTATAATTTGTAAGCATTATTTATAATACTAAGGATTATTACTCTCTTTCTCTCTCTCCGCAGCATTGATTATTCCCATCTGATGGTTGGGTCTGTTTATAATAAGGCTTATTACTACATATTATAAAACAAAGTCGCTTCCCGCTGTCTATCCTATGTATCTTTAGATCTTTAAAACTACGCAATAGATTTTGATGCAGTTTTTTTTAATAGATAGAGTGATACAAGAGGAGGGTTTATATGTATCAGCGTTGAACCCGTGCGAAGGCACGGCGGGGCGGCGGCGCTAGTATCTATATAAAGCTTACCTATCGAACATCGATAGGGAAATCGGTTTAATATTTGTTGATTACCTACCAAGAAACAAGTTGATTCCAATATGTTGTTTTTAATTCAACTCCCGCACTATTGAAATAAATCCCTGTGTTGTGGGGGACTTTAATAATAATAAAGATATTTTATTCCATGTCTACACTTTTGTTTACCATTACAGTTTATGTTAGTCAGTACTTAGGATTAATATTAGTATAACTCAGGGGTCTCCAAACTACGGCCCGCGGGCCAAATCCGCCCCGCCAGTGTCATTAAACTGGCCCGCGACAGCTAATATTTTATTGTTGTTACTATTGCTAGAAATACGACTTCTATAGTCGTATTTCTAGCAATAGTAAGGGCAGAAAAAAAAACTCTTTTCGCCCATGAAGCATACTGAAAATATTATAATGGCCCTAAGGCTTCAAAGTTTGGAGACCCCTGGTATAACTTTATGAGATATGGACCGCTGTTTGGGTATAGACCTCCTTCATCGTTTTCCATAGCTATCTGTCCTTGCCTGACTTAATCCAGTCGTCTTCTGCGACGTGTGTTATGGCATCAGCCCACCGTCTTATTTGTCAGGCCAACATTCCTCTTCCCCTTTAGTCCTTTCCATCGTGTAGCTTTAATGGTCTATCTTCTGTCTGTATATCGTGTGGGGGACTTTACAAACACGTAATTCACGGAAACAAGGTAGGTACACCAAGACTGAGCAATGATTTGTGATTCACACAAATAATTATTCCGGGTGGGAATCGAACCAAGAATACCAGGTCTGAGAAGCCACTGCCGTAACCACTGGGCTACCGGTGCATTCAATATGTTTATTGTATTCCTACATATAAACTTACTTAGTTAGAAGTTAGATACAATTTCCTTCGTAGCGTAGCGGTATTTGGCTCGTTTAAATGGCTCATTTAAATCTCGGAGGTCGTGTGTTCGATCCCCACGCCGGACAAGAAATCTTTTGGACTAATTCTAAGATTTCTTTCCGGGTCTGGTTGGTTAAGAAACTACCCGCCGTGCCTTGGAAAGCACGATAAGCCGTTGGTCTCAATTATGATATAACGACATAACATATGATATGACATCTATAATAATCGTATGTAAAGAAACGGGCAGCAGCGTTTCCTTGTGTGGAACAACATAATGCTGCAAATACGCTCCCTCGAGAGGAGGCCCATGTTCAGCAGTGGACGTTATATGGGCTGATGATGAGATACAATTTAGATCATCTTGGTAGCACCCTGTTGAGCACAACAATTAAGGGGATTGGGTAATATTTATTACAGTATATTTTTTTTTTGGGCATCGAACCCACGACGTTTTTATTTAAAGCGAGACTTATACCGCTAGGCCACGGAGGTTGTCTTGGTTGATCTTGGGGTTAAATTCTTGTAAAACTAATAACAATAACCAAACCCATTCATTAACCCTGTAATTATTTCCAATGCGGTTCCACCCTCACAAACTTTCTATCGAAATTTATGGTGAAAAACCCGAATGGAAAGATGATTTTAATAAATCAAACCCTCGTATTGTTTTGTAATCAAGGGAATTTGTTATATAGATCTATGAGTAATGTGACCCTTGTTATCAGATGATAAATTGGCAGATCTAAGAGGTGAATGACCTCAATCAAGCCCTCAGGACAACAGCCCTGTTACCCTACTAACAGATCTGTCTATTAAAAAAGATATAAATTCACATTATGAATCATCAACATGTTCTTTTTTCATACAAACGTATTTGTTTTTTTTTGGGTCGTATTTTTTTTATCAATTTAGCTTCTTGATCTAGATTTTGTTTATTAAAACATAAATACGTCGAAATGTAGAAAATATGTGTTATGATATGATCTTTTGAAATCTTAGATTAGGCATGAAGACTACAAAAATCTATTTATTAGTCTATCAGTTAGATTCCCAAAAAATATAAGAGACGTTTTGTTTTTCGATCCTCAAACAAAAAATGACGAAGATAAAGCGCGTTGAAATTTCGTGTAACGTCACTTAATTTTAGTAGGTACAATTTTACCTAGTAGTGACGTCGCAAGCCCCCCTCTCCCGAACTTTATAGTTTGTGGTAGCTCTGTGTGTTTGTAAATTTTTATTAATATGTTAAATTAAAAAATACGTGTCCAATATTTTTTATTAATCTAACTGGCTATCTAACTTATTATAATTTTTTAGTGTTCATGAATTTTGAAAAAAATATTTGAAACTATGTAGATTTGAAAGAATAGTATCGTAAAAAGTGAGTAGCTTAGTAAATGATAAAACGATAAAATAACTAGATTGTTTTTCATGCTTCTCGATTATTTTCAGTCAGTTTTACTTAGTGGCATTTTTTCTGCAACTACTTACTTTTTACCAATCATAAATACTTAAGTATAAATATTTTAAAATTGTTGAATACTTAGTGGACCCCGACCTATCATCGAAATTTATTAATCTCTTTTATAACACGTTTAAGGGGAAATCTCGATGATCGGTTGGGAATTGGTTAAGGCATTAGGGGTTATACCTAAGATGCAGGTACCAGTCCTGCAGTAATTTTGTATAAATATATATTATTTAATATGCTAATACTAATTGTATTTTCCGATAAACATTTAATAAATTGACAAACAAAGAAAAAAAAGAGTTTATTGGGGTTAGTTGCTTGTCGATACATTAAAAAAAATTGTTTGTTGCCATCTTAAATTTTGTCACTATTAGATAGCTATGTTGTCGAGAAATAACATAGGCTATTTTTAGGTTCATTATGTTTTGTTATATATTCAATTCCCACGGGAACCGGATATAATAATTGAAGATTCAGTTTTTGAGCTGTATCAATAAAACAGATAAAAGTAATAATAGAATATGTTTATTGTTAATATTTTCTGTGTTCTGATACTTATTTCTAGAGCACAGAAGCATAATGTCGGATGTGCCATTACACATCAGAAATATTCGTCGTATGTGCCTTAATCGTAAACTGCCACGACCAAATGCTTCTGACGTGTAATGGCAAATACGACCTTATGCTACCGAGGTCAAGATTTACTGTCGAGTTTAGATGTTACAGGGCACGCTCGTGGTTGTCGACATAGGCTTTCAAAAGGTTAATAGAGACGATCGTCAATTTGTCTATTTTATAACCGTTTTTTTTTAGATAATTTGCAAATTATTAATAAAATATACGTAATATTGCGATTGGGATGGTGATGAATGCCGCTGTTGATTATCTTTATTGCCACTTCAACTAGGGATTCATGTCATCAATGCCACAGTTGCTGGAATTGCTCTTTCACCATATTGGTATCTGTAAATCATATCATATTATTTTACTATAGTCATGTGCTTATGTGACGTTAAGTAAATTTGAGTAGTTTCAGATTTAAATTTTATACACAGTGACATTAATATCAGATGTTCAATGTTATAATAAATCATCCTGAACGAAAATAACTTTAAATAATTCAAGTCAATTTGCAATTTTAAATTTTAACTAATGAATTTATCTTTACAACTATTTCATAGATATGAAGGTTCTTTAAAACCACGTTATTTTGATAAAGTACTAACTTCAGATAAACCGTTAACCGAGGTGGTTGGTGGTTATTAAGAATAATTAAAGTAGTATAGAATACAAAGTAGACTCCTACGTTGTGTTCGATACACAAAGTAGGAGTCTACTTTGTATTCTATACTATTACTATTAATATATACTACTATTATTCACATATTTTTTTATGATAATTTTTGTTCGAATGTATAAGCTAACTAATATCTATGAACTAGGTACAAATCAAAGGTAATAGGCCTTTTTTAATAAAAAATCCAATTTCACTTTCAAACTGTAGATACTAAATACTACAGGCCCAGACCTAGTCCTCAAGAAAGGTTGTGGTCACCCGAAAATCGATTCGAAGAATAAACTCGGTCATGAACAATCACGACTAATGAACGAATTTGATTTTTTTACGCGCATCAAAAAAGCAAAAACAAGACGTCACATTAAGTATATCAGAGTTGTAAATAGAAACTTACATTACTAATTGACGCAAAAGTAGGTATATCCGTATCGCCGCCTCTAATCTTAATCACCATGCTGCATATGCTCACTACATAGATAATACATATGCTCACTTCACGTCACATATGTTCACTTCGCTTTACATATGCCCACGCCATGCTGCATATTATCTTGTGGTAAGAGATACCACGAATGCTCCTGCCCCGTCACCATGCCTGTTCTACTGCATATGTTCACTGCACATGTGAAATGTGACAGTCAACGTATCACCACGTGGTGATGGTATGCGGTTTTAGCCATATCTTCGACTAACATTTCTGGAACAAAATTTAATTTCTCATTAAGGTGTAGATACGTTTTATAGGTATACATGAGACCGTTAAGTTGGTTGTTTCAGATATTATTTGCATACATTGATTTTGATAACCTGTTATCAAAATTCAGGACGTTGGATGAATCATCCTCAAATCAATTAAATAGGCGTAATAAAATAAATACCTAAAATTTATTCTAAGCAAAAAATCAATACAGGTTTCTAATATGTATCTGTAACTTTACGAAATGTTTAAGCAAATATCTGAAAATGTATAACTATTCAATATCTAACACGATGAGACTTACGTTTTAACGCCATTGCCAAACTCTGCAACCAAACTGTCATAGTTTAAAAGCTATGGTTCCTTCTCTGTTACAAAATACTTTCAACATTTTATACCAAATTTATTACAGTTAATATTGTAAAAAGTCTCCCACACAGACGTACCAACACCACAATCCACTAATAAAAAGAGCTAGGAAATAAGGAACTTATATCTATTTATATCGTGTCCATACTTAATCTTATCTTAAGAAATCTTCGTTTTAAAAAATGTACAAACTTTATCGATTTAATCATGTTTGCTCACTCCACCATGATAAAAAAGAATCGAAGTACTGACTTTTAAATAAGACTTTTAAATACCTATTTATTTATGTGTTTTACTTTAAATATAGTTTGAAAGTATATGTAACTATAACGTAACGAAAAAAAATTAACATTCTCATTAAAATTAGTATACAAATGTAATAGAGTCCTTAGGCCCCTCGCCCACGGCGACTTTTTGCAGCGATGCAGTAGCGTTGATGTCGCGCGTTTGCATCGATACAGTCGCGATGCGGTCATTAGCTGTGTGCTATCGCCCACAAAACCACGATTCAGTCGCGATGTTGTCGCGCGTTTACGAAACGCGTGACTGCATCGCTGCAAAAAGTCGCCGTGGGCGAGGGGCCTTACCAAATGAAAAATAAGGTTTTTTATCAATATATTTATGACTAGCTTCCCACGCGCGGTTTCACCCAACTATTTCCTGTTACAATGGGAACTTCGTAATTCAATATAGCCTTCATTGATAAATTTGCTATCCTACACAGAAATTATTTTTCAAATCGGTCCCGTAGTTCCTGAGATGAGCGCGTTCAAGCAAACAAAATCTTCAGCTTTATAAATTAGTAGAGGTAAAATTATGAAGTAACACAATGTATCCTGGAGTCACAAGCATTTATAAGTACGGTAACCGTACCTAAACGTTAACCATGAGACTAGCAGTATTGTCAACTTAATGAAATTATTATTTACATCCATTTACATTTACATCCACTGTTGAACATGGGCCTTCTCAAAACAATCTTTAGCAAGCTAGGGTTTTTAAGGGAACATGCCGTAATCACGCTTGGCATTCGGATTGGTGATTGCATTAAGATGTTGAGTAACAGAGTTGATATATTCTTTTAGTTGATACATGCTGCTGCGGCACCCATGAGAAGATTGAGTGGCCGGAACCCACATGGCTATGACCACGTCTAAAACAAAATATTTCCAGCAAATCGAACTCAGTCAAAGGCAATGAACCTCCATATTATTAATCCATATACTTTTGGTATGATATACTTACTTATCTGTCCCGATTTGGTACTATTTATTTAGTAGATAATGTAAAGTTCCGGCATCAATAACGTTATCAGTTTAGAATTTGATAGGCGATACCGATGTTTGTGTAAAAAGTGCCGATCAGCGTGGATAATAAGATGTACTACATTCTGTTGTATTACTTGTATGTAAGGAAATAAGTAATAAAAAGCTTGCGATACGTAGCGTCTCGTTTTAAGTCTCGGAGGTAGTGGGTTCGATCCCCACTCCGAATAAGATATCTTTTTGTGAATTCTAAGATTTCTTTCCGGGTCTCTTTGGTTCAGGTCCGAGTCCTTCCGTGACTTGGAAAGCACGTTAAACCGGTTGGTACCGTTTGTTATTGCATTATTTATTACAAGCATATACCAGGGAACGGGCAGCAGCGTGTTCTTGTGTATTACAATTTTTTTTTATTTTTTTTTATTATATATAAGCTTGCGTTTGACCATAATCTCGCTTGATGGAAGGCGAAGATAAGGCCTTAGATGATACACGCTTGCCTAGAAAGTGTCTGTTCACTTTAGCCTTAAATATTTCCAGATTATAGCGTCCGGAAAAACTGACCCCGGCAGACAATTCCACTCCATAGCCGTCCGCATTATGTTAGAAGAAGCATCTCTCTAATCTAATACTGCGACAGCTTAACCCGTCTGTCAAGCGTGGTGATTATAGCAAAAACCCTCCCTCTGGAGGAAGCTAATGTCCACTGCTGAACATGGGCCTGCTCCCGAGGAGGAGGTTTTGCCATAGTCACCACGCTTGAAAGGCGAGTTGGTGATCGCAGCATTATGTATTGTGTGGAAACACTGCTGCCCGTTCCTTGGCATACATTTGCTAAAGAGGATGTTATAACAATCGGTACCAACGAGTAGCTTCTTTCAATCAGCCAGAGGCGAAAATAATCTTTTTACACAAATCTTTCTTGGCCGGCTTGGCGATCAAACCCACGACCTCCGAGCCTTAAAACAGGATAGATTGATTTCAACCAAGGAGTTTTAGCATACCTACCATATGAAGTTAGAATGTTTCGTTATTAAGATATCTTAAGAACAAGGTCGTAAGACCTTGGTCATAAATTGGTCAATGACAGGGCTTTTCGTAACCCTTTGTCAAATTAATTTACGATCAATTTACTAGTTGTTGCCTTCGACTTTGTCCGCGGACATTTCATTTCTCCATACAATCTTTGGAAGTTTTAAAAATCTTTGCTTATCATTCCCGCATTCAAATGCAAATAAGCTAATATAGCTCTGATTATTTGAATTTGAATAAATATAATCCCCCGTAACTCCCGTTCCCATGGGAATTTTATCACAATCATTCATATCGTCGTTTAAAGTCTAACATCACGTAAGTATTATTTGGAGGTTTCGACATTTTGATGTCATTTGCTAAAGAATCGGAAAACACATTGTTTCAGCCAACTAGACACACACATCGTCCAATGTAAACTCGTAAAATGATGCTAACAGTAAGCTAGTTTCTGGTAAAAGTGGTGTTTGAGCTTAAACGGCGCGGCGATATGCTTACTACTCCTGGATATGACTATCTTATGCTGCAAGAATTTTCGAATCAACCAAGTACTTAGTTTTTAAATTTTGCACAAAAATACAAATCTCACTATATGGTCCATAATAATACTGCGGAGCGATTTCCGCTATGTCGGCCAATCTTTAAAGTAATTAGCCATCTACGCAGGATATAATATAGTGTCCATGTTTATGCACAAACAAAGATGTATTCTTTCCCCCTAAACCACCGAAAAATCTTTGTGTCGATTCTAAGATGCCTTTCCGGGTCTGATTGGCTGAGGGACTACTTTCTGTGCCTCGGAAAGTATATATAGCGGTTGGTCCCGATTGTTATTACAGTCATCATCTTTAACAATTGTATATCAGGAAACGGGCAGCAGCGTTTCCTTGTGTATACATAACACATGGGTCACCAACTCGCCTGCCAAGCTTGGTAACTATTTAAAAATCCTTCTCTCAGGCGTGGGCGTTACGGGCTGATGATGATGATGATGATGGTTCCAGCACGGGTGAAACACAACCTACTTTGTGTCTGGAAAATTTATAGTCACTGCATTATTTGGCCAACCAGAAATCAAGCTCGGATGTAACACTCAAAAATATGTTAAATGAACAAAGCAGTCGCTCTTTGTAATATTAGTGCAGATATAAATAAAGATAGCCGAAGGCTAAGAATAAATCGGAAGCCGTAACTTCTTCTCACTTTCGCCGTATTCTTATAACTTTTACGCTGCATTCAGAAAACTTATAATGGTATCTCACAGTTTACAAGTCTGCTTCAATTGCAATTTGCATATTGTTGTTTAGGTTCTCAACTTTATCTACAGTGCTTTCTTATCGATTTCATTGTAAAATGTAACGTTTGGATTACAAGTTAACTCTTCAGCTTTTATACAAGGTGTAACGGAAAGGGTATAAACATAGGAAGAGCAAGGCTTCTTTGGATCATAACAAACAATATGGCAAGGGTTTCAACTTAAAATAAAATACTTCAATATTATTATTTTGCAAACAAGAAATAAAAATGCGGAACCCTTTATACCAGGAGTAATAGGTTTATTTTTACTTGCAAATAGTTCGTTGACATCGATCAGCTGATTGGGTGCTAGTGATGTATTTATTTCAATTTGAAAAGTTTGGTTTCTGGTACCTATGAATTTAAAAAAATCATTACTTCCGGACTTGTAGAGATAGGATTAAATAACCCTTGCCATATCGTTTGTAATGATCCAAAGAAGCCTTGCTCTTTCTATGTATATACCCTTTCCGTTACACCTTGTATATTCGGATATCCTACTAATATAATAAATGCGATAGTTTGGATGTATGTCTGTTTGTTACTCTTTCACGAAAAAACTACTAAATGGATTTGGCTGAAAGTTTGCACGCGGATAGTTTATAAGCTGGATTAGCATTTAGGCTACAAAATATCACGCTCCGACCCACTGGAGCAGAGGGACGCGGGTAAAACCTCGGGGCGCAGCTAGTTTACCATAACTTAAATTTACCAACGCGGCAACGTACTTTAGATAGTAGGTACTAACCTCGAAAAGCACGTTAAGCCGACAGTTGGTTCCGATTATTACAACAAGTGTTAACCAGGGAACGGGTGTTCCACGACGTTTCCTTGCATGTTATAGCACAAAACTGCGGTTGCCATCCCACCTGCCAAGCGTGGGGACTAGTGCAAAGGCCCTCCATCGGGAGGCGGCCCATGTTCAACGGTTATTTTAATGCCGGAAATGAAACTATAGGTGGCAAGTTTATTTATACCTGCTTCTCTAATGAAAGTATGCTGTACACTTATTATGCTTAGCATAATAAGTGTGCAGCATACTTTCATTCAGGCATAGTTTTCTGAGTCTGTTTTTTGTCTGTGAATTATGTGTCAATTGGTTCCCCGCCAAAAGGCTATTTATTTCCCTAATGCGGGAGTTGTTGAGTTGTTTTGCAACGTTCGCTTTTTCGACGTTCGGTGCTCAAACGCTAGCAGCATAGAGTATTGTGGGCTCAACTACTGCAGTGTTTAGTGTTCTTAGTATTTCACTGTTTAAATTTATTTGTATTTATTTATTGTTGAAATGATTAACCATAATAATGTAATTAATTGGAAAATACAAGTTATCAATGTTGCCACAAAATTTATATCATCATCATCATCATCATCATCAACAACAGCCCGTTTACGTCCACTGCTGAACATGGGCCTCCTCTTAACAGACCTTGGCAAGCCAGGATCGTAGAGGGATATTTCCATAATCACCACGCTTGGCAGACGGATTGGTGATCGCAGTAAGATGTAAACCTTGAGCTAATAGATGCTGCTGCCCATCCATCAGCCATATGTCCCTTAGTCGCCTTTTACGACACCCATGGGAAGACATGGGGTGGTCTATTCTAAGCCGGAGACCACACGGCAAAATTTATAGTGGCAGGTGAAATATGAATAATAATTTAAAAAAATAAAATATAAATGCGGGAGTTGCATAAACGATCTTTTTGACATTAGTTTTGTAAAATACTCTCATTTCCAAGTACCTAGTCAAAAATAAAAAATCTCCTAAAAATTTTTTTTTTTTGTTAACGTGACTGATACATAAAATAGACTATCGACTATATGGTCGTCCATACCTATCAAAACATTATTCTGAACTGACATGTGTCAAAATGTACATACACCCAAGCAACCAACAAACAATTTTGACGAGGGCTCTGGTACATGTAGGGATTAGATTTACCGTAAACAGTCAAAAACAATTTCATTTTATTTTATGAACCTGTTCAAATATTTGCTTCTATGGAGAGGTGTTTTTGTGTCCAGTAGGTACCTACTTAGCAGGGTTTATATAAATCTAGCATTGAAAAATAAACACTATAATAACTTTATTCTTAAGCGCAAGACGTAACACATTTCTAAATAACGTGTTATGGTTTACTCTCCAACTAGTTTTTATGGCTCTTAGTTTAATTGCTCTTTTAGCTTCTAAAGTTCTTAAGTCATCTTCGTTCTTTTGCATACCCCTTTGATTAGAAGAGGACGGGAGATGAAGTAGGACAGCAAATACCTTAATATTGACATAATGGTCTACGGACCACATATTATTATGGGCTATATCAAAGTATGCTTTGATATAGCCCATATGTTGCATAGGTAAACGTTGGCAAAAATCACGCAGACGATTTTTAGATACAATGGAAGGGAAGGAGTATTGTAATAGTTCTTTGGTGTTTTAAAATATTCAAACAATCTCGTGTATTCAGCATTAAAAACGTCTCGTAACAAACATGTATACTATTATAATTATGCTAAAGATTATGTTTGTTTTCAATCTCTGGAACTACTTACTGGTCCGATTTGGAAAATTATTTCGGTCATTTATCAAGGAATACTAAGCTACATTAATTTATAAAGTTCTTACGGAAATTGGAGTGACTTGGGTGCGCGAAGCTAGTAGGTTATAATTACGTTTATCAGAGTTAGAGCTAATATTTCAATCCTCAAATAAAAATATCAGAGAAATAAATGTGGTTAGGCATGATGTTTCACGATTGAAAAGATATCACCATCATATCATAAGCCCGTATAACGTCCACTGCTGAACATGGGCCTCCTCCCGAGGGAGGGTATTTGCCATAGTCACCACACCTGGCAGACGGGTTGGTGGCCGCAGTATTATGTTGCCACACAAGGAAACGCTGCTGCCCGTTCCTTGATATACGATTATTATAGGTGATGTTATAATAATCGGGACCAACGGCTTAACGTGCTTTCCGAGGCACGGAGGGTAGTCCCTCAACCAACCAGACCTGGAAAGACATCTTAGAGTTTACACAAAGATTTCCTGTCCGGAGTGAGGATCGAACCCACGACCTCCAAGATTTAAAGCGATCCAAATACGGCTACGCTACGGAGGTTGAAAAAACATATCTACCTTAAAAAGAAAAGTTTTTATTAAAGAAAATTACAATCCAACAATTGATAATAAAATATTCAAGTGAAGTACATACCTAAGTTTTATTCCATTACAAAGGTTGAGTGCCCTATTGTTGTAGTTATAATAAAACATCGTGGTTAATCATAAATAAAATAGGTCCCAGGCAACGAATTAGTATAATTCGTTGGTCCTAAGTTTTGCAACTTGCCTTACAATGGTGAAAGAATTTTTGAAATCGGCACAGTAGTTTTTGAGTTCATTCATTACAAACTTACTCGCACACACACACGCACACAAAAATACAAATCTTTCCTGTTTATAATATCTTTACCTAGCTCCGCTCCTTTTTATGATAACATATGGCACCCCTAGATGAAGACTCCGGCAACTCAAAAAACCCTCATTTTTCAGAAATGACGAAAAACTGTTTTTAGAATATATAAGAAATATATCAAGATACTAACTCAAAACTCGTACTTTTTAAGTTAGCGGAGTCTTCATCTAGGTGTGCGATTATGTAGCCTACAGCCTTGATAAATGGGCTATTTAACACTGAAGTAATTTTTCTAATCGGTACTGTAGTTCTAGAGAATAGCGCGTTAAAGCACTAAGAATTTGCTAAGCATAAGCAATATAATAAAATTATTATAGTACCTATGTATAATATCAAGATAAATATAGTGGTACAGTACATCTTACATACTTTTTTCAAGCTACCAAAAAGTGATTCCATCAATCATTTCAACACGTATTTCAATAATTCTGTTCATAAGTTACAAAAAACTTATAAAATAAAGTATCTAACCCAAGGGTATGAAAATATTGTATTATTCAAACTACGCGGCTGAGTTCCAAATATTGAATAAGACCCCTATAATCAGGTTTGGAGCTACGTAGCCAAAAACTTGTGATAGATAGTCCAACTAGTTTTTAAAAAGAGGAAAACTTGGAACCTTGGAACCTTTATGTCAAAATACATACATAATATGTAAACAACTAGATTATTAATGTAATCGATCAATCTAATCCTACTAAAATTATAAACGCGATAGTTTGTAAGTCATGGGTTCTTTCCGGGTTAGGTTGGTTGAGGGACTACCCTCCGCCTCTGCCTCGGAAAGCACGTTAAGCCGTTGGTCCCGATTGTTATATCATCATCTACCTATAACAACCGTATACCAAGGAACGGGCAGCAGCGTTTTCATGTGTGTTACAACAAAATACTGCGGTCACCAATCCGCCTGCCAAGCGTGGTGAGTATGGCAAAAACTCTCCCTCGGGAGGAGGCCCATGTTCAGCTGTGGACGATGTATGTACGGGCTGATGATGATGAATTGGCTGAAATTTTGCACCGGGATAGGTTATACGCTGGATTAACATAGGATACAAAACATCACGCTCCGACCCACTGGAGCAGAGTAAAGCGGGTAAAACCGCGGGGCAGTATAGTATGCTATATAATACTTTACTTACTTTTACTTAATCAGCCCGTGTAAGTCCACTGCTGAACATGGGCCTCCTCTTAACAGACCTTGGCAAGCCAGAATCGTTGAAGGATATTGCCATTACCACCATGCTAGGCAGGCGAATTGGTGTTCGTAGTCAGATGAAGAGTATCCTTCAGTTGATAGATGCTGCTGTCCTTCCATCGTGTGTTCGCCTTTTAAGACACCCATGGGAAGATATGGTCTATTTAAAGCCGGAAACCACACGGCACCGGCTATATAATTGCTAGTTTCTTACCTATGATTGCGCACAACAATGTTGCCGCCGGGTACTTTGAGGGCCGAGATTAAACATTATATTTGTATAAGTATAGTTTTGTTTCTAGACACAACCTAGTTCTACGAACTAATCTCAGATTAGAAATTGTCGGTTCTCAAAACATGTTTATTTACACTAAACACTGCAATTTATTAACAATAAAATGCATACATATAACCAAAAGTAGCTAATTCAAATTAAAACGAACGCCGAACGTTTAAATAACTTACTATTCTAAATCCATCATCATCATCATCAGCCCGTATAACGTCCACTGCTGAACATGGGCCTCCTCCCGGGGGAGAGTAATTGCCATTGTCACCACGCTTGGCAGGCGGGTTGGTGACCGCAGTATGTTGTTGCACCACAAAACGAAACTCTGTTGCCCGTTTTCTGATATACGCTTGTTATAGATGATGTTATAACAATCGGGACCAACGGCTTAACGTGCGTTCCAAGTCACGAAGGGTAGTCCCTCAACCAACCACACCCGGAAAGAAATCTTAGAATTTACACAAAGATTTATTGTCCGGTGTGGGGATTAAATTGAAACTTGGCAATGTTCCTAGAATGCAATTGCAGAATATAACGGGGCAATGACGCTGAGCATTGCCTCGTTGAATAGCAATGCTCTTCTGCTATACAAAGTATGCTTGAGGAGTGCAGTAAAGCTCCTGGAGGTCCTCAAGGCCCCATTATATTATTTCGACGCTAAAAGTCTCCATTAGCCACTAAAAAGAGTATTGTATTTGCGATTGATTCTCCGCGGATTCGGCCGCCATGACAGACCTATTTTGAATCCAGGAAAGATGAGACGGCGCCTATTGTCCAACACCGAAGGCCGTCCCATCCTCCAGAGTACCAACGTCATTCCTTTGGGCCTATAACGGTCGTCGCGCATAAGGCCTTTACTAACATTTGATTCCATATAAATCCATATCCATGTAGATCAGTGGTCAAGGTCGTGTTTATGCACACGGGACATATTATGCCGATATGAAGACTTATGCGTTAGTGCATGCTTATGCAGCATTTTAGTATTTTACCAAATGCATCTATAGTTACAGCATTAGCAGCATTTCTTATCAGGCTGACCACACAAATATCATAATATAAGGACCGCATGAGGGCCAATGATAAAGATACCTACATTTATTAAGATCCTCTTTTAATGACTAAATTGTGCTTGGAAGTAGATCCGCATTAAAAAGAAATGGGTCATGAGGAAATCTTAATAATTATTTATTTCATATTACTGAGTGAACCTTTACGTTTAAGTATTTATTAATCCGATTTGAGGACGTAAACCTTATATTTGTAAAATAAATTACGTTGTAAAATGAGTAACGTATAGGTTAACTTGTCAATAAAATGTCGGTAAACGTTTAAATGAAAAAAATATTGCTTTGGTCAGAAATTGGCTTAAGCACAGACTTTATCTGTATGTGAACACGCCTAAACTGATTTGTTCTTATTTAATTTAGTCGGTTTTTGTAAGGTTGGCAAGTTTTTGGACAAAACCCTTAAAGTACAATTATTGCTTAGCCAAGTTGTATATCTTTTTTGCCTAGATTAGATTAGATGATTATATTATGCCTAATTATTAATTTAAGAAGCGAAAATGATGATGATGATGAATGGCAAAAAAAGTGGGACCTTTGATTTTTATATCCAAACAACATCAGCACCCGAACGTTGACTGGCAGATCATGCCTAAGACATTAAATCCACCTTGGCTCAAAAGTTTGTGCAAAAATTAAAAAAAACAAACAGTATAAAATGTAGCAGTGATAACCTACATTTTTATTGTAGATTTTAAAAAGTAAGTTCAAGTTATTATTATAAAATATGTTAGTTCAAATAACATAAACCTAGTACTATATTTTCTGCCTTAACCACGATTCAATCGGTATAGAAACCACTAACGTCCTGAATTACATCACTCACCTATTCGTAATCGGAATTCTAAAACCACTTGACTAGGGCAGGCTGAGATGCACATTCAATTTCTAATAAGACGATCAGTATTTAAATTAAGTCATCAACTGTCTAAACTTTAGTTATGTGCATTTTAGATAATTCTCGCACTAGTGGTTCTATTCGTAACAATGCGGCTACCAACCTATTTGTCATGCGTAGTGACTTTGACAAAAGCCCATTCAAGGCAGGCCCATATTAAGCAGTGGGCGTTAAAGATCAAGAATTTGTAGTGCCAATCTTGTTTTTAGTTTTTCCGCGCGAATACTTGCGTTGTTTAATATTCTTGTACACGTTTCATAGAACCAGGAGGCCGAGTCTGCTATTTTTTTAAGTATTGTGCCACCGTAGTGCCGTCATGATATCATTATGCCAAAAAAGGTAATCTACTAATCTCACTATGGTGTCGGCGCTGGAATGGCAGTCGGTGTTGCTACCGCAGAAAAAGGCCGTAGGGGAGATGGTTAGGGAGATTGTAATGTTTATTTAGGCGATTTCAAAACTTATAAATGTATCAACTACGCTAATGTCAACGTGGCGTCATAGTGACACCATTATGACGTAATTTGGATTAGTAGATTACCAAATGGGAATAAAACCGACCATTGAACTGTCACTGACAGTTCATGGACACGCTATTACGATAGTAGACTCGGGGCCCTGTACTCTTGTCTTAACTTAAGATTCATCTTGATTACTCCTTCTTCACTAAATGTAAATTGTGTGTATTTTAACTGCTTTATAATTAATTATACTTCGGACTTACATTATTTTCCTACAAAACTTAAAACCAAACAAACACATTTTACAACCTACAAATGAATACTATTGATTTTGTATACCACAAATGCAATATCAGTCCCACGTTATATCGTGGTTAAGTTTAAGTTTTGGAGAAGCTCTAGAATATTTGCCCAGTGAATATTTCTTAATCTTCTTCACTGTAACTTACTTCTGTAAATAGCGAATGAAAGTTATACCAAAGTTGGATCTATAAGCAAAACGAATAAACTATAAGTTTAACAATTTATTCGATTAATACTTACTATAGAATTACTTCCATTTCACTTATAATAATATTTATTAAGATGGTAGGTATTATCTATTTTAGTGCCTAACCGTTTCTTCATAAAATCATATCTAGATGTTTTTTCAACACCTTTATTATATTCAAAATGATCTTAAAACTTCATTGGGAATTTCATTCCATCGCGTAAGAAACCTATCAATTTATATGGTTATAGATTTTTTAACCATTTTATGGAATATTTTCGAGAGAATAGCTTCCGTTTAGTGTCAGTTTTCTTAGTACGTGCCATGTTGAAAATTAGGTACTTCTTCATATATACAGGACATCTTATGTGCTTATATTTAGCAATAAGTACAGAAAGTATTCTGAAATACATTTTCCAATAAGCTGATTATGTTTTATTAATAAAATAAATGAAAAAAAAACTTAATACGTTTTCTTCGTATTTTTATAGACTATGAAAACGTCGAACGCATGTTTGAAATTTTAAGAATATAGATCTGTTAGGCTTTTTTTTATGTGGGAGGCGGTTGCCTCCTTCTGTAGACAAGTAATGTCACAGAAGGAGGCCGCGGAGCGGGAGAGGGAAGTAGATCCCTCCGCCCACCCGCTTCGCAGACGGCGTGTTGGCCGTCGGCGGCGGGCTGAAACCCGCCGCCTACCACCCTAGGCTCGGCCTCGGGGAGTGGGGGACATGGGCCCCGCTCCCTTCGAGGCTGACCCATGAGGAGTAGGGACGCCTCTACACTCCGGGCATCCCTATAATTGGGCAAATGGGCCACTGTAAGCGTGGCCCTGGAGATCCCACGGTACCATATTGGCCGTGGGTGCCGTCGGGGGGCCGGATTGCTCATGCGTACCCGGCCCCCACCAACGGCGGATCGAAGGAGTGTCCGGGAGGTTTTAGTGGTTGGTAGGGTCCTCTCCTCGTGGTATGAGTTTAGCATACCACGCTATGGAGAGGGCGAGTCCCACATATCCCACCGCCAGCGCGCGAATACGCTGCAGCGGCGGTGCGAATGAGTAAATGCATTTCCACCCGGACAACAAAAAAAAAAAAAAAAAAAAAGGCTTTTTTTTATAATTAAGTCAAATCTAAGAAACATCCGTGTAGGACGTTTCTTAGATTTGTCTTAAATGTAAAAGATAAACTAATACACTAAATTCCATTCCACAACTCTTATAGAAACTAAAATGTTGGCCTTACTTTTTTTATTTAAAAATTTATGCACAATCTTGTACAAAGGCGGACTTAATGCCCACAAGTCAACCTTAGGGTGGGGCAGAGAAAAACATGGTACACATTGATATGTAATTATAAAATTTGTGAAACATAACAAAAATTATAATAATACCAATATAAATAAAAAAACATTAAATACACAAATATAAATATTAATAAACTAATTTGCATTAAATATCATAAATAAACGGATACAAGTAGACACAATATAATACATAGTGCGTGTGTATAGAGTTTATGGATTGTCGAACTGATAGTTTAGGTACAAATTTTACGGAGACCTTTGCTTAGTTGGATCCTGTTTAAAAAACAACGGATAGACATTTACAGTTTATCCGTTTTCTGAAACTGGACTCAACCGTGAATATTATATTAATATTATGACGGGCACTGTCTCACAGCTGAGCAAAGATTTCCATCAATTTATTTTTTAAGCATCGCTGTCGATAGCATGTTATTTGAGATCTGGTTTTCGTATTTTACCTAAAAGCATGACAACTGCACAATAAAACACTGAAATATTTTGAAACATTTCGTATAAAACCCTTTAAATATCTTTAATGTTGAAGAATTTATAAGTACCTACTTATATGTGCCAGTTTATTAGAGAATGTACAGTTTTGAAACTGGTTTACCATTTCAAGTTGTTTTTTTTTTATTCCGCATAGCAAATTGTTGATATTCAAGGGTTTCTTATCTGAGAGACATAAAATAAATGGCGGAAACACAGAGTAGTAAATGAATATCAGTACATTTCGCGTCATTGTGCACACACTGTCTATCTGTATAATGTGAAAGGAGCTTTATGGTTACTGCCAGAGATATGTGTAGAGCAGGAGGCTAATCACTTTAGGATCTTACTATGACTTTGATAAAAATGTCTTCGCTATTTACCGTTTACTATCCATGCAAAAATATCCTACTAATATTATAAACGCGAAAATTTAAAGTATGGATGGACAGATGTCCGTTACTCTTTCACGCCAAAACTACAAAACTAAATTGGCTGAAATTTTGCACCGGGATAGGTTATACGCTGGATTAGCGTAGGGTCAGATGTCCAACAATGAAACAGTGGTACACAATAAAACACTGTAATATTTCTAAAATGCTGCGTTGCCAGATCGTGCATTATATCGCGTAAGGACACTCTCGAGAACCCCCCGCCCCATCCCAGTTTGCGTCGGCGCCACGTGAGAGAAGACGTGTCTGTGGAGCATTTTTCACTTTTTTGACAAAAACGTAAGTATTTTCGGAATTCTTTAAAGATTTTTCATTAAATTATGGTTGAAAAATTCATATTTTTCATGATTACCTAGCATTAAACATATTTCGTAGATTAAGTGGAATATATCATATGTTAAAAATGTTACAATTTAGTGGTTTTTTTTTTGAGGTTAGTAAAATAAACCCTCTGTAGTCAACAATGAAACAATTGCACATTGGACACAATGAAACACTGTTTCAATGTGTACTATCATGTTTCATTGTGTACCATACCAACCTAACCTAACAACATCTACTTTCCGTATAAATGAACCATTTTTACGGCTAGACATTAATCTTAACATTTAATATTTGTTTTTCATTTAAGATGGCGCGAACTAAATCTCTAAAAAGAAAGAAAGGCGATCATTTAGGGGAAAATATGCTTCGAGTTATTCTAATGCACAGAAAAGGAAAGAGCTTGAGAAAAGCTGCACAAGAGAGCAATGTGTGTTATCCTACGCTGTTTCGATACATACAAAAATATAAGAATATAGATGATGCATCTTTACCAGGTCTAAGATTTACTCCTAACTACGAAGTTAATAGAACGTTTACAGTCGAGCAAGAAACAGCACTTAAAGAATATATCGAAGAATGTGCGTTAAAATTTTCACCTATTCCATAAATTTCACGAAATATGAGACAAACACTTAATTATTTTGTATCATTGTTGAATTTGTGGTGTTTCATTGTATACACCACTGTGGACACAATGAAACATTTCTAATTTCTTCGTTTTTATTTTTTTGCAGACTGATTACACATTAAGAAAAAAAACATAAATGACATCCGATACCTACCCAATAAAATTACCAATATAACTTCAAAAAATTTGACTTCTATCTGTAAAAATAAAAGGTGTACGAGACATTGAATTTTTAGTGTTTCATTGTAAAACACGCTTTAAATATTATGTTTCATTGTTGAATATGGGGTGTTTCATTGTGTACATCACTGTGGACACAATGAAACATTTCCAATTTATTTGTTTTTATTTTTTTGCTGATTGATTACACAGCAATTTAAAAAAACCTTAAATTACATCCGATACCCAATAAAATTGCCTATATACCTGTAAAAAATTAGACTTCTATCTGTAAAAACAAAAGGTGTATGAGACTTTGAATTTTTAGTGTTTCATTGTTGAACACATGACCCTATAGGCTGCAAAACATCACGCTCCGACCCACTGGAGCAGACTAACACGGGTAAAACCGCGGGACGCAACTAGTTTTTAAATAAGTATGACAATTTATTGAGTTACTGTAGCTTCAATTATATAGTAACAATAACATACATAGCAAATACGTGACAATAACCCTTCAGTAATGAAGATAAATATCTTCATTACTGTAAGGTTATTGTTATCGAAGGTATGTTCATATCGTGATTAGACTCCAGGAATAGTATTTTTCAAGATTTATGACGATGAATACTTAAATAAATGTTACTTAAAAAATATACATATTTTTACTTTAAAAAAAAAAAGATTATTAGCAGTGTTATGCAGCCTACTAGAATTCTTGTTAACTTAAATATGAATACTTAAATAAATGTTACTTAAAAAATATGCTTCATTTATCTTTTTTTTAAAAGATAACTAACAGAATTTTGGAGTCTACTAGTATTCTTGTTAACCCCTCGTGCTAAGCTAAAAAGCTTCTGTTACGAGTGGGTTCACGTCGGTAGTGCAATGGGTGGGGTTCGAACCGGCGACCTCAAGATCACACGTCCGACGCCCTAGACATTGGGATACGGCCGCTTCAAACTTAAAAAAAATATACATCAATTCGATAATTGATGTAACTGATTAGGTATTTCATTTAATTTCTTTCGCTTTCTGTTTCATTGAGCTACCCTTTTTAAGTTATCGGTAAAATATAACACTTCAAATTATAAGTCTCCATGGGACAATCCATTATAATTAAGTGTATCTCTGTCTCTTGCTTATTGGTCGGAAATTATTTGTTAGTTTCGTTGGTTTAATAATAATTTAAATGTACTAACATTCAGTAATCTATACTAATATTATAAAGAGGAAAGATTCGTATGTAAGTATATTTGTAACGAATTGGCTCAAAAAGTACTGGACCGATTATAAAAATTCTTTCACCATTTGAATGCTACATTATCACTGATTAATATAGGCTATATTAAATTATGAAGTTCCCACGGGAACGGGAGTTACGCGAGTGAAACCGCGCGTGGTAAGCTAGTTCAGTAATATAACATATTTTTTTGTAAAGTAATTGTATTCTCTACTGAAATGTACTGAAGTGCCGGGTTTTAGTCGGGCAAAAAAATAGATAATGTAGTTACTAGAGAATTTCAGACATATCCTAGTACTAAAAGACAGGATGTCGGTGATGTTTCCCGTGCCTCGAGAAGCACGTTAAGCTGTCGGTTCCGCGACGGATCTTTCGTCGGTAAAACTATCTGTTTTACCGACACAACCGATGAAAGATCACACCATTTTTTAGAGTTTGCATTTATACCCACACACTATTATGTGTCCTGCGCAGATGAACAATTTCCAAAGAGTTTGGCAATAACTGATCCCTGGGTGAAAATTGGATCATCATTGGTCATGGCAAAATCGGTATATTTTAACTTAAACATTTGTTATGTCGTAAAATACTTGGAATGCCCTGTTTTCCCCATTTAAGGAAAATATATATTTTGTGACATATCTTTTAGGAAGCCATAAAACATGACTTGATAATATTTCATGGCGCACATAAATCTCATAGAGACAAACATTTTGAGAGAGTCACATAAACCTTGAATCATGGGTATGATAGTAAATTGTAAAAAATGTACAATTTATGATATTATTATCTGGAATAAAATGACACTTTTTGATACCTATAAGATATTAGCTACCTAGTTATATTTATACTAATATCCGATTTAAAAAAATCTTACAGTTTTAGGTAGCCCACTTATCGAGGAATTTAAATGATGATGAATATATATTAACTCTGTCTTACAACTTTTTTCTTGCTCCATTATACGTCATAACGCAAAGTTGTTACGGTATAAAATTCGGAGACGCTACAAACCACTTATTACCTTTATCCACTAAGGTCTCCAACAATAACTTGGCCGCAATAGTTAAAGAGTCACGGTGCACAATCTCCCTTTGTTCGACCTACCGGCGGCTGTCATCAAAGATGTTGCATTTATATTGTCTATTACATGCCCGCCGTCTCCGGCCTAAGGAAGACATGTTTTGTTATATTGTTTACGCTTTGAACTGTAAACTAGTTTAGGCTTTAACTGGAGTCTTGTTAAAGATAGGTAGACTTTATTAAAGAATCATTTTTTAATTATTTTGTTTTTCACCGGGGCAAATACATTATGTCTCCCTACAGAAGTTTTGGGACGAATCCCACCCACATACCCACCACTGTGACTCCTGCAAGCCAGGATCAACAGTGGCACACACTGGTAATGGCAATAAGCACCGAGGCTCACCAAGTCCCGGGAAAAAATTAAACTGTCTTGGGACCCGCCTCGAATTTAATCAGAAAAAGATTAGGAGTAGTAAGAAAGACTTATGTTTTCACTTCCCTCCATACCAAAGCGGGAGACAGCAAAAAGGAAAATGAAATAATAATACATAAGTAGTCTTGAGGGGTAATTTACAACTAGAGAAGCCAGTTGTAAAGCTGGTGCTATACTTGCGGACGGATAATAAATTAAGAGGCCTACACGTAAGCTGTTATTTTGGAATCCAGTAGTAGGTATGACAAAAGCGTCTAAAAGCACGGAAATTCTGTCTCCCTACTGTCGCAGCTACAGGTTACGTAATACCCGGTCCCGTCTCTATGGCGATGATATGCTAATCATACCAGGGTTTACCCAATAAAACTCCCCAGGTGCTGTAGGAACTGCTAATGCTTGACAAGGTTCTTTATTAAATCAGCCCGTTTACTTCCACTGCTTAACATTGGCCTCTCTCATAGCTCTGCTCGCCTTTATGCCCGGTGAAATAGCAAAAGCCTCGTGGCTAATTACATATGTCCGTCCGAAAAAATAACCACACAACTATGTCATATATTGTGTGGTGTCCGGCTTAGAGGTAGAGTCCTGTGCTTTATGAGAGCATCTAGATGACAATAAATTCCATATTTCATGTTCCTTTGCATGACTAGGTAATAGCTCTTTGGAAGTGTATTGGATTATGTATTATCCTCGATTGTGTTACTTACTTTAACGTAAGAGTTAACCCACTAAACACGGAACACGGGTCCTCTATTTACGGGCCTTGGCAAGCTAGCTAGGGTCGTTGAGGGATATTGTCATAACCACCACGCTTGGTAGGCGAGCTGGTGATCACAGTAAGTTGGTATGTATCTTTGAGCTGACAGATGCTGCTGCCCATCAATCATCTGTAGGTCCCTTAGTCGCCTCTTACGACACCCACGGGGAAACATGCAGTGGTCTATTCTAAGCCTGAAACCACACGGCTTATTACTCTTCTACTCAACTACAAATGGATTGGAGAGATTTAGTAAAACAAGGACGACTGTGGCGAGGAATACACGATTGTAAATTAATTTCAAGCATCCAAGCAGCCCATTGTACTGTGTCTATTATTTTTTCTTTGTCCTGTTTACTTATGTGTGTACAATAAAGAGTATTCTATTCTATTCTATTCTATCCTCCGTGGCGCAGCGGGATAAGTTTCGCTTTCAATCAGGTCGGGCGTTTGTGAAAAATCATAGTTATTTTTCCGGGTCTGGTTAGTTGATGGAAAGCACATGCGGCTTGTTACGCCACGTCCACCCTCCGTGCCTTGGAATGCACATTAAACCGGTGGTCCCGATTGTTAAAACATCATATGAATCTGAACGGGCAGCAGCGGTTCCCTGTAGGTATTTTGCAACGTAATAATGATGTCAACATTCGAAGATGGGTATCTGCCATCTGCGTGGTGCCTGGTGGCAACGTGGTGCATGATGATGATGATATTAAGCACGTCATAAATTATTCGTTTAAATGACCAATAAGATAAAACAACGAATTCTGTTGGTAGTAATTTACGAAAATAACAAAAATTATTTGTCAAGTTGTTACAAAACATATTTAGGTATGCCGTGTGTATCATATATTTGCCCTTAAGCAATACTTAATAAACAGGTATCAAGGGAAAACACCGAAGATTTTCTTTTTATGAAAGATCATAATGAAATAGAGCCTGATTTGATGACAATACATTACCTACAAATGTTTTGTCTTAGCTATACTTTCTGTACTTATATTGTAAAGA
Organism: Nycteola revayana; assembly: GCA_947037095.2. NCBI lineage: Eukaryota > Metazoa > Arthropoda > Insecta > Lepidoptera > Nolidae > Nycteola > Nycteola revayana. The sequence continues at coordinate 10,180,138 of OX344844.2, forward strand.
GGAAAGATTGGTTTGTTTGGTTTCATTGAAAAGGCTCCAAAGCTACAGAAGCGATTTATAAAATTCTTTCACCATTTGAAAGATACGTTAACCACGAGTAACTAATGGGCTATATTTAATGATAAAGTTCCCACGGGAACGGGAATCACTCGGGTGAAACCAATAGTTAAACATAAATTAAAGAAATGTCATGAAAAGATTCGATTTAAAAAAAAATAGCATAAGTTCGGCAAACCAATTTCGTTTTAATTCATCATCATCATTTCAGCCGTAGGACGTCCACTGCTGGACATTGGCCTCCCTCGTAGATCTCCAGTTGTTGCGGTTAGAGCGGCCTGCATCCACCGTGATTCCGCGGCCTTAACCAGATCATCCGTCCATCTAGTAGGTGGACGTCCTACTACGCTTGTATCGTTTTAATTATCATTAGGTAAATACTAAAATATGGATTTTAATCTCGAATATTCTTAATGTTGATTTCACAGCCAAAGTTCTTAAAGCTTTATGATAGGTTGTTAAGTACTCAAGTTATTGTTATACTGAAGACATAACTTCTTCATTTATGAGGAGCTAAGTTTAGGAGTTTCTCTTCGCTCTATGGCTTTCGGCTGTTAAATCCATATTATTATCAAATCTATACTAATATTATTATATAAAGCTAAAGAGTTTGTTTGCTTGAACACGCTAATCTCAGGAACTATTGGACCGATTGATTATCTAACATTGAAAAATTCTTGATCATTGTTAGATGGCCCATTTATTGAGAGAAGATATAGGTTATATTTAATTATGAAGTACTTACGGGAACGAGATTTACACGGGTGAAACCGCGCGCTGGAAGCTATTATAATATAATATCCTCTAATGCTTAATATTTCATTAATAATGTGTTGCCGGATTATTAATTAATTGCCTTAGGTCATCCTGGGGGTAACAATACCCAACATAATAGGGCAAGGTTGAACTTTGTGTACTAATTAACCCCAAAACGATTCTACCTTCAAAGTATTTGCGACAAGTAAACGATCGCTCCACAGTTATACCGTTTTGTCTAGACCCGTGTCGCAAAAGACCCTCTGACTCGTGTCGCACAAATGTATGAATCCATCACATAAGGGCGCGGTCCCATGGAGAGAGAGAGAGAGCTATTTGATTGTGACTTAGGTATGGAGCTCTGCTATTTTACTGCAATTTAGTCCAACATTGTAAGTAAAGTTACAGTATGGTATTTTTTTTAAATAAAATAGTATATAAATAATAGATTGGAACAGATAGAATTTTTAAGTATTTAATAGAGTACCTAATGCTACGTCTAAGGAAAATCCTAAAGACAAGAAGTCTAGAAATAAGGAATATAACAAAACTGCATTAAAACTAAAATGGAGCAGAGCCGGCCATGTAGCGAGATGTATAGACCGGCGATGGACTCTTACTGCACAAAATGCACTGGCCCACATGAAAAAAGGAAACGTGGGTAGACCACAAAACCGATGGGTAGACTGAATAGAAAAAGCAAGGACAGAGAAAAAAATATGAAAATGGAGGAGGCTTATACCCTATCAAGGGGTTCCTATAATTATGAAAAAAGCTTATTATACAATAAATAATTATTTAAATGATAATGATGCCTGGTCGCTGGGCTTACCAAGATGACCGTACAATGTGTTATTGGGTCTCTTTGCTAGTGTTACTTACATACATACTTTATATTGTTTTTATGTATTTTTTGACATATGTGTTTTTTTTTTGGTATAACTTATTGGTTTATATTGTTTTTATTTTTTATCCTAACTTGTAACGTACTTGACATTGTAAACTGAAACGATATAACATAAAAACGTGCTAAATGAAGGTCAACCTGGCAATAAATTAATTGATACGTGCTCCTAGCTGTAAGATCGTCATGCTCCCAATGAATGTCATGGCTTGCGGTGGCGGTGTGGGGCGGGTCGTCTCCTTCCCTCTAATATGGCGAGGGAAGCGATGGCTGCGTCACACGTCATACTCGTGAACGGGTGCTGCTTGCGGTGGCTGGTCGGCTTGTTGCTGGAGTTATTTATTTTATTTGCTTTTGTTTAATTTTGTTTGCATTGTTGTCGTCTTGGTTGATCTCGTATAGCTTGTTTAATCTTGTAAATGTGGGTGGGTGCAATTGCCGTTGGTTTCTTATTTTAGTATGCAAGAGGTTTTCCTATTAGCTTGAGTTGAATAAATTATTATATTACAATTTAGTCAGTAACGGTTTTGAGCATGCACTAGCCTACATCCTTTTAAAAAGTAAATAATTAAATGTAATAAATAATGAATATAGAAAAAAAAAGATTAATCAAGTAAAAGAAGACGGAAAAAAGAAAACCGGAGTCTTTCTGAGTTTCTTCTCCGGGCCGTCCACTTAGGTAGCTAGAGAAACCTGTAGGTTAGCTAGGCTAGGCTCCTCGCCGGACAGACCGAGGACCGCGTTGGCCCCCTGTCCCAATCCGATGATCCAGTGCCTGTAGTCCGTGCCAGTGATCACTCCCTCTTTTTTATATTATTATTGTTACAGTAATATTTCTCATAGCATTAGCGATGCCCTGAGCCGTGGTCCTAGCCCATTAAGGGTGCCCTCAGGCGTGTGTCGCTTATACGTAAAAATATTGTTTAAAGACGAGCCTCTTTCTATAGAGCTAAATTATATTAAGATTTTGATTAAAGAGGTAATTATTGTTGTAACTATACATATGACGTGACGCTGGACTGACAGAGAAGTCATTAGCTAATTATATTATTTTTGTATTTAATTATATTAATCATATTTAATTGTGTATAACTGACAAGTGCAAGTGTATGTCAATACCTAAGTGCTGAATAAATATCGTTTAATTCGTTTAATTCGTTTAATATTAAATAAATAAATATTAAAACTAACATTAACGTCACCTGTTTACATATATAACAACGTATGTATAAAAATTTAATAAATACGTTGAATAATTTAAATTTATTCAACGTTTGTATTGAATTTATATTGTTAAAAAAAAGGTAGGTACCTAAATATGTAAAAAATAATTAAATAGACCGGTTAACTAATGTAGTAAATCGATTTTTTAACGGCCATGGTAACATCTACATACCTATGTATCAGCTAAATATTGCCTATTCCGGCACTTGGTCATGATATGACACACCAATTTTTCTCAACATTTCGACCAAGTTGTATTGTTCGTAGTCATAGGCGATTACAACATTTTCATATTCATATTCATATTCATATTCATTTATTGCATTTCCACAATGTTATGAAAGGTGTTAGGTATTAGTAAGTTATGATACAATCATGGACCCTGTTGGGCACAGCAATTTAGGAGAGAGGAAGCTTACTACAGTAATTTTGATTATCTACTACGTAATTTTTCTGAATTACGCAGTAGATATAATTAATTTGTATTATAATAAATAATTTGTTACCATAGACCTACATCCATACATATGATATTTTTTATATTATATATAAAATGTACATGATACATTATATTTTTGTGTCTATGTGTTGTGTGTTTTGATGGTGAGGTATAAGTGTAGGTGTGTCTGTAATGAGTAATGAATGGCTAATGTTTATTTTTCATCAAGATATTCGGATACTTTATAGTACGATTTATTAAGTAGATGTACCTTTAATGTTTGTGCAAATGTATTATATTTTTCTTCTTTTCTTATGGAAGCGGGTAATTTATTATATATTTTTATTGACATGACTAAAGGACTTGATGAGTGTAGTTTTAGTCGGGAGGTTGGTAAGTTAAGTTTGTTTTTATGTCGTTCTCTAAGGGAATAATTACTTTGTAGATCTTCTCTTTTACTATACAATTCTGGGTGCTTTCGGACAAATTTACTTACTTCTAAAATGTAGATGCAAGGTAGGGTAATTAATTCATTAAAGGTAGGTAATTAATTAATTAAAGGTAGGTAATTCTGATAAGTTTCTTTTGGAGTGTGAATAAGGTTGGTGAGTCTGTACTGTTTCCCCATAGAATGATACCGTAGCTTAGCCAGGAGTAAGCGTAGGCGTAATATGTAGCAAGTGCAGTTTGTTGATTAGTGTGTTTTTTTAATTCACGAAAAGCGTAAGTAAATTTTGATAATTTCTTTTGTATTTTTTGGATATGACATTTCCAATTTATGTTAGTATCTATTGCTAAACCTAGTAAATTGAATTCGTTAACAGTCTCTAATTTTATATTGTTGAAGGAAAAATTTATATTTAGGGGTGTCTTTTGATAGGGGTGGAAAGTAATTATTTTTGTTTTTGTAAAATTTATTTCTAGGTTGTGATTGTTCATCCAGTTTATTGTGTGTTGTTATGTTGAGTTTAAATTTTCATTCATATTTATATTGTTGTGACAAGGAATGAGTATTGATATGTCATCTGCAAACAATACGCACGGCCCTTCGATAATTTTGGGGAGGTCATTTATATAGATGAGAAACAGAAGACAGCTGATCACGCTACCTTGGGGGATTGAAGCATTTATATCTTTAGTGGTAGATGTAATTTTTTTAATTATCTTTTTCTGATAGTCGTAGTGTTCTATCTCTACCATTTGTTTTCTATTACGTAGGTATGATGAAAACCAGTCGTGTGTTATACCACGAATCCCTATGGTGTATAATTTATGTAGTAAAATATCGTATTGTACCCTATCATATGCCTTAGTCATGTCGAGTAATACACCGGTTTCATATTGTTTATTATTAATAATATTTAGAGCCTCTTGGATATATTTGAACACCGCTAAAACCGTGGATCTGTTCTGGCGGAAACCATTCTGACTTATTTTATAATGATCTCTAGCTCGTGCCTGTGACTTCGTCCGCGTGGAATAGTTACTTTTGGCTGATCTCGATTTCTAAACTGTCTTCATTGGTGTCTCAGCTCCTATTGGTCTAAACGTGATGATAATAGATAGCCTATAGAATTCCTTAGTAATTGGGTTGCTTAACACAGTTTTTTTTTTTCATATCGGACCAGTTGTTTTTTATATTAGCGCGTTCAAACAAAAAAACAAAACACTCTGCAGAGTTATTATAAAATTTAATTTTATTATAATCTATACTAGATTCGATTTAATATCTATTCATTTATAGTTTGCAGTGGGACCTTGTCCTAAAGTAGTCATTTATTGAATTGTCATCCGCTTTACTGGCACTTGCAAGGTTTTAAATCAATACAACAATTAGAAGTAGGTCTTTTGTTTATTTGTTTGTTTATCTTATTACATAGATAGGTACTAGTTGTGTCTTAATCCGCATAGATTTTAATTTCTTTATACAATCTTTGGACTTTTGAAGAATCTTGTTTAGCGGATACTTCTTGATTTAGCATTGTTATAATTACTGAATATTCGCCAAACTTTCAACGCAGAACAGTTATTAAGTTGCGAGGAAAAATGTGTTTTAATTCATTATTGGATGGTCCAATGGTCCAATTGTTAACAAGGGATAAGAGATGATAGGTACTAAATTTAAGAATAAGCATGCAAAGGTATGTTAAAGAGATAGTTACTTACTAGTTATTACCATACAATGCAGTATTGCCTGCATCAAAAAAGTAGCGGGTCATATACAACTAAAATCTTCTATATTTACTACTACGCAACCGGTTTTCGTAAATTCCTATCAAACGTAATATTGTTTACTATATCTATTAGAAACTACTGGTGAAAGTAAAGTTTGGGACCTGCTCGTAAACCGTGCACTACTTGTAGTGTGAATTTTGACTGTAAGTGAAACTGAATTGCAGTCGACTTTCAGCACAGTAAAAGTATTTTCTCATCAATGTGAACATTCCTTTTCTTAGTCAGAGCTGTAATTTGAAGGTTTTTCGCTAAAGAATCTTGGCCATTCGCGGTGAAACATTATGCTGATTATGTATTCGCGTGTTGGCTTCAAGTTCAAGTTTGTGAACAATTACATTAAGGAAAAATCTCTTAACTCGAGTAGTATTGAAAAAAAAAACAGTATTTTTTCAGTAACATTCTTATGAATACTGGTTTTGTGTTGCCTTTCATCTTGTTTCAAAATCGGATGATATTTTATCTTCAACGTTTTTAATAATTTTAAAACTCAAATGAGTTTGATTGATTTGATTTGATTATCGCTTCAGTTCATCTATGATTAACATTTTTGGAATTTACTGGAAGTTTTTCTTAATTCATGTCATTGAATCTGAATTTGATTTCATAGCGAAGTTAAGTTAACATCTAGGTTAGGTGTTTGCTTTGCTTGACCTTTGCCCTGTTACGCAAAGGCCAATCAAAGCAACAATCAAACATTGACAAAAATCGTCATCAGTAAATTCCAAAAATGTTAATAATAAATGAATTGACACGACAACAAACAGAATCAAAAAGTGTAGGTACACGTTATAAAATAATATCAGTAAATCATGTTTCGGTACAAATCAATTCAATTTCAAGATGAATTTATAGATGGACGATAAACGCATAAAATCCTTCAACGGATATTTCTGACTTGACGTATTTGTTAAAATTCTTCGATCCACGATAAATCTTCTATATGAATTTGTATTACTTTCAGAAATTTATGTTTTCATTGCAATAAAATCCTTAGCGAGTAATATTTTGTCGCAACCATTTTTCACAATATAAAATGATACTGGCAAAATTGGTGATAGTGTATTGAGCTAGTTTAAGGCCTAGGTGGCTAGGCAATCGGAACATATACTTAGCTTTACTTATATTATAGAACAGAATTACACGATTTTTTTCGTTTTTTTTTTTAACATTACTAGCAGAGTTTTGCATTCTACTATTATTCTTGATAATCCCTCGTGCTAAGCTAAAATGCTTGTGTTACGAGTGGGTAAAGTTTAAATATTTACCCATTTTTACATCTATCACTCTACAAGCTACTAGGGAAGAGTAGCATTCTAAATGATAACTCAAACTCCACGCAAGCAAAGGCAGGGACAAAGTAATAAATAAATCTACGTAACCAAAGGGAGAGACATAAATAAAAATTCAAATGTTAATTTAGAGTTCATTTCGTTATTATTTTTTTCGATTAAATCTGTGTTATTTTCCATTCCGACCACAATTTTGTACGAGAAAAACAATATAAAAAAGTTTTAAATTAACACATGTGACGTTTTTTGTGAATATGTGAGATGATTTCAAATATATGCTATCTCTTAAACAATAGATAGCATCACGTGTAGGTAGAGATTAAGGAATTGAAAAATACCTTAATGATTTACTTATTTTTTTATATTTAAATGCAAGCCCTAGTTGAGGCCCGCTATCAGAATATTACGCCAGAAGCTTTAGCCAGCATAGCGAATATTGGGAGACAGATTTAGTCTATTGAAATAGAATATTTTAAACTGTTGTTTTTAAGTTGTATGGAAAAATTAAGTATATTATTTTTTGATTTCTTCACAAAGGTAATCACTGCCTACTGTTAAAGTAGTGGCATATATTTTGGAAACACCTTATATTTGTTTAATATGTCACTACCATATAAAAGCCTATTGTTTTAGTGGAACATAAAAAACATATAAAATTAAACCCAGACACGTTTGGCCACGAAAACCATTAAATCTTTATGTGATGGGCTACTAAAACACTTTGGATGACCTTTTTGACCTTTGCACCTACTTAGTAATAGTAGTAGTTATTTATTTTGCTTTTATCATCAGCGTTTCTAAGTTTAACTATTGGACCTCCTCCAAAAGGGGGATTGCCATAGCCACTATAATAAGAAAGATTGTGACCGCATAATATTTGCATATTTTGATACACATACACGCTGATGGCCGATCACTGTTATAGTTTTATCATATTGGCTTCGCTTTCATCCCGGGGCACGGAGGCTCCCTCAACAAACCAAATCCGGTCGGAAATATTTGATTTCATGCAAACATTTATTGTCCGGCATGGGAAACCAACGATCTCTAAAAATTAAGGCGAGACTTATATCCGTAGACCAAGGCGACACTTTGGATGACCTTTTCGACCTTTCCACCTACATTGTGATTATAGTAGTAGTGTGGTAGTAGTAATTTATTTTGGTGTTTCGACATTTAGGTTCATTTAATTTCCTGTGAATGTAAATCATCCTACAAAACATGTGAGCCAAATACGAAGACAATTAGTCGCACTTAGTAAGATTTCGTTTGTAATAAAGTGTGGAGGCAAAAACTCAGAAAACGAAGACCAGAAAGTAGGTAATTAATAGATTTTTTAGTTTGCATGCCAAGCTCCAACTATCTCAGCCAATATTTTAAAGTGTTTTTGGTTGAATTGTCGTAAATAATAGTTTATTTTATAAAATATTCCCAAAGTAGATACAAAAAAGCAATACATTATGAATATTTTATCTTCTCAACCGATTTGCTACAGAGGCTTAACTCCCAAGGGACTAAATTCAGCAGACTGGTGAAAGAACAGGCTCAGGGCCAGAAGTTTAACATCCTCTCCAAGGAACGAGTAAAACATTCCCAAAGTCCGTCTTGGCACTTAAATTGTTCTAAATTGAAATTAAGACTTTCTTTTTTGATAACCCAGAGCTCGAACCCGACAGTTACGGTCCAACATATAACTGCTTAACTATCGAGGCAGACAAATAAACTTAGCTTCAATAGTGTAAAATATGTTTTTTTTTTTTTTTTTTTACTACATATAGGCTTACGTTTGACCATAATCTCGCTTGATGGAAGGCGAAGATAAGGCCTAAGATGATACACGCTTGCCTAGAAAGTGTCTGTTCACTTTAGCCTTAAGAAATATGTTGACCTTTACAACAATTGTACAAAGTTGGTCTACTGTAATATTTATGTATTGCGTCCGTTCTTATAGGCGCCAGTCTGTCTGTTTGTGTAACCTTGCGGAGATCACGGCCATTTTATTATATAGTTTCCATTAGGAAACTAAAGTTGTAGCATTAGGAGATGGTAATCTGTCTTGTGTTTAAGATAATTTTGTGAACAATAAGTGAAAGAATTAAGTATTTCTTTTAGACTGGCAGATTGAAACATATTTTGATAAATTATTAATTATAAGTTAAAATAGTATTATTTCAATATTGAATGAATGATTGACATAAATGGTATTTGGTGAACATTCTTTTATAAATAAATATTTTACTTATTAATGTTCTATCTATGGCTCCAGATCGTCTTTGAAATATTGGCTGTTAATTTGACAAAGCTATTACCTATTATATTAGTTTATTTCACATAAAATATGAGATAGATCTGACTGTTGTCCATCATATCAAATAGTAGTAACTTAGGGTTTACGGTATTTTTTATTTTACGTTATGATTTCAGATTTTTTACAATAACAATTAATCTGAATAAACCTATACACCAATAGTTATGTAGTATGTGAAAACGCGTGAATTAGCGGATCATATAGAAAAATAATAATAATTTATTCACCATCAATGTTTAACAGAATCTGAATAAAAACCGTGCGTCAGTGTGCGCGCGTCGTCGTGTCGGGTGTTCATAGTGTGGTCTGGTCTATAGAAAACAATACATTTGATTCGACTCAACACGCGTCGCGTTTCATCAGGTCGCGTCGCGTTTTAAAAATATGTTTCCGCCTTTACAGTCCAGAGGAAGGCTCCAACGAGCCTTCCGCCCTATACGATCGGACACCTCAACCTCAGATTCTACTACGTGCCATAACGCTAGGTATCGCCTATGAGTTAACATACCACGCTATGGAGATAGCGAGTCCCCCATATCCCATCGCCAGCGCGCGAATACGCTGCAGCGGCGCGGCGGTGGGAATGCGTAAAGGCATTTCCCCACGGAAAACAAAAAAAAAAGTTGTCGCCTAGCCTATGCTGAGGTAGCGACTTTTACGGCAGAACATGCAAGGCGTCTTATTGTTTTGTACACTTAACTAAATGTTTGCTGTGTAATATCTTGTGTGTTATGTTGAATTAAATTTATTTTCTTTCTTTAATTATTTTCTTTTAATTATCAAATTCTTCGTAAAGTACAACGTTTACCTAATCAAGCCGGAGCCCTGCTTCCGTTTATTTTATCCTACCTGCCGGAGAAGAGTGCGCCCGCGTTCGAGAAGCGTCCCCCCTCGCCCTCCCGACCCTTAGTTTGCTAAGAATCTTCCGATGCCCTCGTAGACCCGAAGTCCGAGAGGCCCGCGAACTGTAAAGTAGAGCGACAGTTGCACTCCCCTAAACTAAAAGCCATAATCTCTTAATCTCCCCGTCAGCGACTGCCCTGAGCCGAGTTCCAAGTCACACAGGTTGCTTAGTTTGTAGTATTAAAACCATTTATCTAGGCTGGAGCTCTGCTCGCCTTTATGCCCGGTGAAGTAGCAAAAACCTCGTGGCTAACGACATATGTCCGTCTCAAACTTATTCCTACTTTAAAAAAAAAACCTAACTTTAACTAATTTTGCAGTATTTCCTGCTTTACTTCATAATAAAAATATGTAGGTACCAACTCCCACTAAAAACAATAAAAACTTTCTTGTTAGGTACTTCCATCTAGAAATTCCAGTGATATTCTTGGTTGCGTGATGTACTACCATGAAGATACTTCGAGCATGTGCCCGATTTATCTCCGCAAGTTACTCGAGATCTGTGCATTATTTTCAACTGAGATGTTCATAAAATACAAGCGGGATAGAATTTCTGAAATGTATTCTAGGAAATAGTTAAAATATATATTCCCGTGAGAAGGATCAAATGTAGAACTCCCTCGATATGTAATAGGAATAACAGACAATAAAATTGTTTATCTAGGTTTGTATGACTCATCAGACGTCTGATCACTTCTGTCTGTTTCATGAATAGGATATATTGCGTGGTCGCGTTGTCCATACTTTACTTTATCAGCTGATTTATGATCACAGTTGAACATGCGCTCTTTACCAGACTTTGGCAAGCCAGGATCGTTGGGCAAGCCAGGGATATTGGCATAATCAACACGCTTGGCAGGCAGAGGTGACCGCAGTAAGATCGCAGTTTTTTTTGAGCTAATAGATGCTGCTGCCCATCTATCAGGTGTATGTCCTTTAGTCAGCACTTACGACACCAATTGGAAGATACAGTTGTCTATTCTAAGCCCGAAAACACACGGTCCACACTTTACATTACATGAGCGAAGACCTTTGCTATTTACTTACACCTTTAACGGAACTTACCTACTAACCGAGTTGTACAAATTCCCTAAAACCTCAAATTCATCATTCCTCAATCACCCCAGCGACCGCCCTGAGTGAAGGACCAGGTGTCCGGATTACTTAGTTTGTAGTTTTTAAACTATTTAATAAAGCTCCAACCTTCGTAGCTTAGTTCGTAGTAGGTTCGATCCCCATGCCCCGCCGGACAGGAATCTTTTTGTAAATTCTTAGATTTCTTTCCGGGCCTGGTTGGTTGAGGGACTACCCTCCGTGCCTCGGAAAGCACGTTAAACCGTTGGTCCCGATTGTTATAATATCATCTATATAATCGTATATCAAGGAACCGGCAGCAGCGTTTCCTTGTGTGGTACAACATAATACTGGGATCACTAACCCGCCTGCGAAGCGTGGTGACTATGGCAAATACCCTGCCTCGGGAGGAGGCCCATGTTCAGCAGTGGACGTTATACTGGCGATGATGATGAATAAGGCTGGAGCCTCGCCATTATGTCCTATGAAGTAATAAAGACGCGTGGATAACTACATATTTCTCGTCAGAAAAAAAAGCCTACTTACCTTTGACTTAAGTATAATACGCAAATTAAAAAAACCCCAATGTTTTAAATTTCGACGTTTAAATTTGAACTTTATAGCCCGATTCACCACTTTTTTATAGAATGGTTATTAGTTTAGATACCAAACTTTGTTAAGCATCTTAAGAACAATGTTAAGGAAATGCGATAAGGAAAAGCGAAAATTTTCTCGATGAAAGGTTTCATTAAAGTTCGGTCTATGATTATGGTTTTACAACAGTGTTATTTTCAAGTTATTAAGGTTAAACGTTTTAACTTACGGGTATTTTAGAAGTTGAATTTTGTTCTGTTTTTGTTATCTATATCTACTCTATACTAATATATCAAGCTGAAAAGTTTGTTTGCTTGTGCGTGCTAATCTCAGGAACATTCAGATTGTTACATAGCCGATTTATCGAGAAAGGCTATAAGCTATATTTAATTATGAAGTTCCCACGGGAACGGGACCACGACGCGGGTGAAACCAATCGCGGGTAGCTATTCTATGAAAATATTATAGCAGTAATTTTCTGTGCAAAAAAGTCTAAGTACCAGATAGGAATCAAGAAGTTGTTGATATTTGACCCAAGCCTCGGATAGAACACGTTAAATGCCAAACTACAAATTATGTTTAGCCTAGTGGCTCACGACGGACTAATATTCTAAACTAATTCGTGTTTTTGCGAGCAAAATAACTGAGTCTAACAATATTTCGCCATGTTAGTTACAAGAAAGGTAGAGTAAATTGGCGCAAATAAAATGGTTTATCTACACATACGAAGACTTTATACGGTTTCGTGGGACGAATCAGCTAGTTCATTACGTAAGCATTTACGAACACACAGATACACGTAGAAATTCCTTTATATTTCCTGATCTGCTATATTTTTGTGTTTTCGTTGTACACTACAAGGTTTTTGTATTTAGTATCTTCTATTTGATAATGAAAATGAAACATGAAAATGAAAACGTCTATTGATATTGTAGACGAATCGGTCGTGCTTATTATAAGTCAAATACAATAATAAAAAGATACAAAGAAAAAAAAAAATCTTGACTAATTAATTAGTTTAAATTTCAACAGTAATGTTATTAAATAGAATTTAATAACATTACTATTGCATGTGATAGTCGCGTATTATAAATATAATTAGAATCAACCAATGCGGGCTGGGATTAGGTCAGAAGAATAGAACGCGTCGCAAGCGTTTCCTTGCAAAGACGACCGGACCATATCCTAGCTTCCTACGAGTCTTTCTCCATCTACCTAGCCTCATTCTCTTCTTGTTCACTCAGCAGTTGTTGGTATTGATCTTTTAGTTCTTGACAATCCTTGAGAGCCAATTTTAACCTTTGTTCAGTAACTCTCAGTTTTTGTTCGGCCTTGGACGTTATTCACAATGTGAACAGAGTGAATGTAATTCGTTTTAATTAAGGTAAAGGGAGCATTATTTAATATTTCTTATATAAATAGGTAGTATTAGCAATATTGTTTTAACTGTTTTTGTAGCTAAGTAACTACATAGAACATCATTATGTTTAATAATAAGGGCTATTCGCGCCCAATCTACGAACATGCTCTTGACACGCTGTTAAATCTTGTATAAGATTGTTTTAAGCTGAAGCTTAATTCAGGAGAGAATGATCAGAGGTTCCATAACTAGCCCGTATAACATCCACCACTGAACATGGACTTTTTCCCGAGGGAAAGTTTTTGGCATAGCCACCACGCTTGCCAGGCGGGTTGATGACCACAGGATTACGAAATAACATACACTGGAAAACGTTGCTGCCCGTTATCTATTTAATTGCTAAAGATATATAAGCTATGTTATAACAATCGGGCTTAGCGTACTTTCAGTGGCATGTAGGGTAGTCCCAACCCTCAACCAACTAACCCGGAAAGAAGTCTTAGTATTTACACAAAGATTACTTGTCCGGCGTGGGGATTAAACTCACTCTCGAGATTTATACCGCTATGCCACGAAGGTTACCTAAACCGTTGATCGTCGCTCCCAAAACTGATAGTTTTTAGTCTCTATCTGACGTAGGCATCCGATGATCTTTAAATTTGATCCCTAAGAGGATGAAAAAAGTTGGCATAGTTTGTATGGTGAAATCAAAATTCTTATTGTTACAGATTCCAGTGCCAGCCATGAAATACTCCCGCAGCATAGCGTTGTTAGCTGCCGTGTGGTTGGTGGTGGGGGCCGCAGCTTCTCCGGTCCGAAGGTCTCCAGACCTCGAAGCCAGACGACGTAGTGCAATCGATCGGAGTATGATTAGGTACCTAATATCATAATCATCATTATCATTTGAGCCGTTGGACGTCCACTGCTCTCTCCTCCCTCATAGATCTCCAGTTATTGTAAATCTTATAAAAATACTAATCGGGTACATACTAATCATATAATACTAATCAGGTATCATATAAAAGTTTGTTTCGCCGAGTCTTCTCAGTTGGGGAACATTAGTCACCGGGTAGCATAAAAGCGCGTCCGTCGTTAAATACATATTCCGACCAGTTAATTATTGAAACACAATAGAGATAGAACAATCTATTGGATACGATATAGTTAAATAATATAAATAACACAAAAATCGTAAGAAGATAAATAAAATCGAAACACTGTTAATGCCCAAATTATGAAATGTAGTGAAATATAGTTTTAACTTTTAACAAGAGCCAACTCGTAGGTTTTTAAATAAATGAAATCTGTAACCAGTATCTGGATCTGCGATTACTGAGAAACTACCCATTTGACTGAAACATTTAAATCATAGGTAATTATGACCAAGATTCCTGGTAGCTTTTATAAATATGGAAACAGTTCCATTAAAACAAAGGCGTTTATAGAAATAGATTTCAGTACTATAGTTGTACATAAAATCAGCACTGGAAGGTAACACTACCGATAAGTAATCACGTGATAGCTACAAAAATATGATTGCCAACTGCGTTGGTTGTGACGGGCGGACAGTTAAACAGATAGGCAACCGAACTTAATAAATAGGATCGTCCATGATTGCTTACGAACCATCGCAATTTGGTTAAGAATTTGAAACACACGTTTACGAAAACAAAATTAAAAATAGCGAAATAAGCACTATATTTATTACTAAGTAATTTTGTTTCTTCATCACAGATTTGGCCGCTCATATCCTCCAGAACCTTCCGCTGCTGACATACGGGAGGCCTTCCAGCGTCCCACTAGACGCGGCAACAGTTTTCTTCGCTTCGGTCGCTCCCAACCTTTAACCCTCACCACCGACGACCTGATCTCCCTCCTTAGAAACTACGAAGAAGACTATGATGCCCCCGTGTCCAAAAAATCAGCAAGCTTTGTCCGATTTGGTCGTGATCCCAGCTTCGTTCGCTTCGGACGATCGGTCGACGATGAAAAAAACGGATTCGAACAAAATTCCGAGCTTGTTGTGAGTGGCTACCCCCAGAGGAAGAACAGAGCAAGGGACCACTTCATCAGATTGGGTAGGGATACTGAAGAAGTCAATGAGAATGAGTTTGAAGAAGAGGAAGATAGCAGAACAAAACGGTCCACCGAAGCTTGTCACGACTGCCAGTCGTAATTGTTGCGTTTATAACCCCTATAACCGCGTGTGAGATATTTTAATGTAAACTTAATAGGCAATGAATAGTAATCTAACTTTTAGTCTCGCTAATAGATTCACTTTAAGTTTAACCTTTTATAAAAGTACTCGGTATTGTTTGTGAACTTTCTTCAAGATGAGCCCTTACAAGATTTACATAGACAACTGAAGATACTTTCGTTGCCTGATTAACTCTTAGAGTCATTAAATATTAGCACTTTTATCCTCTTTTATACTATTGATTGCCTGTATTTTAATCTGTCAATTTTTAATACTGAGTGAATGAATATATCGCAGTACATCTCATACTGCGGTTCTCTTTCTATTTTATCTTCTTCAACTAAAATGGGCTAAACATTTCTAATGAGGCTAAACTATGTGGTGCATTGATGTTTTAAAAATGTATAAAAAAACATTCTAAGGATTTACAATAGATGTTAAGTTTTAAAAATACATTCTAGCCTTTTAAAATACTCTTATGTAATGTTATATCCATCTAAAGCAAAATGCGCTTAATTATTTTGGTATTCATTAAACAGAAATCATTCATATACCACTTTAACATTCTGTGAGTTTAAGGCTAAAACATTAAACCTATTTAGGTACATAAAACAACCTTTGATTATGTAAAGAACTGAAAATTAATGTTTGTAAAATTGTTTCAAATTTTATCAAATAATAAATTTCAATTAATTAATGTAAAATTAACATTAATACATTATTTTCAAGTGTTGCTATCCGAAACACAGTAAGGCTGGGTGAATTTTTTTCGGATGGTAACATTTCTTATAAAATATAGATAAAAATTACATTAAATATTCAAATATGTATTTAAAATGTTAAATCGATGTTGATTATAGTATGTAAAAAATTGTTGCAATACCTAATAAAGAATTATTGTGTAACAATTCATTTCATATTTTTATTTAAAAAAATAAATGGAAGTGAAAGGATCTACTTTGATTGCTTTAAAATAAACCTCGGTCCCGAAACAATCATGTTAATAGAAAGAAGATGGCTGTCAAATGTAATTGTTTATTACAAAAAATAATGGAGCAATTCTTCGTCCCTTTTGATTTTAATAGGTTTTGTAATTGAATTCGGTGTGTAAAGTATTATTTTCGGTATTTTTTAACTGTAAACAAGGTTATTAAATTATCGGGATCTTATTGATAGTACTTTCTTGCCAAAGTATTGTTTTTTTTTTAATAAAGGTAGGTATATTAATACTTGAATGAGATGAGACGGAATTAGATTACTGATATATAACATGTTTGTCGCTAACCTGCAATAACTAATATTAATAGGTAACAGTTATTATCATATCTTGCCTTTGAATTATTTAACAATACCTAAGCTGACAAGGGTCATAGAGCAACACAGTCACACAAAGAGAGGTATTAACTAAATAAGGGTTGTAATCTCTTAACATCTGCAATTTCACAAGGGCCACATCGCAGTGTAGTTCTTGGTTAATGGAGGTGATGTAATGAACGAGGCTTCAAAGTCATCTTACTACGTTGACATCTGAAAAATCATCTGCTAAGTAAGTAAGATATCTATTTATGTGAAAAATACATTTCTATTAAATAATACGTGAAAGATTTTTTTTAAAGATTACTACCAGAGTTTTGCAGTCTATTAGTATTCTTGTTAACCCCTCGTGCTAAGCTAAAATGCTTGTGTTACGAGTGGGTTCACGTCGGTAGTACAATGAGTGGGGTTCGAACCGGCGACCTCACGATCACAAGTCTGACGCCCTAGCCATTGGGGTAAGGCCGCTATAATGTAATATAGAAAAGTATTGATGATGGATTTCTCCGTCTGTGATTCCGTGATTATTTTGTCGTTGGTAATAATTAATTAGAAGGACGATTTGCCAACAGTATTACTAGTATAATTTTTTTTTATACGCATTTTTTTACATAACCGTTTTCCTCAAGTTGATGGCAGTTAGAAATTGATATCGTCCGTAATACTGCAACACCGCGTAAGTGCATGTTGCTAATAAGATGTAATTTCCTAATATTTTCGTAATATATACTTAGTTAAGTTATATAAAATATCAATTTACTACATTTGATTATTATTAGCTATAAGGTACCTTAGTAGCTATATGGTAAATAACGATGATATGGCAAAGTAAGCTCTAGTGCCTTACTATTCAAGATAATCTAGGTTATATGAACGGGCGTCCCTAAAACATGTTCGATTTCATTTTAATTTGTTATTTTTAATGCTATTGAAAATGTTTATACTTACGATCAGTTGTGCTGCCAACAGTAAATAATTTTGCTGTTTAATACTCGTGCTACGACAAAAAAATCATCATCATCATCCCGTACAACATCCACTGCTGAACATGGGCTTTGCCATAGTCACCACGCTTGGCAGGAGGATTGGTGACCGCAGTGTTATGTTGTAATACACATGGAAACGCTGCTGCCCGTTCCCTGGTATACGCTTGTTATAGATGATGCTATAACTATCGGGACCAACGGCTTAACGTGCTTTCCGAGGCACGGAGGTTAGTCCCTCAACCAACCGGAAAGAAATATTAGAATTTGCACAAAGATTTCTTGTCCGGTGTGGAGATCGAACCCACGACCTCCGAGACTTAAAGCGAGCCACTACTCTACGGAGATTGTCTAAAAAATTGCGACGTATAAACTTGTTAGTCACAATCTTTAATGAGCGTATCATCTTCCAAATGTATGTCTAAGGAAGCATTGATAGTTTGCCTCGAGTCATATATCTAAAGAGGTGTCTAATGGCGCTAAATACCATGTTCTAATAGATTTGGCTTCGTAGTTAATCCTGTTAAATGCCAGGCCATAATTGCAGGCAACCCTAGAATGTTGTCCAGAGTAGATAAATTCGTTACCACAAATTACTTTAGACAAGACGGTCATTCCTAGTAGCAGGGTTAAAGATCTTGGTTTGTTTATCGACTCGACATTAATCTGCGTTGCAAATAGTGCAGTGATACAGTTCAAGGTATTTTGCGATTTTGCGTCAGAAACTTTCTTCCTGGCAAAACTAAAGTAACGCTGGTGCAGGCTGTGATATTTCCCATCATTGACTATGGTGATGTGTGCTTTGACGTGAATGTAGATCGCCTCAGAAACTCGATCGATTTCGTCATAACTGCATTCAGTTCCTTTTTAATCTCGGCATGGATAATCATGTTGTTTTACATTGTCATCAATAAATTTTACAGCGTAAGAATCGAACCCACTACCTCGGAAACTTAAAGCAAAACCTTAAACCGCTTGGCTATAGGTTGCCTTTTATACTCTAACTTCGCACGCGGTTCACCCGCGTAGCCCCCATTCCCGTATGAACTTCATACCACTCAACGCCAGGTCGACACGATAAGAAGAAGACCACTCACAATGAAAAAAATTAAAATCGAACCAGTAGTTGCTGAGATTGGCGCGTTCAATCAAACAAACAAACTCTTCAGACAACATAATACAACGAGCAAAAAGATCAATTAAACCGTTAAAATGCAGTTAAAACCATATTTATCCAACAAATGGGGCAATTAAATGTTTAAGTGACTCGTAATACATAAAGCTTTATTAAACTCAGCAACGTGATGCCTATTTGCTGCTTTATTACTTGTTTCTACACTTTTCTTTCACAATCTATGATAGAATAAAATTTCTCGTGTTACGTTATTTATCTTTTGTATTATTTTACCAGCCGGTGCGGTTTGCATTCTAAATGACAATGAGGATTTTTTTTTTGCGCGTAATGGCTTCCCTTCTAAAACAAAATGTTTAAAGAATGTTTAGGTCGACTGAACTTAAAAGTGAAATATGTCATTGTCACTAAATTACCGGGTGTCCCCAAGGAAGTTAAGTAGGTACTACTTGGTACCTATAAACTCGGGACATTCCTTTGTCTCTTATCTTTTGAGGTTTTTATTTTCGTTAGATCTGCTATGGGTTCTATGATTTATTTACTAGCATCCCACACGCGGTTTTGCCTGTGTAACTCGTGCTCCCGTAGGAACTTTATAATTAAAGCAGATTCACGAACTGCTGTTTCCGTAGCAACTGCATATTTAAATATTTATCAATAAAATAGCTATCTATTACTGTTTTGTTTCAAATTGGATCAGTAGGTACTTCTTGAGATTGGCGCGCTCAAGCAAATTAACAAACAAACAAACTCTTTAGGTTTATATATTAGTAAGTATATATATAGCCTACGTTACTCCTGGATAGTGTAGCTGGTGTGTCATAATTATTCATATCTGAGTAGTTCTTGAAGGACTACCATCTGTCATACTGTTGTACTGATGACAGTATGACAACCGATGATTCTTTATGGGTGAAGATTTCACTGCTTGTTGTGTGAAAATGAAAATGAAAACGTTTATTGATAATGTAGACGCATCGATCGTACTTATTATAAGTCAAATACAATAATAATGAAAACCAAAAAGAAAAAAGAATCTTGTCTAAAAAATTAGTTTACATTTCAATAATTAAATAAAATTTACCATTGTGGTCATGGCATGAGATAATCGCTTATTATAAAATATAATTAAGATCAACCAGCATGGGCTGAGATCGGTCTGCAGCATAGAACGCGTCGCGAGCCTCGCCTTACGAGGACGACCGGACCCTACCCTAGCTTCCTACGAGTTTTTCTCTATCTACCTACGTGTGTAATAGTAATGATTGTAAACTCTTCTCATAATCGTGGACATATACATTTAAAATGCATTTAACAATGTGTTACCTTTACCTCTTTGGTTGAGCATAAGATAACCAAGCAGCTATGTACGAAGGGACAACTTCATCATCAGCCCGTACAACGTCCACTGCTGAACATGGACCTCCTCCGGGGGAGGGTATTTGCCATAGTCACCACGCTTAGCAGGCGGGTTGGTGACCGCAATATTATGATGTAACATACAAGGAAACGCTTTTGCCCGTTCCCTGATAAACGATTATTATAGATGATGTTATATTAATCGGGACCAACGGCTTAACGTGCTTTCCGAGGCACGGAGGGTAGTCCCTCAACCAACCAGACCCGGAAAGAAATTGAAGCATTTACACAAAGATTTCCTGTCCGGCGTGGGGATCGAACCCACGACCTCCGATATTTAAAGCGAGCCAAATACCACTACGCTAAGGAGGTTATCTAGGGGGACAACTTATATTAATTAGAAATCTCTTCGAGTTCAGTCAACCTGAGATTAGAAGTCAAAACATAGAATTTGACTGCACCGGTGGCTCAATGGTTACGATAGTTGCCTCTGAGACCTGGTGTTCTGGGTTCGATTCCCACCCGGGACAATTATTTGTGTGAACCACAAATAGTTGTTCTCAGTCTAGGTGTTCTGTGTGTCCGTGAAATGAATGTTTGTAAAGTCCCCCGCGACACAGGGATTTATTTCCCTAGTGCCGTAGTTGTCTTTTTAAGAAAAAAAAAATAATCATTAACTTATTTTACATAGGTACCTATCTATTCAGGAGAAATCCCAGAAAATCTGAATCCGACACTAATTCAACCTGATCAAAAATGGCATATATAACTGTATATTGAGACTAGCTTCGCGCGCGCGGTTTCACCCGCGTAACTCCCGTTCCCGTAGAAAGTTTATAAAATATAGCTTATAGCCTTCCTCGATAAATGGGCTATCTAACACTGAAATGATTTTTCAAATCGGACCAGTAGTTGCTAAGATTAGAGCGTTCAAGCAAACAAACTCTTCAGCTTTATCTATTTCCCGCCCCGGCTTCGCACGGGTGGACTTTTATACCCCACCCCTGCCCTACCCTACCCATACCCTAACCCTACCCTACCCCTACCCTACCCCTACCCTACCCCTACCCCTACCCCTACCCTACCCCTACCCTACCCTACCCTACCCCTACCCTACCCCTACCCTACCCCTACCCCACCCCTACCCTACCCTACCCTACCCTCTGCCCTACCTCTACCCAAAAGTGTCCTTCTCCCAGTTCTTAGCTACCTCCCTACCAATTTTCAGCCAAATCGGTTCAGCCGTTCTTGAGTTATAAATAGTGTAACTAACACGACTTTCTTTTGTTTTTAAAATGTATTCTGCTATTACTTACTGTCCGTCACTTGGGGACCGAATCGACGACCCACTAGTCTTTAACCGATCTCTTTAGTTAGGCCACAGAGGTTGACAGGGTATTTAATTATATTAGAAAATCATTGGTGTACCTATTTCCAATTAGGTGTAACGTCGATTATAACTTAATATTGATCATTTTCAAAATCAAGCTGTTATTGCAACGTTTTTGACTACAAAGTTAAATAATATTTTAATATATAATTTTTATTCTTTGCTCGACACTGAAACAAACGTGTTTATTGTTATTCAATTTATTTTTGTCGATTCGATTTATTGAATTAAGACCATTCAGTAGTTTCAGAAACTTATGAATGCAAGTAAAAGAAATATGGAGTAGGAAGGTTACAAACATTTTCCATAGTTCCTTTGGGAGAGATGATAAAAATCATAATTTTGATATAGTTTGAAGTCCTTTAATCGTATTTAGTGCATAACAAAGTGTTACATCTTGTTTTTAATTACAACATCTTCGGTTTTGTAGTTTTTAAATGTTATTAGGTATGAATCTTTGTATTTTACTAGTTGATTCTTTCTACGTAATTAACGGATTGGGCTGAGATTAGCACATATAAGTATGATACTTAAAAAATCCAAAGCTTGTATGATATGGAAAAAATAAATCTACAAGCACAAGTCGCAGGCAACAGCTAAATATTGAAATACACGCACACATAATCATATTTTAACCTTGCCCGTCAAAACAAATCTCAACTCAAAAGCGAGTGAACTCAACGACTCTCAAAAATCCCGTAACATTTCAATATCATTCAAATGTTATGTAAATAGAAAACAACGATGGTTGAATTTTGTGCAAAAGTTTAAATATCTTTAAAGTCGTTAAAAGGGTCGTGCGGTCAAATTTATTCTCGTTTAATGTTAATTGATGAGTATGGCGATTTGTTAAAATTATTCCTAACACAAAGAAGGGTTTGTCCCTGTTTTAGTACCATTCGATTCATGACGTCACTAAATTATATCTCAATACTTCTTCTTCGCTTCAACAGCCCATTTACGTCCACTGCTGAACATGGGCCTCATATCAGACCTTGGCAAGTCAGGGTTGTTGAGTTGCCATAATCACCACGCTTGGCAGGCGGATTGGTGATTGCAGTAAGATAGGAGTATTTATTTTTGTTGAGTAGGAGCAAACACTAAGACTTATTTAAAATCATAAATACATGTTCTCCAAGCATAGGTAATATCGACTTTATTTTACAATGAGTTTCCCTCCAAAATTTGACATACGCGAAACCAGGCGGAAAGGGTAGTGAATAATATCACGACAAACAATATTATGTTATCTTGGAAGCAAATTTACAAATATAACTTTTTTCTAAATCGTTTGTCTTTTAATTTACATTGTTTTCAATTAAGTACAAAAGCTGTTCACGATAGACAGGAAAGAGTCAGGAAATAGAAAAGGATGTTTATGTCTATCATTGAGAGTAAACCTTTATTATAAAGGCCGGAATATTTTTTCCATGAACAGATACTTTGTTTTATTTATTCTTTTTCTCTTTGATCATGAAAAAAAAACATTTACAAGACGCAAGGTTTTGGTAACGTTGCCGCAAGAAAGCAGGTTGTAATTAATATTCAGTAGGTTTTAAAGCAATTTAAAATCTTGATTCCAATAATCAAAATCAGATATTTCGAAAGTGTAAGTGTAATGAAAGTGTTTCCGGGCACTCAATTCGTAACTTCGCAGTTACGAATTGAGTGCCCGGAAAAACTTTAATGCTCTGTTATTATAGGAGCGTTAACATACATAGGTACCGGTTTTAGGTTTCCGGCTTAGAATAGACCACCCCATGTCTTCCCATGGGTGTCGTAAAAGGCGACTAAGGGACATATTATTATGGCTGATGGATGGGCAGCATCTATTAGCTCAAGGTTTTCATCTTACTGCGATCACCAATCCGTCTGCCAGGCGTGGTGATTATGGCAATATCCCTCTACGATACTGGCTTGCCAAGGTCTGTTAAGAGGAAGCCCATGTTCAGCAATAATTACAATTACCAATACAACAGCAGTTACCTACTTCTGTTGCTCACTTATTATTGTCTATATATAGATACAGGGCAGATGATAGATAATCCGAAAAGTACTTTTTAATCGCTAAAAATAGAACATCATATTTGTTTTTTTTTTAAAGAGATATTCTGACTGTATTTGTAATACAGTCACAGTATTACTTTCTGAAACTTAAAATTACACAAGCATTACAAATCTGTGGGTGCAGTCCCGCTCTCCTAGATAACAATTTTCTGTGGTACGAGCTCATAGTGAACCAATGCTAATTAATTGTATGTTATATATTATAATATTTATATTACCTTATTCATAGTTTTGGTATGCCGATAGAAGTCAACTACGAATTCATTCAAAATATATGTTCGGAATGAGGAAAATATTGAAAAGAACAGGAGGAACCATTACACCTCATTAGTTGATCAAAGGGTAGGCAGACCATTTGTTAATGAATGAAGTTGGAATGGCTCGCGCATATACCTATACGGTATATTGGCCGTTTTGTATGGGCTATAGAGGCAAACTAATGGACTACGGGAAATTGGAGTTGATCAGCGAATGAACATCTCTTTTTTATAGATGACTTTCCAGATATTTGGGAGACAAAATATTTATTAATATTATGAATGGATATTTAAGTATTGTATGATAATATTACGCATTAAATACACACCTAATAATATATATTTTCACTAGCGACCCGCCCCGGCTTCACACGGGTTCAATGATGATGAATTAAAGATATAAAACTAAAACATACGCATCAAAACCCGTTGCATAGTTTTAAAGATCTAAGCATACAAAGGGACAGACAGAGTCTGCAGGAAGCGATTTTGTATATTATGTGAAAATAAGGAAATTTTGCGTTTTTTTTCGGATGGACATACGTAGGTAGCGACGATGCTTTTGCTACTTCACCGGGCATAAAGGCGAGCAGAGCTCCAGCCTTAATAAATGGTTTTAAAACTACAAACTAAGAAACCTGCGCAAGAGAGTGCTCCCTGTGGGGCTTGGACCTCGGCTCAGGGCGGTCGCTGGCGATGAGATTGAGGAATTATGACTTTTAGTATTTTAGGGGAGTTTTGTGCAACTGTCGCTCTACTTTACAGCTCGCGGGCCTCTCGGACTTCGGGTCTACGAGGGCATCGGATGGTTGATATAAGCAGACTACTCTTATCGTTTATATGAATATTGTAAAGAGTTAAAGTTTATGTTTATAGATCTAATGTAAAAACTTTGAATTTTATTTTATTAATCGAGGGAGCCACATTATTTCTGAATGTCAGAGACGTGTAACGTCCACTGCTGAACATGGGCCTCCTCCCGAGAGAAAGTTTTTGCCATAGTCACCACGCTTGGCTTGCGGGTTGGTGTATGGGTTGGGCTTTACCTTCGATCAAATCCAGCCCGCAGTCCAAATCAATTATTCTCAAACTAGCTTCCCGTGCGGTTTTACCGCGTAACTCTAGTTTCAGAACTTCATCTAGCCTAATATTATAAAGAGGAAAGATTTGTATGTAAGTATGTTTGTAACGAATTGGCTCAAAAAGTACAGGACCGATTTTAATAATTCTTTCACCATTTGAATGCATCGCCGTGTGGTTTCCGGCTTAGAATAGACCAACCCATGTCTGCCCATGGGTGTCGTAAAAGACGACTAAGGGACATATGGCTGATGGATGGGCAGCAGCATCTATTAGCTCAAGGTTTACATCTTAATGTGATCACCAATCCGTCTGCCAAGCGTGGTGATTATGGCAATATCCCTCAACGATCCTGGCTTGCTAAGGTCTGTTAAGAGGAGGCCCATGTTCAGCAGTGGACGTAAACGGGCTGTTGATGATGATGATGGTTTGAATGCTACATTATCACTGATTAATATAGGCTATATTTAATTATGAAGTTCTCACGGGAACGGGAGTTACGCGTGTAAAACGGTGCGCGGGAAGCTAGTCATTAAATATAGCCTATAACCTTCCTCGATAAATACGCTATCTAACATTGAAATATTCATCTAGCAAACAAACAAATCTTCAGCTCCATATAAATATACTATACTAGCGGCCCGCCCCGGCTTCGCACGGGAACAATACTGATACTTATACTACAGAATGTCTTTAAACCTCTAACAAACGGGCGAAATTTGGTCAAAACAATCAGAAACAAATTAATATAGGTAGGTACCTACTAAAACTCAGTGAAATAAGTAGGTGGGTATACTTTTATCGTATGAAATACCTATACTCTTCAGCACTAACAATACAACAAACACTAAATAAATAGGTATTCAAGTATCTATCCATCATAGTTACAACGAACACAAAATAAAAAAATTGCCCTATGATTCTTAAGGATCGAGCGCGCATAATCGCATTCGGCCTATCTCCGTAGCGTAGCGGTAATTGGCTCGCTTTAAATCTCGGAGGTCGTGGGTTCGATCCCCACACCGGCCAAGAAATCTTTGTGTAAATTCTAAGATTTCTTTCCGGGTCAGGTTGGTTGAGGGACTACCATCCGTGCCTCGGAAAGCACGTCAAGCCGTTGGTCCCGATTGTTATAACATCATTTATAATAATCGTATATCAAGGAACGGGCAGCAGCGTTTCCTTGTGTGTTACAACATAATTCTGCGGTCACCAACCCGCCAGCCAAGCGTGGTGACTATGGCAATACCCTCCCTCGGGAGGAGGCCCATGTTCAGCAGTGGACGATATACGGGCTGATGATGATGATGACCTACTAAAACTCAGTGAAATAAGTAGGTGGGTATACTTTTATCGTATGAAATACCTTTACTCTTCAGGACTAACAATACAACAAACACTAAATAAATAGGTATTCAAGTGTTTGTTTTGTGTTCGTTGTAACTATCCATCATAGTTACAACGAACAAAAAACAAAAAAATTGCCCTTTAATTCATAAGGATCGAGCGCGCATAATCGCATTCGGCCTATCCAAAACACGCGCTGTTATTTTGCGATAACTTCTAAGTTATTCATTTAAAGTATATAGTGTAGGGGTAAAATAATGTGCATGAAATGCTTAAGAATTTTAACTCTTTTAAAATAATAAGGATAAATACTGAATCCGTCTGATTAGCTTTACAATTACCGCATTAGAAATGATCATTTTTCTAAAAGATATAATGGATATTGCTATATCCATTATATCTTTTAGAAAAATGATCATCGTTAACCTTGAAAGATAGACATATGCTATCGTTGACTTTTTTGTAGATCTAAAAGAGAAGAATATTTCCGCCATACATTGTTTTGTTATATATCATAGGGTTTAGGTAGCGTTTTCGTTGAAAGCTCCCAAATGGCTTACTTTTTTCCGACACCTCTGACAAATATCAATATATATTAGTCAAATGTACACATAAACTAAACAAATCATATACGTAAACCTTCCGGAAGAATCGTTCTATCGATTAGTAACAACCGCATGAAAATCCATGTAGTAGTTTTTGAGTTTATCGCGAACAGACAGACAGACGGACAGACGCGGCCGGGGACTTTGTTTATAATATGTAGTGATGTAGTGATAGCGGTCGCCCGCGGCTCCGTGCGGATGTCGGTTACCGCTGCAAAAAGCCTACCCAGGAAAGACACGGTCAGCAAAATGATTCCCAGGTCAATTCACAGACACCGACATAAACATCGACGACGCAGTCATTATCCGCAGGCTGCACAGATTGTCTTTCTGTGGATGTTAAAGTTGTTAATGATGAAAATATTTAAATAGGCATTTTAGGCATTTTCAAATGTTCAAGAAAATATTAATAGCGTGTAATATTCTAGCTCTGAAAAGAACTGTTGTTTAGCACTGAGAAGAACTGTTGATTAGCTCTGAGAAGAACTTTTGCGTAGGTGTAGTTTTAAGAACGAAATAAAAAAAACTCGCATGAAATTTATTATGACTTCGCAACGGGCCGTGCAGCAGAAATCGTAATATTTTAATTTAGCCATAACTTCAAAACCAAACGTCCAATTTTAATCATTCAAATACCAAATATTATCTACATAAACTGTACTTAGTGATGAAATAATTTATTTTGATAAGGATTAATAGCATGAGTTAAATAAACGCGTTTAAATGTAGTCCAAAAAAAATCAAGATTTCTAAATAAAAAAATGGTCGTTTTGCCTCACTCGACATAGATAGGTATAGTGTGTCGCGGACTTTTTTGTAGATATTTATAAGATCTACAATTAATTAGAACATTGTATGGTTCTATCTTTTATAGTTTAGGCAGCGTACGCAAAATAAGTAACTTTTCTGGTTGATTTTTTACACCTTGTGTCAGAAAAACCCAAATATCTTACGGAACCCGATTTTTTTCCAAAATAAAATTTAGCCTATGTTACTCGTGGATAATGTAGCTTTCGAATGGTGAGACAATTTTTGAAATCGGTCCAGTACTTTTTGAGCCTATTCATTACAACCAAACAAACAAACAAAGTTTTCCTCTTTATAATATTAGTATAGATATATAATATATGAATTTTTTAATTCGTAATATCTTTTGAATGGAAAGTCCAATTTAAATAATTTAAAAACTATTTTATAGGTAGTTAAATGGTCTTGACCATAAAATAATTTATTTGGATAAGGATTAATATAAACACATAAATAGCATGGTTTGAATTTGGTTAGCATTTTCATTAATGTTTAAAATGAAAAAAGTTGTTGTAGTGACATAACTACAATAGTTGGACATATGCTACCGCGGAGTTTTTTGTAGACATTATGATGTTCTTCAATATTGTTGTACATTATTTTGTTCTATCGCTAATAGTTTCGGCAGCGCATTCGACGAAAGACATTTTAAGACTCATTTTTCTACACCTTCGGTTACATTGTTCAAATTTTACCAAGGATCCCTATTTTTTTTCAAAATGAAATGTAGTCTATGTCAAATTGGAAAAATGTAGCATTCTATTGGTGAAAGAATTTTTTAAATCGGCCCAGTACTTTTTTAGCCTATTCATTACAAACATACAAACATACAAAAATAGGTACAAATCTTTCCTCTTTATAATATTAGTGTAGATTAAAACGTGTCTTTATGTTAAATCATGACATGTTATGATTTAATATATTGTTAACTAAGCTTTTCCTTGCTTACTTTTACTTATCACTTTCCAGTTTCCTCTGGGCTACAAATAACATCATTATAGAACTTGTGAACTTTACCACTAGTGGCGGAACAATATATGGGGTGTGCTAGTTAAGCTAAGGCGAGATTTATATCAGCTATCTTGTGACATTGTAATAGGGATGGGAAAAATGTAGACGATAGTTTTACTTTACTTCACTTTGGTTGGCGATAATTTTGTGTTTTTCTTGTGTTATAACTGAAAATAAGGTAGAAAATTAAAGTTCTTTTCCCATACCAAGCGATCTGTTAATCAGAGCGCCACACAGAAGAAAGGTAGGTAGGTAACTAATTACAGATTCGAAAATTTACAGTGCTATTCACGGACAATACTTTGGCTTGGCTTTTAGTATTCACCTGGGAATAAAAGCCCTAGTATTATTTACTGTGGATACAGCCAAAATTCTGATAGCCGCAATGCAATAGCAATTCTAGCATTGCGGCTATCAGAATTTACCTCTTCAATAGAAGAGGTTACCTATGAATGTGCTAAACTATACCTAAGTTTAACACTCCGCGCCTACGTAGAAATCATAAATTTCGTTCGTTTTAATACTAAGAATATAAATTGGTTAAATTTATATTCTTAGTAAAATTAAAAGTTATTTTTAACAACGACAATGTAAAAATTAAAATAAAACCAAAATAATAATAAGAATAAATTTATTCAGATAAAATAATTCTGAATTTACAAATTAGGAACAGTTTACTTAAAATATAGTTTAGTAGGTAACCTAGTGAAATATCGAATTTCTGTTACCCGAATCTTAAAACCCCGAAAACGGTTGATAGAACTTTTAAAAGACAGATGTAATGAATGACAACTTTCTATAATTCCGTTTTTAATTTCCCAGATGAATCAATTTACAGGTGCACCTAAACCAAATTTTCACAAACTATTTTTTTGTTTCCCATATTGTCATTATCCAAATATTAAGTTATACCAGATTCTCAGAATATTTTTTTTGTTTCCCATCGTACCATTTTCTAAATAAACTATTACCAAATTTTCATAATATTTTTATTTGGTTCCCATACAATTGTGTTCCAACTAAAATATATACAGGTATAGTAAAACTCAGTAAATTTATACGATTCATTTATTAGGAACAGTAAGTAATTTAGAAATTTACTTTATTTAGTTGCCTATTACAGATAGGTTTAAGTGTCATATTCGACTCAGTAGGTTAGGTTAGGGCAGAACTGCGATCCCGCCAGAACAGACCTACTCGCTATTGTTTTACTTGACCATTACAGACATTATTAATAATTTATTGAAAAAAAGGATTTAGTATTTCTGAATATCGTTTATTTTAAAATAAAACGTCTTGGTTATTATTGGTTGCATTTCAAAAATTTGTGTTTTAAAAATTCGGCTTTCGTGCATATGGATTACGGTCATCTGGATTTTGTGCATTTAGATTTTGTGTGTCTAGAAATCGTTCGTCTGGATTATAAAACGTCGTACAAATGAATATATGGGCAAATGAAATTCGGAGTTGCGATTATATGGCAAATAAAACTTCGGAATTTGAAAAAACGGTAATTGAATCAAACGTTTTCCGGATTATGATATTCGGAATATTAAAATTCGGTATTAAGATAGGTAACCAGTTTAGTACCTTGCTTGAACTAGGTTTATCCTACGACAACTACCTACTATTCTGTGTTTGGTGTTTTATAACTTTATAATATATACGATACATAAAGTTGACGTATTTTGTAGTAAATATCAATGCTGAAACACAGCAAAAGTTCTGTCACATATATTTTAAAAAGTAAAAAGTATCGATATAATTCAACCCCTTCAGTTATCGACACACGCAACACTCAGATCACTGTGCAATATAATATGGTGGAACAAAATGTTTACCATATTCTTGCATCTTACAATAAATACCTACAAGATAATCTTTATTGTGATTTTAATTAACCCCTTGTGCTAAGTTAAAAGGCTTAATATGTTATGAGTAGGTTCACTACGGTAGTACAATCAGATATCCACAAGATTTTGTGGATATCTGATTGTAGATTGTAGTGTGTTTGTGTTAGTAAGTATACTTTAATAACTTAGCCTCTCAACCGTCAAGACACCGCGGCACGGTCGCGCGGTTTTGTAGCGTAACAGTATAAATAACTTTTATTTTTTATACCAATGTGTCCTAGTACAAGGGAGCGAGCTTTTCTGCAATGTGCCGTTTTTAAAAAGAGTTTTTATAAAGCCATAGATGTGCTATAAAATAATTTGGACTTCGAAATTATTGGGATAATCACAATACACGGGTAAGATATATATTACATTTATATAGATAGGTATATACCTTACTGGCTTCTTGCACGCGGTGTCACCTGCGTATCACCCGTTTCCATGGGGACTTAAAAATAAATATAGCCTTTGAAACTCCTTAATACCTAATGTAGCTTTCTAATGGTGAATGAATTTATGAAATAAGTCTAGTTTTGGAGCCTATTCAATGCAAAAAAACAAACAATCAAATCTTTCTTCTATATAAATAATATTAGTAGGCAGTTATAAGGTAGGTAGGTGTAATATCATCTATCAAAATATTTTCGGTATGTACATATGTTTTACAGGGCAAAAAATCAATTCAATATTTGAGTTTCAACCTTATTGCAGTATAATCGCCGATATTAGGTATATCGGTGACTAGGTACAGCTTTTGTCAGGAGATCCCGCGGCGGTGCCATATTGGCCGCGGGTGCCGTCGGGGGGCCGGATTGCTTATGCGTGCCCGGCCCCCGCCAACGGCGGATCCAAGGAGTGTCCGGGGGTTTTAGTGGTGTAGGGTCATTTCCTCGTGGTATGAGCATACCACGCTATAGAAAGAGCGAGTCCCACATCCCATCGCCAGCGCGCGAATACGCTACAGCGACGGTGGGAATACCTAAATGAATTTACCCCCGGACAAAAAATAAAGTAGATGTTGATAGTTTATAGTGACGTGCCTAATATATTGTGTCGCGGGACATGAATGGCACGTGTACCATTGGTTCGTCATCCTTGACCTAGACGCCTAGACACATTTCCTTTCCACAACAAAAAGAGATCATTCTCAAATAGATTCATTGAAGAGATCTAGTTTCAATAGGAACTAGTTTGACAGAGGTTGAGCTGATTGATGGCCGAAAATCGTTTTATAATCGCTACATGAGTGTTGCTTGCGTCTATTGTGTAGATAAATGTAAGATTAAGAACTTTTTTTTTAAGTGGCTGTCTAAGGCTACCCACTAACAGCTGAACGCGGTGAAACCGCGCACGAAAATCCTAATTAAGTACTCAATATTTTTACATTATGTAATGTACATAATGATATGATATTTCATAATATTATTATGTTTTTTTACACACAGAGTTTAAGTTGAATGCCAAAAAAATGCCTTGCACTTTACAGGCATTTTATGTATGGCGAATAGATATTACCCTTTATTATCAGATCAGTTTAATTTTTTATGTAGTTTATTTCTGTTTTAACATTTCCCAATTAATCATATATCGTTTATAAGCTATTAGGCGTGTATAAAATCAATATTTCCAATTCGCTACGGATCTAAAAGCCACAGACATTTTACTCTCGGGACCTTAAGCGTAATCGAATTGAAGCTTAGAATTGAATATTTGATGTCATATTTTTGAGCTACACTTTTACTAGATATTTGTGTTTTAGAAATGCTTCTTTTATCCAAGCATAACGCCTTTAACCACTTTTTCAGTATTTTAAGGGTTTTACTGGACTGTTAAATATTAATATAATTATCATCATCATCATCTTCAGCCTGTAGAACGTCCACTGCTGAACATGGGCCTCCTCCCGAGGGAGGGTATTTGCCATAGTCACCACGCTTGGCAGGCGGATTGGTGCCCGCAGCTTAACGTGCTTTCCGAGGCACAGAGGGTAGTGCTTCAAGCAACCAGACCCGGAAAGAAATCTTAGAATTTACACAAAGATTTCTTGAACGACCTCCGAGATTTAAAGCGAGCCCAATACCGCTTCGCTACGGAGGTTGTGAGGTGAAATGTTACTTAATGGCTAGAAATGTAGCTTATTTAAGAGGACAGTAGTATTAAAATCGAGTGTAGTATTAAACTGTATGCTTATCTATACTTATATATAAAGCTGAAGAGTTTTTTGCCACTAAAGTATTATTTAAGTAACGACCCGCCCCGGATTCGCACGAGCGCATTGCTTATATATTACACATATAAACCTTCTTCTTGAATCAATCTATCTATTAAAAAAAGCCCCGTCAAAATCTGTTGCGTAGTTTTAAAGATCTAAGCATTCATAGGGACGGACAGACAGCGGCAAGCGACTTTGTTTTATACTATATAGTGATATAAACCTTCTTCTTGAATCAATCTATCTATTAAGAAAAGCCGCTTCAAAATCCGTTGCGTAGTTTTAAAGATCTAAGCATACATAGGGTCGGATAATAATCAGCGGAAAGCGACTATGTTTTATACTATGTATTGATGAGACAATAAGGTTTAAAAATTATAAATGTGAGTCTTCAGCAAGTGCAATGTTCAGCAGACGTGACGTAATCTAATAACCGTTGGTCGTAGGCGGTAGATGTGCATTGTACGGAAGTGAGCGAGCCTGGCTGATGCCTCCATTGAAGGGCAGCTTGAGTGTCTCAAACTATTCATCAAGAAATCAATAGAAAATATTAACTATTACTTCAAAAGTCCGTTAACGTCCACTGCTGATCATGCCTCCTCTAAACAGGTCTTTATGAGCCAGGGTCGTTGAGATCACCACGCTTGGCAGTTGGACTGGTGATCTCCGTAAAGTACTAAGTAAGCTGGAGCTGATAGACACTGTCTATCCATAAGTTGTATGTCCTTTAGATACCTTAAGAGACCCATGGAATGACATACCACTTTCGCCTCTCCATTCATTATTTGCCTCATGTATGTTCTACGGTTCAGGGTTCTTTAAACCTAATCTTTCTTAAGAACGTCCCCGACTTGAACGTGGGATGTCCACCTTGGTCTTCTGCTTCTAACCCTTCCGTTTATATTCCCTCTATACATTCTACTTCTTAGTCTCATTTCATTTATTATCTCTACATATCCGAACCAATTCAACATAATTATCTTTCTCAATCCTTGTCACTACACCTACTTTCATACCAAAACGTTCCATAATCAGTAATATTAGGAGTATGGTATAGTAAGTGTGGTGACAACGGCAACATCGTCATGGCAATGCTCAGCAATGGACCTGATGACCAATGTATGGTTGCCATTAGCCTAGTTCCATTTTGCCTTATGGGAAAACTGTACCTATCTGTAACTGAAAATTGTAACTGTATCTAAAGAAGTAATATATATATTTTTTTTTAAGACACCTCCCGCACTAGGGAAATAAATCCCTGTGTCGCGGGGGACTTTACTAACATTAATTTTACGGACATAAAGAACACCCAGACTCAGAACAACTATTCGTGGTTCACACAAATAATTGTCCCGGGTGGGGTTAGTCATATTATATGTATAGCAAAATAACAAAGCAAACAAACTTTGTGAGCCGTTGTCCAGTTATAATTAGCTTAAGGCACACCGGACACGGAGGCTGGACTTATGTAAACCCTGCCTACGCTACAATCTGGTTAGCAAGTATTGTTTACCTGTCGTATAGTCGTGAACACGCCGTGTGACTACATGTCGAGGATTTTACTTAATTTGTTGTTGTACCTATGTCCTTTGGCTTGCCTCCCTTTAATGTAAGATATTCGAACGTCACCAACCTTGGAACCAAGTCAAATTACACGCGATGCTTTGGAAATCATGCTAAGTCACTGATTTTGGCTGTCATAACGTCATTAATGGCAACGTAGATATTAACACTACCATTCTACGTCAATGAGCTTGATAAATATTGTAAAATGTATGACAATTTAATTAATTTATTTTAATATATAAGTGGTTGCTTTTATAGCAACCATTTATATATACGAAACCGGGTTGTACAACCCAGTTTTGTATTGCGTGTGTTGAGTCTCTTAATAATTTATGCGGTTTAAATGAACAATATTCATCGCTTTGGTATTAACATACAATGTTTAAGAGAAGACCAACCAAAGCTTCACTTTCAAGCTTCCTGCGCGCGGTTTCTCCCGTGTAACTTCTGTTTCCGTAAGAACTTTATCATCAAATACCTATCGCATATTATGTAAGTGTTGGATAACATCATCATCATCATCAGCCCGTACAACGTCCACTGCTGAACATGGGCCTCCTCCCAAAGGAAAGTATTTGCCATAGTCACCACGCTTAACAAGCGGGTTGGTGACCGCAGTATTATGTTGTACCACACAAGAAAACGCTGCAGCCCGTTTCTTGACATACGATTATTATAGATGATGTTATAACAATCGGGACCAACGGATTAACGTGCTTTCCGAGGCACGGAGGGTAGTCCCAACCAGTCAACAACCAGACCCGGAAATAAATCTTAGAATTTATACAAAGATTTCCTGTCTGGCCTGGGGATCGAACCCACGACCTCCGAGATTTAAAGCGAGCCCAATACCGCAACGCTACGAAGGTAGTCCATAACCGGTGTGTTGGATAACGTATCTTTCGAATAGTAAAATATTTTTTCAAATCCTACCAGTAGTACTTTAGATTGGAGCATGCAAGTAAACAAATAAACTCTTATTCATAATATTAGCGTATAAAATGCGTATAAAATTTATCAATTACATACTTACAAAATATCATAAAATATATTATAACTAGCTTCCCACCCGTGGTTTTACCCGCGTAACTCGCGTTCCCGTTGGAACTACCTAATAAAATGTATGCCTATAGTCTCCCTCGATAAACGGTCTATCTAACAATAAAATATTTTTTCAAAACGGACTAGTGGTTCTTTAGATTAGTGCGTTCAAGCAAACAAACAAACAAACTCTTCAGCTTTATATATTAGTATAGATTTACAAACGACATCCATACAAAAAACAGCTCGAGGTGTCACTGGAGCTGAAAATAAATTAACTCCATAATACGCTCTCTTTTGCTATTTCGCCAGGTACACATTCGAGCAGGTTTTAAATGGTTTAAAAACTAAGTAACCAGCTCTAGAGCAACTACAAACTAAGTAATCTCACGCAGCGCCCTTGTGAAATTCACAGACAGATTCTTGTAAGCCCCTATTCATAAAATATGAGATATTGACACTGCCCTGCTTATATATTTATGAATTGATTGTATTCGTCAGGTTTAACAAAGATATGTTTGAGACATTAAATAGTAGACGACGTCAAAATAAAGTATGCATACCTCCACATAAAACTGCTCTGTATGACAAAAGTGTATTCTGTATGGCCCCAAGGGTTTATAACAAACTTCCTTCTAAACTACAGAATACAGAAAAACATAGCGTAAAAAAAGCGTATTATACCGTAGGTGAATATTTTAATGACCACTTTTAAGTTAATATAATTGTTAAATAATAAATCTATATTATAGCTGTAAAAATTTGCACGCCGAAAGGCTAATATGAAATGGACTGCATTTTTTGTAAGAACTCTGTAAACACATTATGCGAATAAATTATTAGATTTGATTTGATTAGATTTGGACCTCGGCTCATGGCTGAAGATTGACGCGTCATGGCTTCAAGATTTTAGGGTTTTGTGCAACTATCACACACTGACCCAATCTGAAGTGGGTCTATGAGATTAGGCAATATAAAGTCCTGAATGCCTTTGATTTTATTGGACTTTTTCAATATATTTCAAAGTTCGATAAAACTTGTTACCTTCATGACAATAGACCAAATTGTATCAAAAAGTTTGTCCGAACTTTTAAATCAGATGATAGCAAGCTAGCACAAAGTCATACTGATTCTTAGGTACAAAGATATGTTTATTTTATATTCAAATAAGCTGAAAATAATATGTTATTGTACGTATACTTACTTATTTATTTGTATAATATATCCCATATTTCAGACTTTATAACTTTACTAGATTCCCGCGCGGTGTCACCCGCGTAGCTCCCGTGCCCGTGGGAACTTTGTAATAAAATATAGCCTATAACCTTTCTCGATAAATGGACTATCCAACACTGAAAGATTTTTTGAAATCGGACCTTTAGTTCCTGAGATTAGCGCGTTCAAACAAACAGACTCTGCAGCTTTATAATATTAGTATTGATTAATAAACCATGTTGGGGGTTCAGAAAATAGTTTGTGTCAAGCAACAGTAATTTTAATACAACTTCAAAAGTTGAAAGCTCAAATGTGTGTAGTCTATACTAATCTATACTAATATTTTTTAGAGGAAAGATTTGATTGTTTGTTTGTATTGAATAGACTCCGAAACTACTGGACCGATTTGAAAATGTCTTCCACCTTTGGAAAGCTGCACTATCCACGGATGACATAGGATATATTAAATTATGAAGTTTGCACGGTAACTGGAGTTACGCGGGTGCAACCGCGAGCGGGAAGCTAGTGTATTATAAAGGTACATGGGTACTTAAACGTTGCCCCTTACCTAGTATAGGTACTATCGTTATTAATTATGACAATGGAACCCACCGGCGCAACGGCAATGAGTGAGTCACGGAGGGTGGTTTCTCTATCAACCAGACACAGAACTTTTTGTCCAAGGCATCGAAACCACGACCTCTATAAGGTGAAACTTTTTCACTATTCCATGGAAATAATCAAGTCGAGCCTTTTTACATCTTCTGTATTAATAGAGAGCTTATGAATGCAAACGTTTATGTCAGAACGATAGCCGGTAATTCTTTGTTTGCTGCTAGATGTTTTTTTTCGAAAGGACATATGTAGTTAGCCACAAGGCTTTTGTTACTTCACCGGGCATAAAGGCGAGCAGAGCTAATAGACTACAAACTACGCAACATGCGCAAGAGTGTTTTAATGCAACACTACGCATATGGTCAAAAATAAATTTTAATGACCATATAAAAAGTTTTTGGTATGAAATTAATGTATATCAAAACG
The DNA here is from genome assembly GCA_947037095.2 of Nycteola revayana. Classification (NCBI taxonomy): domain Eukaryota; kingdom Metazoa; phylum Arthropoda; class Insecta; order Lepidoptera; family Nolidae; genus Nycteola; species Nycteola revayana. Next base: position 10,217,800 of record OX344844.2, read on the forward strand.
GGAAATATATTTTCATATACTTTTTCAATGATATTGGATGTAGTCCTATGTAAATAGACATCGTTTAAATGGTGGTATTATAAATTTGTAAGACGTCCACCTTTTTCATATGTGTTTTGCAATTATTAGGTACAATAGCTTTCTACGTTTCTCCTGGTTATATTTTGATATAAGGACCATTTTAAATTAAGTGTATTTCAGAAATTAAACATCTCTATAGATTTCAGAATGTATGTTTATTATTTTAAATGTTATAATAATAAAACTGTTAACTTACTTTTTAAGGGAATTTTGTCATTAAACGCTCCGCTAAATTAAAGATCGTTATCATGTTTTAGGTAAGTGTCCAAACTATAACTATGTATCTAACTTTATTAGAATTTTATATTCTTAGTTTAATTGTTCTGATGCAATAAAACTATTAAATGATCAATTCATATTATCAGAACTCGTAATCATAATGATTGTTTTTGAAACATTTCAGATTACGTAGCAAAAAAATCTAATGAACTAGTTAAATTATAAAATTTTGACCACTGCTTTTCCAATATTTTCTCCATTTAGCATTCCCAAAAAGGCATCAAATATGTTGTCAAAACCATTGGTAATATGTTCCTTAGGTTTTAGTTGATCAGTTTTGATCCACTCGATTATTTCCTCAAAAGCTTCCGGCAATCGATCCAGCCAACGCCATGCCATAAAACCTTCAATTTTTAATTGTTTGGCTACTATTGCTGGTTGTAAAATGGAAGCATTGGCCTGCAAACTAGGTTCTTCATTATACGCACTGATGCTGCCACAGACGGAAACTCTACCATTATTATTCATTTGATTAATGATTATACTGCTAAGCTCTCCACCAACATTATCGAAATAGCAATCTACGCCGTTGGGTGCAGCTTCTTTTAAAGCTGCCGCAATATCCGCGGTCTTGTAGTTGATAGCTTCGTCGAAACCAATTTCTTTTAGCCATTTTATTTTATCGTCAGATCCAGCAAAACCAATGACCTTGCATCCTTTGATCTTACCGATTTGCCCAACTAACGAGCCCACTGCTCCAGCTGCACAAGTCACTACCAACGTTTCGCCAACTTTGGGCTGACATAAATCCAGTAGTCCGAAGTAAGCAGTAGCACCAATTATGCCCACAGCCCCAATCGCTAAAGAATTTGACAATCCTTTTAAATCGGGAACTTCGAACATTATATCGACAGGGAGTTCAGGAATCTCTTCCGGGTTAATGATGACATAATCACACCACCCTTTATGTGTGATGAGTCTGGTGCCAACTGGGTAAAGCGAATTCTTGGACTCAGCCACTATGCCCACATGAAGACCGAACTGATCATACGGCACGGTATAATTTTCAGTATAAGCACGCATGTATGGGTCTACACTAACCCATTCTACTTTCAAGAGAATATCACCGTCGCCAAGGAGTGGTAATTCATATTCAACTATGTTATAGTCTTCTCGTTTAGGTAGACCTTTAAACTTATTTTTAACGACATATTTACGTGCCTTGACCATAGCGTCCGCTTTAATAGAAAACACACACAATACTAAAATGGTAAAAATTGATTATTTAATCTTATAAAGATATATATTTGAATAGTTCAATGTGTTTATCTGTTAAATAGTTTTTATCTGTTACAGATAAAAACTATTTAACAGATAAAACTCAATATGATTTATTATAGTAAACAAGGCGTTTAATATTATATTTTTATTGGTGAACATGGGAAATTTTATGGGATTCCAGATGAAGAGGCGAAAAAGCTGCATCTCCTACCATATCAGTATTTATTTAATTTTTATCTTTATTATGATATTCTACTCAACTTTCCAGGTCATCAACCTCTATTTATTAATTTAATTTCGTAATGATGTACCAAGATTATGCTAAAAATCATAGCACAATACGCTTAAAATCCATATCAGCCAATCAAATAAAAAAACAACAGAATTTGTCAGTAAAGTGTTTGTCCCAAAAGTTGCGCTAAATAAAGTCATGTTCTTTTTGATGATGACGACTAAATAGATTATTTTAACATTTAACGTATTCTTAAGTATATTAATTTACGCTGATAGTTTTCTTGGGTTAAAAACGATACGCTCTCTTACTATAGTTATCATTCAGTTCCGTTATCGTGATGCATTTTCCGCCCTTTTGTACCCTCGAAAGAGACAACCACTTGATTGTATATGCAGTATCCACGAAGAATTATCCATCATTAACATCGTCTTATAAACCAGTACCCAGCTGTGCGTAGGTAATATACACTGCACGCAGTTTGGATATACATTACTGGCAAATTGATGCGCTACGCTCGGTTAGGTTTCCGGACCACTACACAGAGACCACTCTATCCAACCCGCCGGAGAAGTGTACGTCCGCAAACGCGACCGGTCCCCCCTCCTCCTTCCAACTCTTAACTTGCGAAAAACTTTCCAATGCTCTTGTAGACCCTAAGTGTAACGTAGAGCAACATTTGCTCAAAACTAACGTAAACAACTAAAAGTCAAAATCCCTCCATTCAGTCGTCAACCGTCCTGAGCCGAAGTGCAAGTCCCACAGGGGGCGCCATCTTGGGCAGGTTGCTAAGTTGGTAGTTTATAAACCATTCATGAAAGCTGGAGCTCTGCTAAAGCAAAAGCCTAGTGGCTAATTACATTTGTCCACTAAAACTGCAGTCATTAAACTGAAATACTACATATACATCTGAAAGCGCAGGTGAGCAGGTCCTGATACTTAAGTTAATAACCTAAGTATCAGGATCATCATATAAGGTCCACTGCTGAACTTGGGCCTTCCTCGTAATCGTCTTCCTCGTTCCTGTTGGCCCACGCATAATATGTGTGACCAATACAGGTGTTATATTTTTGTCGAAGACGTAAAAAAGAGGAGATCTGTTTGCCTTAATGCCGAATGAGTTTTTCATTTCACGAATTAGTTCAATCAGTCTGGAAAAGTAAAAATTAATACCTACGTAAGCAAATCCTTAATTAGTAGAAAATACATCACTTAGCGAAGTATTCCGTCGTTGATAGCGATTCGTACAACTTAAACAAGCGATGTATGGCGGTCGCATTAATGACATTAACGTACACTAGTGAGGTGAAAGGAGCGATTTAATCGATATTTATTTAAAGTATAATATATTATAGGTGTTTGACGCTTCGTCTATTTTGGTCCATTGTTTTGTTATTTTATTGTTCATAGAGTAATAAAATTTCTTATGTATTTGATTAGATCATCATCATCATCATCAACAGCCCGTTTACGTCCACTGCTGAACATGGGCCTTCTCTTAACAGACCTTGGCAAGCCAGGATCGTAGAGAGATATTGCCATAATCACCACGCTTGGCAGACGGATTGGTGATCGCAGTAAGATGTAAACCTTGAGCTAATAGATGCTGCTGCCCATCCATCAGCCATATGTCCCTTAGTCGCCTTTTACGACACCCATGGGAGGACATGGGGTGGTCTATTCTAAGCCGGAAACCACGCGGCGGTATTTGATTAGATAAACTGGCAAAAAAAAGAAATTCAGCCAAGAGGCGGGGAAAAATTAACCAACCATATGAGATTGTTTTAAAACTACAAACTGAACAAAAATCGTGTGAAGCTGGGAGCTTGGTTTCTTATACTGCTAGGACAATTTGGACCATATACCGTTATAGCGGGCATTGATATGGTCCAAATTGTCCGTTATTAGGCCAATTAGCTAATTTATGTTGTTTGTTATCTTAAATTAATGGACAAGTCAATTAAATTTCTTATAATTTTTGTGAAAGTCTATCTAATTCTCTAAACGGCACCTTTATAATATGTATTACTCAAACTGACATGGTCATTCTGGCCCCCAGTTATAAAAATTACCTTCCATATAATCTATAAACAAAAAAATCAAACTAAATTCACTAAGTCTTATTTAGTTATCCACTGACCTTAACAGTAAGCTACTTAAACCCACAATTCAAATGAATCATCATACTATTCTAGTACGTTCTCATAAAAATGATAACTTTTCTTTCATGTTTGATTTGTATTCAAAGAATTCAGTCATCGTCTGGATATTATGGAATATTTAGAAAACCACCAATAAATTAACAAATAATCCATTATAATAGCTTTATGTGGGATGGTTTACTTTATATCTAAAAGAAATCGTAAATTAATAAAATAACTTAACATTAATATCTACGTATTTTTCATGAATTTTATTGATGTTTATAAAAATATTATGGAAACATGTGGTGAGTTTCGTTTAACAACAATTTTAAAACTGCGAAAAGAAATCTATGATTGAAATGAGCCATAAAAATGAGTTAAATCATTCAGTATTATTTATTGCGGTTCTAAACTTCAATGCCAAATCAAAATGAATATATTTTGGATAAGTCGTAATGTAACTCATAAACAAATTGTTAAAAATATTGTGATCCTACTTTCTTGTTAGAAATTGAACTTATTTATTTATATTGCTTACAACTTTTCGATTGAGCACATATTTTTGATTGATATGAGACACAATACTATAAAAAAATCACAATCTTCATTAATTTTTTGTAGAATATTATACCACCTAAGAGGAAATTAAGAAATATGGTTACTTGATATTAAGTGAACACACTTTAATTTAATTATTTTTTTTAAATTAACTTCTGTACCTAAAAGTACTTCCTGCCATTACTATAAAAATTTTAAAAAAAATCAATCAAATTCCAGTTTAATACACATTTAATTACTTTACGAATTTATCGATATTTACTTACCGTTACCACGTCCCTAAGACGAGCCCTCTTTGAAAATTCGATTAACGAGCTATACTTACGTGGACCAGTGTCCCGCTGGACTACCTATGGAAAGGCTATCGAAGCCAAACGTTAAGTGTGTGAACATGTTAGTAAACTACGCAAAAAAATAACCGTGAGTATAACTTATATTTGTTGAAGTTTAATAACGCTGTGGGCGAATGTTTTGTAGAATTTACAGATGATGCTTGATGAAGACATACTTACTTATTTGATATAGAAACATATATACCTATCCTAATTAAGGCATGTCGATTTGCCATCAGTATTATTAGTATCGAAACTTAACATTAAAACAATAAACGTATGTTTTAAACAATACATTTTTCCTCAAGGAGGCGGAAATGTGTGTACAAGGTGTAGTGAGCTCTAATACCTTGCAATAGACGATAGTCTAGGTTGTACAAACGATTGCATAGGTTGTTCAATCTTTATTTTTTTAAACTATTAGGAAGTATATACCTACTTCCAAAATAAATAGTGCTACTAAAAATAAATCTTTTCGCTGAATATTAGCAACGACAAATCATCGTGTGTTGTTTTGTTATAACTAGAAAACACGGGTTTCCTATTCAATTAAGATGATTATATTATTGCCCATCAATGGATATGCGCTGAAAAAAAATTGCACTAATTAGTCCATCATAGGACGATGTTAGAAATAGTATAAAATTAATAGCGTAACGTCTAAAGGCCCTCATGGAACTAGTTGAAATAATCGCATGTTTTTTAACATGAAGTAGACTTGACCATTTATTAAATATTGGGGAATTTTATTGAATATGATTCACATATTTAAAAACCGGCCTAGTGTGAGTCGGACTCACGCACAAAGGATTCCTTACCATTATCTACACAATGATACAATCATAGTAAAAAACGGCATATAATCACGTTTGTTGTATGAAATCCCCCCTTAAATATTTATTTTATTTTATTTTTAGTATATTTTGTTATTATAGCAGCAACCGAAATACATAAGTTTACTGTCTAGCTATCGCGACACTTGAGACACAGCCTGGTGACAGACAGCGAAGTCTTAGTAATAGGGTAAACAGGATGATGCTCCCTAACTGTTTCACTTTACATGCAAAACGCAATCCGAACTGAATCCGGCTATGCTATGAAACTATTCTAGATGTTCTAGCAACTTTAACTTTTTCCGTATATTATTGAGAACTCCAGTAACTTATCGAAATAGTTTCTACGTTTAGTCTTAGACATAAGTTTGATTTCGAATTTTCGTGACAGTAAAAGTCTTGGTTTCTAAAGATATTTGAAGCGATCAGGTTGATAAACGAACTCCTTCATCATCAGCCCGTACAATGTCAACTGCTGAACAAAGGCCTCCTCCCGAGGGACGGATTTGCCATAGTCACCACGCTTGGCAGACGGATTAGTGACCGCAGTATTATGTTGCTAAATAAGGAAACGCTGCTGCCCGTTCTCCGATATACGATTGTCATAGATGATGTTATAACAATCGGGACCAAAGGCTTAACGTGCTTTCCGAGGCACGGAGGGTAGTCCCTCAACCAACCAGACCCGGAAAGAAATCTTAGAATAAATATAAGAAATATTTGTGTAAATTATTTCTACAAAGATTTCTTGTCCGGTGTGGAGAGATCGAACTCAAGACCTCCTAGACTTAATGCGAGCCAAATACCGCTACTTACATTCGTCTAAAAGCAGTTTCTATATAAGCTTTAAGGCGGAAACACATTGTTAAAACGCGACGCGTGTTGAGTGGAATCAAATCTATTGTTTTCTATAGACCAGAATCACACTATTAACACATCGCGTCGGGTCGCGTCGGGTGTTCATAGGGTGATTCTGGTCTACAGAAAACACGTCGCGTCGCGTTTTAACTATATGTTTCCGCCTTTAGTCTTGGTTTTGAAAATAGTTTATCTGTTCGTCTGGTAGTCATTACTTAACTGCATTTCACAAAGCGTTTACGGGTGTTTTAACATTATAATAAAATGTGGTACCAATCTAAATAAATATTGTAGGCGTATGGTACGGTAAGTGTGGTGACAACGGCAACACCGTCATGGGAATGCTCAGCTATGGACCTGATGACCAATGTATGGTTGTCATTAGCCTAGTTCCATCTTGCCTTATGGGTAAACTGTATCTGTAACTGTAAATTGTAACTGTATCTAAAGAAGTAATAGAGACTAAAGAAGTAGTATATATAGGTTATATTTAATATAAATATTTTAACTGTTTTTATTGTTAAATCTCATGATTATTATCAAAATTATTCGATTTTTGTTTATTATTTAAAATAACCATAAACTATAACATATCAGTGTACTAAATAAATTAATGAAACAGAATAATTTTAAAACTAAACTTAACAAATAAAAATAACCTATAATTAAAGCTAACTAAGAATTAAAAACTAATGTATAACTAAAAACTACTCTAAAATCGTCACTGGGAACCGTTCCCAGAATGCTGGCAGCATTACTATATAACTTCTTTTTTTTCTCTTTTTTTACTTCTTTGTCTAGGAACAATACTTGGTTAAGTAATTTTCGTAATTAATACATTTCTACCACGTTAATTTTCCCATGGGCCCACCAATTGGAATATAGACAAGAATTAAAATTAACGTAATTACACCATACGTCAGAGATACCGCGTAAGCGACAATAACTCATATGGTTGAAAATCATATGTAGCAAATTGATGTTTTATACTCTAAAACATTTATAAAGAAAGTATTTCTTGACAGATGAAATTGCACCTTATTAGCAACTATCACTTCCGCAGTATTGTAGTATCCCCGACGAATATAATTATTAATGACAAGTTAAAAAAACCATTAATTGAAACATAACGGTTTACCTTGTTATAATAACAGGCAGTAGTTTTGGATACTACAATAAATAAGTCGTCATCATCATCATCTAGAATAACACAAAGATTTCTTGTCCGGTGTGGGGATCGAACCCACAACCTTCTAGATTTAGCGAGATTTGCGAGCCAAATACCGCTACGCTACGGAGGTTGTCATTAAAACAACAATAACTTTGTTTGCAAAAATAAAATTCAAAACATTAGTTTGTAGTTGTCTAGACCTTGCACTAGGATTACCCGTATTGCGAGAGCTAGGGCCTTCCAGATGGTAGTAGATAGTAGCTAGTGTAGTACATTATTTATGAACTAAAACTATAAATTTAAGTTCAAACACGCAAAAACTTTTCTAACAATATAAATAATAGTAAAAAGTTGATCAAACTAAATGCCAGGTTTGTAGGTGGTGAGGGTAAAGTGTTTGTGGATAAGTGAACGTGAGTGTATGCCTTATTATGTGTGTGTGTGTGTGTGTGTGTGTGTGTGTGTGTGTAATGTGTGTACTGAATATAAATCTATTTATAATTATTATTGTGGGGCTGGTTGAGACAAAATGAAATTAAATATATGTACGATCTATGATCTATATATTTAATGGAATCAGACGTTACTTTGCGGAAATCCATATTAATCTTAGGATGCCTTTTTTGCATCATAGGGGTGATGTTACCTCGTCGAACTGATAATGCTCCGTGGAGAACCGAAACACGTGTCGGGTCTTCGGCTGGTGATTGTATTTTTGCACGTTTTATTTTTCCTTTCTGCATGTTGTGCATAATTTTTGCGGGCGCAAGGGCGGTGCAAAAAATGCATTCCAGCATTTTGACACATTTTTTAGCTGAATTATAACACTAGATATTTGGTTTTTAATTTAGATATATACGACCTGGTTACGCGGTGCCTATATGACACTATCTATGTACGAATTGTCAAGGTATTTAATACTTACCAATAATATGTTGTGGCGCTGGTTCAGACAAAATTTAGGTGTTGATTTTTCGAATGACCTTTTAATAATAAGCGGAGGATTTGTGAGTGCCAATGCAACCATTCTACCTGGTTGACTCGGCACTCACAAATTCCACGCTTATAGTCAACTAGGGTATGGGAATGAGTAAATGATTCGTTTTCTGTAATACTAAGAATGTATATTTTTATGTAGAGTATCAGAGTAAATAAAGGGTATTTTGTTTGTTTGCATTGAATAGGCTAAAGAACTAATGGGCCGATTAAAAATAATGATAAAGTCCCCAAAATGAAGAATTTCCCATGGGAACGGGAGCTTCGCGAGTGAAGCCGCGCGCGCAATTTTATTAGAGGTAGATATATCAAGACATTCCATAGCAATGTTATTATGAACCGTCGACGACTCAGTTCTTGCAGTTTGTTTTACAAAACTATTTAATTATAGCATTTTGTATTAACATAAAATCGCATTTACGTTTAATAAAGTTAGCAACGTCAAAAACCGCGGCGATTTGCATTCTTCAAATTATTTCACACTTCTTTTGCATCATATTAATATGGAATAGTATAAATAGCGTGTTTGTTTAGTGCTTCGTAAAGAAAATAATAAATGAAGTTTTGAATTAACTCTTGAATATTTATATGCTTAGTGCATATTGGATTATTGCCAAAATCGTTATTTATATAAAAAAAACCGGCCACGTGCAAGTCACACTAGTTCATGAAGGTTCCGTACCATTTATACAACAGTAGGCACTGTATTAAGTTTTTGAAACAAAGCACCGTTTCAACCGTCTTAAATCCATCAGATGTGTCATGACTATGGTCATGCTAAACATGTGGGAATGAGACCCATTTATATTGTTAGAGCGAATTCGAATATTATCATTATAAATTGACATTATTATAATAATATGTATTTTAAATGTCAAAGTCGGCAATTGTTTTTGTTTTATAGACTTGTCACCTTTTACGCATTCCATATGTTAAGGCCGAGGTCGCACTACTAAGGCGATGACGCCGACATGGTAAAAACGTAGCTTTCTAACGGTAACAGACTTAAATTCGATCCAGTAGTTCCGTAGCCTATTCAAGGCATCAAGGCAAGCAAACAATCAAATCTATCCTCTCTATAGGTATATTCGGAAATATGGTGAATATTTCTGAATACAATAACTTTAATATCCACAATTTTTATTTCTTTTTGTTTTTCTAACTAGACCTTTGTTTTGCCACAATCTCACCTGAAGTTAAGCGAATCTCAATTACTACCCCTATTACGTTCACTCTGAACATGGGCCCAAATAAACTTTAACAGACATTGGCAAGTAATGTTGTTGAGGGACGTTGCCGTAATCACCTCGTTAGGCAGGCGGATTAGTTTTTTTTTATAAGTAAGCCACGAGGCTTTTGCTACTTCACCTGGCAAAAAGGCAAGCAGAGCTCCAACCTAGATAAACGGTTTACACAGTACAAACTAAGCAACCTGCAACAAGCGTCCCCTGTGGGACTTGTACTCGGCTCAGGGTGGTCGCTGGCGATAAGATTGAGAGATTTTAACTTTTTGTATTTAAGGAGGCGGATTAGTGATCGCAGTAAGATGGGAGTAACTTTGAGCTGATAGAGGCTGCTACCCATTCATCAGGTATATATTCCTTAGTCACTTTTTATGACACAAATAACAATATATGGGGTGGTTCGTTCTAAGCCGCAACCATACGACTAAGTTTTAATCAATCCTTCCTTATTAATTAATCAAAGCAAGATATACACGTGTAAACTATCTAATTAAAATAATTCAGTTGGCTGAAGATTTTCCTGCTTATTGCAATTCTTGTTATCGTATATGAGTACAAATATTATTATGTAGTTAATTAATACATGTTAACTGTAATGCTAGTGACGTACTTAAGTACATAGTACAGTACTAATTTGCTTTATTGTATAGGTGTAATTGTTAAGAGCAGTTGAGCATCGAATGTTGTCAAGTGGGGTAATGATGCGCAAATTTGGTATTAGTAATTATATGGCTAATTCTGTATGCAAGAACAATACTTAATGGAGTGAAACCTGATTAATTGGGATCTCAAGGGACCATGGATTTTGTACTATTAAAAAGAGGTTCTCATTTATCCAGTTTTCCAATTAAACAGGTTTAAAATTTAGTTGTCTCATTTACAGAGATCAAAATTTGAGATAGTACTGACAAACAAAGCATGTGCGAAAGAAATTCAAATGTTTGTAAACAATCGTGTCCAAACCTGTCTCAACCTGATAAATTGTTCGACGTAAAAAGGGAATTGTACACCAGGGTCTCAATTATAGAGGTAAACATCGAAAAAATCCTAGAACTCAAATCTCATTTAACCAGGTTCGAAAAGTCCCATTAACAGAGGTAATTCGATGAAAAAGTGCCGGCACCTCATTGTAGTTCTCAATTATAGAGGTTCTTCACTTATCGAGCTTTCACTGTACTTTGAATCAACGTGACACCTGACATTCTCAAGTTAACAGTAACTCCCAACTGTTGTTTTTTTTTTGCGTATAATAACATTATCTTATGTACCTACCTACCTATATATTTAAACCAAAATATTGGTATTAAATAAATAGATTTTAATTTTTGAATTACACACTATCTACCTACGTAATTTACCTAATGAATTCCATTATCCAGCCAAAGGTTGTCTGGAAGAAATTGCTTTATGCGATAAGACCGCCCATTGTACTGTGTCTATTATATTTTCTTTGGCCTGTTTACTTATGTGTGTACAATAATGAGTATTCTATTCTATTCTATTCTAACTGTTGTTCTTGCATAGGGGAGTAAGTCTACCTAGACGATGACTCACTATTAAGTTTCTGTTACTATGGACCTCAGAGTCTCTAAACAATGTTTCTTCCTTCTAACTCAACTCAAGTGCACAGTTATACAAACTTTGTGCAAATAACCACAGACTGTTGATTTAACTCGTTTGTTATATAAATCATGATACTCGTATATTTGTTTATTACTACACCGCGGTTAGGTGATAGGAAACTAAATTATGACATGAGTATAAAATTAGATATGATTTGGCGTTGCGTACGTCATCTGTTCTAGAGTTTAGTGTAATTTGGAGAGGTGCAGTTTCAAAGTTTACGAGTGACTCCAAGGATTTCGTGATTTTTAGTATCATAATTTACACGTATTATAAATAAGAGTAATGACTAGAATTTTACTTCTAATAGAATACAGGACTGTCGTAATATTTTTATAACCTTTTAGAAAAATTATTTCAGTGTGAGATAGTACAAATGTACTATCTCACACTGAAAGAATTTTAACTAGATACATAATAATAACGGACTATAAATATAGTCCGTTATTATTACGTCTCTAGTTTATTTTATTGTTTAATTATATGAATACTTGTGTTATCGATATTACAATATGCTTTTAATGAAAAGATCATAAGCTTTATTTGTAATTGATCAAAAAGTCCCCTCGTCCTCCCGACCCTTAGTTTGCAGAGAATCATCCGATACCCTCGTATACCCGAATTCCAAAAGTCTCGCGAACTGTAAAGTAGAGCGACAGTTGCACAAAACCCCATAAAATACTAAAAGTCATAATGCCTCAATCTCATCGCCAGCGACCGCCCTGAGCAGCCGAGGTCCAAGCCCCACAGGAGGCGCCCTCTTGCGCAGGTTGCTTAGTTTGTGGTTTTCAAACCATTTATTAAGGCTGGAGCTCTGCTCGCCTTTATGCCCTGTGAAGAAGTAAAAGACTCGTCGCTAAGTATGTATGTCCGTCCAAAGATTTCATCATAATTATCACAAAACATAAAATATTCATCGCCAACTCAATATCACGATTATTATTGTCTTGGTCAGGAGACCACGGTGTTGTTCATACCCGTGGCAACAGTTCATACCCTGTATTACAGGATATGAGCAGCGCGTCTTACAGGGCCTGTAAGGCGCGCTCTACTCTAAGATGTAACTGACCTCTTATTAAGCCTTATTGCGTGAAATTATACGCTAGTATTCATTGATAATTGTATGTGTTTTTATAAACATATTGTAACAATAGGTAGGTATGTTGCGTCGCCGCATTGTGCAAAGTTCTCTTCCATTTGTCTGAAAGATAAAACTAATATTTTGCTATTTAAATAAACACAAATAATTGACTATCAATGTACTATCCTTACACTGAAATATTTTTTGTAATCGGATCAGTAGTTACTGGGATTAGCGCGTTCAAGCAAACAAAGAAACTCTACATCTTTATGGTATTGGTATGGATAGTATACAAATTAGTTTTTCGAAAAGCATCTTGTTAATATTTCACTGTTTTATGAATCATAGTGATATGACCTACAATCTGTTGATTGTAAATGATTCAAATAGAAGTCTCAAACAAAGTTTAGTAACATCATTTTTTAAGATCTAGTATAGGAAATGCTTGAGAAATATTGATCGTCAGCTGTTATAAAATTTTAAACCAAGATGTAAAGCGCGACTAGATCTACCTTCAAATATCCACAACTAGCCTACATTAATAATATATTTTAATTCAAATAAGAAATTCAGTTATCTTCTTCCAAAAAATAACCTTTTTCCAAACGTATCTATAAAATAAAAACTTTGTAGGTATCGTCAAAATTAAAATTTACCTTTTACTAATTGAAAAACAGCGATAATGCTAAACTAAGAAATTATGTTAATTTTCAAATTGAGAACGGCTTAACCGATTCGTGTCCGCAACGACAAAGTTTTTATAAAATAAACTTTTGAAAACTCCATAAGAAGGAAAATAAGTAATATTTTGGGAACGGCATGAAATAATATAGTATATTTGAATTAATTCGGGTTGGGAAAAAAAAAAATTCACAAAAATGTTTCTTTTGGGAATTATCTAAGCCATGCATAATGGCTATGGCGGTAAATCTGTTCCACTGGATTTTAAGAGTAACACCTGCGTTTGCGCATTCTCTTGTGCAATATAGGTACTTGACTTGTGTCTTGCGCGTGGTAAATCTATACCTACTAATATTATAAAGCTGAAGTTTTGTTTGTTTGTTTGTGGCGATAGTTTCAGGAACAAAGATACGCCATCCAGGGTCCCGATTGTTATAACATCATATATAACAATCGTATACCAGGGAACGGGCAGCAGCGTTTCCCCGTGTATTACAACGTAATACTGCGGTCACCAATCCGCCTGCCAAGCGTGGTGACTATGGCAAAACCCTCCCTCGGGAGGAGGCCCATGTTCAGCAGTGGACGTTGTACGGGCTGATGATGATGATGATGACGCGCGCGGGTCTTGTCTTGTCTACTCATTTAAGTTGCCGTGGCAAAAATTGGTTTAGGAGAAGTATGTTTTTTTTCGGATTGACATACTTAGGTAGCCACGACGCTAACGCGCTAACGCTGACGCACCGGGCATAAAGACGAGCAGAGCTCCAGCCTTAGTATATAAAAATTGACTCTAGAACTTTCACTTCCAGTGTCAATATATCTATGACGTAATAGCTATATCAGAGATAGTCGCCTTTGATCCGTCGTATTTGTTTACGTTGTAAAAACGTATGGCCCTGAATAAAGTATTCATGAAGATAAATATAATTTGAGCTCAAATTCTGACAGCTACTTAATACAGTGATTTAGAACTATGTCTTTAGTATCTATATAATATTTTATGGATAACAAAATAGAAATATTGATTCATTGTATACTAGCTGCGCCCCGCGGTTTTACCCGCGTCACTCTGCTCCAGTGGGTCGGAGCGTGATATTTTGTAGCCTATATGTTAGTCCAGCTTATAAACTATCTTATAACCGCGTGCAAACTTTTAGCCAAATCCAATTGGTCGTTTTTGCGTGAAAGAGTAACAAACATCCATACTTACAAACTTTCGCGTTTATAATATTAGTAGGATTAGCCAGTGGCTGCGACTTAGTCCGTGTTCGAACAATGATAAAAAGCATCTAAATAGCTACTGTTTTGTAGATTTAGATACACAAACAAATAGACAGTCTTTATCCTTTTTCTTTCTTTTCTTTGCTAAGTTCTGTTAAAAAGATTGCCAGAATCCTACCCTAGCTAACCGGTAGGTAAGCAGCAGCGGTCGTAAATGTTAAAGTTTTTTAGGGAGATAAATAGATTTAAATCATCAACAGCCCGTTTACGTCCACTGCTGAACATGGGCCTCCTCTTAACAGACTTTGGCAAGCCAGGATCGTAGAGGGATATTGCCATAATCACCACGCCTGGCAGACGGATTGGTGATCGCAGTAAGATGTAAACCTTGAGCTAATAGATGCTGCTGCCCATCCATCAGCCATATGTCCCTTAGTCACCTTTTACGACACCCATGGGAAGACATGGGGTGGTCTATTCTAAGCCGGAGACCACACGGCAAGATTTAAATAAATACATAGATTTGATTATTTTTTCCATAATAAAATTTGGCTTAAGTATTTTCAACCTGCCGTATGGTTTTCGGCTTAGAGCCCCTAAGACTACCCACTGACCCCATGTTCAGCAGTGGACGTGAACGGGCTGTTGATGATAATGATGATGATGATTTTTAACCTGTATAATGAAGACTGAATATAATGAATATAATGAAGAACACACAGCTCGAACCACAGCACGGATTGTGCTAAGATTTGACATGCAGATGGTTATTACAACGTAAACATTTTGTAAGAAACTATTAAAGAAGAAATTTTCCGAAATTCACCCCCTTAGTGGTAGAAAGTCCAAAGTTTGTTTAGCAAATGGAGGTGATGCGCGAATATATCTAGTTGCGGGCAAATTCACACCCACACTAAAGATAGAAAAATATATAGGTAAGTATTTGTTCAGGTGTTAATAAGATTTATTAATTACAAACAAATCACAACCTCTAGCGTAGAGGTATTTGGCTCGCTTTAAATCTCGGACAAGAAATCTTTGTGTGAATTCTAAGATTGCTTTCCGGGTCTGGATAGTTGAGGGCCTACCATCTGTGCCTCGGAAAGCACGTTATGCCGTTGGTCCTGATTCTTATAACATCATCTTTAACAATCGTATACCAAGGATCATGCATCAGCAGCGTTTCCTTGTGTGTTACAAAATAATACTGCGGTCCAGCCCGCCTGCCAAGCGTGGTGACTATGGCAAAAATCCACCTACGGGAGGAGGCCCATGTTCAGCAGTGGACGTTGTACGGGCTGATGATGATGATTACAAATAAAATAACCCTCCTTCTATCGGGCAGAAACTACAGAAAGGTCAGGTGCGTAGTACTCGTAACCGGCGTGCGTGTATGACCAGATGTATGAAGGAGGAGTGTGTAAGGATCGTAGCAGGTGGCGTTCTGTAGTTTCTGCCTACTTCTTTTCTTACTACTACTACTACTATCTGAATCTACAAAACGCTATTTAGTTGCTTTTTATCAATTATTATATTTTCTATAAACATTTTATACACACAATTATTACCTAACTACGAACCACTTGTAACAACTATTATTCGGTAAAGCCAACAAACATTCACAAATCCAGTCTTATTTAAAAATAGAATCGGTTCGCTCTCTCTTGCTAGTTTCGTATCATCCGCGCAACACCTACTACGTTGAAAACTAAATTTTAAAACTTAAACTGTTTATTAATCGATTTAGAAACAATAGTGATGTGGTCGAAATAAACGATTATTGATATACTCGTAATATAGTCGATGGACCGCAATGCACAGTTTATTTGACTTCGAATTTCAAATTTCAGTAGTTGTGTGACAGATTATTTAAAAAATGTGTTCCGTCAAATCGATTGTTCTTTTTTACATATTCAATTAAGAATTATTTTTTCTTTAGTTTATTTTATTTTTTTAATAATTCGACTCCATTTCGAATACTTTTTTTACAATCGATTGTTTGCTATGAGTAGGTAACGAAAATATGTTGTATAAAAGTGTGACAAAATACTCAGTGTATAAAATGTGGCGTAGTGTTTGAGAATAAATAATATGGGTTAAATAATTTAAATTCAAGTAAATAATTAAATGATCATCATGAAAAGACGAAAAAAAGACAGTAAAGTTAGAGTCAGATTTAACATTAGCAATGTGGTGAGTATTAAATTACCTACTTTATATATTTTATTTTTTAGATGTTTTCTTATATTATTTAACCTTCAAAACCATTTTGGCTATGTTACACATTTAAAATGAACAAGTAATTTGTGGTTATTAATAAATGTTATGAAACATGAAAACAAATCAGATGGATAATTATTCAATTATTCATTCAATACTGAATTCATTTCAATGCTGAATTTCTGTAGGTAATACAGAAAGATAATAAAGTTCGATGCATCGCCCCACACTAAAGTAACTGATTAATTTATCAAAGCCGTCTATTTAAAACATTCAATAGTTTATTTACCGTAAGCTCACATTTTTCATCCACCATTTTTGTAGACGTTTCTCGGCAATCTAACGAAAATTCGACTATTTTATTAATGAAATCGACATAGAATTACATAAATAAACTGTTAAATGTTAAACAAACTTCTTTTTAGTATATACTAATTGTAATTCAGCCAGTATGTTATGTTTTCTAATGAAATGTAGATCGTTCGTTCGGAATTCAAATTTAAATTGTTAATAAATTGTCAATGTTATAATGCTCGGGCTTTTTTTAAGTGATTTTAAAATGGTCTTGTATAAATAAAAAAAATATCCCCTCATGGTAACCAAAATATGTGTGAAAAAAATGAATATTCTTATTTGTTTCATCTGTAACTTAGCATTGTTTAAAGTATTAGGTAAGTTAATTGGAAAATTAAATTAAAGGTAATCGTCATTTAAGTTCTAACACCGCATTTTGTTAAATAGTTTTGATACTAAACTTGTAAAGCCATTAGATACAGAATAAAAAAAACATTTTTTAAAATTTAGTTTAATTAGTGACTCGGAAAATAAAGTAAGAATTAAATTAATATTATTATGGCATCGATGTTAAATTCTATGGTTATTTCACTCTACTGAAAAGATAGGTAACATTATAAAGAGGTAAAGCTTGTGAGTTTGGAAGTTTAGGGTAATGTCGGGTAGTACTAATCCAATTTAAAAAAAAACTTCCACCATTCGATACCAACGATCCATCGATTCCAGAACAAAATTAAACTATGTTTCAAGACGAGGTTTTCATGGTACCAAACGAAAATCAAGTGAACTATCATAGAGTAAACTGAAAAAGAATTTCTTGCTATTTCCTTTTATTTTTATTAATGGCGGAGTCTTTAACCTGATGTTATTATAAAGAAATTCGTCAAACGGTATGCAGTGCAAGGCGCCAAAGTAAATAAAATTATTTATAATCGGCACGTCTTGTGAATAATTTTTAGTATTCACAAAATGTTTGTTGGAATGGTTAGCTAATCGCCCTGGCTTCGCTCGGGTAGTAAATCATAATTTACACAAAACTGAAACAAAATTTATGCCCAAACCTTGAACCATAAATCACTTTATCAATCGCCAAAACTCGCATGAAAATTATTTTCAGGCGATGTTTTGGCGCTTCAATCGTTTTTGAGTGTTATGAAACTACGAGTATGTTTGTGTGTTCGGATCCGAATCCGGATACCTTATTTATATTATAATACTAGCTTCCCACGCGCGGCTTAAGCCGCATAGCTCCCGTTTCCGTAGGAATTTCATAATTAAGTATAGCATAATGTCTTTCTCGATAAATGGGCTATCTAACGCTGAAATAATTTTTCAAATCGGACCAGTAATTCTTGAGATTAAGTTGAGACTGAGTTCAACAAAAAAACAAACAAACTCTTCAGCTTTATATAAACTATTTAAGTATAGAAATATATAATAAAACAACGAATAACATGCGAGATAAGCCTCTGTTATTGTACAATATACCGCGACGGATTAATTTTCAAAGGAATAATTTAGACAGATTAAATTTTGGTATGGAATAAATTCTATTTTCGTGTATATTCATGTTAAAGGGATGGCATATATATTGGATGCTGCTTATATATACTATGTTGGAGGTTGAGGCATGACTCCGATGAAGTGCTAAGTGATGGATGCCGGCATGCCATTAGGACACACCCGGTGCATTTGAAACAGTTAGCAGTATGAAGCTGTCATTTATCTATCAGTATGTTTTAGCTAAACAGATTTAATGGTACGCAGTAATGTTACATATAGTTGTATTAATCTATAGATAAGGCCTGTCGTAAGCCTTACCAATCTACGCAAGGTTAATTGCGGCACGTTCTCCGATTGCTGATTTTACTTTGCACAGCAGGTAAGCATTGCCATTCAAAGGGATAATGCTGCCAGCATTCTGGGAACCTTGCCAATTTGAATAGAATTTAGACTCAAATTTAATAATAATGGTTCATAAAAATATTTGTCCCGGATGGGAATCGAACCCAAAACACTAGGTCTTAAAAGGCCTTTTTCTTCTGTCATAATCCCTTAATCTCAGTCCTACAGGGGGCGCGGCGCCCTCTTGCGAAGGTTGCTTAATTTGTAGTTTTTAACCCAAATATTAGCTGGAGCTCTGCTCGCATTTATGCCCAGTGAAGTAGCAAAAGCCCCTTAGCTAACTTCGTATGTTCGTCCGAAAAAAAAATCGAATCCATTTTCTTTTACTAAGCAACGTGATATTGGCTTTACCATTAAATAATGCTTGCGAATTCTTTAATGGTCAAGCAAAACCAAGATTACCTCCGTAGCGCAGCGATATTCAGCAAGCTTTAAATCTCGGAGGTCGTGGGATCGATCCCCACGCCGGACAAGAAAATCTTTGAGTAGATCTTCCTCCTTCTTCTATGATTTCTGTCCGGGTCTGGTTGGCTGAGGGACTACCGTCCGTGCCTCGGAAAGCACGTTAAGCCGTTGGACCTGACCTGACAACATAATATAGAGCAATCATATACCAGAGATAGGGCAGCAGCGTTTCCTTGTGTGTTGCAACATAATACTGCGGTCACCAATCCACCTGCCAAACATGGTCACTATGGCAAAAACCCTACCAAGGGAGGAGTCCCTTGTTCAGCAGTGGACTATATATGGACTGATGATGATGATGAAAGATGGTGACCAAGAAAGGTGACGCATCGACATCAGATACTTCCGCAATCAAAGACCTACAGATCTAACATTATGAAGCGTTGAACTTACAACCTGTGTGTTCTTCTGGGTTTAAGCCCTGGTTATTTCGATGAAAACAAATTCCAGATATATGGTTCGGATAATACAACCAAATTGTGTTTAAACCCGAAATATCAATGCTATCAGATATTTGTATATCATTTGTATATTTACCCTTATTACATTCTAGGGTGTAACAAAAGGGTCGAATGCCCTTAGTAAGTCTTGAACTGCCGAATGGGTCGCTTGGTGCGGAAATTATGTAGCAAACACTT
The DNA here is from genome assembly GCA_947037095.2 of Nycteola revayana. NCBI lineage: Eukaryota > Metazoa > Arthropoda > Insecta > Lepidoptera > Nolidae > Nycteola > Nycteola revayana. The sequence goes on from OX344844.2 coordinate 10,237,880, forward strand.
ATTGTGATCAGTGAATTCAGTGATAAATCAATTTCTTATACAGGTGAAATATTTTTAACACTAATGACAACCTTACATCAATTGTCACTTCACTTCTTTGTCACAATAAATTTTGTAAATTCTATCCAAAATTCTAGAGATGTTCTGATGTAAATGGGAAGGTTATAAAAAATACATTCTTTAAATATGTCCATTATCTATACTAATATATAAAGCTGAAGAGTTTTTGTTTGCGCTGCTTAAACGAGTTAATCTCATAAACTTATAAATAAATAATTTATTATCTCCTCACAAAATGAACAACAGAATTGTTACAATCAAATTGAACTTATTACTTAGATCTTTTTTAGTTCAACTTTGCTAGGGGATTGGGGTCTGATTTGGGTTTTTTACAAAACTTGTTTTACAGATTACCAGGACGGGCTTAAATTGCGTAGCTCCCGTTCTCATGGAAATTTTATAATAAAATATAGCCTTCTTTGATAAATGATATACTGAAATATTTTTTCAAATCGACCCAGTACTTTCTGAACTTTGCGCGTTCAAGCAAACAAACTCTTCAGCATTATACATCAGTAAAGATTTTTGCATAGTTTAAATAAGAGGACTAAAGTTAAAAGTTCACTAATCCTTGAAATATTGTCTAAAATATTTAAGAAATATTGACCAAAATTACAGCGAGACCATAAGTCAACTGTATTTGTCACTATAAGCAAACCTCCAAATAGACAAACAGACTGTGTAGTAACAAAAACTTTTACCCGAAACAATTTCTAACAAAATACCGAACCTAAAAATAGGTATTTCAATACACATTGTACATACAAAAAATAAAGGGATTACTCGAGCTAGAATAACTAGCGCCCTTTTTCATTTTATATACAATTCAATCAATCAATATAGATGAATACAGTCGTAGGTACCTTTTGTTTTTAATAATCTAATGTCACAATGGACTATAGATGAAAAAAAATATAGTCGATTCTATGAAAGTGCAAAAGGGAATAAATAAATTTTATCTGCTAGCTTTCCACGCGTGGTTTTCCCGCGTAACTCCCGTTCCTGTAAAAACTTCATAATATAGCCATGTCACTTCTTCTAATGGTGAAATTATTTTTCAAATTGGAACAGTTCCTGATATTAGCGCGTTCAAACAAACACACTTCAGTTTTATAATATTAGTAGGTATAGATTTTACTTTAAATAGAAAACACATGATAGGCTTGTTATTGTTGCATCGGACGTCGGCTTTCGGCCCATGCACTATTTCGTCCCACGAATATTTCGTCCCATGGAATGTGTCACAGAATTTGAGTAAAAAGATATTCAATTCAAATTATAGTAACAGATGTTTTGCCGGTGATCGACATACAAATATTTGATACTAGGTGCGCCTCGTGGTTTTACCCGCGTTACTCTGCTCTAGTGGGTCAGACCGTGATATTTGGTAACCTGTTTGTTAATCCAGCTTATAAACTAACCCCCTTTAAATTTCTAGCCAATTCCGTTCAGTAGTTTATGCATGAAAGTTACTCTTTCAAACATCCATTTATCTATTCGCATAAATAAACTTTCACGTTTTATAAGCTCTACCTACAATAAGGATTGGTAATCCTTTATATTAAAGTAGGTACTAGAAAATAGCCTTAAATCACTTATCAATATTAACTTATTAGTTATTTTGTAGTTAATATTAAAATATCTGTAAGATCGATATATCTAGAGCTCAAAAGCATAAGGTGGGATGTGACATTATACGTCAGAAACATTCGCCGTATGCCTGGTAAACTGGCACTTACGACCAAATGCTTCTGAATTATAATAGTATATCCGTCCTTATGCTTCTGAGGTCTAGATATTTTTCGAGTAGCATTTATTTTAATTGTACTTGTACTGGTTTAGTGGGAGTTCTCTTATTAGTTTTGGAATTTCATTGAAATCCTTTGTCTAAGCTGTAAAAAAACTATTTATATGTGCCATAGAAGTGTTGTGAAGTAGACATGCTCGTATGATTTCTGCTTGTATACTTATATAAGGTCGAAAGAGACGTGGTAGAAATTAGCCTTTTTTTTGTCTGGGAGGAAATGCATTTACGCATTCCCACTGCCGCTGCAGAGTATTCGCGCGCTGCCGGTGGGACTCGCCCTCTCCATAGTGTGGTATGCTAACTCATACCACGAGGACAGGACCCTACACCACTAAAACACGGACACTCCTTCGATCCGCCGTTGGCGGGGGCCGGGTACGGTAGAAGTTAGCCTGCCGGTCTAGTTATTAATAACTGAGAAAAATTTAATTGCTTTCTTTGATTTTTCGGTTTTTTTTCTGAATTTTCCTGTAAAATTATTTTCAGTTTTTGCAATTGGAATAACGAAAAACTTTAAGTAGCTACATCCAAAATGTCGTCCGTCATTATTTTATTCTGGACAAAAATGTTAATTAACACCTTGTCTATTAATCTACAATTAATTGTAGATTAATAGACAAGATGATCAATTCAAATTTTGTTATACAACATGACTGTTGATTATGTAATTTCAGCATTAATCGTCGTTTCAGAAACGGTAGTTAAATACTACAGTAGAATTTGATATAGTTATTATGTTAAACTAAATAACGGAAAGCATTAATATAATTCAACTAAACTATATGCGCCGGCGCAATAAAATATCTTCAGTTAACAGAGCTACGGAGGTTAGCAGATAAAATAGTTTGTTTATAGGGAAGTTATTGAGGAAATAAGTAGGTACATAGTGTGTTTATGTGGACTTCTCCGGTGGCTTAGTAGTTTCTGATATCTGGTGATCTGGGTTCGCTTCCCATCTGGGACAATTATTTATAGTTTTAGACTGAGTGTCCTTTGTGCCCGTGAATTATGGATTTGTGACGGAATTATTTCCCAAGAGTGATACTCCACTCGGTATGGTAGACCCAGTGGCGACTTTAGACTACTAGATGCCCTAGGTAAAGTTAACGCGTACCGTCGGGGGGCCGGATTGCTTATGCGTAGCCGGCGCCCGCCAACGGCGGATCGAAGGAGGTGGTGTAGGGTCCTCTCCTCGTGAGTTTAGCATACCACGCTATGGAGAGAGCGAGTCCCACATATCCCACCGCCAGCGCGCGAATACGCTGCAGCGGCGGTGGGAATGCGTAAATGCATATCCCCCCGGACAAAAAAGAAAAGGTGAAGGTAACGCATGTGGCTTCTTCCGTCACATATCCATATGTAAACTTGAAGCCTCTAGATTGAATTTAATGAACTTTATCTTGCATATTGTCACTAAAGTTCAAAACTTTTTTATTTATCTATTTAGAGATATAACATTAAAAAAAAAAACTTACACTCAAGAACAATTCTAGTTTATTTTATTTTATGAATTACCATTAACGATATGTGTTTCTGTGAAACAAATGGCATCAAAATGAGTTACGTGATGTTAGAACTTAAACGGCGATATGCTAGTAAAACTTCTTGTGGCTGGACCCCATGATGTGACGACCTACGCAATTACTTAACTTACTTGTAGGCTAATCCAGGACTGGTATTACCTACTTTAATAATGTTTTTTTTGTACTTATGGGCTCAGAGCGAGACGCAAAAATGCTTTGGTTTTCTGCGTGGAATGTTCTAGAAAAACTAGAATTGTATATTGCCGTATACCTACGTAGAAATGTGTTAAAAACATGAATTATCTATATTTGAATATAAAGCTGAAGAGTTTGTTTGTTTGCTTGAACGCGCTAATCGCAGGAACTACTGATCCGATTAGAAAAAAACTTAGTCTTTAGTGTCATATAGCCCATTGATGTTGTTATGATGTTCCTGCGGGAACAGGAGTTACGCGGATGAAACCCCACGTGTAAATTAGTCAAACCACATGATTCTCACTGTAAATATCATATCTATTGACCTTGCTATAAACCGCGAAACTATGTTAAAATAGATATAAACTGCGATATCGTTACCACTAAAATGTCGTTATAAATAAATATAAATTTAGTTAACCATATCGTTGTTGGCATCCTCCGTGGCGTAGCGGTATAAGTATCGGTTGGGTTCGATCCCCATGCCGGACAAGATATTTTTGTATTATTCCTAAGATTTATTTACGGGTCTGCTTGGTTGAGGGACTACCTTCAGTGCCTCGGAAAGCACGTTAAGCCGGCGGTCGCTGTTATAACATCATCTATAACAAGCATACCTATACCAGGGAATGGACAGTAGATAGCGTTTCGTTCTCAAAGTAAAGTAGATACTTGTCTAGGTGGCAAATTTCATTTTAATCTATAATGTCTAATTTTACGTATACATTAATTGACATCTAATCGTTCATACGATTACGGGTCAAGGGTTGTAACGATGTGATTGTTAGGTAATGCTGCAAAAAACTATTATTTTTGCCACTCTTAGCACTATTTAATATTAGATTAGTTTGGCATGTAATGTTTCACTGTCCTGGTCCTCACTGCTACATCAGCTATAAAGTGACACATGCCATATTCAAGTAAACGTAGTGCCAAGTTCTTGACTTCGATTAGTTATCTCCGAATCTTTAAGAACTTATAACATAACTGAGTAATACTGAGTATTGTCTTTATTCCAGACCGGTATGAACAAGGGCTCCCGTGAGGAGCTACTGGGTAGCTCCCAGGAAGCCCTGCGGAATAGCCAGCATGACTTACGCCATGTTTACGAACGACCCCTCAGCAAGGAGGAGAAAACCTTCCTGCTGCATGCTGATAGAGGAGATTATGTCACCGTTAAAAGGTAAATACGGCAATTGGTCTACAAATGGAGTTTACCACGATTCAGAGCATTCAGACTTGGAATTTAAAATATCTGAGACGGAATGTTCTGAGTTCTGTACTACTAGGTATATAAAGCTGAAGTTTGTTTGCTACAACTAATCTCAGTCACTACTGATGTTATTGGAAACAATATTTCAGCGTTAGATTGCCAATTTTAAATTTCATATATTTTGCATCGATATTCTGCCAAAATTCAAATGTATTCCTGTGTTAATATTTAGTTGAGAATTGAATAATAAGCCTTTTTGGCCTATTCTACAATCCTCTGATAAACCATCAAACACGTAACTATCAAATTAACTTAACTAGCTATATATAAATATATAATAAAATATAATAAGCTATATGTATGTGGTGTTTCGTTATTGCTTACAAAATACAATGGCGATGACATAAGGTGGATTTGTTTAGCAGAAAGTACTGGGTAACTCGTAAAAAAACTGGTCCGTTTAGCAAGAAAATAGTTGCCCTTTTAATTTTTATAATAGGGTTTTAACAACATGATTGATTCCAGACTCTCAGTAATACGATGGCAAATAACTCAATTTTGAACAATGTGTGGATTGAGCCCATTCTACTAGACTACATCCATTCCACTTGGATGTAGTATTGTGAAATTAAATTAACAACATCACATATCACACAGCAACTTTACAGCTGACCTCTAAAACGAAACGTATCTACAACATATTTAGGGCACGCCACCCAAATAGGATTACCCTAGCGTTTGTAGAGTTTCACAATAATCACACTACTTACCTATCACCTGAATTGGCGTTGTGCCGATTTATCGTCCAAATCAAATGAGAATGTTATGTTTGATTTGAAAATGGAAATGAGATTCGGGCAATGAACTGAAATTGGTGCACTTTTATATTGGTTTGTGTATTGACAGATATAATGAGACATAATATCCGGTGGAAAGGGATGTAGAAAAAAAATTTAGGTCATAATGACGCGGACGCCTGCTTTTCTTAGACTACGTTGAATTGATTTTTGCAGTTTTTTGCAATAACTTTAATATAATTTAACTATGCTTACTAATATAAAGATGAAAGATTTGATTGTTTATTTGCATTGGATAGGTTCTCGAATTACTGAACTGGTTTAAAAAAATATTTCACCGTTAGAAGACTTTGTTATCCAGGAGTGATCATAGGTTAATAATGAATTTACCACGAAAACGGGAGCTACGTGGATGAAGAAGATGCAAGAAGAAAAACTATAACAAATATCAGAGTTACCAAGCATATGGTGAAACAATTTATAATTAGATTCGTACTAACTAGCTACTAACTAATTAATACTACTAACATAGATGATAGGTGCGGTGCTACGCAATTAATAAAGGTGTTTGGGGGACAATTTTACAAAGACATAATATACACCTTTTTTCTGAAAAGTGAAAAGAAGATAAATTTATTACAATATTTTTGAATAAGTTGAAACACAACTAATATTTAACAAGTAAAATTTAAATCCATTAGGTAGGTAAATATTAAAAAAAATAACAAATCGTTGAAATAAAATAGATTAATTTTTAACATATTTAATTATTTACAGATTAATAGAAGAATACGCATCGAAGACCGATATTTTGGACATCAACTGCGTGGACCCGCTGAATCGTTCAGCCCTCATCGCTGCGATAGAAAATGAAAATATTGAACTAATCAAACTCCTGCTCATCTCTGGTATTAAAGTAAAGGTCAGTAAAACCCACACACTAATGACAATTAATTATTAATAATTATATTAACTATTTTTAAATCCATTAGAACTAGTAGGAAAGTAGCGTTATTAAATGGTTTAGAGATATTTACCATGAGACTATATTTACTTGCCCCTTCATATATATATAGTTATTAATGACACTTAATTTTAAATGTTTAATTAATCTACCTACCTACGTATAATTAAACTGAGTAGAGTAGAGGTCGAATGTCTTTACATAGAAAAAAAAGCTTAAAACCGAGCCAGGGGTTTTAGAAGTAAAATAGAACACATCCAGTTTTTATTTCACTGTCTGTTTGTATGGACTTGGTGAGGTGGATCGAGACGTAACACATCGGATCAACGCAGGATGGATGAAATGGCGACAGGTCACGGGGACAACTTGCAACCCACGGATGCCCCTTAAGTTGAAGTGTAAAATTTACAAGTCCGTGATAACACTTGTCATACCTACTGTATGAATCGGAATGTTGGGCTGTGAAAAAGATGGATGAAAAAAATTGCATGTAGCGGAGATGAGAATGTTGAGATGGATGTGTGGTGTGACGAGAAAGGATAAAGTGAGAAATAAGTGACTGAAAAGTTGAAAGGGAATCGTTTGTCTAGGTATGGTCATGTGAAGAGGAGGGATGAAACGCATGTTACTAAAAGAGTTTTAAGTATACATGTAGATGGATGGAGAGAGAGAGGAAGGCCAAAGAAAAGACAGATGGATTGTGTGAAGAGTGATATGCAAGAAAAAGGAGTTAGTGATAGTGTGACGGGTGACAGGACAGAATGGAAGAAACAAACGTGTTGCGCCGACCCTAAATAATATGGGATAAGGGTAGGAAGAAGAAGAGTTTGTATGGACTAATCTCCGAAACTGATGCACCGATTTAAATGAAATTTTTCGTGATGGTACCTTACATCCCTAACGAAGGAATAACAAACATCACGCGGACAAGGTCGCGGGCATCAGCTATAATAATCGAAAGTTATTTTTTGTGTAAAATGGTGAAGTAATACAAAAAAGGATACTCCTTTTTAACTAGTTAGTAACTGAAAAATATAATTTAATTAGGTTATTTAAAAACTGTGTAAAAAGTAATTTTCAGTGTGGTATTTGAACTTCAGGGGAAGTTGCCATGGTCAAAGACATTTGGAATCCAGATAAATGTTATCATCGATGCATTCGTTGAAGAATTATATTTTCTACAGATACCCTATTCGTCTTTAACCGATTGGGTGCCATTTTTTTTTGTCCGTGGTGCCATTTTTTTTTTGTCCGTGGTCAATTGCTTTTACGCAATCCTACCACCGCTGCAGCGTATTCGCGCGCTGGCGGTGGGATATGTGGGACTCGACCTCTCCATAGCTTGGTATGCTAACTCATATCACGAGTAGAGGACCCTACACCACTAGAACCTCCCGGACACTCCTTCGATCCGTCGTTGGCGGGGGCCGGGCAATAAGCAATCCGGAATTAAAGTGTTATTGCTAATAAATTATTTTATATTTAGGTTAGGTTAGGTTTAGTTTTAGAATTATTCTATTATATTAATTTATTTATTTCCTCAAAATGCCAATTACAAGAATTAAATGTTTATAAAATGCTGGACCGCAGAAAATATCAAGACATCTTGAAACATGTAATTTTTAGAAATTAAAACATGACTGAGATTGTTTTTAGTTGACAAAATCTGAAATATCAAGTTTTCCTTTTACATTTTATCATAGAATCGGGTTCTTCTAACAATACGAACGTCGACGGCTCCAAACTATAGTAACTAGCTACGCCAGGCCAGGCCTCTTTTATTGGAGGAGTCTTGGGCCCAGGGTGAGAGAGGAGTGACCAAGTGCATGATTGGAAAAATATGTCTGTATACATTTATAAACAGTCAAAAAGGCACCAAACTTAAATACCCAGTTAGAAATAAACTTAATCGATCTACTTGTTATAAAATGACAACACCTCGAAGCATTTAATTGGTACATGAAAACTCAATTAAGTAAATTCAAAACATAATGTCCATCTTCAGAAGTTTTCATTAAAGTTTAAATTATTATTTTATTCAATATTAACTTAATACGCAGTATTTTAAGGTCTGAAAATGATCGTTCCTAGAAAAGACTCTATTTTGAAAAATTAGGTTCCAATACATTATTATGGCCGTGTGGTATCCGGCTTAGAATAGACCACCCCATGTCTTCCAATGGTTGTTATAAGTGGTGACTAAGGTATCCCTTATATCCCTTATATCAATCAATCAGCTATATATCTATAGCTGATTGATGGAAAGCGGCAACTATCATCTCAAGGTTAGCTATCGCCTAACTACGATCACCAAATACGTATACCAAGCGTGGTAATTATGGCAACATCCATCAACGACCGTAACTTGCTAAAGTCTAACCTATAGCGTACCTCAATAAATGGGCTATCTAGCACTGAAAGAAATTTTCAAATCGGTTGAAAATTGTTTCTGATACTAAGCCGTTCAAGCAAACATTTAAACTCTTCAGCTTTATAATATTAGTAAAAAGTACACATACAATTTTCTAGAAAGCCAACTACGATTCGTTTTGGCAAATAGCAACAATAGTACAAAAGATACCTTCAGCTTCAAATATTTCATTTCGTACCAATAATACTTAAAAGTACAATAAGAAAGAACAACAAGAAATAATATAACAGAGCGCTGTCTTCAAGCCTTCACATAAATAACTTTGTGGTGAATCTAACAACAAAAAAATATTCTTGAAAGAATACGAAGGCGTGCTGGTGGCCCTCAAGGGAAATTATAGTTCGATAGTTTGCATGATCACGTCGCCGTATATATTCATAACGAAAGATTTTACCTAAACGATAATGTTGCCAGGCTTGGATGTTAAAAATGACATAGGCACCTATATTTTATAATCATCATCATCATCATCATCAGCCCGTATAACGTCCACTGCTGAACATGGGTCTCCCCTCCATGAAAGCCTTTTGCCATAGTCACCACGGCGGGCAGGCGGGATGGTGACCGCAGTATTATGTTGTAACACACAAGGAAACGCTGCTGCCTGGTATACGATTTTTATAGATGATGTTATAACAATCGGGACTAACGGCTCAACGTGCTTTCCGAGGCACGGAAGGTAGTCGCCCTCAACCATCCAGACCCGTAAAGAGATCTTAGAATTCACACAAAGATTTCCTGTCGACCGTGGGGTCCGAACCCACGACCTCCGAGATTTAAAGTGAGCTAAATACCGCTACGCTACGGAGGCTGTGTATTTTATAGTAGGTAATCAAAGAATATTTTGCCAATGTGTGTGAAGAAGACGAGAGGAGATTTTTATTTGAAAAATATTGTGGCGGTCTAACGGATGATTTTTATTAAGAAACTAACTGACCCGACAGACGTTGTCCTGTCTTAACTTAAACTCTATATTAAATCGAAGTTTTAATATTAGCTCTGAACTAACCGTGATATGAACTAAAAGAAGCAAGTATTATGTCAATGTTACGTCAAACGGCATAAGGTTTCATTTAAAAAGTTTATATTGCCTAAAGCGCTAAGGTTACATTAGAAAATTTTATATGGTGACTTCGAGATTATGGTAGTCACAACGTTCATACACGCGATTGGAACGTGCATTCGGCACGTTCGGAGTCCTCGCCACCCATAAACTAGATTTGTAAAAAATTATGAGGTTCGTTTGGCATTGGCAGTAATGAGCCCACTTTGTGATAAACTTGGCCTTTGATTTTGAACGTGGAATTAAATTGTTGACCGTTTGCAGCAATATTGTTAACTACATATTTATGTTGCTCCAAACGATGTCATTTGGAAACATGAATTGAATGTGCGAATTGACTTCAGGAACAGGCTAGAATCTGGATCTGTACCGATAAGTAAACGTATTTTTTTACGATGTATTTTTCCTGATGAGCAACACATCCCCACTGGCTCATCGTTAAATTTAAGTGCATGACAATGCGGGCATTCCTTTTCCAAAGTACCAATAACTACTTTGAAATGAGCATAATATTCAACATCAGGCTCGTACTGGAATGCTAGTCGAAGAAATAAGCAACACATCCCTACTGGCTCATTTTTAAATTTAAGTGCATGACAATGCGGGCATTCCTTTTCCAAAGTACCAATAACTACTTTGAAATGAGCATTATATTGTACTTATATTGTACTGCAATGCTAGTCGAAGAAATAAGCCTGAAGTAAATGCTCGAGGAACTTGATGGCGTTGTTAGTCAATTCCTCTACGTCTTTCGACTATGTATCTGCGCGTTTGTCTTCGTTCTAGTTGTCTTTGTTGATTTCGTTTGTCTCTTGCCTCTTGCGATTATGATTCACGTAACTGCACCATGCTCACATCTTGTTTTCCCACCCCCTGCATACTGTATTTAGGTGACCAGAGGCTACATCTGGTTACCTCTTCCCGGGATCAATATCAGGTGGAGGGTATGCGTTCTTCGCCGTGCGGGGTCGCTGCGCTCTCTAATTATCATTTAGTAGTTAGATAGTTGATCAGTTATCGACCGGCGCGGGCGGGAGATCAAATTGAAATTATAAACTCTGAATAATAATTTATCGTACTACAATTATTATATTCTATTGCCATCTTGCAAACCTATTGCGGATCTGTGGATAGAATTAAAAAAAAAATCGCGATGGAATAATAGGGGTTGTAATGAAAAATTAAAAGTAATACGATTTTTTTTATTCGAAGTCATGACTAAATAAAATAAAATCTTTCATAAACAATTAAAGTTTTTAAATAACAAATAAAAAATAGGGGTTGATCGTAAAGGGGTGAAAATTAAGGGTTGTATGTAGTTTTGTATGTTGTATCATAAAAAAGTAAAAATAAAAAAAATGTCTAAAAACTAAAATAAAAAAAATTGGGGTGGACCACCCTTAACATTTAGGGGGATGAAAAATAGATGTTGTCTGATTTGCACACCTAACCGATATGCACACAAAACTTCACGAAAATCGGTCGAGCCATTTCGGAGGAGTTTAATTACAAACACCGTGACACGAGAATTTTACTAGTTTTCATATAATATACTAATATTATACAAAGGAAAAGTTTGTATTTTTGTATGTTTGTTTCGAATAAACTCAAAAACTACTGAACAGATTTCGATAATTCTTTCACCCTTAGAAAGCTACGTTATCCCTGAGTAATAAAGGCTATAAAAGTCCACTTTTGCGAAGCCGGGATGGGCCGCTAGTTTTGTAATAGTTTTTAATTGTTAAGTAATTCTTTTTTATTAAGATGTAATTATGTAATTAGTTATTATAATAAAAAAAAATATAAATTTCACATTCAATAGTGGTATATATGTTAAGGCTAATGGTAGGTTTGAACATAAACTTAAGATTAGCCGGCTAAACTTAGGTTTATCTTCGAGAAGCAGCTAAAGTTCGATAACATGTTACTTATCTTCGACTAGAAGTAGGTTTTAATTAAATTAAACAATACCTATGCATGGCACAAAAAGGTGTTGGGGTGGTTAAAAATAAAAAAAAACCTAAACCTTAACCAATGGAGTTGAACAAGGACTTATTGAGGTTGATCTAAGTTTAGCCGCATGCGGTTGGCTGCACCTAGGTTTAGCCGGCTAATCTTAAGTTTATGTTCACACCTACCTATAGCCGTAACATATATACTCACTGCCCGGTCCCATTGCCGCAGTTGTAAACAACAAACTATTATTAGTATTTATTAAACAGAGAAGTATTGGGTTAATATAGTTTCAGATGTTTAGTATAATTATTGCTAATCCGCAAAGTAAGTAGATAAAAAATCTATTAAGTTTTGTTTTTACAGATTACTATCTGATTTTTTGCAGTCTACTAGTATTCTTGTTAAACCCTCGTACTAAGCTAAAATACTTGTGTTACGAGTGGGTTCACGTCGGTATTGCAATGGGTGGGGATCGAACCGACAAGATCACAAGTCCGACGCCCTAGGCATTGGGGTACGGCCGCGCAGTTTGCCAGTTAGTTACATAAGATTTAAAAAAAGGTAAGCAAATTAGTTAAATAAAATTTAAAAAAAGGTAAGCAAATAGTTTATCTATCTACATGTATATATTAACTAATATTAAGACGGTGGTGGTTTCCATTTTGGAATAGACCACCCTTTGCCTACCCATGAATGATGACCATGAGACGACTGCGGGACATACATATTATTATGATAGATGAGCAGCCGCATCAATCAGCTCAACATTAATGATTATGTTACTATGATCACCAATCCGTCTGCCAAGCGTGATTATTATGGTTATGTCATGGCTTGCCATGGTCTCTAAAAAAGAGGTTCATTCAGCATCGGATACAGCTGTTGAATCTATTGAAGACACCATATATTACCATAACATTGTTACTTCAAATTATAGTTAATCATGTAATGGATGAATCGGAATAAGCTTGGCTATCCAACAAGGTACCTAATGTAACAAGCGATTTGGGCACCCTTCTTGCGGATTATAGAACTGTACAAAATTAAAAAGTCTTAATTTAGTATAGTCTTCAAATATCATATTTTACATTATAATAATATATCACTTACATAATGTATTATGAAATTACTTACGCAAATCTGGCAACACTATTAAACAGTGACATGCCGAGTAGGAATAATGGGGCAGGTTCAGGTTAAAGGTAGGCTAATGGAGGTCTCTGTCATGACTTCAAAACTTTACGCAATAACTTTGTAGGAGTAAATCCATTGTTAACCGTTACTAATCTATTAGAGTTCAAACTCTACTAGATTAGTAACGGTTAACAATGCATTGCCTACCTCTTCAATTATTATTATTAAATAGTATATTGTTTATTACTAAATGGTAGATAATATTATCAAGGAACAATTTTTATCGTATTATCTTATTTCTCTAGAGTTTATATAGTTTCCTGGGAAGCAGCGTTTTCTTGTGTGTTATAATATATTACTGCGTACACCAATCTGCCTTTTTTTTTTGGATTTGACTCACGTAGTTAGCCACGAGGCTTTTGCTACTTCACCGGGCATAAAGGCAAGCAGAGCTCTAGCCTTAATAAATGGTTTAAAAACTGTCCCCCTGTGGGACTTGGACCTCGGCTCAGGGCGGTCGCTGACGGGGAGATTGAGGGATTATGGCTTTTAGTTTATAGGAGTTTTGTGCAACTATCGCTCTACTTTACAGTCCGCGGGCCTCTCGGACTTCGGGTCTACGAGGGCATCGGATGGTTCTTTGCAAACTAAGGGTCAGGAGGACGAGGGGGGAGGTCAGGAGGACGAGGGGGGAACCAATCTGCCTGCCAAGCGTGATGGCTATGGCAAAAACCCTCCCTCGGGAGGAGACCCATTTTCAGCAGTGGACGTTATAGAGGCTGATGATGACTACCGTTAAAGATGCTTTATATATTGTTTGCCATAAGTAAAGTAGAGCGACAGTTGCACTAAATTCCCCTAAAAATCCCCCGCGCTAACGAACGCCCGGACCGAGGCATAGTCCTACAGGGGGCGCCATCTTGCGCAAGTTGCTTATTTTGTAGTTTTTAAACTATTTATTAAGACTGGAGCACTGTTCGACTTATGCCCGGTGAAGTAGCAACAGCTTCGTGGCCGCGTATTACATTATAAGCCTTTACTTATATTCTTACCTAAAACTGGGCCATTAGGCATCCCTACCGCTGTAGCAGGCAGGTTATGTCCACTTTCCATATCCTAATCGTCATCATAGTACGAGGCCAAGGTCTGCTCACTTATACCCCCGTAAGGACCCTTCGACGGCTAGGTAATAGGAGCACTGGGAACTGATTCTAAGTACCTATTGAATGTTATTAGTCTATTATCTTCCAAGGTTTCCAGTTCAAGGGCAAACTGGCCATTGTTACAGTAATTTTGCTATAAGGATATAAATAGATATCTAATTATATTATTCCATATTAAAGGTTATGAACTTTATTATAAGTGGGTACATAGAGTTTAAAATGTAGGTAGTGGCTTATGGTACCTACACACAATTTCTTAACGTAAGTATACAACTTCCACCATTCCATTTATTTTACCATTAACATCAGGCTACTTTTTTTTTGGACTGACGTTATGTAGTTAGGCCCGAGGCTTTTGTTACTTCACCAGGTAAGGCGAGCAGAGCTCCAGCCAAGATAAATGGTTTAAACACTACAAACTAAGCAACCTGCGCAAGCGGGCGTCCCCTGTGGGCCTTGGACCTCGGCTCAGGGCGGTCACTGACGGGGAGATTGAGTGATTATGGAGTTTAGTTTAGGGGAGTTTTGTGCAACGGTCTCTTTAAGCAAATCTCCTATAGATCCTATAGATCTTACTAGCTTTCCTCGCTTGGTGTCACCCGCATGCTAGCTAGCTCCTATCACATTCCTTTTTCTGACGGACATTTACATGGTCAGCTACAAGGATTTTGCTACTTCTCTGCGAATAAAGGTGAGCAGAGCCCCAGGCTTATTAAACCTGTACTAATATTATAAAGAGGATATTTTTGATTGGCTCCGAAAATATTGGGCCGATTTGAAAAATACTTTCACCATAAGAAAGCTATACTATCCCCGGATGAAATAGGCTATATTTAATTATGAAGTTCCCACGGAAACTAGTAGCTAGTAGTTTATAAACTACAAACTAAGCAACCTGCGCAAGAGGGCACCCTCTATAGCACTTGGACGGCTCAGGGTGATCACTGACGGAGGGAATGAGAGACTATGAGTTTTAGTTGTTAATTGAAGTTTTGTGCAACTATCTCTCTACGTTACAGTTCCCATTCTTATGATAACCCTTAATTATTCCTGAATAACGTAATTTAAATTGTATTGTTCGTCTGAAAAAAAATAATTGCCGGACAAGAAATATATGTGTTAAATCATAAATCTCTTATTAATTGGTCGTTGTATGTTAAAATAGTTCATTAGTTTCTAAAATAAATCATAATAACTTTAAATAGGTCGAAAACCTTGCATTTGTAGCTTACGATTTACGATTATGGGCACTAAAATATAAAAATCCATTGATGGCGCCATAATGTTAATAAAATAAAACTTTATAGTCAGAAGCCGTGTTTGCAAAAGGATCAAATTATTATGATTCAGTTAAACGTATGGTTTATATATAGTATAAATAGCTATAAACGTATTTATTTGGATGGCGTAAATTATGTAGATATGAGACCCAGTTCAAGTCGCGTAGGTAGCTAGTTCGAATCACTATTTTGCCATTAGAAAACAATATCCTACTAATATTATAAACGCGAAACTTTGTAAGTATGGATGGATAGTTGTTTGTTACTCTTTCACGCAAAAACCACTAAACTGAATTGGCTGAAATTTTGCACCGGGATAGGTTATACGCTGGATTAACATATAGGCTACAAAACATCACGCTCCGACCCACTGGAGCAGAGTAACGCGGGTAAAACCGCGGGGCGTAGCTAGTGCGAAATAAACATGGGCCGTATAATATATGTAGTTTACTAATAGATTCTCACTGGACCTAGCTTCACTGACGAGCATTATCATCCAGGGGTTATTTAAATTGGTTCGGGGAATCTTCGGAACCCCTTTTTTCTTTCTTTTTTTTTCTTCGGAACACCAAGTTCAATTTTGAAAAATTCGTTCACCAAAACCTAGCTACTTTATCTACTAACATAGAATATTATAGGTACTTTTAAAGACGAGTTTCCCACGGGCTCGCCGATAGTACTAGTCTATATACTAATTCTTACTAATATATAAAGCTGAAGAATTTGTTTGCTTTAACGCGCTAATCTCCAGGAACTATCGGTCCGATTTGCAAAATTATTTCAGTCTTAGATAGTTTATTTATCAAGAAAGGCTTTAGGCTATATTTATTTTAAAAAATCTAATCAGAACGAGAGTTACTTAGGTGGAAGCGCGCGCGAGATTCTAGTAACTAATAATTGCAATTGCAAAATTACACAAAATTTGTTTACTTAAGTAAACTTACATATCTTCCTACTCATAATAGCACCTAGTTACCTAGTTTTATAAAATTACGTTTCTTTATCATCCCTGAACATAGAACTCCACATGGCCAATATAAGTTAATTAGTAGGTATTTTCTACCCTTACTGTGTTTGAGTTAATTTAATTCCCGTATGAGCTTAATTATTACATTCCCTTGGTGTTGTTCTTTGTACTGTAGTCATATTAATAGGTATATAATAAGAATAAAAGTTTAAAACAAACTTATTTTTATTTTAAAAGACAACTTCCACTCTATGGACATATATACTTGTGTCGCGGGGAATTTTATACATTTTTCACGAATACAAAGTACACACAGACTCTTATCATCTATCTGTGTTCACTAGGGTTGTCACCTGTACTATATTTCAGTCAAATGTACTATATGTTCTAAAAAAATAATAAAGTACAAAAAGTACTATATTTTTTTGCTAATCCAAATTTCACCCCTTTTTAATATTTGGATAGCCCCCTCAGCGCGGCATATGAAAAAAAAGAATTGTTGATTTATTTTAATATGGATCTAACATGTTCAGTCTTATAATTATTTTAAAGGTAAGAAAACCTTGATGGCCAAAGCAAAGTGTAATAACAAACACATATGGGAAAATAAATAATAATTTAAAATAAATGTGTAGGTATTATTTTTTTTTCCTAAATTTACCAAAAGTACTATATATTTTGCATTATTTTGTAAAAAGTTAAATTAAAAACAAAAAAATTGGCAGCCCTAGTCTTGTGTGTATGTTGCTCAAATAATTATCCCGGGTGGTGATCGAATCCAGAACACCAGACTTCCGATGAAATCAACTTAACCACTGAGCCCTAAGTGTAGATACTTAGATAGTATTGAGAACGAATAGTTCGAAAGAAACTAACAATGAGTCAAGAACTAACTGCACCATGGTTGTACCCACGTTAGACTGGGTCCATATTGAGCGTACGTTTTCTTCAGGCGTAAGTCACATGCGGAGATAGCGGGAGTATCGATTGACGGTATCGGTAGCTCGGCGCTCGCATCGTCATCTCTTTCATCGCTTGAGGATCACGCAATGTGGGCTCACCCTTAGATTGCTAAGTAATAGGTACATTCCAGGTGGTCGTACGGATCACCCTATTGTACATCAGTACAATATTAACTTTTTATTGTTTTAAATTATTTTACTGCCAGTTTCCATTTAAATTTGTCCCCTAGCTTTTATGTGTAATATAAACATACATTCACACGTCCATCCTGACAAAATTGTCGCAAAAATAATATTGAGTCACAATACGTAAGTAAAGTTTAATTTTATATTTGTCTATATGAAGTCTTTTGTAATTTTGTTAATTTCTTCTTTAATAACAATAAGTTTACTTAGTTCAACAATAATAATAAGGTATCTCATCGGATTTGAATCTGGATCCTAACATACCATAATGCCACATCAATTATTAACTATCCAACAACATATATCATCACCAGCCCATATAACGTCCACTGCTGAAAATGGGCATTTGCCATATTCGCCACTCTTGGCAGGCGAGTTGGTGACCGCCGTATTATGAAGCAACACAAAAGGAAACGTTGCTGCCCGTTCCCTGGTATACGATTGGTATAGATGATGTTATAACAATCGGGACCAACGGCTTAACGTGCTTTCCGAGGCACGGAAGGTCCCTAACAACATATATAGTTAGAATATAAGTATTAATAGCTAGTTGTAATAGCCTATATACAAGTAAAGGCTAAAATATAATAAACATTTGTAAATGTTTACAATATTTCATGAGGCCATGTCCAAAAGCACACATTCTGCCAATCGCTTTATAACTATCGCCGACAGTTTTACGAGGCAAACGTGTATGCGTTGTTATTGCTTAAATCATTCTGTCAACGGAAAAGAAAATAGTAAATAAGGATTGGGAAGCATTTGTTACCCGTAGATTCTGTTTTGATATCAATCTATAGGTACCATGTCGACATGCTATTTCTTATTAAAAAAAGAAATAGCATGTCGATGTAATATTTTAAATATATTGGATGACTTTAATGAAATAATGATGAAATAATGAATTTATTCAGCACTTAGGTATTTACATACACTTTTACTTGTCAGAATCACAATGTTACACAATTATTCTTATTCTATGAATTAAACTAGATACTTAATTAACCGGTAGCAAATTGTAGGATATTACAGACAAAGTAGTCCATCCGTCAGCTGGTCATTAATTTCTCTACTCATAATAAGTTTAAGTTCATATTAATTATTTTAGAGTTTAATGGATCAATATAGAAAATTTTGGAAAAAAAAACATACAATTAAGTGGCACACACCTGGGGGCACCCTTAAGGGGTTAGGACCACGACCCAGTGGTACCACTGATATATAAGTCAGATTTATGAACATAAAAGGAAGTGATCGGCCTACAGGCGCTGGATCACAGGGCAGGGGTAGGGGTGCAACGCGGTCCTCGCCGGCGAGAATCCTACCCTAGCTAACCTGCAACCTTTCACTAGTTACCTACCTTTTTTTACCGTCTCGAAAAAAATAAAGCGTGATATGTATATGCCCTGTCTCAGGCATAGTTATATTATCATTTTATTTTTTTACTAACATGAGAACATCGTAGCGGTAAAAATGCGTACCTACGTACCTACTTAGATAGATAAAGAATGAGCGAAATAGCGTAACTACCCAGTTACGCTATTTCGCTCATTCTTTTCATTTATCTGTGATTGCGGCCTAGGTATTATAGGCACCTATAATTAAGCACGCGGTACGTTGGGGTGTATTTCTTTTAGGTTATTTATGAGATATTCGAAAATCTAATTACTGATTCTAGACACAACACTCCATATTATTATCAAGACGGTAAAAAAGGCACCCAGTATATTTTAGAAATAAGCATCATCTTGTTTTATACACAAATTAGCAATTCTTTTGTTTATGGCGCAGTAAAAGCTATGCTTCTACATCAAACTTCGCTATTACCTATTAACCAGTTCCGTTGTAGTCGAAATCAGACGGGAAAACTATTCTACTGTAAGGGCTTTGATTTATGTAAATAATATAATATATACCTATTTTTCGATATGCACTGTCAAGAGAAGCCGTAAAAAGGGTAGCATTTGCCTTTATAATGGTTTCCTTTGAGATACAAGTATATGATAATTTCCGAATATCTCAATGATTAGCCGTTTCGGTTGCTTACTGACTGACAGAATTTAACTTAGTGCGGGAGACTTTTCATAAAGAAAACGAGTTTTTTCGTCATAGAAATAATGTTATAGTTTTCTTTTGACGTATGGTACAATAATCAAGTATCTACAACAATAGTAATAAGAGATACATTCTTAAGAGCCTGCAAATCTCTTATAACAATCCTCATGCCCAGTAATCACAGGAATATTTTGTTATATTGACAGATTTGTGTGAATATTCTGTCAATTCTTTTATTTTCCATTTACCTACTTTGCAACTGTTTAAACAAGATATGAAATATTTTAATCAAACATTTTTCATTCATAATATTTGAAATATAAAGAGGTAATAAACGTTAATTACATTAGCTAGGTCGCCGTGTGGTTTCCGGCGAATAATAGACCACCTCATTGCTTCCTATGGATGTCGTAAGGGATATACAGATGATGATCCTATTCAGCAGGATCTATTTTCTCGAGTTTAGTTACCATTTCACTGCGATCACCAGTCCGCTTGCCAAGTTATTATGGCAATATCCCTCAACAAAGACTTGCCAAGGTCTGATAAGAGGAGGTTCATGTTCAGCATTGGACGTAAGCGGGCTTTTGAAGTATTAGGTAGTAGTCACACAATTAGGTGATTGAAACTACATTTTGTTCTTTGTATAAGCTACCTGGGCCAAATATATAGTGTTAGAGTAAAAAATAGCCCCGTGCGTGGTTTCATTGGTACCGCGGGGACGATTTATCACCGTTTAATTTGGTGTTAGTCACGGAATCCAGTAAATCAACCTATAAGTGTAATTGAAGCGAATTTACAACGAACTTTCTGGTACTGTTTAATAATACTACTGTCGCCAGACCGCCTTTTTTTCGGACAAACATATTTAGTTTTTCCGGGCATAAGGCGAGCAGCGGAAAGAAGTAGCAAAAACCTCATGGCTGACTATATATTTTTTTCAATTATTGTTGTATTATAGTATAATATTATTGGTTTGCTTCAGGATGCTTTACTTCACGCCATCAAAGAAGAATACGTAGAAGCCGTGGAACTACTCCTCCAATGGGAGGAGCAAAATCATGTGCCTGGCGAACCTTACGTAAGTTAAACATAAATACTCTTTATTGCACACCAGGATATTACAGAATAATAATAATTCACACAAATAGCGTAGATGGTTTTCACACCATCATGCGAAAGCGCATTATGCATCTGTGATGGAGCGCATGCGGGTCAGCTAGAACAGCCTTCTGAGTGTGTTTGTGGGTCGCTGGGACTTGCCGATGTGGCAGCACTGGATGCGACTACACACTGAGGGTGGTCGCGTCCAGGGCCTGGCATAAACTGGTGCTACTGTGCGATGCCGCTTTGTGATTGACTTTGTATGTACCTACTAACAATAGCTTTATAAGGTTCCTTGTGTTACTAACTATATATGGACTTTTGTCTGAAATAAATGTCATTATTACTATTATGTAATGCGGAATAATATATGTACCATCGGCGGTCTTATCGCAATCAGCGATCTCTTCCAGACAATCTTAGGATGGAATAAAATTAATAAAAAGAAGGAAGTTTAGGTTACTTTTTTTAATATGTGTTAATAGCGTTGTTGTTGATAGATTGCTGATTAAATATGCTGAAAGAAAGCATCTTCCCAGTTTTTACCAAAACATCCAATTCCTTTCAACAAAAGTCCAATGACTGATCAGCACGGACCTTTCTATTTCCAACACTTTGTTGTCTGATATTGAAGTTAACTAGCCTTCATGTTTGCTAACACCATTAATGTAAAAAAGTAAGCGGTGTTGCAATCAATATTTAGTTAAGAGCTTATGATCGTTTTATACCATCTCGGTTCAAAATATGGATTCCCCGATTGTACAGACATCCTCCTTTCAATTATAGCTTTCCGTTTTATGATATTGCAGTAGTCAACCCGTCTGCCAGGCTGGCTTATAGTGCCTAAGGCAAACCCCCCTTTCGGAAGGTCCATGTTCAGTAGTGGACAGTATGTCCGGGTTGATGATAACTATGATAATATTTGAAAATAAACCAGTAATTGTTGACATATCAATTCTCACTCTTCCTATCTTTCTCAGAGCTGGGAATCTGTGGATCCAGCATCAGCGACTTTCACTCCCGACATAACTCCCCTCACGTTAGCAGCTCATAGAAACCACTACGAGATCCTCAAGATCCTACTGGACCGAGGAGCCACGCTGCCTGTGCCTCACGACGTCAAGTAGGTACAGAAACATCAATATTTTTGCAAAAAGTGCATGGTTACTTGTATTTGTATTTATGTTTTTAACAAATTTCGGAAATCTAAGTTTATTATTACAATGAAACTTTCTCTTATCGTTTTCATAATTGTTTCAAAAGTGCTTTAACATTTCAAATACTCATGTTTTTCTTTTTATTTTGGGAATCTGGCGAAATGTTTAGCAATTTCTGCCAGTGTCGTATAATAGACACTCATTTATAAACAAAAATTCAGTTTTTTTATTTAAACCCTTCATCGTTTAAGCCTTAATTTGTCTGAGATATTGTAGGTAATGAATTATGTAGGTAATGCTGATATACCAAATTATAAAAAAACCTTAACTTATTTTTTCGAACTTTTAGCAAAAATATAAGAAATACGAGTAGTTTCAAGCAATATAATATAATGTATCATCAGAAAATCTTAGCTGAAATAGGCAATCTTGAAAATCCTAAGCGCTGTTTATTTTTATAAACCGGCCAAGTGCGAGTCGAACTCACGCACGAAGGGTTCCGTACCATTTTCAAGTGCCTGCCTGCTGCCGTTATTAATAACGAGCAAATAATGCCAAAAAAGTAGTTTGTTTTGTGCGGTTCTAGAGACGCAGCCGGCCTGGTGACGGACAGACATACAGCGAAGTCTTCGTAATAGGGTCTCGTTTTAACCCTTCGGGCACGGAACCTTAAAAAGATCAAGAAAAATTCGACAAAATTCAACAGCTATAAGCTAGTTTTTGACTTTAAAATATAAAATAAGACTTGCGGATTTCCTTTTTCTAATACATCGAAGAAAAAATAAACCATATATAAATCATGTTTTCCGCTCCACAGGTGCGGATGCGATGAGTGCGTCAAATCCTCTCAAGAGGATTCCCTCCGCCACTCTCAAGCTCGCATCAACAACTACCGCGCACTATCATCTCCGTCACTCATCGCCCTCTCCTCTGCGGACCCCTTGCTAACAGCGTTCCAGCTGTCTTGGGAGTTGGGCAGATTGAGTCGAATGGAAACCGAGTTCAGAGTCGAGTACAAGGTGCCTTAATTTAACTCCTTCTTTTTTATTATATTATAGTCACTGTAATATATTTATGCCACGGGTGATCTTGCACCACTTTTTACCATAACAAGATAGTGTACTAAATCCTCTTAAGAGGATTCCCTCCACCATACTCAAGCTGGCATCAACAACTATTGTACACTGTCATGTCCGTGCTGCTGTCGTGAGGCAGTTTGAGTTGAATGGAAACCGAAATCTCTCTACCCTTGCTTACAGCTTTTTAGCTGTTTGGGAAGTTGGGCAGATTGAGTCAAATGGAAACCGAGTTCAGAGTCAAGTACAAGGTGCCTTAATTCAACTCCTTTTGTTTTATTATAGTCACTGTAATATATTTATGCCACGAGTTACACCTTTGAGCATCTTAGCATTACTTTTCATCATAACAAGATAGAGTTCTGAATCCTCTCAAAAGGATTCCCTCCACGATTCTCAAGCTGGCATCAACACCTACCGTACACTGTCATCTCCGTGCTGCTGCCGTGGGAATTGGGCAGTTTGAATCGAATGAAGACCAAAATCAGGGTAGAGTACAATATTCAGATCTTTTTGTATTATTCACAAGATGTGTTCTACGTTACCTATAATTGAAAACCTTATACCACACCCATAAGATTTTTGCTGACCGAAAATCGTTGTGGAAAACCCGAGATCAGTGCAGCATTTAAATAATGACAGCAAACAACCAAAAAGTCCTGTTTTATTGTTTTTTATCGTGTGTGTTTTCTCCCAGGCCTTACGTCAACAATGCCAAGAATTTGCCACATCGCTTTTGGACCACACCCGGACAT
This sequence comes from Nycteola revayana, assembly GCA_947037095.2. NCBI lineage: Eukaryota > Metazoa > Arthropoda > Insecta > Lepidoptera > Nolidae > Nycteola > Nycteola revayana. The sequence continues at coordinate 10,261,728 of OX344844.2, forward strand.
CTAAAGAGTTAGAAATTATGCTTAACTACAACCCATGGGACATAGACTGCTGGGAACCAGGGGAACGACAAACGCTGGGTAGACTGAAGCTCGCCATCAAGTATAAGCAGAAAATGGTAAGTTTAAATTACACTTTTTTCCGGGGGGAATATAAGAATGCTGGACTCCCCTGTCCATAGCACTGATATGCTAATCATGTAGTATTAATAAAAGGTTCTACCCACTGAAACTCCAACACTCAGCACTCCTGGTGGTATTTCGAAAGCCAATAATCAGGACATGAGGAACAGTAGGTGCATGATTTTCAGTGCAAGTTAAAGTGGCCTAAGCTTTTCTACAAATTTCCCAATAGAAAATTTACTGTGTGTAGAAGCATTATAAGGCATATTTATATTACATTAATGTAAATAAGTGACTCTGACCCCTGATTGAATTTGATAATTGCTAATTCTATTTAGACACCAGCAAGAATGTGTAGTGTTGCAGCGAAATATAAAAAAATATGTTGTAATTGAAAGAAAATCCTAATATTAGACGAACAAGTTCGGTCAAAACAGATGAATGAAATAGCAAAATTGAACGTGTAGTCAATATATATTAGGGCAATAATTAGAGTCCATTAAATTACAATACTGTAAATAACCTTCGCAAGCAGTTTTACCACGTTCCCGTGGAAAACACGCCATAAAATAAGTCCAAGTTACCTGATTAACATTTTGGACGCTAATATTGGCCATACTCAATAAACGCCAACCTGTCCTGTGCGCCTACATAGTGGATACCTAGACACTCGGCAGTAAACAAGTCATATAATAACACAATAAACATACTGTATCATAACTTTTATATGTTTTATTGATATAGCTCAATAGTCCATTATTACTTTATTACACACAGCAATTTGAACATATTTTGAACGCCCGTAGCCCAATGGCTAGGTCGTCGGACTTCTGATATTGTGGTTGTTAGAGCGAAAGAGGTTTTAGGCTCTAAGATAAACTAAGTACGTACTATAGTTTATGGTTTTATGTTAGTCTTAACGTCAGTTCGTTTGTATATTTTTCTGTTCTCTTTCGTATATTTACTTTTACCTCATATCCTATGGTTTAATTTAACTCCAAACCAACTGAGGTCGCCGGTTCGATCCCCACTTATTGCACTACTGACATGAACCCTTTTGTAACACAAGCCCTTTAGCTTAGCACGAGGTGTTAACAAAAATACAAGTAGACTTCAAAAACTCTACTAAGAATCTTATAAAAAAAAACTGAGCTGGTCGTATGTACTCAGAGCATAGATATGTGTTAAGGCGTTCAATAGGTTTTCAAAGATTTGTAATGGTAAAAACAGTTGGTTTTGAAATATTTAATCACTGAAGCGAGTTTATTTTACACAAATTCCCGCGCGCGGTTTCGCCCGCATATATCCCGTTTTAGTAGGAACTTTATAATTAAATATATCCAGAATACCTATCGAACACTGAAATCATTTTGCAAATCCGACCAATTGTTCCTGAGATTGGCGTTTTCAAGCAAAAAACTAAACAAACTTAAGCTTTATATATATAATCCTACATATATATTTCTACAGTACGTGTGTATATCACTGAACTCCTTCGAAACGGCTGCCCCGTTTTTTTTTGTATGCGTTTGTGTGGCGCTCTGGATGGTTTAGATTCACAAATCATATATAATATATATTTTAACGTCTTATTTAATATATTATTATTAACGTCTGACGGGTCCGCTAGTATTTATATACATAGAAGTATAGATAAATAAATAACATTTCTCTCTTTATAATATTAGTAGGTATTGTAAATTCAACTAGCAACTACACCAAACTCTTCAGAGTGGTTGTTTGCGGTCAAACAAAGTTTAAAATCCATGAAAAGTTAGGATGTTGTAAATATTGTAATGTTTCTAGTTACACAGGAATATAAGCAACAGGTAAAGTAACCTTTGTAAGGTATTATACTCGTATAGACTTAAAATATAAACAAAATTGAGAGATTGGTACAAAATTGTGCATAACATTGAGTGCTAAGCTCCCACTAGGATTATTCGTGAACGTGGGTTCATGATTTCACTACATATTATTATTATAAAATAACTATTATCCGGCGTGGATGTCGACGCCCATGCTAGACGAGAAAACTTTCTGTGAAATCTAAATTTACTTTCGGGGTCTGGTTGGTTGAAGGACTACCTTCTGTGCCTCGAAAAGCACGTTAAGCCGTTGGTCCCAATTGTTATAACATCATTTGTATAACAGGGAACGGGTAGTATAGTTGTGGTAATCAATCCGCCTGCAAAGTTTGATGACTGTGGCAAGATCCAAGAGACTGTTTGAGTTAAGCTCAAAAACCATTGAATTAAATTTTTATGATGTTTTCATTCCTTTCAACAATAGATGGAGTGAGTCATGAGGATGATTTAGGTATCATTC